>OY365821.1:14208344-14393344 GCA_959347315.1 Bimastos eiseni | reverse complement strand
TTCTTTGAATCACCACCAAACAGGTCAACCCGAGGAGACGTTTACTCTGCGCCTGGACTGCGGCTCAGTTCGCTTCAGAAGACCGACCTGGGAGGGTGAGGAGGGTGAAGATGCGCTTCATCAGCCATCAAGATTCATCGATTTTCTAAGTCTTATTCCGCCTGTTGGTTGCTTGCGAGGCTCCCCTGTAGCGGTATGGCCAGTGGGCCACGGCACCATATGAATTGTCGTTATTATTATTATTTTTTTTTTTTTTATTATTATTATTATTTTTATTATTACCATTATTATTATTATTATTATTATTATTATTATTATTACACATATATGTTTCACATTATGCTGTTATCGCCCATGATGAGCTAATGGAGTGTTGGCAATGTCCCGAAGAGGCAGACTGCGTTCCCACGCTGAAGAACAACTGAGATGTGTTGGAACAGAAATGACGTCTCCATTGGATCGTGGGTTGCAGCACTCGTTCGACTACCCAACTCTGAGATGAACTGCAGTCCTTCACTGCTCCAAGCGCCGCCGGATTCCAAGGAGAGGGCTACGAAGTCGTGGGCGTTGGTTATGTTTAATGTATAGTTTAATATATATAATAATAATAATAATAATAATAATAATAATAATAATAATAATAATAACCCACGCCGCTAGACGATTCCTGACCAGCATGGACACGAATTCAATACTGGTGAAGCTTGACATCTCGAACGCTTTCAATAGCTTGCACCGAGATTTCATGCTCGCATCAGTGGACGAACTCATTCCTGATTTATCCGCATATTGCCATCTTGCCTACGCCGAGGCGACATCTCTGAAATTCGGGAGATTCACGATACAATCGCAAGAAGGTTCGCAACAGGGCGATCCCTTGGGACCTCTCCTTTTCTGCCTACCGCTACAGCCGATCCTTAACCACCTGCTTTCACCATTGGCCTTTGAATACCTCGACGACCTCACCTTGGGCGGAGATCCTAAGGTGGTGGAGGCGGATGTTAACTCGATCGAAGAGGGATGTCTGCAACTAGGCCTCACGCTCAACCGCAAAAAATGCGAACTCATATCTTCCGACGCCCATATCAACGACGTTAGTCATGTCGTTCTTTTAATAGATGGAGAAGGTCGCAAGTGTTGTATCAATTGGGCTGGGTTCAACAGGCAGGGAATCAATTGACCATATTAACCTTCCGCAGATGAGAGCAAAAAACAGACGGGCGATGACTGGCAGACACGTGTATAGCATTGTTGACTTCTTAGACCTAATAAAGATTTACTCACGTCACGGAACCAAATTCGGAATGCAGCTGAAGTAATAGGTTCTGTAATAAAAATAACAAAACAAATTAATTTTCTACCGTTCTACGTAACGTATGTTATGTAACCTCAACTCTTACACACTTCTCGTTCGTGGTACGCGAACTGCAATTAGACAGTATCTCGCTTTTTACTGATGTTGGCCCTATGACATGGAATGGGCTCCCATTATCATTGCGTCTTCTGCCTAGGGTTCACTCAGATGCGTTTTAAAGCAACATTAAGACCGTTCTTTTCAGCCGGTTGAGTCGAGAGCGCGCCTACATACCCTGAAGGGGCGCTAAATAAATTTTCGAAGTGAATAAATATATGAATGTCACTCAATCAATCGTCCTTGCCAACGGGCAGCGGACTTTATAGAGGTGTTAACTCCATATTTAAGTAAGCTGGGTGGAATACGAAGCAATAAGAAAGGTGGAAATTGATGGGCGTGGTATTTATTTGTAGCCGATTTAAGGGCAGAAAGCTCTTGAGGATCATGGTTTGTAGCTGCACTCGAGGCGTCGACGGAATGATTTGAAAGCCTGGAGGGTGGAAGAGGAACGGGTTGAATCGTGAACAACTGACGGAGATATGTGGGCTGTGAGGATTGCAGTGTGTTGTAGGTGAGTGAAATGACCTTACATTCGATCCGTTCGGGTATTTTGAGCCAGTGGAGGGATTTGAGGACACGAGTGATATGGTGATGCTTTGGGGTCTTGGTGAAAGCACGGGCGAGAGCATTCTGAATGGCTTGGAGGCGATTTCATTGGGTGGTGTCTATATTTAGGAAAAAGGAATTACAGTAGTCGAATTTAGCGTGAACTATTGATGTGGCGATTGTGGATGCAGTTTTGGAGTCAAGCATAGGGCAGATTCTACGAAGATCACGGATGTGCATGAAGCAAGAGCGAGAAAGATGGGTGATGTTATCAGCGAAGCTAAGGTTTTGGTCAAAGATTATGCCTAGGTTGCGGACAGGAGAATTTGCAGTGAATTTGGGGGTGGATGCAGAAACAGGGTTGAGAGAAATAGTGGGATCAGGAATTTACTTCAGTTACTCACAGAGGCCAATCAGAATGAATTCGGTTTTGGAGGGGTTCAGGCAGAGGAGATTTGAGGTCATCCAGGATGAGATTTGGGTGACGACATGGAAACGATTGTCAATCGAGTTGGAGAAGCTGGTTGGAGAGAAAGAAATGAATAACTGCGTGTCATCAGCGTATGGATGTTGGTCAACCGAGGATGCGTTAATGAGTGAACTGAGGAGGGGTAGTATAGAGGATGAACACAAGAGGGGTCCAAGAACAGAACCTTGAGGAACACCACAGGTGAGCGGGCATGATTTAGATGACGTGCTCGAGGTTTTTACTGAGAAAGAGCGGGAAGATAGATAGGACCGGATCCAGAGAAGAGCAGTATCAGAAAAGCCGAACCAGGTGGACAGTGTCTGGAGCAATATATTGTGATCGATGGTATCAAAGTCTGCAGAAATATCAAGCAGGCAGAGACAGGAGACTTGTTGATGAGAAATGGCAGAAATAAGTTTATTGTAGAGGAAGGTGAGGAGGGTCTCTGTTGAATGCCGCTTGGCAAAGCAAGACTGGTGTGGATTTAGGAGCGAGTTAGAAGTCAGGTGGTCATTTATCCAGGACAATACAATACGTTCGAGTAATTTAGAAATGAATGACAGGTTGGATACAGGTCGATAGTTTGAAAGGATTTCTTTGTCGAGCGATGGTTTCTTGAGGAGTGGAGTGACTAAAGAATGTTTGAAGAGTTGTGAAAAGTTGCCAGTAGATAGAGAGAGGTTGATTATTTTGGTAATGACAGGAACAAGGATTGATGCGCAGTCTTTCAGTATGGAGGTGGGTATAGGGTCGAGTTGGCACTGCTTGTTAGGAAGAGATTGTAGCACATTGAGTATTTCTGTCTCTGATGTTGGTTCGAAGGTGGATACTGATGATGGAGGTTGGGAAGCGGGAGAGTCATGAAAACAGGAGGAAACTTTTGGAAGTGGATCGGTTGTGGTTTTGGAAATGAGTGATTGAAGAGAGAGAGGGATTATAGTAATTTTTCCAGAGAAGAAAGAACAGAATGATTCAGCTATAGAAGAAGATGGAAGCGAGTTTGGAAGTGAGCTGGAAGAGTTCCGATGGAGGAGTTGATTTACAGTTTTCCAAAGAAGTCGAGGATTCGAGAATCGGGATTGGACCAACGAGGAATAGAATCCCGTTTTAGCCTTAGCCAGAAGGTCGTGGTATTTATTTCTAGCCGATTTTAATGCAGAAAGCACTTGAGGATCACGGTTTGTAGCTGCACTCGAGGCGTCGACGGAATGATTTGAAAGCCTGGAGATAGGAATTATACCACGGGTTGTTAGCTCAGTTTTGTTGATAATAGGAGCGTGTTTGTCAAGGAATGTGGAGAGAGTGGTATTGTAGGAAGACAGAAGATCGTCAAGGAAGAGTGGAGAATTTAGAATGAGGTCTGAAACGGAGAGATGTTGCGTGAAAGCCTCAATGTTTATGGAACTGAGGCGACGAAAACAACGTGAGGCAGGATCAGAACGTGGAGTAGGTAGAATGTTAAGGCATGTGAATATGGGATAATGATCGGAAGGTGTATCAAAAGAGAAAGAAATATCTTGCGACAACTTAGAGAGAGATGATGTGATGATGAGATCAAGTGTGTGGTTGTGACAGTGAGTGGGGAAGTTGACATGTTGGACCAGATTAGTGGATGATAAGAGCGTGCGGAATTCAGTGGCAAATGAATCACATGGATCATCGACATGTATGTTGAAATCCCTGTGATCAGAAATTCATGAGGAGTGTTAGCAGCTTTAGAAAGGAGGGTTGTGAATTCTTGCAAGGTAATATCGCCTAAATATCTTTGTCGTATACAGGTGGCACTATTATCCGCCAAATTCAACGACAGTTTTTCGCAGAGTTTTATGGTCTCGAGACGTCTCGAGACAGTTTTTTAGTGTCTCGGACTCGGAAGCCTGCTGTCTCGGTCTCGAGGTAGTTTCTCGAATTTTTAGAAACTGTCTCGAAGTGATAGTCTTGTTCTGTCTTGAACAAGCGGTCTCAATAAGTTTCACGTTAGCTGTCTTAAAATCTTGCGCTGAGAACTGAAATTGGAATCTACGAGAAACGGTAATTCTGGCTAACGCGCGAGTCACATGATACTGAAATCAATTCAATTATCTTAAAGTGGAAAAATGTCTGAGAGAGAACCTAAAATTGTGAAGTTTTCTTTTACGTAATTTGAAGCTATTGACAAACAATAGCTATGCCGTGCCGTTGATCATTGGTGTAAAACCACCATAACCGAAACGATCGGAACAGTTTCGAGTTTCTCAGGGTGAGTGAGGTTATGCGCAACTTTTAATTTCGTTTGGTATTTGGTATCGAATTTGCCTGTTTAAAATCGTCTAGAAAATTTCAGACGTGTCTAAAAAGACTTCTTTATACTATTCAGAAGATAGGCCGCGAAGAGATATCGAAAAAGATAAAACGCGGCAATATAAAATCTGTTCTCAGGAATTGGTACCATTACATTATAAGTTTCAAATAACAAATGAACCTATTCCCGAAAACTGATATATTTGTATTTTTCAGCATTCTCTATAGGATCACTTGTCTTTTACTGTCTCGTACTGCCTCATCTTTAACCTAGTGTCTCGGTCTCGGTCTCGGCACCTCACTGTCTCGGTCTCGTCTTGGTCTAGAAGTTTCAAGTCTTGCATACAACACTGGTTTTTCGATTTTCTTCTTGCTTGTGGTTGTCACAGTGAATAGATTTTGGTGAATGTATACAACAATCAAGAACGACAGATTCTACAGAATGACAATGGCTGATGTTTTATTGGCACAGAAACAAGAAATTTAGATCGCACAAGAAATATGCGTAAAGTTAATATCGATGTGTCGTTGTCACCACTTTGTTGAGTCCCGTGGTCATGACATTACATCCTCGTGGAGAAGGCCTTAGGAAGTCGTTTCCTATGGGTATGGGAGTGTGCAGGTTGGGTCTTCGATATCCGCGTACAGCTGAAAGAGACAACAACGGTAAATGTTTTTTAAGATGTGATATTCCGTATCAATATTCGTGATAGACTAACAGTGATAGGCTATGAACATGATATAAAATACAATGTAATGTACATAGATTGGCAAGGGTGGAGGGTGGATGGATAGATCATAGATGGAGTGATGGGATGCATGTATGGATGAACGACGGATTCAGAGATAGTGAAAGTATGGAAAAGGAAATTGGTGAAGGGATACCATTTTAACCTTCCGCAGATGAGAGCAAAAAAGGACGGGCGATGACTGGCAGACATGTGTAAAGCATTATTGACTTCTTAGACCTAGGAGTCTAATAAAGATTTACTCACCGCACGGAACCAAGTCTGGAATGCAGCTGAAGTAATCGGTTCTGTATTAAAAATAACAAAACAAATTAATTTTCTACCGTTCTACGTAACTTATGTTATGTAACCTCAACTCTTACACACTTCTCGTTCGTGGTACGCGAACTGCAATTAGACAGTATCTCGCTTTTTCTGATGTTGGCCCTATGACATGGAATGGGCTCCCATTATCATTGCGTCTTCTGCCTAGGGTTCACTCAGATGCGTTTTAAAGCAACATTAAGACCGTTCGTTTCAGCCGGCTGAGTCGAGAGCGCGCCTACTTACCCTGAAGGAGTGCAAAATACATTTTCGAAGTGAATAAATAGATGAATGTCACTCAATCGTCCTTGCCAACGGGCAGCGGACTCTATAGAGGTGCTAACTGCATATTTAAGTAGGCTAGACGGAATACGAAGCAATAAGAGAGGTAGAAATTGATGATTTTGGTTATTGCAGGAACGAGGAAAGAGGAACATTCTTCTAGGTTGCAATAAGCTTAAGTTCGCATTTTTTGTTGGGAAGTGAGTTTATGAGGAGCAAGACTTCTGTTTCAGTGGCAGAAATGTGAATTGGGAGTGATGACCAACAGACAGGAAGAGTAGGGTTGAGAGATAGGATCGGATCAGCACTGGAGGATTGGGAGGCGATGTAAATTGTAATATGAAGCTAATGTATGATAATTTGTCCCAGAAAAATGAATATAGAGTATCAGCGTAAGAGGGAAAGGGAATGGAGCAAGACAGTGTGGTAGGAGGCCTATACAATAAAGAAGGTAATTGACGGCACTCAAAAAAGTAAGTCTATGTGAGACAGAAGAATTGCAGTCAAAGAGCAGCACAACAGACTATACAGTTTTGCCTTCCCTGTACATGCTTACAGTATATTCTTTGGAAGGACAACGTTTTCCGTTCGAGAGCAATCAGTTAATAGTTTATAGTGACTATTTTAACCGACGTCAGTTTGATGTAGGCTGTCCAGTATTAGCTAACCCAATTATCGGACAAGTGTTTGGCATACATTGCGATATTTGATTTTTTATACTACAAACGATAATGTGCGCTTTCTAACAAACTTTTGAACCCGATTTCGCGCTTGTATGCATTTGAATTTAATTCATTCTCATTGCATAATTGCTTGTCTACTATTAGTCTGTTAGTGTAATAGCTTAATTAGCATTAAAATTACTACATGCAATTTTAACAATTCATAAACAGTAACTCTTAAATGATTCTTTCGTCTTATTCCAAAATACTCATTTTAAAAATAATGAAAATGTAGACCTATGTAAGATGCGCGGTTTTCAATTATACAATTACTTGCATTATTGTATATTTATGTAACTAAATCTTTTTTGCTTAATTCTAGTTCGACAAAATTCAAGCCATTATATGAGTGATAATAATGGTTGACTTTGCAAACTGAGACGCCATGAGTTTCATGGGTTAGTTTACTTAGATTTCTGGTTTTGTAAGACGATCGTCCTTTCTAGTCACTTACCGCTGCCTTGGATTGCAACGAGTACGTCGTACCACAAGTCGACGTCCAGATGCGAAATGGTGTCGGGAACGCTGTCCAGGTTAGCCAGTCTGTTGAATGCGCCTGTCAGTTCCGTGTCACAGGCCGGTATTATGGGTCGATGAGCGATCAGGAAGCACTCCAGATCGCAATCAATACCTGCACATGATAGAATAAAAAAATATTATTTGTAGACAAATTTAGATTTTGTCTGTAAGTGGAAAAGCCCCGGTTTTTAGGTCATCAAGTTCAGGCAGAGTCCTTAAGCCAGCTAGAGTTCAGGCCAGGATAAACCAGCGTTCCAGCGATTATATGGCTCGGCTTTATAGGTCCCACATGTTATACAAACACGATGTATACCAGTAGTTTGTTAAACTGAATGGCCGAATACGTTTTGATAATGTCGTATAATGTTATTGTAGACATTATAACTGTTTCTCTCTGGATATTTTTCTTGGATGGTATGTCCATCAATTTTATTGTTAACCCTGTTTCTTCTGCCGCTGTACCTGTTCCGCGCCATTCGTCGTAGCGATCATCGACTTCGACGTGTTGGATCAGCTCATCGAGACTCATATCCAGATAACAGAAGTACAGACAGCCAAAAACATCCGCACGATCCAATCCGTTGGTCTGCGAACAGAATCCTGGAGCACACGAATACCTACACAACACATTGAACACATCCGTATACTTGTAAAGAACGTTTCACTCTCCACTTTATCTACATATAATTTAACATCGCATGTCCTCTACACATTTAATCAAGTATTTAATATGTATTTGTATTCTAGTTTAGATAGGCATGAGTGTTGCACTCAATGCGACCACTTAAAATATTTAATATTATGTTAAGAACCTCATAGGGTGTTGAAGTGATGATGGCCTGATGATTGATTAGCACTAACCGCAAATATATTTTAGTCAAGATAGAATCCAATCTAACAGGACTCAGATCAAACTGTTATCTTCAGAAGGCATTGTAAAAACGAATTGAATTCAGTCGTCTTACTGAGCCGAAGCGATTCCGACCAGACCAAGGATGGCGAGAATCAGAGCGTTCATGATTCCGATTCCTAAAGATATCACACACAGCTCGTTTGAACAGAACGACGAAAAGGTTCAGTAAGATTTTGTTGTACATATATTTGAAATTTAAGTCTTCGTTTCTTATTTATTGGGAATCACTTTTGAAAGGAATGTTCGTTAATATGCTAAATGAGCACCGTATTGGCAATTTCCTTTGCTTATAATATGGATCTCCGAAACTTCTCACTGTCAAACACAAAAAGGCCCTCGTTAAAGAGGCCAGTGTATTCATCAGCGCTGTATCGATAATTAGCTAATGGTACTTGTCTCCAGGGCCGGATTGTGTAGTAGGCTATGCTCAGTATGACTTAACATGGGGTCTCCTGTTTGCAGTCCCTCTCCCGATTGGAGTTGAATGGCAGCAGTAGAAACACTTTGTCATCAAGAATGATCCGTTAGTTTCAATTTATGAAAGGTGATTTGTCATGCCTCTATATCATATAAATCATTCTATGCTCATTTGGACAATGTTATTACGGTTCTGCTGGATTTGTCTTATTTCGATATAAAATTTTCTAAATTGGATTGGAAGAAGTTTTCACAATTCTCAGGTTACTCTCTCTGCCTCTCAGAAGCGCAGACTAGAGGAACAGAAGGGTACGATTATCTCCGGAATATCTGGTGGTGGAATGGAGCTGCTTATGACCCCCTCCCCAATATTTCAGAAATATTTCAGAAATATAAATTTCTACAAGGTTCTTTACTGCTTATTCTTTTTCATCCATCCGTCTTTGTGAATTGCAATTATTTCCGACCCATCCCTGGAAACCCCAATTTTGTCGACCGATCCCATCCAAACTAAGAACCAAGTCTCCGCCTATGCTGAATCTGTCTCTGGAATTGTACAAGTTAGATAGCATAATTAGGCCTATGATCACACATTTAATAGCACTGACATTGCAACTTTATGAACAGTAGTAGATGACTATAATTATGTCTGTAGCCTTTAGGTTTGATCATAGGAAATAAATCACTTACGGAAGCGTAAGTGTAGCTGTGCAGACGATGCTTGTAGCTGACGACGACTGTTGCCCAACTGGAGGGAGACTGTGATCGTTGGATGATATGAGGGTCTTATATACCTGGCAAACGATACCCTTATCATGGAACATATGTAGTACACTGAGATATGACACTTCATATCTCGGTCGTGCGATCGCCTGTCTGGTGATAAAGACAAAAGATCGTGTGATAATGACCAGAGTCATTGACACGGTTTACATAATGCGGTCAGGAAGTTAGTGATGTACAAGGTCAAGAACTTATTCGTTGAGTTGGATGGATGATAATGTAATGTAAACTCAGGTTCTTGGATCTGATTTCCATGCAGCGATACTGTATCAAAAGTCCACAGCCATTCAACGAGTACCATGTAGTTGTTTACCAATTTACTTTGTTAGAATTTGCAGTCAGTCTCGTTGGGCTCCTATCATTGTAGAACTTTGCGCCATTAGAGTTATGTAGGCCTAACCATTGTCGAGGCTGCAGTCTGGGTGACTCGTATTTTGAACTTATTTTCCAGGGACAAAAGTTACAATGGAACGTATTATCATCACCTTATAGTTTAATCTAATAATGGGACACATCTGATCACGTCAAGCGATCATTATGTTTAAAGAACAACATGTGCTATAATTATATAATGAGAACAACTCGATTGGAAATGTTGTGTTTCTTTGGTTTGATAGTTTGTTGAGTAAACTTACGTCTCGAGTTTGAAAAACGTTTTATGACATGTAGAGTTTGCATTGCAAACTTGTCGTATTTTTTGCAAAAATCAGAATCGAAGTTCAGTTAAATTACTACTTTATTGTATAGTATTATATTTAGTTATTTGCATATTTATGTGGCGCCTCTCCCGGTAGGCCCTGCAAGCTAATCAGCAGGGCTGTATTATCCATTGGGCCGATTAGGCTGAAGCCTAGGGGCCCGCAAGTAGCAGGGTTCCACGCGGCATAACCGGTAAATTATGGCAGTGCTAATATAATATTAGGCCTATGCCAAGTAGCATACATTGATGGACGCTAATCAAATGCATTGATTTCATTTCGGTGGATATGCAAATTCAACAGAACGTATCTTTGTGGCATTATAATATGCACATTCGTGACCACACCAAATCCAGCCCATGCTTGACTTCAAAACTGCCTCCACCATTGCCACTTCCATTTTGCACTTAGAGCTCGATTGCTGTTATTCCCTCGTCAATCTTCGTCATCTGTCTACAGCGATTATCTTGTCATTTTCAAGTTGGATACCCTTGAAAAGTGCTTCTTATTGGTGTCCTGGCCATTGGTCTCGGAAAAGTTTCACCAGAAAAGCATAAAGCTGCAGAGCACAAATATGGATCTAAGTAAAGCTGTGAGGCTCTTCAGGTAATTGGATATTTAAGTTGTAAGTTTAAAAGATATCTTTCGGCACTTTGAGAAGGAAGGGAAGATCAAAATCGGTCTTGAAAATGAGCTGGTGTACAAAGCAGATACCGAAAGAAGGAAGCAAAGTAGTGTGAAGCTCAGGCGAAATGATGGCAGTTCTGACTTATTCAGGAAGGGAGAATTTCTTCCCATGATTGATCACTTGGCAGCAATACTTAAGAAGAGGTTGGTAACGTAATGATGTGGTCACTGGCAAATTCTGCTTCCTTTCAAAAATGACCTTGGTTAACGGTGACCAAATGAGAAATGCGCGCGGGATGAATTGGAGCGGCCGAGAGGTTAGTGATTGGTGAATACCTACCCAAAAGACCTAAAGATCAGCTTTCCCGAGAAAATTATTAATTTCCAAGAGTACATGAATGATTCTGAATCTGATGCGTGGCTAATTCAAAAGGGTGAAAATAACGAGCTTTGTTGCGCTGAGAATGCTTCAAACTATTGTCAACAATGAAATGCAGAATACTTTTCCAGGCATGTACGTTTGTCTACGCATTTAGGGCTTACTTATCACTTCTCGTCACAAATTGTTCTGGAGAGAGGTCTTTTTCTGCTTTGAAACGCATTAGGAATTACCTGCACACTGGTCTAAAAGCTCAATAATTTTTTTATTAATGCATAGGCCCTATACAGGAGAATTGTCAATGCTGGGGAATTAAGTTTCTTTTGCGCTGTTCTGGATCATGCAAAACAATACAAAATTAAAAGTTGTCGGACAAGATGATATTATTTTATTTGTTGCTTCATTTACTACTTCACTTGTACTATTATTTTAATAAATTGTACGGAAGGAGAGCGTGAAATTCGTGGGAAAACTGGGAGGGGCGTTAGGGATGTCAAGCCTCAAGGGGCCCAAAGAAGCTCTAAGCCTTGCCGTGGGTCAATACGGCCCTGCTAATCAGAGGCGCTCCGAGTGCGAAAATCCCAGTATGAAAAAGTAGAGTCTTAGGAGTACGGGCAGGTACAGAAGCACGTGGCTCCAGTTATACTCAAAGAACGAGTCGGAAAAGTAATGTCGTTCCAGAGCAAAAAGCAAACAGTCGCGTAATCGCAGTTTTGGGGCAGATGTCCGAGGTTCCAGTGGGTTATGTCGGTATAAAATTAGAATATGTAGAGTTCTTTTGGGCCCCTATCTTGGTCGATTACAGCCCCACTATATATGGTTATGTAACCAATGTCAAAGCTATCTGGGATGACCCTCACTTTGATCTGCCTTTTGTTCTTTCCCATGGCCTGGAAGGAACAACGCGACGTATTATCATCACCTTATCATTTTATCTAATGGTGCATGTACGACATCTCCGATCCCGTTTCTTCTAGCGTGTGATTTTTTCAAAGAATAACATGTGTTAGAACAATGTTATATAACACGTCGATAAATGAGCTTAAAGGTTTGCATTGGCTTCATTTACGGCTGCAGAGGTGCTTCGATTGGGTACCCTTGACCAACTACAATACTTTAACCACGCAAGATAATGAATGGTCTACGAGCTCTTGCGAAATTGATGCATCGTAAGTTGAAGAAGCTTATATCAGATGGAGTTGAGATTGCGGTTAAGGCTGCTTTCTAATAGATGTGATAAAGCATTGACTGTTTTATTTGTTTCACTCTGATAGAACGACAAGGAAACTATACAAAATATGATCAATTTTCTGCTTTAATAATCGCTTAATTTGGTCAGAGAGCAGGTCATGGGGACATGACAGACTTCATTCGATTCAATTTACAGCAGATGTTGCAAGTTTAGTTTCCGCTTTTATTGCCCATTTCTAACTCTCACTGTGTGCTTTGAATTATATATATATATATATATATATATATATATATATATGGAGTTAAATTCCCGAATCCTATGACTTGTGCAGACGGTTTTCAGAGTTAATCTTTGTTGTGTTGATAGCATTTTTGAATGCACAGAAACCCGTATAGTTTGATGGAGAGTTATGAAATTAAGATAATTACTAGATCTCTAAGAAAATGTTCTAGGCCTACCGTCGATAACTTTGTCGAGACTTTTTATAATGCTCCAGTTCTCCAGATAATACTGTTTAAATATTTTAAACGTTCAGAGGTGACTCTGCTTTCCTATATACTCAATTTTTTCTTCTCTTTTTTACTTGCATGCTCTACCGTTTTCAGTGAATAAATATAGCTAATAATAATGATTTTATTTTAATTAGAAACTGCCAACAATGCAGTAGGAATAAATAAGTAGGAATAAATTATGATAACAGCGTCCGTAGGAATAACCATAATTGTAAATCAAGGCTTGAAATTTGAGGAGAAGCGCTTGAAATTTGAGGAGAGACGGCATAGTGACGAAATCGTAATAAGCGTAAACTCCTACTCTATTCTATTTTTTAGAATAGAATAGAATACCTAACTACTTTAGCTCCATTCAAAACCACCAGCTTATTCACGAGCGTCGCTCGCTTTCGAATCAGAGGTGTTGTCCAAAGGGTAGTCCAGAGGAGGTCAAGATCCGGTCTCAAGAGGTGGTTGATTAGCTATTGCGTCATATATATATATATATATATATATATCGCTAATGGCTAGAGTGGTTGGATTAGCCAGGCTATGAATTCTTGAAGAGGTGTCTCATCAGCTTTGAATGGAAAGTTCATGGGGTGATAAATAGAGGAGTTTGATGTATTTGATGGAGGATGATTGGGAATGATGGAGGAGTGAAAATTTACGGAATTCCGGGGCAGATCATTCCAGGAGCGTAGCGCAGTGTGATATATGGACAATTTGGGATATGCACGGGAAAACAGACGGGATAGAACCTGTTCTGCTGGACGGTGTAGAGTTCGCGAAGATATACATGTGGCTTGGAATATTTTAAGAAGTTGTATGTTTGTGGTAAGACTTTGCAATGGATTCGCTCATGGACTTTTTAGCCAGCGAAGTGATTTTAGGATGTGAGTGATAAGATGAGGCTTTGGCGTTCTGGTAACGGTTCGGGCTAGTGGGTTTTGGAAAAGCTGCAGACCGTTTATTTAAGAACGAGGGAATAACAGCAATCGAGCTGAGTGCAAAATGGAAGTGGCAATGGTGGAGGCAGTTTTGAAGTCAGACATGGGCCGGATTTGGTGAGGTCACGAATGAGCCCAATGCAGGAGCGTGATAGGTCGAAGATGCGCTAGAGACCATATGTCGAGATGTGGATCAGAATTAATATAAGGTTGAGGACAGGGTAATCTGTTGCGAAGGTAAGAATGAAGCGTTTGTGCGTGGGTGATGTATTGAAGGATCTGGAATGTTGTTGATTTGATCGCGAGGTTTATATACGATGAATTCTGTTATGGGAGTGTTGAGACAGAGGTGGTTAGATTGAAAGATTAGGTTAACCACTCTCAGTGACTGAGCGATTGAGGTGGAAAAGAGTCTATATGTAGACTTATATACACGCAGGATTCGGTGTCGTTTGCTAACAGATGGTGGTCAACAGAGATGTCATAATGGCGGGGACAAGAGATGAAGAAGAGTCATCCAGGACGTAGCTTTGAGGGACAGCACAAGAGGGTGGGAGGGTTGCCATCAGTCGCTGGAGGCTTTGACACAGAAGTATTTGGAAGGCAAGTAGGGTTAGAATCAGAGTAGAGCAGTGCCACAGCAGATAAGCCAAGAAGAAAGTCGATTAAGAAGGCAGTGTGATCAATAGAGTCCAACGCAGCGAAAATGTCGAGGAGACACGAGCAGGATACTTACTGGTGGTTGACGACAGTCATCTGTTGCATTGCTCTCTTACTGACCAGTTTATTGTACAGAGAAGTAATTAGGGTTTCCGTGGAGTGATTTTTTGTGAAGACAGATTGGTGTTGATTGAGGAGTAGCCCGTATCACTAAACCCTATCGTATCGCTTAACCCTAGCGTATCGATTAACCTTATCGTATCGCTTAACCCTATCGTATCGCATAACCCTATCGTATCGCTATCCCCAAGTAGTGGATCAGTATTCTTATAGGAAGGCATGCAGAGCAGGTGAGACTTTAATGAATAGCTTATACAATGCAATGC
The DNA here is from genome assembly GCA_959347315.1 of Bimastos eiseni. Classification (NCBI taxonomy): domain Eukaryota; kingdom Metazoa; phylum Annelida; class Clitellata; order Crassiclitellata; family Lumbricidae; genus Bimastos; species Bimastos eiseni. The sequence goes on along the minus strand of OY365821.1, from coordinate 14,378,564 downwards.
AATACAATAAAACTGAAATTTGATATTGCCCTTCTTACACTTAAGTTCAGAAGTGCACACACGCCTCGACGGCGCAACAGCAGTTGTAATGCAAAGCAATATTGTGCGCGAAGGACTTGCTCAAGGTCCCTACACAGTGACTCCTCGGACGAGGGTCGAACCCGTACACTCAGCGCACACTGAGTGTTACGAGCCGATCGCTCTCACCAATCGGCCTTAAATGCTCTATTTTAGAGCGAGATGAATAAACTTCTTTTGTCCAGATAGGTAACGTAACTCTACAGTTGGATGCCCAGAGTAATCGTAATCGTAATCTCAACATTTCTACAGCGCCCACAAAAGATTGTCGAAGTCGCGGTAATCATTTTATTCACAGGCTCAAAGAGTACATTGCAACTTGTTAGGTATTATTATTATTAATTATTATTATTAATTAATTAATTTGTAACGCGCACAAGGTCACACCTAAATGTGAATCTGAGGCGCTGATAGTCAGTCGCCAGGAGAAGATGCAATCAGATTTCCAAATCCTTGAAAGCCAAAGAGAAATAGTGAGTTTTGAGTCGCTTTTTAAAGGAAGGAAGTGAATTTGAGCTACGAAGAGAGAGTGGCAGTCGACTCCATTCCCTCGGAGCAGAGTCATGAAATGCACGAGAGCCCATAACTGTTCTGCATCGTGGTTCAACTAAAAGACCTGTACTTGATGATCGTAAGCATCGAGGAGGAATGTAAGGAGTTAGTAGAACATGAATATAGATAGGTGTACTGGTGATGATGGCTTTGTAGGTCAAACAAGCTAGCTTAAATTTTATTCTGAATTCAACAGGGAGCCAATGCAGCTGGTGGAGTAGGGCATAGGAGCATGTTCGTAGTGGGACACTTAGCACTACTCGAGCTAACGTATTTTGGATACGTTGAAGCCTTTTGAGTTCAAGGTCTGAGTGACCGACAAAAAGTGAATTAGCATAATCGAGGCGAGAGGAGACAAGTGAGCAGGCTATAGTCTCAGACATATTTTGTGTTAGAGCCGACCTTATGTGACGTATTGCCCTGATGTGGTAGAAACAATATTTACAAAGGCTTGTTATGTGAGGTCGAAATGTGAGCTTGCTGTCGAGAGTAACCCCAAGTGTTTTGACAGAGTCTGAAAGCGGCACAGCAGTGCTCGCCAGTTCAATGCTAGAGAGCATAGGGAAAGAACGCAGGCGTTGACATGAGCCAAATGCAATTGCTTCAGACTTGTCTGGGTTTATGGCCAAACCATTGAAACAGAACCATGCATATATGGATGAGAGGCATTCTTCCAGTTTTAGTCTACCAGACTGATCGGTGTGTGACAGAGCAATATGGAGCTGAGTATCATCTGCATACTGTTGTTATTGAATTCCAAAGTGTTTAGCTATACGACTGATTGGGGAAGTAAAGACTGCAAATAATAAAGGGCCGAGGACAGATCCTTGTGGCACTCCAACAGTGTAAAGTGTGGGCTCCGACCGAGCAGATCCAATGCCCACCTGCTGATTGCGGTCAACCAAGTATGAAGCTAACCAGTGTAAGGCAGTCCCAGAGACACCAAAGCTTTTTACAAGTCTTGCAAGGAGTGACTGGTGGTCTACAGTGTCAAAGGCTGCACTAAGGTCAAGACACACAGAGAGGCAGGCTTTACCATTGTCAATGAATGAGAAGATGTAATCCAGTGTAGAGACAAGAGCAGTTTCCGTGGAGTAGTCTTCGCGATATGCTGACTGGTAGGGACTGAAGTTGGGAGAGGAAGTAATGTGTCTCTTGATACGCATAAGAAAAAGACGTTCAAGGATCTTGGAAATGTTATTGAGGTTGGAGATAGGTCTGAAGTTAGACAAATTGCTAGTGTCAAGGTCAGGCTTTATAAGTAAAGGCGTGACTAAGGCAGATTTGAAGCACGAAGGAAAGCACCCTTCAGCAAAAGATAGGTTGGCCAAGTGTGCAATGAGGTGAGAGAATACATCAGAACAAGAGACGATGTGTGATGTAGGTATGAAGTCCAATGCTGATAATTTAGGAACCATGCTATTGAGAAGATTAAAGACTTCAAAGAATGTGACAGGCGGTATGTCATCGAAGGCAGGGCCGGAGAATTCGGAGTCGAGCAGCAGATCACTCCACACTAAATTAGCAGCACATCTAGCAATTTTACATTTAAAAAAAGATCAATAATTTTGTTTAAAAAAATTGCAGCAAAATTTGCACACAGAGTCTGATTTTCTGTGTCTGAGCGTTGGCCGTTGTTTCTATCCTTTGAGTGTAGAAGACGCTGAGCGATGCGCCATCGGTCCCGAGGATTATCAGCACTTTCAAGTTGACTGCAGAAGTACGAGATTCGTGAATCGTTTATGAGTTTATTTGTTACACGGCAGTGTCGACGATAACACTGCCTATTCTCATCAAGTCCAGAATATTTCCATTTTCTTTCAAGTCGACGACGTTCATTCTTCGCACGGGATGCTTCAGATGAGAGCCATCTAGTAATAGGTTTAAATGGTCGCCTGTAGCAAGTCTGAATCGAAGCGAGTTTGTCCAATATCAGTGACACTGTTGTTTTCATTTGTTCGGCAAAATCGTCTGCAGTGCTTGCAGGAGCTGTGAATAGGTCTGTCAATTAACAAGTCGCTGAGTATTAAAGGGTCTATTGCTTTGATGTTTCGGAATACATGACGCACTGGTTGGCGATGAATGGAAGTCGTTATTTTACAAAGTACTAGATTGTGATCCGATATAAGACCAGCATCGTTCACGCGCGTGTCATAGACTGTTGTTCGATCATCGGCTGCTAGAACGTCTAAGATGTTATCTCCTCGGGTAGGGATTTCAACATACTGGCGGAGATCGTAGGTATCGAAGGTATCGGCCAGTATGCTATTCATTCGACCTTCAGATCCAGGGCAATTAAGATCTCCACAGAGCACAAGTCTTTCACCAGCCTCAACACAAATGGATGAAATTAGGTTGGCGATGTCGTTGTAGAAATCTCCTAATGTACCCGGTGGGCGGTAGATGTTTCCAATAGTTATAGATGAAAACGATCTACCCAAACGAACTAGTTGAAGTTCAAACGAGGAAGTGCAGAGCCTTGAGGATTGAGGATGTACGCTGACCTCTAACGTGGACCTGTAGATAAGAGCGAGACCCCCGCCAGAGACTGAGCGACCTGAGAATCCATTCTGATGAACATGGAGAACAGAGAAGCCTTCAGGAGCGATGTCACGCTTGATACAATCAAGAGTGTCAGCACAGATCCACGTTTCGCATAGTGCCAGTATGTCCAGCCTCTCGTCTCTGATGAGGTCATGTATGATGGCTGAGCGACGGATGGCTGAACGGATGTGGAAGCTACCAAAGTTTATAGACGATGGTTTCAATGTAGGCTTATTGGACTGGACTTTGCGGGAGAGTGGCCCAGGGTTGCTTTCAATATCACCCGATAGTAACAGAAGCAGTGCAACAGCTATGCATGATAAAGAACGACGGCGCTGGGGACGAAAGGGCCGGCCGGTACGTACCCATAACAAAGCCCCTGTAATGTGATGCAGCGCGGGGCTTATTCGTACAATTAACGCTTGCATGGGGCAACTTTGCGACATTCGATGACACTGCACATTCGTATCAGAGTACGACGAGAAGAGGTGAAATTGCCAGACTGATAACCGCTGTTGACAGAGTAAAGTCGTTAAGAGGTCAAAGTCAACACCCAGAGTTACGTTCCGACTCATTGTGCTACGAGCGTCTAACGGCTGCAGAAGATAAAAACGGTTTCTAAAATTTAAATTCTCGTACTCCGCCGTGAGAAAAACTGTTACGGATGTATCATAATATAAACACATTAATGGAGGCTGATTTTGGTGCATTGTATATATATATATTTATATATAAACCTCTGTAGCGACTAATACATCAACGAAGAATGACATAATATTACATAGATGTAATATTAAATCGTCTTTAATTGCAACAGCTGCAAGAACGTAAGATCGTCTCTTATAACTTTCTATAATACGTGTAGAGTTAATTTCGGTGTGTCGCTGTCATGACGAAATGGGGGTCACGTGTTCACATCTTTCTGGCTGGCTGATGCGTTCCGAAGTTGGAGCCTATGGGTATGGAAGAGTACAGGTTGGGTCATTGATATCCGCGTACAGCTGGAACAGACGAGAACAATGACTTACATGGTGTACGATGTGATAAGAAATGCAAAAACTCATAGGATCTTAAAAATATACATATGGATGGAGGGATGGATGGGTGGGTGGATGGATGGATGGATTGATGGATGGGTGGATGGATCGATGGATGGATCGATGGACGGATGAATGGATGATTGGCTGGATACACGGATAGACGGAAGGATGGCTGGATGGAGCGTTCATACTAGACTCGCGTAACTTGTCGCTCCACTTTACCATCGCATCCCATGTCTGCTTCCACTCTTACAGATGTATTCATGGAAAGGATGGATGGATGTATAGAGGACGAGGTTCATTGATTTCCCATTCAAAGGCTTCTTGATGACGAACATCTTTCGGGTGTCATATGTCCGCGACCGTGAATCTTTCCTTATGCGCTGGAACCCTGCTTATCCCTCTGGCTGGAGAGCATAACGAGAAGGGTGAGAAATAGAAGAGAATGGAGGCTTATACATAGACAGGTTCGAGGTGATATGTGGACGAGCGGATACATATGGACTAAGTACATACAATATTATACTTCTGATAAGCTGGTGCCCTGCGCCTGGCTTTCAAGTGGCGCTTTAGAAGTTTTGAGTTTACGATTACGATGTTTACAAAGAAGTGAAGACAGACAATCACTGGCAGACGAACCCACAAGTATAAGACAGACAGACAGAGAGACTGACACACTGACGATAAGACAGGCAGTTAACAGCAGTGATACTACTCACCACACGGAACCAAGTCTGGAAAGCAGGTGAGAGAATTGGTTCGGCTGTAAAATATAAGAAAACGAACGAGTTTTATATCGTTTTACGCTACGCATTGCGACGGAGCAGGACGTTTTGGCGCAGATAATATTATCTGATACAATATATAATGTTACACGAAGCATGATCGATGATAATAATTATGCTGAACTGGGAACTGGAGTGATGAAAAGAATCGTGCTTAAACAGAAGCAGGATGGATATGAGAATTCTACTCATAGTGGAATCCTTTTAGTCACAATCTTTTTATCAATCTTACTTCCAATTAAACGGCATTAATTTTCATCAATCCAGTTTCCATTTAAGCATGATTGTTTTAATCAATCCGGCTTCCATTTAAACATGATTCTTTTCAAAAATCCAGCTTCCATTTAAGCATGATTCCTTTCAGCAATCCGGCTTCCATTCAAGCATGATTCTTTTCAAAAATCCAGCTTCCATTTAGGCATGGTTATTTTCATCAATCCAGATTCCATTTAAGCACGATTCTTCTCGTCTATTCAGCTCCCAGTTTAACAGTATTCTTTTCATTGATCCGGCTTCTAGTCAAATATGATTCTTATCACCGATGCCTATTCTACTACCGACGCTCCCATATGCTTAACCTGATCTACCATGCGGAAAATTTTACGACACTAAAGTGGTACCGGCAGAGGGCCATATAATATATTTATATAATATATAATATACAATATTTTTGTATCAGAGAGCTGCGCCAAAACGGTTGCGCCAAAAAGACTGCGGCTAAACGTCACGTAGGCCTACCGGCATTGCGATATGTGACGAAATCAAATGCAGACTATTGTAATGTAAGTTGCACTTGCTGAAGAATAAAAATATTTGCTCTAATTTTTCAGTTCTCTGTGAAAAATATAGAGGATCGTCTGACATGATTAGAGCGAAAATTCGACATTTACAAGATGCTGCTTCAATGAAGATGAAAGAGTCAATCAAGTGAGGTCATGGAGTTCTGGATGGGTGAACGAGGAGAGGAAGACCACGGAAGAACCAGTCGGAAACCACCATCATTGTAAACTTTAGATGTCTGGACGTGTAAAAGGGCGGGTACAAGAAGCTAGAAATGGACAGGGAGGAGTGGATGAGACTCGGCTCCACATCCACTGGAAAGGCTAAATATACCAGAAACTTTATCTAATCTTCGAGTACACCTCTCAATTTCTGAACTGACAGTATAGTTGAATAAGCTGTTGTCTTGCGCTTGGCTTTCGAGTGGAGCTTTATAAGTTTGGAGATAACGATTACGATTAATGACTCATGCTAATTAAAACTATTTAAATCTAAATGAATGAGCATCTCTCGTTCTGTTACAGAGAACTTACGGGTTCCCTGGACGGCGAGGATCTGGTCAACCCACAGATCGGTATCAGCGTGCGATACGGTGGCCGCATCACCGTCGAGAACAGCCAGTCGGTTGAAGGCTTGAGTCAGCTCTGAGTCGCAGGCCGGAATTATGGGACGGTTGGCCGTCAAGAAGCAGTCAAGGTCGCAATCCGCAGCTGTACACGTGCAATAACAACGGAACTGTAGGCAGATAACTACAGTTTCGCTCAAATTTCATTGAGCGTTGATATATTCCTGAGTAGGCCCAAATGTCTGTTTATTAAGACCCACAATTCACACAGAAACTCAATTCACATTCCAATAAGCTCCAAAATTGTCTATTTCCTTGTAAGCCACGTCGCGGTATGACATCTGGTATGTTATAGCACAACAGTAAGCGAGAATGGTTATCGTCGTCTTCGTCATCATCATCGTCGTCGTCGTCGTCATCATCACCATCATCATCATCACGACCATCGTCATCATCAACATTATCTTCCTCCTCCACCTCCTCCTCCTAATTATCGTCATCGTCGTCGTCATCAGAGAAAATCATGACCGTATTGCGTTTGCTGTCTTGTATGTAGGCCCATATACAAATTTAGATATATATTATGTATATATGCATATTGTATATAAATATATATATATAAATTCTACCTCCTAATAACCACTCGGTGTAGCGGATGTGGAACTCAGCGCGCTGGAGCTGCTCGTCAGGAGTGACATCGAGATAGCAGAAGTAGAGACAGCCAAAGACATCCGCACGATCCAATCCGTTGGTCTGCGAACAGAATCCTGGAGCACACGAATACCTACACAACACATTGAACACACACACTGCCTATTAGAAACATCTCACTCACTCTCTCTCTCTCTCTATATATATATATATATTTATATATCATATATTTATCGTGTGTGTGAGAGGGAGTGAGAGTACGTATAGGCCTATGCAAGTATGCGTGCTCGTATGTGTGTCTATATATATATATATAACCATGCTTGCATATGCATATACAAGCATGGTTATATATGGATGAACTTTGTTGCTTTTGTTTTATCGTATTAAAACGGTGGCGTGTGGTAAAATTGTCACACTGGAAGTACAGTGGGTGCCCAGACACTCAGTCGTTTCAAGTTGATGTAAAAGTTTGTTTCTTGGTATCAAATCAATTTTCTGTAAATCAATTTTCTGATCTGTAAATCAATTTTCTGATCTGTAAATCAATTTTCGTCCGTGAGGAAAGCAATCCAATAAGAATTGAGGAGTGGGAGGCTCGAAATCCCCCAACATATGTGAAATATGTAAACTGCTATAACATTGAGTGCGTTGGTCCGATTTGAACATATTTTGTATTTATGGATTCAGAATCAGTATTTCCAGATGGTACAACACGTTCATTGCGCATAAAAGCAACGATGGTGCCCATATTGGCGCATCTGGACAGAAATATTGGGGGGCAGCTTAGGCTAAATATGGAAACTGCAAGAACTGTTGATCCAATTTTAACATATTTGGTATGCATGGATTCGGAATCAGCATTTGCATGTGATACAAAAGTTGATGCCATTATTGGCGCATCTGCACAGAAATATGGGAAACGGCTTAGGGTAAATATGAAAACTGCTATAAAGTTTGACCGGTTGGTCTGATTTGAATATATTTGATATGCATGAATTCAGAAGCAGTATTTGCGTGTGATACAACAACCTTAGAGCCAATATAAGCAACGATGGTACCATTTATACAGTGAGCTTACTCTCAATTCACGCAGCAGTTCAATAGGGATCAGCACTAACATATGGACCAATGTTTAAATTGAGATAATGCAACAAAGACTCAGATCTTCAGAAATCAGTTGTTAAAACGACTTGAATTCGTCATCTTACTGAGCAGAAGCGAATCCGACCAGACCAAGGAAGACGAGAAACAAAGCGTCCATTTTTCCAATACCTAAACAAATCACACATGACTAGTTGGAAATTCGTTCAAAACGAACCATGCAAATGATCGTCCACGTTATACTTTTCACCATTGCTATAACAGCTTCTGAACTTTAATTACTGACCAGTAGGTCAATGTAATTGACATAATAACTGACCAGTAGGTCAATGTAATTGACATAATAACTGACCAGTAAGTCAATGTAATTGACATAATAACTGATCAGTAGGTCAATGTAATTGACATAATAACTGACCAGTAGGTCAATGTAATTGACATAATAACTGACCAGTAGGTCAATGTAATTGACATAATAACTGACCAGTAGGTCAATGTAATTGACAATGAAGCCTGTAGTATTTAGGCAGATTCTTTGTCGTAAGCAATTACTCACGTTAGCGAAACAGCAGCAGACTTGCAAGTGAAGACGACTTTTCCCAACTGGAAGGCGACTGTGATGGTTGGACGATTCTGGGTTCCTTTATACTTTACAAATGACCCTTTTTTAACGATCTTAGACAAACACCAATATGTGAAACTTCTTATCTTCGCTGTGAAAATCACATATGTGTTGGTGAAGTAAAAATCTATCTCGACAACAGTACTGTTGTTAGATACGTTGCAGGCCAAGGTCAGAGTATTCGTTCGTTTGGTCCACTTCAATAATTAAACTTCGCTAATTGGTTGATAACTTAGTCGATTGCAGCTGCCTTCATCGAGGACATTCAGGTAAGCCCACACTACAACCAATCCAATCCTTTCCCAGGTGGTCGACGGTACTTTGTCGCCTTGTCATCTTAAATGGGCTACATAGTTAGACTTCTCCTATCTGGGCTGGTGTACTATGGGATATTATTTTTACAACAACATACGCGAGATACGGTAGCGACGGTTTCTGTCTGATAAAGATTCTATCACCTTGCCAGATCGAGGTGCTTAAGGACAGTGTTCAGCAGCTCGCTAATCAGAAGGCAACTCTAAACGTTAATAAATAAATAAAGACTGCTTCAGTCTGTTTCGCACCTGTCATGGTGAAGCCTTGATGGTGAGACTCCGTGTGAAAATGGAGAATGTGGTCGCTTGAATCTTTCAGTTCGTTTATTAAAGTTTGCGAAAAATGACAGGTTTTTTATTTTTAATCACTTGATTGTCTAATTCAAATGCTGCCTAACATCCAAGTGGTGTGCTACAAGAGAAAATTATCCAAATCATACGATTTGCATGTTCACCTTATTCAGTGGAGCCACATTGTATACTAGAATAGAGCGGACTTGACTGAGTCAAGTTATAATATGTTAGATGGTGTGGGAGAGTTAGCTCCCTTGAACCCTGTGCCCTCTTGATCCCCCAGTCATTTTGTCTTACCTACTAATTTCTTGAAGAATAACAGTGAACCAGTCTATTATGTTTGTTGCCTTGACCCTAGAGAGAATAATAATTTTATTATTATAAAAATAAAATTGTGGGGGTAAAAAGTAATTATTTCAACGTTACAATGAAGATTTCAAAGTAAGTTCACAATTTCTTTATTACACATGTGAGGATACTTGATTTGTGTATTTGGTGATTCAATTTTGAGACACCTAGCTCATGCATTTAAAAAGATCTGATTTCAGAATTTAAAAGTGAACATGCGTGGTTGGGCACCTTTGATCCCCAGGATCAAGGGTACCTTCAAAACATGTAAATGAATATGCCACACATTAGCATAAAGTTTATTGTGAATGCTTTTTGTTTTCAATTGAAAGTTATGTGTGTATTTATGTATTTTCTTTATCCATACAGTTATACCTTAATATAAGAAATAGGACGACAAACAGGCCATGCACATGTTCATTGTTTTAAATGTATATGTAGCATATATTGTTTTAAATGTCAATAATATATAATTGAAAATAATGTTTGTATTAATATACATTCTTTTATCATATAATTATAGGCCTACAGTTATGCATTGTAATGTGATGCAGTCGTGCATTTATATAGCGCCCCTACAAGATATCTACTCAGAGCGTTAAATGTCACATGATCAAAGAAAATACCTAATAGTTATGTCTTAAAAAGCAGAATTCATGTCTTTGATAGATCACACGCTTTGTTGAAAATCAAGCATACGAAAAGTCTTGTTAAAGCAGACCTATGATTTCTGACTTAAGACCTAATTATATGAAAAATGCATTTTTATATATGAAAATGTCGCAAATGCATTGTCTTTATTATAGCCAAAGTAATGTTTACACACATTCAATTTATAATAATCATTTCAAATATTTTCTTCATGTTGCAAACAGACACAACAAGGGTGCCTCTTAGGGATGAAGGGTGCACATGGGTGGGATCAAGGGTGCCAGCTTATTGGCACCATTGATACCTTATGGGTGCGTTGTGGTCTCGAGATGATCTCGACACCGGAAAACGACGGTCTTGATCTTGGTCTTGGCCTCGATTGCGTCGGTCATGGTCTTGGTCACGGACCATCGGTCTTGGTCTCGGACCATCGGTCTTGGTCTCGGACCATCGGTCTTGGTCTCGGACCATCGGTCTTGGTCTCGGACCATCGGTCTGGGTCTCGTTCTTGGTCTCGAGTGCGTCGGTCTTGGTCTTAAAGGAACGGTTTTTGGATTGGTCTCCGTCTTATTTTATCGTTCTTGGTCATTTTCCACATTAGAGCAATTTTTTCAATATTTGTAGGTTATTTTAGATTATTAGAGACACCGGATGTGTAGGCCCCACGCGATTGTTATCGATTTATGGCGTGCTGATTATCTTTATATACATGTTACTACGGGCAGAAAATAATGCATTTGCAACTGAGCCTGTCATTTAAAAATGTGCTTTCACATATTTCAAGGTTTTAGAACAATCTAATAACATGTGGTCGCTCTGGTAGGCCACGTGAGGACACTGTTAACCTACAATTTCGATGTCTGTGGTACAAGCACGCCATTCAAACGGAACGTTAATCTATTTGTTCAGGCGTCTTAAAGTATTTGCTTATCGCTTACTGTAAGTAATTTACAGTAGTGTGATATTCTCAGGCCGAAGCCATGGGCTGAACCCACAAAAGTTCACAGTGACCGGTTAAACTGTTTTCTCGACCATTTTTAAGATTAGTATTCTTCAACAATAAAATTAATGTTTTAAGCGTGTTATTCCGGTTTGGCCTCTTAATAAATTGAATTGTTTATAAGAAAGAGTATTGGTCTTGGTCTTGGTTTCGGACCATCGGTCTCGGTGATGGTCTTGTCTAGGCCCTAGGGCCACTCGGTCTTGGTCTTGGTCTTAAGTGTTTGGTCTCGTGCCCAACACTGACGAAGCGTCTATTGATGACGCTTAGAAATAGTAATGAAGAACTTAGTGACCGTTAGCGTGAGAGAGAGCCTTGATGATCTCACTCTGGTGAGACGCCATTTGAAAACGGAGTGTTTGGTCGCTTGAATCTGCTGTTAGTTTATTCGTTTATAAAAGTTTGCAAAACATAACAGGTTAATGATTTATTGTCGATTGATTGTCGAATTCAAATGCGCCGCAACATCCAGTTGGTGTGCTAACAGAGATGCTCTACAAGAGAAAATTTTCGTAATCAGACAATTTGCATGTTCAACTTGTGGCGACGCATAGTAAAGTAGCACGGGCCTGACTGATTTAAGGATATTAGACGATACATGTCGGAAACAAAAGGATAGATGGAGCGATCGGGACGATGTGAGTGGAACGAAGAAGACGATTTCTATTATGATGATGACATAACAAACACCTCATTTCTTATTCAAATTGACACACTGCAGTATGAATACAAGTCCCAGTATGAACGGATGATGACAATTTATAAAAGGAGACGCATTCAACTGTATGGAAGCGATGCCAGGGCGTCAATCACGCCTTACTTTCCATTTTACCAACACAACATTGCCAAATCAAAGGATGAGACGAAGTTTGGGAGAATCGATCTCTGGTTCCTGCTGATCCTTTCTGCCCTCAGAGAGGCGCGTCGTCATTCACCAACCCCTCCCCTCCCCCATACATTATGAAGTTTGTCATGACGATGACGGTGAAACTTATTGCTTTGAAGAAAAGAAGCACATGAAATGACGATCGATGATTATTTTAACCATATTGCGTAGAGGTATATTAGGCTATGTACCTTAAAATTTCAGTGATTAAATAATTTTCCGGAGAAGATAAAACACTCTGGTGAGGGACGGCTAAAATTCGTCAAGATTCGAGGAGCAAAGGTGCCTTGGACGGCAGTGGCATTAAATGCGGATGGATTGTGATGGCAATGCGCTGGAAGACATGGATCTATGGGTCTATCATGCATCGAATATACGAAGTGAGACAAGGCGTCCCTACTTTGTGGTGCTGTTGTCAATTTTTATAAATGCCCCGAGATACATAGAATTCCTCGGGGATAGAACATTGTTTAAGAATATATATAAAGAACGTCTGAAACTGCTCCAATTCGTCGTTGAGTTCTAGTGTTGCAAAATAACTGCGAAATGCAATTGCTTTGAACCGCTGGACCTTGATGACTAGGCGCTGAAACAGATAGGAGGTCTCGCGTGCATCCCCAGATATCGTGCTGAGGTTCTGTCCCAATGAGGAAATGATTGCCAAGTCTTCAGAGCACACGGGGCCCATGGTTCGAAGACCAGAGGGACGAAGTGACGGACTGCTGCGAGTTCGATGTACTTGACATTCTTCCGAACAGCCGCCAACTCTTCCGCTGCCCAGCCTTCCGAGAAGTACTATTATTGTTTTTATTATTATTATCATATTTATTATTATTATTATTATTATCATCATCATCATCATCATTACCATCATCAGCAGCATCATCATCATCGTCGTCGTCGTCATCGCCATCATTGTTATGCATTTGTCAAGCGTCACTATCAAATGACGAAGTGTCCAAGAATGGCGCTATATGTGTTATAAAACAGTGAAAGACTTTAGTGACCGTCATCAGTTCAATTAGAGTGACCTGTTGGTGGACGATCGGCTTTGGGGGCGTTATTGGGAACAGCAATAACTAAGGAACCAGTCTGTAAGGGCCGATTAATTGATGATGCTGATGTGTGACTTATGGGTTTAGGCAAAGGTTGACGCTAGACGTAATCGACTGATTCTACTCTGCCGCCTCTGTGAAAGAAAGCGTATACGGATCGCGGTTCGCATCCAGATGTTGGCTAGATTCGGAGATTGGAGTAGCAAGGTCCTTGTATGGTGACCCTGACTGGGCGATAAGTGAAGGATTACACCAGATCAATTCATTGAATTATAATGAGTAGAAAAACGCGTATATTTGCAAGGCTTGCGTTTTAACCTATTTAAATTGTGGGGTTAAATTAAATGTCGACTTATAAGGCCCTGGCACCAATAAGATGTAATTGAGCACCGGGAACTGGTTATCTTGTCTTACAATACAATGCACTGAGATACAATACACTGTAATGCAATTCGTTTTATTGACAAAAAACGATCCAGCTGACACAGCCGTGACGGAATTTTGGTTGCAATGATTCACAAACCGGTAAGAATGAGAAATAAGAAATTAGTTTCAAAATATTTTCAAATATTTTTAAACTATTTAAACATTATCGTCATACATCATCATTCTAATGGTCAGATATATGTGTGACTCATTTGACCAAAAGGAGGCTTAACTCGGATTTTTACAATCTGAATATCATCTGCCATTTTAAAGGGTAAAGTCTCTTCTTTAAAATGACACTAACTATATTGTTCTACAATGTTCCTGTCCTGAGTTATGAGTAAAATATATGTATATGGCTCAGATGTTCGATTATAATTCCGAGAAAAATGCATTTAAAGTTTGGTGTAATTTTGAAATGTGAAATTCCTAACCAACCTTGTTCAGAATTGAGTGAAATTTGAGACAGACAAACTAGCTTCTGTATGTTGTCTAATGCAGCATGGGCTAGACGAATGTCTGGGCTTTCTACTTGTATCAAGATTGCTGTCCTAGCCGCAAGCTGAGATTGGCTATTAATGGCGGGAAATGGCAAATTATAAGTAGTCATTAAATTATTAAAATAATGGCTGCTACAAAGTCATATAAAAGCCATTAAAAATTAGATTTTTTCTAAAATTTTAGTTTTTATGTGTTTAAAACGTATTTATATATCAATTTCTGTAAAAACAAGAAATTGAAAAAACTGAAAAAAATTGTTGCAGTTAACTCAATAACGTGTGTTGCGTCTTAAGCCTCCGTTTGGTCAGACCGGTCACATGTAAAAAATTCCGCACAGTAAAGTGGGCCCGTTAAAAAATTTTTGTTTTATCGAGTCATCCCTACCGAGAGACATTTTCACAACAACATGTGGCCAGTCCTTGACATTAGCTTGACAAAATATTATTGTAGCACCGAAAAATCTAATTCACCGGAACCAGCTTATTCGCATATCTATCTATAGCCTTAGTACATGACAAACCATAGGCTAACTCCTTTCCTTCAAATCTTGATCAAGAACAAATACTGTCCTGTGTTCATTCCTTCGTGGGCATTGGACAATTAATTCTAATTTGCTAAAGGGGGGTGTAGGCAAATATATATTTACACGAATATATATTTGCCGTATATATATATATATTTGCCGTTATATATATACATAACTATATGTATATATAGTTATGTATATATACATATACATAACTATATATATACATATGGTTAACACAGAGTTGTCCACGGGTCGGGTCGACTCGTAGGTCTGGTCGGTTAACGAATATCTGGACATTTGGCGGGTCGCTTCAGGTCCAGATCCTAACGGGTCAGATTGGGTCGGTTCCCAAGCTCGGACTCACTGCGACCGTCATTTTCTTGCAGAGCTTAATTTTCAACTCTGTGCTTTTCATAGTGATCTGTAGCGTTTAACCTCTTCGAATTTGTGCGTGCGTTCATTGACAAGAGATACTAGGTGCATATGATTGCGTATATATAAATTTATAAATATATACTACATATATCCATGTATGAAGAGAAAAAAGGAGAAAGCTTGAGACAGAGACAGAAAGATAGTGGCAGAGACAGAGCACAACATATACTACATATATGTTGTCATTTCAGTAGCCATATAATTAATGACTTCGATCCACCTAATTTTGCATTGAGGGCTAAATGCATAATGACTTCACTACCGTTTCAATGGAATAATTTCTAATTTATTTATGAGAAAAATATGAAGGTCAACGGATAGATCACAAGCGTAGGCCAATATGCGTGAGTTAACTAGGGATGCAATGTTGGGGCGTGCGGCCAGGACTCTTATACGTACCCAGTAATGTCAGGATTTCTTTTGTATTAATTTATGGAGAAAGTAAGTTTAGGCTGAAATAAATGAAACACAAGACGGGTATCTTCTCTAATACGTTTGATAATCATGAGCTCAAGATATCAAAATTTTCATTCTGTATAGTATAGCATTCTGTATATTTCATGACGGTGTAGCGCTTTAACAGCATTAGAATTTGGCTACAAAAATATTGGTATAATTGGCACAAAAGCCGGTCGGGTTGGATTTAGTCACGTTATGCACGTCATGGGTCGGGCTGAGTCAGATATGTGGCTTCAGAAGTCCTGTCGGGTTAGCTCGAGTCCCATTTGGACGGGTCGGTCGGATCATGAATATATGAATCCCTTGACAACTCTGGGCAAAAACATGACCATGCCTCTAGCCATTTATTACCCACGGTAAAGTCATTCGGAAACCTATATATAGTGACTAATAGAGCAACGAAGAACGAGACATAACATTCCATAGAATGACAGTAATCGTCTTTAATTGTAACAGATACAAAACAGTAAAATCGTTCCTGATGACTTGCTATAATTATACGTGTAGAGTTAATTTCGATGTATCCCTGTGATAACGATATGGGGGGCCACGTGTTCACATTTTCCTTGCTGAGGCATTCCGGAGTTGGAGCCTATGGGTATGGAAGAGTACAGGTTGGGTCATTGACTTCCGAGTACAGCTGGAACAGACGACGAGTCGAAAATTTTTATATTATGTGATGTGATAAACAATGTAAATACTAATAGGATATTAGAAATATATACACGGATGGATGGATTGATGGATGGATGGATAGATGGATGGATAGATGGATGGATGGATGGATGGATGGATGGATGGATGGATGGATGGATGGATGGATGGATGAATGGATGGATGGATGGATGGATGGATGGATGGATATATAGATGGATGGATGGATGGATGGACGAACGAATGTATGGATGGATGAATAGATGGATGGATGGATGTATGCATTGTTGGTTGGATGCACGGAAAGACAGAAGGACGGATAGATGGAGCGGCCACACTAGACTCGTGTAACTTGTCGCTCCGCTTTACCAATGCATTCTAGGGCTGCTTCTACTCTGTTAGATGCAATCATGGAATGGATGGATGGATGGATGGATGGATTGATGGGTGTATAGGCCAAACTGGGCGAGATTCGTTGGCTTTCCATTAAAAGACTTCTTGATGACGAGCATCCTTCGGGGCGTCATCTGTCCACGATCGCGAATCTCTTCTTATACACAAGGAACCCTCTACTTATCCCTCCGTCAGGAGAATATATAATGATGAGGAGGATAAGAATAGTAAGAATATTTTTAGGTGTACATAGACCGATTTCATCGGTTATGTGGGGGATATATTATGTTAACAAATAAACAAAAAGACAGACAACCTCTGAGAGACATACCCACAAGTAAGACAGGCAGAGAGATTCACACTGACTATAGCTGTGGGTTATTTAATAGTAGGCCTAATACTATACTCACCACACGGAACCAAGTCTGGAAAGCAGGTGAGAGAATCGGTTCGGCTGTAAAATATAAGAAAACGAACGAGTTTTAGGCCTATACTGTTTTACGCTACATTTTGCGATGTGATGAAATCAGATGCAGAATAATGCAATGTAAGTTACACTTGCTGAAGATTAAAAACACTAATTCTAATTACTTCGTTCTCTGTGTGAAATAGAAAGTTATCGTCTGAAATAATTAGAACGGCAATTCAAAATTTACGAGATGTTACTTCAATGTCAATATTATGTGAGTTCCTTTATGAGTAACATTTACATTTATAATATGTTGGGCATGTTTTTCTGCGGATGAAGACCGAAGAGGCTCGGCTCCAGCTCCACGGAATGAAATAAGCACTAAGAAAGTTGGCTAATTCTTGAGTGCCTCAGTATGTGTCTGAACTGACCTAAAAACTAAACTTACCAAAATCGATTTCTTCATAATTTATTATTCGGTTTGTTGCGCCATTACCTGGTGGCTTCTGCATTCGATAACGGCACAGTTAAATATGCTGGTGCACTGCGATTTTCCTTTTTCGATTGGCGCTTTAGAAGTTTGTAGATTACGATTGATAAATCATGATGATTAAGACTACTTCAGATCTATCATCCAAATGAATAAGCGTCGACCGCTTTCTGCTACAGTGACTTACGGGATCCCTGGACGGCGATGAGCTGGTCAAACCATATATCGATGTCATTGTGCGATACGACAGCAGCATCACCATCGAGCACAGCCAGTGCGTTGAAGGCAGCAGTCAGCTCTGTGTCACAGGCTGGAATTACGGGTCTGTGGGCGGTCAGGAAGCAGTCGAGGTTGCAATCCGCAGCTGCACATGCGCAATAACAAAGGAACTGTAGCTATGCAATCAAAGTAATACTCCAATTTCATTGTGCGTCGATATGTAATATCGTCGATATCTAAGTAAACGCAGGGCCTAACGTTAATGGGACCACAATTTTCACACAAAAACTTCTAAGACGAACATTTAGCTCAAAATTCTCGTTGACTGAAGACCTAGTTGTTTATGATGGTTACGTTTCACATTTAACAGTGTAGGAAGGTTCCCACAGATGGAACCCGGAGAAGTTGTTCAGTTTTTAGGTCTATTGCACGCAACAGAAGATTAGAATTAGAATATTTCCTTAATTAGATTAACCGAATTCCGCTGACGCAGCCCCAAGGGACTTCTTCGTATGGCGTTCACGGCTTCAATTTTCTTGATCTTGACATTATATAATGTAAGTGAATCGTCTACCTCGCCTCAATATCTTTCCGCCATCAACGCATAGGAATCAGCATAGCTGAGCTGTATTGAGGGTACAAGCGTACGCCGTTGACCTTCACATCAAATATAGTTTATGAACTGCCCATGCAGAAATGACGATAAAAACTACATATCTAGAGTCTTATGCAAGAAAATAAAATATCCGTCAAAGACAGGTCGATTAACATTCTAATAAACTCAGAGATTGTCTATTTCCCTGTAAGTCACAATGCGGTATGACATCCGATGGTCCGCATATCAATAGACGACTATCATGATTATTATCATCATCATTATCATCATAGTAAAAGCAAGACCGTGCTTCGTCTTCTGCCTTATGTATGTATATGTGCATTATATATATGTATATATAATTATATATAATATATATATATATTCTACCCGCTCCGATCCACTCTGTGTAGCGGGTGTGGAGTTCAGCGCGGTGGAGCTGCTCGTCAGGAGTGACATCTAGATAACAGAAGTAGAGACAGCCCAAGACATCACCTCGATCCAGTCCGTTGTCTTGAGAACAGAATCCTGGAGCACACGAATACCTACACAGAACACAAACACGCACACACTGCCTATTATAAACATCTCTCTCTCTGTCTCTCTCTCTCACTCTCTCTCTCTCTCTGTCTGTCTGTCTGTCTCTCTATCTATCTATCTCTCACTCTCTCTCTCTCACACACACACACACACACGCTCTCTCTCTCTCTCTCTCTCTCTCTCTCTCTCTCTCTTTCTCTGTATATAAATACATGTAGGCATTTTGCTGTTTGTGTAGGGCGTATTGCAATTTTAAAACAACGGAGTGTGGTAAAATTGCCACACAAGGGATACTCTCAATTCGATCTGCACTAAAACACGGACCAATCTTGGAGTTGAGAGAATGAAACAAAGACTCAGATTTAGTTATCTTTAGAAATCAGTTAATAAAACGATTTGAATTCATGTCATCTTACTGAGCCGAAGCGAATCCGACCAGACCAAGGAAGACGAGAAACACAGTGTCCATTTTTCCAAAGCTACAAAACCGCACAGAACTCATCGGAAATTTGTAAAAAACAAACCACGCAAATAATTGTCCACGAGATACTTGTTAGCATTGTCAAAGCAGTTTCTGGACATTAATAAATTTCCAGAAGCTCATTGTAATTGTCAATTGGTCAATTGATAATGAAGCCTGTATCTGTCTTTAGGCAGATTGTTTGTTGTAAGCAATTAGTACCAGAGGTGCAAAAAACAAGATTGTTTTAAAACAAAAAGTAGTTTTTATTGGTTTTTCACGTTTTTTGGTTTTATTTTTTGGGGGGTTTTTAATTTTTCTTTGGATTTTGTCACAAAATTATTAATTAAAGGCATCAAACATAGCATGAAAAAGAGCTCCAACTCGTTCATATAATTAATTTAGCTTGATTTCGGACTGAATAACACACAATTAGTAATATAATAGTAATATTAGTAAATTTTAAAGAAATTTAAAAGACAAAAAAAAACAAAAAAATTGCCATTTTTTTGTTTTTTTTTTGTAAAAACCCAAAAATTCAAATAACCAAAAAACCAACATGTTTGCAGCCCTAGCAATTACTCACGGTAGCTAAATAGCAGCGGACTTGCAAGTGTAAGGCGACTGTGATGGTTGGACGATTCTGGATTGCTTTATACTTCGCAGATGACCCTGTTTTCAAACACCAATATGTGAAACTATTTATCTTTGCTGTGCAAATCGCATATGCACGTGCTGGTGAAGTAAAAATCTCTCTCGAAAACAGTTGAAGGGCAAGGTCAAAATATTCGTTCACCTGGACATTTGAATAAGTAAACTTCGCTGATTGGTCGTGAACTTAGTCGATTGCATCTGCCTACATGGAGGATATCACACTCCAATCTATCCAGTCCATTCCCAGGAGTTCGACGGTACTTTGTCAACCTGCCATCTTAGTTAATTGCCTCGACATCTCTTATCAGGGCTTTGCGACCACTGTGAGATATTATTTTACAACAACATACGCATTCTGTCCTACAAAGATTGTATCATTTTTTCTTAGGTGTTTATGGACATTGTTTAGAGTGGTTTGCCAATGACAAGACAAGACAAGTCTGAAGCAGTTCTGCTCCAGTCTCTTCCTCACGAATTGTGGTGAAGTCTTGATAATCTCTCCCTGGTGAGACTCCCTGTGAAAACGGTAAATGTGGTCGCTTGATTCTGCATGCCAGTTCGTTTACCAAAGTTTGCGAAAAATATCAGGTTATTAATTTATTATCACTTGATAGTTTCATTCAAGTGCGACGCAACATCAAGATGGTGTGCTAGCAGAGATGCTCTACAAGAGAAAATTAGCCAAGTCAGACAATTTGGATGTCATCTTATTCAGTGGTGCAACTTAGTAAACATCGAATAGCGCGGGCTTGATTGGTTAAGGTTATTATTATATTAGACAATGCAATCATGTCGAGAACAATAGGATGGATGGATGGAGCGATCGGGACGATGTGAGTGGAACAAAGAAGCGTCTCAATTTCTATGATGATGACAACGCAAACACGTGATTTATTATTCAAACTGACGCACCGCAGCATGATTACAAGTCATAGTATGAACTGATGATGACAAGTTGTTTCAGGATTCGTATTTGAGTGTATGGCAAGACGTCAATCAGGTCCTACTGTACATTTCACCAACACTAACTTTCGAATCAGTCTGAGTCGACCTTTGTGAGCGGGTGACGAGAATCGATTTCCAGTTCATACTGATGTTCTGCCGTTCAGTCCGGATCGAATATTATCATTCACCTAAACTCCTCTTATGAGTGAAGACTTTGAAGTTTCAGCGATTTTGTGACAGCAGAGGAGTACAGGATATGACCACGATTACTATTTCTATGTTGCCATATTAGGTGTCTGTACCTATAAATTTCAGTAATTAAAATTTTTCTGGAGAGGACACAACACGTTTGGTGAGGAGCGGCTAGAATTCGATCCGGAGGAGCAAAGGCGCCTTGGGTTTGTATTGACATTAAATTCGGCTGGATTGAGATGGCAATGCGATGGCTGAGACAGATGTTTTCTCTCTCTCTCTCTCTCTCTCTGTCTGTCTTTCTCTGTCTGTCTCTCTATCTCTGTCTCTCTCTCCCTTTCTTGTCTCATGCATCTGCTACACGACGACAGAGACGGCGTCCCTACTTTGTGGTGAAATAGTAGAGAAGAACTCTGTGACCGTTATCAATTAAAGTGACCTTTTCATAGGTTGTCAATTTGTCATAGGTTTTCTGAGCAATATGGAAAACAGCAACTAAGGAACCAGTCTGTAAAAGCCGATTAGTTAATGCTTCTGCTGCATGGCGTTGGTAGACGCTTTCAATGCAAACGGCTAACGGATGTTGTTGATTTTTTAACGACACCGTTCCATATCGAAGATAATTTGGTGAAGTCTTGATAAGCTCGCCTTGGTGAGACTCCGTTTGAAAACTTCTTTCTGCAGGCTTGGAACTGGCACTGTCAAAGTCAAACAGTGGTGGAATTCTAAAGGGCAACTGTTGGTCGCCCAAGACTTTTTCTGCTCTGCCGCCTCTGTGAAAGAGTAACTTCGCTAAGCTGGCTAGTTTAGGGACATAATAACAGTCCTTGCTCGAGGACTCTGAATGCCATGGCGTCCATTCAAACGGGCGATAGCTTACAGGTGAAGGATTTCGCCCGATAAATTCATTGAATAATGATGAGGTTGAGCTGTTAAAAAACGCAAACATCTGCATTCAAAGAGCCTTAACTGGAATGCTTGGATTTTAAGGTAATTGATTATGTGATGTTAGGTAAGCTAATATCGACTTAAACTGGCCTATCAACTATCACCAATAAGATGTCGTTGAGCACCGGAAACTTGTCTTATAATACAATACAATACAATTATGCAATGCAATACATTGCAACGCAATACATTACAATTATACAATGCAATACAATACGATACAGTTATACAATGCAGTACAATACAATACAATTCGTTTAATTGGCAACAAACAATCCGTGACACAGTCGCAACTGAATTCAAATTGCAGTGATCCCCAAGCTAGAAAGAATGGGGGAAAATAAAATAATTTCTAAATATTTTCATATATTTTTAAGCAAGTTAAAAGTTATCGTCTTTTCTTATGGTCAGATAGGTCTAGGACCTACACGTCAAAAAATGTCACACGGTAAAGCGGACCCGATAAGAAAATGCCTCTCTTAGGTCCTATCGGTCAGCTTAACCGTGACTCGTCCGTGAGACATTTTTCACAACAACATATGCGGCCAATGCCTGCTCGAAGCTTGTTTGTAGATTTATATTTAGGTCGTCGTTTGAAACAATATTCATAATAATAACCGACATTATTGACAGGGCTGCGGACATGTTGGTTTTTTGGTTTTGTAAAAAAAAAAAGTTCCTGAAAATGGCAATTTTTGGTTTTGTTTTTTTTAAATAATTTTATTAAATTTGCTAATATTGCTATTATATCACTAATTGTGTGTTAAACAGTCCGAAATCAAGCCAAATTAATCATAAAAACGAGTTGGAGCTCTTTTTCATGCTGTGTTTGATGTTTTTTATAACAAACTGTTTTGACAAAATCCAAAGGAAAACTAAAAACCAAAAACCAAATAAAACCAAAGAACTACCTATGATTTTAAAAATCTTGCTTTTTTTGCAACCTTGATTATTATAGCGCCGAAAGACCTAATTCACCGGAATCAAATTATTCACATAGGCCTATCTATAGAGGAGTCCCATTAGTAGGTCAACATGAATCGTCCGAAATGGGCAAGCCGACAAAGTTTAAGCCATAGGCTAACTCCTTCCCTTGAATCCCTTCAGGTCTCGATTAAGAACAAATAGGCCTAACATTTAAATGTGTTCATTTCTTCGTTGGCAATTAGGCCTAATCCAAGTGTTTTCTCTAATCGTCTTTTCATTTTCAATCATGCTTAGAGCCTACTTACATTTAAATCTGACTTGCAGTGCGAGTCTTGCAAAAAAATTTGGTAAGATTATTTAGGCCTATTCTAGCATCTATTCCTATAGGGAATATCATAAAAGAGGTAGGCCTAAGACAACATTAATGATCCTAGCTATCGGCCTAGTAGCCCGGGCCTATGCTTGCTGACATAGCTATAGGCTACTGTAGGCCTAGATTTGTTTGATTTAGGGAACTCATTCAATATTTCGTGAGCTCTTTCAGATAGATTTTATAAGGCCTATTGTGCCTATGGAGTTGTGTAATTATTACGTGGTTTGAGATTGTCGTTCGTTTGAATAAAACTGTACTCAAGTGTACGCATTGTTTTATGCGAAGGTATTCATTACCTAAGAATAGATATGATCGTTATACCCTCTCTATAGTATAGGTCTACGTCAGTTATGTCGCCACGATTTGAAACTTTTGCGGAAAGGCGCAAGGTAGGGGGCCTGATCAGTGAAGACTTTCGTGACGTTCCGTCCCAAGAAGTTTCTTTCCGCGCAAGTCATTGCTGAAATGGGTTCGCTTGATCTGTCGCGAATAAAACTTGCCTTCCTCGACAATGCCTATATAATTATGTTATTGGCTCTTTTTTCGACGCAGAATAAAACTATATAATTTTAGGGGTACGCGATGTCAGGCCAGAAATAGTAGTGAAGTAATGAATATGATGGCTGCGCAAAAATATACAACATAGCATGTTCGACAGGTGCGCCAGTTTGGTGCCGCATTACTGCTAATCAAAACGAGGCTAGGCGCCAAGAGTACATATCTTTTCTACGAATCGACGCTACAACTGACGTCATTTTATTGAGTTAGGCAGCATGCTCGAGACTAAAACGGCAGAGATTTGGTCGACTTTTGTCGCAATGAATTGCAGTTCACACGAATACATGTGATTATACCGTGTCCATCACATAATCTGTTAAAAGAATTACGATAATTTTTAGCAGTTACACACAACGTACAGCAACGAGCTTACCTTCATAGCTAAATGCTTAGCGTCTTCATTTTGTGTCATGTTATATATAACAGTAGTAAAATCATATTGTTATGTAAGCATCGTGCACGTCATAGCCTATAACCTGGGACTAATATTAGTCCCAGCTATAACTGTTTTTGCAAAATCAGTCTGTTTCAAATTGTGCAATACAATTATTATGTCGATTGTAGGCCTATGTCTTTTAATGTGCTTATATACTGGGATGGGGTAGGTGGATAGGTAACAAAGCTGTTATATAGGCTAAAATAGGGGTGGGGGTCACAGTTGCTGTTATATAACGTTTTTAGGGGTAGGGGTGGGCCACAAATTGAGCTTTTATGCGCTATATTATATGTGAACGGCTTATCATATTCACCAACCCATGATTAAAATCGGTTCAACAATAGCTCTGTTCTTTTTTTATATCTTCCGCAGATAATAGGCCTAACAGTTAGTCACAATGATATTACGCAATTGAGAATCGTAGGCCCTACACAGATCATTGTTCAAAGACCCGGTCTATACTGTTGACGATACTGTAATGATACTACAACATTGAGAATCGTATATAGGCCTCACACGGATCATTGTTCAAAAACTCGGCCTATAGCCTACTGGTATACGGCCTATGCCTATTCCCTTTCTTTCTCTTCTCGTCTGTCTCCCGGCAATAATTCGGTCTTCATAATCGTTACCGCGATATCTAGGCCTACACTTATAAAGCGGTATATAGCTAGACCTATGCCCAATGATCATACCATTCTAGATTCTTGAGATATTATTTTGGCCTCTGACCTAAACTTGGATCAAGGTTTGGAGTGTGGATCACCCGTGGAATCGAC
Organism: Bimastos eiseni; assembly: GCA_959347315.1. Classification (NCBI taxonomy): domain Eukaryota; kingdom Metazoa; phylum Annelida; class Clitellata; order Crassiclitellata; family Lumbricidae; genus Bimastos; species Bimastos eiseni. Next base: position 14,353,373 of record OY365821.1, on the reverse strand, counting down.
CTAATATGTTCCTGAAGAGGTATAGGACTTCACTCTCCAGTGCAAAACCCGATGGGTGATGGATAGAGGACCGGAGGTAAATGATGGCTGGCGATTGGTAGGCGCCTAATGACGGTTGAGCAGTGATGGGCAAAATACTTTTGAAAAGTATTTTGAAAATACAAAATCAAATGCTTTTCAAAAGTATTTTGAAAATACTTTTACAAAATACTTTTCAGAAGTATTTTTAAAATACAAAATAAAATATTATTTTCAAAATACTTTTTAAAATACTTTTTCAAAATATTTGTAAGAAAAAATCAACATTTTGTAATTTCATCCTAAGGCTACGTTTTATGACATTGTATGACTGCGCACTTTACATGTCATGTAGTTTCTTTTGACATGTCTCAAGTTGTTTGAACAAATGGACCTCACATTCGGTAGGCATTACTTGGACTGTCTAATTAATCAACAGCAATGGAAAAAAATTATGTCCAAAAAGAAGTTAATCATTACACTATCCGTGTAACTTTCTGATATAGACAGTCTACTCCAGATGGTCAGAGAGTCAAATGTCAATAAATATAGGTCTAGTTACTGTTCTTGCCATTTACTCTCACCGGCCTCTCGAACGAATGCCTGCTTTTTGGCCTCGCCTACCTTTATAAGCCTACATTATTTTCTTGCCTTTCTTACGTCCATCACCAGTGTCGCTTTCTCTCAACCCTCTCCTTTCACCAAGTTATCTTGGTGTCATCTTCATTCACGCCTCTGTTCGGACCGTTTCCTGCTCACAGCCTCTGAAGCATAATCTTCCTAATTTATGTACCCTCCTTCGTCTTCGTCCCAGTATTTCTGCCTCTCACTCTCCGTCTTTCTCTCTCACTGTCGTCCGTTAATTATGCCAGATGCTCGGATCAAGTACATGTATTGCACTGGCTGTGTCTGATTAACTAAACGCTATTAACGAAACCTTTAGCACACCTATTATAAAGCGATTAGCTAACAGTTGCATTTGGGCCCATGGAATCCTTGGGTTCAAGGATTCTGTATAAGGAGCCTATACTGAAGCAGGGATAATATTTGGCCTTAGGCTGATACCACAAATTGATAGTACTAGTTGGCGTGAGCTTAGGTACTTAGGATTTTTATTGAAATCATGGTAAGAAAACTATTTTGGAAAAGTATTTTGAAACAGTATTTTGGAATTCTCCAAAATACTTTAAAAAATTATTTCGAAAATACTTCTACAAAATACTTTTCAGAAGTATTTTGACAGGCCCACCTGTCTGCTTGCCGATCTAGCTCACCTCTGGTCAAGCCAATCGGCCGGCCACGAGGTTGAAGCGCAGTGAAGCGTATAGTAACTCAGGTGTGAGCTAATAAGCAAACATTGTTTCATATAATAACATATTATAATATAATCATATCTCACCCGCCATCTGTGATTCTCCCATGAATGAATTGTGCCCGTGCTCAACAATCACCTCGTGATTTTTTACCTAAACCTAAGCCTGCCAGGGCCTAGGAGTTGATGGGCAAGGAATACACAGATGAACGGTTATTATAATATAAGAATAATTGCGATATAGCTCATAATATAAGAATTACTGCGATACAGCCCATATAGTCTAATATATAATACATGAAGTACAGCTAACATAGTCTAATATATAATACTAATTCGCTTATTTAGGGTGAGGTGAAACAGCCCACATACTCTAATAAACTTAGGATAAGACCTAACATGCGATATAGCCAGCTTTGTCTAATATATATTATTGATTAGCTGATATAGGGTGAGGCGAAACAGCCCACATAATCTAATATATAATGCATACAATGAGGCGAAACAGCCCACATAATCTAATAAAAGACGCAACATGCGATATAGCCAGCTTAGTCTAAAATATATATTATTGATTAGCTTATATAGGGTGAGGCGAAACAGCCCACATAATCTAATATACATGATGCATACGTGCGACGAAACAGTCCACTTGTCTGATATAATACATAATTTAAGCGATAATCTACGAAAAACTAGGCCATAGTATACTAATACGGCGAGGCGAAATAGCCCACATAATCTGATATATAATGTAAACGTGCGATGATGCGGTCCACTTATAACGCACACCTTTATTTTAATCGATAGCCTACGATAACATCTAGGCCGATGATCTTTATATAACCTACTAACCCTAACCTTGTTCGCTGACAGGGTGAGATGAACGGTTATTATAATATAAGAATTAATGCGATATAGCTCATAATATAAGAATTACTGCGATACAGCCCATATAGTCTAATATATAATACATGCAATACAGCTAACATAGTCTGATACATAATACTAATTCGCTTATTTAGGGTGAGGTGAAACAGCCCACATACTCTAATAAACTTAGGATAAGACCTAACATGCGATATAGCCAGCTTTGTCTAATATATTTTATTGATTAGCTGATATAGGGTTAGGCGAAACAGCCCACATAATCTAATATACATGATGCATACGTGCGACGAAACAGTCCACTTGTCTGATATAATACATAATTTAAGCGATAATATACGATAAAAATTAGGCCATAGTATACTAATACGGTGAGGCGAAACAGCCCACATAATCTAATATATAATGTAAACGTGCGATGATGCGGTCCACTTATAATGCACACCTTTATTTTAATCGATAGCCTACGATAAAATCTAGGCCGATGATCTTTATATAACCTACTAACCCTAACCTTGTTCGCTGACAGGGTGAGATGAACGGTTATTATAATATAAGAATTAATGCGATATAGCTCATAATATAAGAATTACTGCGATACAGCCCATATAGTCTAATATATAATACATGCAATACAGCTAACATAGTCTGATATATAATACTAATTCGCTTATTTAGGGTGAGGTGAAACAGCCCACATACTCTAATAAACTTAGGATAAGACCTAACATGCGATATAGCAGCTTTGTCTAATATATTTTATTGATTAGCTGATATAGGGTTAGGCGAAACAGCCCACATAATCTAATATACATGATGCATACGTGCGACGAAACAGTCCACTTGTCTGATATAATACATAATTTAAGCGATAATCTACGATAAAAACTAGGCCATAGTATACTAATACGGCGAGGCGAAACAGCCCACATAATCTAATATATAATGTAAACGTGCGATGATGCGGTCCACTTATAATGCACACCTTTATTTTAATCGATAGCCTACGATAACATCTAGGGCGATGATCTTTATATAACCTACTAACCCCAACACTAACCCTAACCTTGTTCGCGGACAGGCCCACCTGTCTGCTTACCGGTCTAGCTCGCCCCTGGTCAAGCCAATCGGCCGGCCATGAGGTTGAAGCGCAGTGAAGCGTATAGTAACTCAGATGTAAGCTCATAAGCAAACATTGGAGGGTATAAGAAGCATAGCATAATCGTAGTAATGTTACTTAGAACCTCTGCGCCACCGAGAAGAGTTGGACTATCCATACAAAGTGAGTTTTATCTTTTTTACTTTTTTTGTAACATCTTGACCTAAAAGTAGGCAACTCCGCCACTCTGGCATACCATCCGAAATAGGAGGTTCCAGCGCCATTGTGCCAGTCCCAAGCCTGGTTAATAAGGAGGAGGGAGGAGTTGTAGATTGGAGATAGGGATTGAGCTGCTTCATAATAATTCGTTTGACCTATTAGGCAGCCGTTGGAAGAATTTAGAATTACGAAGTAATAAGAAGGCTACTCAGAATTTGCTGGCCGTATGGTGGCGCTTATAAAATACGCCAGCGAGTGGGTATGGAATCTACATCCGGATATGTAAATTACCCTGCATATTAATCATAGCGTGTGTCTGACAAAGAAGAATAGTGTGCAAAATTGTCATCAAAATCTATTATAAATCTTAGGAAATTCGGAAACTTCGAACTTGTAAGTAACAAATGTATACGGGATCTATTAGCACTCATCGATATTTTAAGTTGTTAAAGGGTAGTTTCGAATATAATCGAACGCATAGAAGGCGGCAGTTCTACACTAGTGCGGTGAATGAACTCAGTAAGTAAGCAGGTTTTTTGTAAAACATGTGACTGACAATCAAAAAATATCAAATTCCTGATTAGTAATTTGGTTTGGAATTCGGGGTTATCCTTTCGCCTGTTTAAAAAAATATTTTTTGGGGAACAGCGATGTTTCGGTCTTGAAGGTGAGACGATTGATGATTCTGGACCAAAGCTGCAAGGACGATGGCGGCGCAGCGCTTTCGATAGTGTGATTAACTTTTCGAAAAAATGGAATTTAGTCGGAAGAAATCAGACAATATACTACGATTGCAAAAAAAATTCGATGCTTTTGCCATCAGCAAATATAGGTGACTTACAATATTTGTTTATTGTTTTTGACCGAGAACTGCTATCGTCGTTACGGCGGTTGACAATGTCACGTGACTGTTGTGCGCATTCTTTGTATCATTTTCCCCTAATTTATACGGGTTCATAGGGGTTGTTGGAAGCTTAACAATAACTTGTTTCAAAATGCTAGTAGATTTGTGCCCAAATCATGAGTGAGTGCATGTACTTAATGACCTTTTTGCACTAATTTTGGTTTGGCTTACAGTGTTTCAGTGGCTGCAAATTGTTAAATTCACATTGTTCAAATGACAGCATGATAGATTTATAATATTGGTATATTTTTTGGGAAACAATAACTTAATAGAATTTGTAAGTACACATTGTTGAGTTAAATTACATCATGATGCTCTTAAAACTAGTTTTGATTGTTGGAAAATAATTAATTAATGATGTTTTTGTCCATACTTCTCAGTTGATAATTGATATCATTTAATCCTCAATTTAAGGCTTTCTATAATATAGGATCTATATAATTTACCTAAGTCACGTGCTTTGTCTGTCATATCTAAGACGCGTGATTGGACATAAGTTGACGTAAATATTTGCAGCGCAGGCGTAAGTTGGCCAATATGGAGCGCAAAGTCTCTGAAAACAAACGTTAGATTCACGTTTCAATTTTTTTTATTCGCATCGGTATAGGTATATATGCAGTTATTAAAATTAAATTCGTTGAATTTTCTTTAAAATAATGATGTTAATTTATATATTTTAATTTCTTTTGGTTGCATTTCCCAGATGGTAACCAAATCAGTAATTTTCCTGCTTGAATTGGCTACACCCATTTTCCGGTAAACATGAGAGAGTAAAGATGTCGTTGGTAACTTCATATTTCAAATTTATATAACAAAGTTTTACATTTAAAAAAAAATATAGTCATTAAATAATAAATTTATTATTGTTATAGCCCAGAGTGTGACGATTCGCTATTTGAAGGATATTGCTATAGACTCTGCATTGCGTATAGATAGTTTGCCGTAGCTGTGCACGGCAGGTTAACTGCGCTTTGCCTATGGAAGGTACTCGCTGCCACATTTGCCGCTACCATTCGGTTTGTACCCGGATCCGGCAAATAGTGCATCCAAATACTCCGATTCGGCACTCGGTGGAAATTGTCTACTCAGTTATGCCCTAGTTAAAATCAAGTATGATCCGTGATTATTCAACAGTTGACAGCTGGAACGAACAGCGCCAGTTGCAGTTGAATCATGAGCTAAAATTATCTGACTCGTGATTCTGCACGGGTTAAATGTTACTTTACACTACGGATGACAGTATAATAATTTTGGTTGTAAGCCCTTTTAAAATATCACTTGGTAGAAAATCGCCTTAAAAAAATTCTTCCCTATTTAAAAAATTCTTCCCTATTTAAAAACTTCTTCCATATTTAAAAAATTCTTCCATATTTAAATGACTTATTCTTCGTGAGTTGCCTCTCTGTCTTACGCCCTAAATTAAAGCACTAGCAACACTTGCATTGGAAACCTATGAAGAATCAAAACACTAACAACACTTGCATTTGAAACCGTTTTAATGCTACATAAAATTTATTAAGCAGGAATATAGTCTGTGATTAGGTTTACAGTTCTGGTTTTCATATTCTGTATTGTGGACATCATAATTAGACAATTATATTTGCGTACGTACATATTTTCGGGACCCCCTCCCCCACCGTACGCACCCATATGCATAATGGCATAAATTTGTACAGCACAAAACCAATTTTATGCTTTGAAGGGAAGAATAGCAGTCCTTTTAGGTAGCTGTATGTGTGAAGTAGTGGTGTCGTTTTGCGATATGTGGTCACTCACTTACCTCTGATGATGAGTTCTCTGCCCAAAGGCTGGTCCATTGAGTTTTTATACCACCCTAGAATGATATGAGTGAGGTGGTCTCCCATTGCCTCCATCATAGACAATAATGTTGTAAGTGAGGGTTGCTATGCAGAGGATTGAGGTAGATTCAAACATGTGACCCTCTGGTTAGAAGGTCACAGCATTACATTACATATAATGACCCTTATTATAGAGATGCCCATGGATCTGTGTATTTAGTAATAGCTGAGTTAGCTAGAGGGTACATGTTTTTTTTCTCCATTGTATTGGTGATCTCTCGGAATTTTTAAAGAGTATCTGATGTTTTTAAAAATGACATTGAGTGTTTAGTTGCTGTCTGGGTTTGCGGTTCTATTGAAATGCTGGATTGAAATTAAATGTAGGGATATGATTATAATTAATTGGTAGTGTTATAATTAAATTATCACCTGGAAATAATGATTGGACCTTCTCTGATTGGTGTTATATAAACTAATTGTCTAGACCAACATGCTAATTTGTGTAATTAATATGGTCAATTGTGTAATCTGGTCTTTCATGTATAATTGTTGTGCAGTGGATAGTTTAAACTGGATGTAAATACCCTAATTGAAGCCTGCATTCAGAGTTCAGGGCTAGGTGTGATGTTCGGACTTGTAATTTGGTGCCTTTGAAATAGTGGTTGTTGCAGTTTAAGGACAACAAGGATCATTAGCGTCGCCCTCCTCATTTATCCAGGCTTTAGACTGGCACTACCGAGTACTACCAGTGGCAAGAGTTGCCTTTGAATATTTGTGTGCTGTGTTAAATATAGGGGTCTATGGATGGGCTGTGGTGTCCATTTCTTAGACTGTGGTGTCCATTTCTTAGACTGTGGTGTCCATTTCTTAGACTGTGGTGTCCATTTCTTAGACTGTGGTGTCCATTTCTTAGACTGTGGTGTCCATTTCTTAGACTGGTTCCATTTTTCAACCAGCAGCTAAATAAATAGTCCAATGGAACTGTCCTGATTTTGATTTATGTGGCTGAAATTTAGAGTTCTTTCTTACCATTATTTGTATACAGTATACACTTGTCCTTAACTACTGTACGTAGACTACAAGTTTGATTGCGTTACATGTTTTTCAGCCAAGTGTACTGCTGCCTAGATGTTTGTTGGTCCAATCCATTGCTTTCTATCCAAAGGCAGATGATTGGCAGTCAAGAAATTGTTGTTGTTGTTCTCGGTGTTAATGTTGAAAGGATCTTCTATGATTATTTTGCATGTTACATTTTGATATACTAGCAGTAATTGGCTTCTTGGGAATTCATAGTCATATGTCAGTAGCTTGGTTTGAGATATTTCGTTTTAACCCTTTCACGAGCCTTACATAGTAGAATGTAAGGCATGATCAATAATACTGGTCTTTAAAGGGTTAAATGATTTTAGAGATCCATCATCTTAAAACTGGCTCCTAGGATCTGAATTCGGTTTATGGTCGTTTTCATTTAAAAATATTTTAAGTGTAGGGTTTGTCAGACTATGTAAACTGCAAATGCACTAAACTGGATCAGATAGCTGTATAGTGAGCTTAATGCAAGTTGAACTGCATGTCATAAAGAAGGTGCCCCATTGTAATGGAGGCCTTCCTTAAAGGACACCTAGGAAATCGAGGCATACCTGGAAAAGACCGTAGTTGGTATCCTATCAACTGTTACCCGGAAAAGTGCTGGACATCGTAAAGTGACGCAATGGAGATTTCGTGAATCCTTGTTGAAAGACGACCTCTGGTGACGGTAAACATGAACCAAGGAATAGATCGCTGATGGTGGCGTGCAGTTTCAAGTGTCTGCTTGTGGTCTGCACAAGCCGCGCGAATTTGCGTTACGACTTCACCAGCGATTTTATTGATCTATTTCTGCGAAGCACTGACCGCCATGGTGTTGTTATCACATTGCGCCTTTGTGAATGATGGGCATATTCGACTGCGTCTTCACGAACGGAGACATGACCAGCTTTTTAAGGATTTCTCTGAAGTAAGATTAGTACAGGGTGATTGATCTTGTCACCACAAAATCTTTGTGTGGTTGAGCTGTACCAGATTGGGGAAATTGTAGGTGCAATTAGGGTGCATGAAGTGATGGTATGGGTTGGAAAGATAGTTTATTAACCAACGCTTGTGGATGACACTCTGATTGAATGGGTTCTGCATTTGTTCGTGTGTGTACGTTAGAGAGTCATGTGCTGGTGAAATAGTCTGCCACTTGGGAAGTCCTTCTGACTACCTGAGAATTGTTTGTGTGCATTGAACTCTTTGTTCTTAATAAACCGTAAGACCACTTAGGTTACTGTGTCTGGATACATGGGTGCAAACAGGTTAGAGGGATTGTGTTATAGTATTTATTAATGAACAATCATATTTCATTGTTATATGTATTAAAACAATTGAATATTGTATCAGATCAATTGATCAGTGTGATTTTAACTACTTTAGCATGTTTTTTTACTGAGTGATCAGGTGTTGAAGTTGTATATGTGCTGAAAAGGTTTGTGTGCTGGGACAATGTTGGTTTTAAAATGATCAAGTACAGACTGTATGCTTATGGCACAGCTGAGGATATGTAACATCACATACACGGACCCTGATTGGCCGAGCGGAGTAATACTAGAATGGCAGATATCCCACTGTTCTAATTGCAACCGGTTGAAGACAACATCTGCCTGCAGGGAAAAATGCACTAACTCAGAATATACACCGTTCACATATACATACGAGTAGGTCTCGTAATCCAATTGGTTAGGTTTTAAGTTTTAGTAGACACATAACTTGATATCAGAGGCCAGTAAAGAGAGACGATGATGTTGTTGATGATTGCAAGTGGACACACGGCTGCTGCTGCTGATATCGTTATGGCGATGCTTGTTGCTTGAAGCTGTGCATCTGTGGTCGTCTGGATGCAAGAGGCGGCCGGATGGAGGCGCTTATTGATCAAGATGTCGAGGTCAATTTCCTTGTATGCATTGGAACTGCACTCCGCGATGATATGACTGTTAATGGCAGACCCTAATGTGCTTGAAATTTGAATGGGTATTCATAACTGATGATGTTTGCTATGTATGACCAGTTGTTTATCGTTGTTGTTTGTGGATAATGAGGCAATTATTTATTCTTTGCCATCTTCTGTGTTTGGAGCTTTTGTCCATTGCAATATGTAGAATTGTACTTGTATTTAGTTATAATGCTAATCTGGTCTAAAGACTTGGCAAGAGTGCCATTGGTCACTAATGCCCTGTCGATGGTCAATTTGAGTGTATTCACGTTGGAAAATCAGAATCCATTGGAGAATAAATTATTATCCATCGGAGAAGAAATGAGCGTGAAAAATCTTTGAAAATAAAATTATAATCCAATCGAGAATGTTAGCTTTGTTCTACTTTAAAGGTGCTCTATTGTAGATAGTTTAGATACATATATACATACATACATACATACATGACATATGAGTATAGAGGTACAGATCCCTCAGACATCAGCATGCAACAGCAAAATCAAATGACCAAGCAACTTTTTGCTATGGTGTAATCGCTGAGAGCATCTATTATTTTACTATGTATTTATTAATTGATACTATCAATTGATGATATGACGCTTATCAATTGTGAGTGCAGTACTTCTTCAAGCTACTTCCCACAGAGTAATTGGGACCTTGACTCTCAGGGATGGAGGCTCGAACCAATACGCTCCGTGTGACAAGACTAGCACTCTAACCAGTGGCCTCATTACCGCCACTGCTCCAGGAATTGAACATGGTGCACAAGAGTGATGAGTGAACAACTTGGCAGTGGCTGTTGTAAATCGAGTGCAGATAGCTGAGAAGAATAGTCAAATGTGCAAGATGCATTTTGTTTCTGCGTATCATCCGAGAGTGTCGGACCAACAGCATGTGTTTTATGCCTATGATAACCTGTGATGCATTTGTGTTCGTAAGGAACTATTAAGTGCATTTGCTGCACTATGGATGAACCTAGAACTGGCAGCCCACAAAAACGTGTTCATGGTATTACTGCTAAATGTTTGACGTCTTTGTAAACAGGGCCGTACCAAGCTATAATTGCTCCCTGTGCCTAGCTAACTGCACCCTGTGCGTAGCATCAATTTGTTGCCCCCACCTTTTGAAAATATGGAGTAATCAGTTATTCCATCGTGAAATTTGCGCCCTTTCTACATTTGCACCTTGGCCCCACTGGCCCCTCTCTCGGTACGGCCCTGTTTGTTAAAAATAAGAAAATGGTCTAGTCTTGTAAAAAAACATGTTAATACAATGTTTTGGTCTGTAAACTCTGAGCCAGGAAAATATGTGAACCTACTTGGATGTTCAGCTGAGCGTTATATCTCACTGTGTTGTGCACCATCTGGCATTTACAATTTACATGGCTCCTGTCGAGAAGCTCATCAGTGCTCTTGCTGTGAGCTATGAACAGATATGATGCTTTATTCTATTCAGTCATCTTCAAATGTGTTTGTTTGCCTGTGTACTTGTGTCTGTGTTATATATATATAACATATATATATATATATACATTTGTATGTTTGTATTTGTATGATATGTGTTTGTGTACCTGTATGTATGCTTATACTAATGTATGTTATGTGTGTACAACTGTTCAATGTGTTATTATAGTGATGTGTCGGTTGAACAATTTATATCATCTTAGAATTTGTCTGTTTATGTTGCTCATTTTGTAAACCTCATAAAGGCAGGGAATAGGTTATTACTGTTTGACCTAATGGACAAATTTGTGAATTCATGATGATTGTAATACACTGCACCAGTTGCCTTTGCCTGTTGCAATTTACAGCTGCAGTTCATACAAGTTAAATTATGCCTTTGGTAGAAGCTCATCAACACATTTTTAGAACTTAGAAGATGTTTATGTGAATATCTTTTGCAATTTAAGATGACGACCTTTTCTTACATTTGAATTTGTTATGCACAAAGCTTTCATATAAATTTTCTGTGTACTTGTCTTGAAATGGTATAAAAATAAGGTTGTTGATGTGAATTTCTTGCCTGTTAACAATGATGACGTCTTGTTTTCTTCTAAAGACAATGGCAACCGGTTCGCGACCGAAATATCGAAATGCTGATGGCTGTTGCATCTGCCGACGCAAGTCTTCAAGTTCGCGCTTTGCTGGCAGCAAGGAGTACGAGATGGATTTTGAAGAGTGCTTCTTGCTCGGCGGAAACCAACGCTATGGCCGGATCTGTAACGCTTGTGTTCTCATAATCAAACGCTTCCGTGCAAAGAAGGAGAAGAATGAGGCAGACGAAATGAACTTTAGCCATGTAAGTGAGCGGGAAAGTTATTAAAATTGTGTTTATTCATATGTAACATTTATATATTGCCTCTTCAGAAAGCTACCCAGAGTTGCTCCCAACTCCAGCATGGTGAAAGAACCGTCTTAAGGTGCAGGTGAAAAGAATGTTCTTTGGAAGAGGGGAAGCTCAGGAGGGAGGACACTCCAGTTCGATGGGCCCACTGCCAAGAAAGGGTGGTTCTAACTAGTAGAGGTTTGGGCAAAGGAAACATGGAGAAGACCCTGTTCAGACGAGCAGTGGAGTTCACTAAGGAAAAGAGCTACAGTGCTAGTAATGATAGGCAGGAGCAAGAGACCTAGTAAGCAGTGCCATATGATGAGGTTGTATTCTAATGAATTCGATTAATAATGCTGAGCTTAATTCTCAATCTTATCTACTTCTGTAACTATGTTTTATTCTTATTTTTTTTCTAATAGGCATTGTTTTACGAATCTTTTGTGCATTCTTACTTGTAAAATGCAGAATTTCCTTATGTTCTACTGAAGAGCTAATTGCTAGCTAGCAGCTTCAGTTCAGGTTGTTGTCTGAGAAGTCCAGAGTGTAGGCCTACACTAGGGTAACAGTTTTGCACGATTGGCCTCGTTCCCGGGAAATCAGGGACTAAGGAAACAGGTTCAAAATCATTATTAGGCATGACCACAAAGACAACAATTGCTACAAGTACAATTAAATTGGCATTCTTCTTTAACTGTTTCAGTTTAATGTAGATTTTAGAGTGACACCAGCTCTTACATGATCATGTTTGCAAGAGTTTCAAAATATGTTGAGTGTTTTTACACTGTAATATTGAACTGCCGTGGGATATATTAACCTCTGGTTAATATATAAATATTAGGAAGAAATATTCAAACTGTATTGATGACGTAAATTTTTTAAATATTCAGAGATATTATTTTTATTAATTTTTATTAATTTTATTTATTTATTGTTATTTTTTTTTTATTGCTACCTGCCAACAGATCTTACTGTGTGCTTTCCCTGGACTAAGTTCAGGAAGTTTTGCTGTCTGACAACATTAACTTAAAATTAAGACTGACATTTTATTAGTTTTCAACTAATATCTGATTACTATGGTAACGCTTGATTTGGTATTTGCTGTCTAGGTGGTTGATAGTCGCTTGGGTCCAGGAACGAAGAATATGAACAAAATAAAAAAGAAGCTTGCTGAAAAACTGATGACAACATCCTGTAAGTAAGAGCATGAATACGGTTAAGTTCTTGTAAAATGTTATGCATACTTTCATCTAAGAACTGTTTGCAGTGCCTTATTTTAACCTCCTGATTTAAGAATTTATTGTGAACAGCATCTATATACAAATGGTTGTTAAGAAATTTGATCTGTTATTCATTGGCGTGCTCTTTACCAATGAAGTGTTGTCATGGTGATGTCAACATGTTACGAACAGTTTGAATGTCTTCTTCACATTGCAATAATTACATTTACGTTCTTCACGTTAACTGCCTACAGATACACAGTATGGATCTAGCCAAGATATAATATATATATATATATATATATATATATATATATATATATATATATATATATATATGGTATCTCAAAATAAATGGTGATATACGATGGGGAATTGGGTATATATTATGTATATGTGTTTATATGGGTATTTATTCTGTGTATATTTCAGGTTATTTATATAGTGCCTTATTGGAACCTCTCAAAGGCGCTAAATACACACACATATATATATATAGATTTATATATATGCAAAGTTATATATAACTGAACATATGAATTACATTTATGTATATATATATAAGTAACTTAGGTTATTGTGTGCTATCATGTATAAATTTCTGTGGTTCTATTCAATTTTGCAGCAAACAACATCGATGATTTCAAGAGAGCTGTTTTTCGTGTGCCTGGTGCAGTTACTCGAAGACTGGCTGCCAGAGCAGCAAGGAAAGCGGCTGCAGCGGCTGTCATGAGACAGAGCGAGGCCTTGGCCAGTGGAAAGGCAGATCCAACTCCATCGGTGTCACGAAAGAAGGTGGTACGATGGATGGAGCTGATCAGGAGACGCGTCGATGTGCCATCTGACGTACTCGATGAACGTCCGGACACTGAAGCGTTAGTGACATTATTTGTGATTGATTTTGGTGTTTTGTGTAATTCTATCTGACTGATCTGCATCTACAGTACATAGTCTGTCATTCAGCTTTTCTCAGATCAGTTCAGTTAATTCATAATCTGAATGCTGATCATCATTATCTATGTGTGGCACAGCTGATATTATGTAGGTAGGTTTTTACATGATCATATGTTGCAGAAGGGGATCATTATCTAGAGATGTGCAATTCAAATGTTCTGTAAAGTGCTATGCAACTGAAAGTTGAAAATGACCTATTTGACAGTTAAGAGATTTCACACGAACACGGCTGAAGGTTAAACTGGTATATTCAATGAATGTAATGTTGTAATTTTATATGATGTTAATTATTTGTATGCAGTTTTTTTTAACCTTTTAACGATTAAAGTAAAACATAAGACATAATCAATAAGCTGGTCGTTAAAGATTTAAGGTATCTTTAAATAGTCATAAATCCTTGAATAAGCTTTTAAATTTTTTGAAATTTTTGAATAAGCTTAGCTGAATGCCTCTTTAACCAATGTCAATACACCACATTGTTGAAGAATATTTGTGCAGTTTTGCAAGGTTCTGTCATCTCTTCAGGTACGAAACGTGCTGTGGCGTGATTTTCTACTCGCCTCTGTCCAACACGATCTGGCTCAATCCGTTCATTTTCCGCCAGTGTAACGCTTTTCACCAAGTCCTCAATGGCTCAAACGAATACCAGCAAAGAGGTCTCGTCGCTTTTCTGAACCGCATTTCTGAGATTCGTGATGTGGAGGAGGCAGTACCTTGGAAAGAGTTGAAGAGTGGCACCAGCACTTCGGAGGGTGAGCCCTCCGACGTGGAAGCGACCGCCTTTTCTCCGGCAGCGACAGAATCTGAGTCTGGCATTGAGATCTTGTCCAACGTCAGCGGGGTTCAGTCACCAGACGTCGACAATATGTTTGAGGAGCATGAGGGTTACAGCTCCGGCGTTTCGTCGCCTGCCAGCGAGGAGGGGCAATGTGAATCGAACGAGGCGTCGCCGCCCCGGCGCTTCTTGCCCTCTGGATCAGTTTCTGTGCTGTCCCTGTATCAGACGCTCTACATGATGGCGGCCAAGGATCAGCTGGACGTGGAGTCTCTTCCATGAGATGCACACACTTTTAGGAAATTCTACCAGCATTAGGAAGATCTGTGAGATGAGGTCGTTCGATGTTTTAAATGTTGTAATCGTTGTCTGCAGTTTCCAGTTGAGTTTTATTTGTTTCATGTGTTGATAGCACTGTTTGGGTATTAGTACGATTGGGGGTTGAACGTTTTGTGAGGTCTGTGAAGAGTCTGTGTGTCACTCTTATGTGGGCAATCTGAGGCAAAACAAACAACTTCAAAGGTAAAAGGTATTGGGAGCTTCAATTTATGCACAATTTTTTTCTAATTTTGTTTTTGATGGATGTACACTCATTCTGGTATTGTCATGAAAAATTCTGGTGAGAAAAAAATGGAAGCTAAAGAAATACACTGAAAGGAGGGTGGTTTTTCAGAAATTAGGGCCACTCATTGAATAACAGACTTACTTGGGAAGATGCAAAACAGTAGAACAAAGATACGTGTGAGATATAAAACTTACAGTCGCTTACATGGTTTCAACGTAAGATTCATTTTCCTACTGATCTTTGAAAGTGTAATACTTAGCAGATGTTTGTCGGTTATACTAAAGAATTTAGTCGAGCAGAATAAAACGATGGTCTGTTGTGTATGACTTAAATAATTAACTATAAAACCTGTCTTTTTTGTGAAAAACTTTGTAAGTTTTTTGACTGCTCAATGATGGGGTTGTTTTGTCATATCGTTTTCATGTAAAAACAACCGCGCAGTTGTAAATTTTACACTCTATAAGCCAGTGTTTTAATTATTACCAGCAAGTAAGAAAACTTATTTGTGTGTACCAAGGTTGTATTGATAAAAAAAGGATGTTTAAAAATTAACTAAAACATGACTGCATCTCATTTGAGATTCTCATTTATGTCTTATTAAGGTGTGAGTGTGAATAGACAGATGTCTCTTGTTCAGTGGCTAAAATTCTTATATTCCACTGTCTTTTTGTATTTCATTCTGCAGTGTGGATATTACCAGTCGATTGGTTGGGGTGTCTGCATTGCAGCGGGAATATAGATGCATTCCTCCTCTGTGATGAGTTCTGTATGAAGACCTTGCACACGTTTTTCTCTCGCAATTGATGTTTGACATCGGACGGCGACACTTAATGAATATATTGAAATAATAATAATGATTAGTCATGTCTGAGCATCAATTTTGGTTGTTGAAGAAGATGTTAAGGACCTTGTTCAACCACTGTTTGCAGTGATTGTACATTGTTAAATTTTCATGGGTTTTGAATTTTATTCATGGGATCTTTGTTTTATTGAAGGCAATTTGAATTATAGTTATGTTCAGCAGGGTTAAAATCCTGATGTGAATTATTATGAATTCCTTGTATTTACTGCATTGGGCTGTGACTGGTTTTATTTCGATGGGAAGTTGAATTCTGATTGTGGAGTTGATTCTTTACGGAACATAATGAAATGAAATTGGTTGTTGGACGGACCTCCTTTTGAGATCTGCAAAGGTGGATTCATTTTCTGCATCCTCCTTTCCGCAACTCTCTCTCCTAAGTTCTTGAGCTTAATGGTAGGTAAATTTTGCGCGTCTTTTGTATTTAACGTCGTTATCAGCTTTCGATATTAGTTCGTCTTGTGTTACTCGTCTGAGCGTCTTTTCTTCCTTTTACCTCTTATATAGTTACATCTGGGAAGCACCACCAGATTGCATTTTTCATGTTCCTATCAGTTGCAAATATGTTCGTTTGTAATTTTGTAGGTATTTATGCACTTGGTTGAATTATTTAGAAATATTTTGCTGTTTGTGATTAGAAGTTCTGCATTAATGAATTGTTGTGAGTCCTTTTTTTTGCACTAACCATCTCAGGTGCAAGTTTTGAGAGCAAGGTCTGAGTTGTTGAACAGATTTTGGTGGGGCTGAAATGTATCAATTAGAATGAATGGGTAATTCATAGCATTTTGCTTAAAGAGCTACAATTTAACAGTTCTTGAAAAATCTTCATTGGTGACAAAAAGTGGGGTATTATCAAAATTTCAAGAATCCAAAGTATCATGAAGCATGTGGAATTATCATGTCATAATAGTCATGATTTCGAGTTGAACTATTTCATCGATAAAAAAATCAAACATTATTTTGAAATTTTATTTGCCTATACGTACGTCTTGAAGAAAGTCATTGAGAAGATTGTCACCTTCCTGCTCTCATCGTAGATTGAGACACAGTGTGGCTTTCGGAAAGGTTGTTTTCACCGAGACATTACCTCTTTGTCTCCTTTCCGATGTCGCTTCGCTGACCCTCTTTGATGTTAGTGCATCGTTTGAAGCTATAGACTGTATATGCTTTGGCTTCTCTGATTGGGATCTGTTCTTAGTGAGCTCACTTTTTATGTGGTCCATGGGCACTCCTATGGTCTTCATCAGAGCTTGGTCATGTCTCTTTCCTTTCACGTCTCCTTGAACCCCACACTGTACTCGCACAGCTGTATCCAGATGACATTCCAGCCTGGCAGCGTGTCCTTGTCTCAGACTCCATTGCCAGTCATCTGTGCTATGTTCTTACAACTCCAACAGACAGGGCCATGCCTTTAGGTGGTAGGGCCCTCCATTTGGAATGGCCTTCCCTTGGCTCTCAACTCGCTTCCTATAGCCCCTTCCTCTCAGGCATCTCCCTCTCATCTTTTTTATTTTACCATGCAGGGGTTTGGAGCACCTTCGGGTAGTACCCTTGAAGAGGTGCTATACAATGAATAATGAAACTTGAATTTGCAATCTGATGAAGATTGGTGAGGTGGGTCTGGTACAGCAATGCAATTAGCAGACCATAAGTTGTGTTCTTCGATTTTGTTGTGCAAGAGGGAGCTTTTTAATGTATACTTATTAATTACGTCGTTTTCTCAATTTAGCCGTTTCTTTTCTATGATTCTGTTGACTCGTGTGAGCCTTGCAGTTGTTTCTGCATTTGTTGGCAATTTACTGTTGACAGGGTGATCGCAGAGATATGTTGGAGGGGTCAAAGTTTATGGGGAACGTTGTGGAATTGATTGTGTCTGCAGTAATAATTGATCTTAGTGAATGGTGTGATCAACCCTGATCAGGAAATCTTTGTTGATTTTTTTTTGGAGACTCAGTTGGGATTCACGCTGCAGCTGTTTCCCGCAAAGCATGCTGAGGAGACTTCTTGCGTCGGTTGTTTGGACGCTGAGTTGCGGGAAATGTTTTGTGTAGTGTTTGGGTTTTCTGTATAGCAGTAGCATTTTTCGTAGAGTTTTCGGCAGAGATTTGTGTATGGGTGTTGACGTCTTCGTAGTGTATATTTCTTGTGTTGTATGCCGATATTTTCATGTTTGGTAGTCAGATACTACTCTGGAGACTAGGAATATTTTTAGGTAATTAAATGAAGTGTGGCAGCAGAGCCAGCTGGGACACTGAGTCCCTCGATGAATCTCTAGTGACAGTGTGTTGGTGCAGACCTTTCTGCAAGTTGCCTTTTGTATTTGAATGAACTTGACGCATCACGATTTAGAAGTTTTAAGCATATGAAATTTGACTTGGATATGCCCTGGTTTTGTAATTCTAGACAATGAAATATGACTAGGTTGCTTCTTTTATCAGTTGTTCCGGTTTTAAATGATGAAATTTGTTTTGATGCTCTTATTTTTAAAATTCCTTATTTAGTCGATAAAAATTGACCCGGATGAATAGAGTCCTTTGATGTTCTGCGAGCTTGTTCTTAATTCTGACCATTTAAATGGCTCTATAGAAACTGACCTTTCTTGTCTTAATTACACCTCAGCTTGCATTCTATCATATGGTTTTGCATGTTCTTTGTGTCAACAGTGCTTGCCCGAGGTATGTGCGCGCGCCTAATGATGTCTCTAATGATGTCTCTAATGATGTCACTAATGATGTCTACTGTTGTTGCATATGCATAATGTCACCACTTTTGCCTAAAATCAATGCATATATCCTCGATATCACCGTGTATGCCTAATTGATGTGCATATGCCTAAAGTTGTCTCTGCATATGCCTAATGTTGCTGCATGATACCCAGTGTTTGGGAGTGCTTGGAACACTGCATATGTCTCTGACTTGGTAACAGTTGTAAGGTTACCATGTGACAACTACTATTTTTTGCCATAAGCTATTAAACTATAATTGCTTTCCTTTAGTTCAAGGTACATTTTCTGCTTTAATTCAAATAAAATTTTTATTTTGAAACTTGGCTGATTGAAACAATACTTGTTATCTAAATCGAACGGGGGTCGATCTCTTAGGATAAATCAAAACTGTCAATATATCTGGAGACTTTGTGTTCGCAACAAGTGTTCTTTGGAACAGGGTTTCTTCTTATTTAATTTAATTGGCTTTTGAAAAATTTTGCAGAAAATCTTAACCTGGCTCATCCTTTATTGACAGAAATTACACATTTTCTTCTGACAAACTCTTTCTTGTCAATGAATTCTGATCGGACATCTCGGAATGTGGTGGCATGTTAGGCAGAAGACATTGGATTCATACCTAGTCATGTAGTACGTCTATTTATCTTATTTATGCTTCTGTACGTCGTCTATGACAGTCGGTGAGGACATGGTCGATAGCAATGGGAACTCTGCTGTCCCCCGTTGCTCGGCGTGTGATTTTTTCTATGTCTTTGATATGTAGCATTTGCCAATGCACGATTTGTTGCCGCTTTTAGATGCTTAGTTATTTAAGTTTTTGAGTAATTGTTCGTTTTTTTTAATCGTAATGTAAATGAAACGGATCCTTTGTAATGTATTTAGTTGTCTCTGTCATCGTCACCTGCGAGAAGCGAACTTAGGAAAATTTGTGGGCGGTGGGTGAAATCATTTACCGATCAACTCCGTATTTTCTCGTTCTATGGAAAAATGTTCGTAGAGGATAAATGTTGTGTCATCTTTCTCTTAATGCTGCTGGACAATGTGAGGAAGTTGATTTCTTGTTGTGTGTGTATGTTGGTATGTCTTTAATATTTTGTAGCTTCCATGAGTGTTCCGTTATAGATAGACGCCTTGATTTTTAAACCGGTTTCATGCTTAGTTTTGTCATCAAACTGGTTGTCTGCAGTCTTACCATTTGTTGACTTTGATAAGAAAGACGGTTTAATAAAGGCAGCTGTTTATGTAACTTACTCAATTAATATGACTTTGTCTTCAACAATTAATTTACTAAAGAAGAACAAAATCAATTAAACTGGTTTAACATGATCAATAAAGTTCTATTCCATGGGGAGGTTTGACTTCTCAGCAAGTTTTCATCAAGTGAACAATTATCGATTTAACTTATTTAACTAAGTCCTTGAATGCCATTAGCGTTTTCTTCATGTCTAACTAGAACTTTAAGTGGATGACCGTTACTGCAATTACATATGGCAGTAAATTATAAAGGAATTAATTAAACAATTAAAAATTCTTTTGGGTGACTTGATACCTGTGTCGGCTTCACTCGTAGAGTTGAATTCAAGCGTTACTCTTAGCAGTAAATGAATGTCTGAATAGCCATTATTGCAGTCCTGATTGATTCTTAGTAGATTTGTTTTTGACAACCAAAATGATAGACTTTAACATGTCTCCTTTTTAGCATAAGACAGATTTTTGGTGTACAATACTATAGCAATCCTTCATTAGCATTGTGAATCATTTTCAGTGTGTTTTACTTGTTATTATGTGGATCTCTTTTGAACATTGCACCATAATATGATACTACATTTGGTGTCGTAGTTGAGCGTAAGCTTATTGTGTGGCTCTTTTTCTTTGCTCATTATCTTTGTAGTTTTATTGGAGTAATGACTATTGAAACATCCTTCTCAAAATTAAAAGACTTCTTTTTGGCTGTGCTGGGAGAATTTTGGATGCATCTGAAGAGGTGCTATATAACTGTGTAACACACTGCACAAAAGTCTCGTCCTTTAACCCTTTAACGACCAGCTAAAAAGGTTTTCCCATACATTTTAGTATTCGCTGGTCGTTAAAGGGTTAAACAAGGTGATGCTATAACAGATTTAAATTCATTGGCTGAATCAACTTTGGGATCGATGTCCCGACTGTCTAATACCAATATTTGTGTTTTGGCGAAAGGCATGTTATAACGAGTGAGTTTTACGATGAGTGAGTGTTGTGATCGTCATGTCTGTTGTCGTAGTCCTCCATTGTTGTCTTGTTGAAGCCTTAATTCCTTGTTTCTCTGGTGTTGTGTACAAGGGTACAATGTATTCGGAAGTGCGAAATTACAGCCTCCTCGTCTGACACTTGAAAGCTAGGAAATAGAAGTTTGCAATGAATTACGGGCCTTTGGGTTTTGTAGCATTACGGCTACACATATTTGTCGTGGGATTCATAATGCCTACAGTCAGGACGAGTTTTGTTTTGACTTCGTCGATCTTGTTAAATTCGAATACTTGAGCGAACATATTAGATTGAATCTTTTGATTGGAGGTTTTTACAGAAAGCTAGGATAGTTTTATGATGCTGCCAGCTGCGTTATGCTCCGTACGGAAGTTGGTTGGGAGACATGCGTGCATAGGGTCTGATTTTCTGGGTGTATATTCTCTGAGAGTAAATGCTCCGAGGTATTAGAGAGGTTTGACAAGTTGGTTTTTGAAACAGCGGTAGGTTGTAAAGGTGTTTTTGCCTTTTATTTCTGTTAGGAATGGAGTCTGAAATTGACGACCCTCCTTTGTAAAGACTAATATAAATGAAGCTGGTAATGCTACGTAACCATTTCTGTATCTTCAAGTTGTCTTGAGTTCCAGCTCTTCGTTCTTCAAACCAGTGTTGAAGACCACTGTCACTTGTGAAGACTAAGATAAATGAAGCCGGTAACGCTTGGAACACATTTCTGTATCTTCGTTGTTCGAACCAGTGATGCTTTCACAGTTTGTGCTGAAAGAAACTTCAATCTGACTTTTGAGAACAGGTGTGTAGTAATTATTGGTGACGATGTCACTGTAAATGTCTGATGCGTTACATTAGGCTGTTCACTTTGTAATATATATCACCCAACATGATAGACTGTTTTGGTTTTTTGGAGACAGTTTGACCTGCCCAAGAGAGGATATTTAGGAAATGTTACTAACATAAGCTCATCATGAATTCAGTGTGCTACTAAGTCAAACTGAATGTTTGTCAACAGCTGGTATGTTCAACTCTATAATGTTTCAGGGATTTTTAAAGTTTGCTAGTGACTGGCAGTTGATGTTTTATGGGGTCACTTAACGAACCAATCACAGCAGATTGGATGCAAATGGGCGGATGACTTCATTGGTCCAGTGACAGTTCGCTTCGCAATGAAGAGGACTGGCCGCCCAGTGCCCGAATGAGTCGGCCGGCTTTTAATTTAGAATTGTTTGCCTGATGAACACAAGGGTCGACATATAATACCCTTTTGCAATTTGAGTATAAATGTATTCACTGATGGAGAAGTGCTTGATGGATTTTATTCGAGACCAAGTAAACGTCTCTGTTTCAATCATTCTTTCCCTTGTGTAGCAGATGAAAGAACCAGAAATTGGTGATGAGGTGTTTCGTTGCATTGTCTTCATTTTGAGACCGATATACTCGAGCTTTTACAGTGCTACCACTTTTATTGCAGTAACTTGAACATAGCTGTAGTGACATGACTACTGGTAAAGATCTCGTTTTCTGTGACCATAACAATATCTGAACTTCTTGATTAGCTTGAACTTAAATATGGATTTACGAAAATATATATGTACTGTTTGAATTTCATTCGCCATTGGACACTGGCACAATGGAATTAATTAATTAAAATTAATATTATCTGAACATCCTAAAATATGACAAATGTTGCCTGTTGTTGCCCGTGGTTTTACTGAGTAATCTGCAAAAGTTTAAAATTTCCGGAATTATCCTGTCTCTGGATGTTATCTATTCTTGTGGTTCATATGTTTATTTGCCATACTTCGTTGTCTGTATTTATGAAGCTGTGTCTGCTTTGTGAGAATCAGCCTGAGTATAGTTTGATAAAGCAATTCTAACCCACCTTGGTTCTTCAACCTGTCTACGTTTTGTTTTGCTAGCGTTTCTTCTTTTCTTTTGAATATTATTGTCAAAACGTCGGCTGGTAAGTTTGGCCAGGGTTTTATCATCACCCTTTTTATACACAGATATTACATAGTCCCAGATCTTTTGAGAAAATCTGACAACTTTATTCAGATGTTACCTAAAATCTGACATTATGATATTAGTATTTAAATAGGCATTTGGAAATTATGAGGTTTTCACGACAGTAGGAGAGGGGTTAACGACCTCATGACTTGTGAACACCTACTCATCTGAAAGGTCTTGCCAATCACTGGCTAAACAAATACTCAAGTCGGCCATTGAGTTGCTGTTAGCCAGCAGCCTGGCTAAGTTCATCTGAGTTCATGTGGTATTCTTAGTGAGAAAGGCAGTTACTGTGGCATGTCCTTTTTAGTTTGGTGTAGTTTTGTATGTCTCTGACTAAAACAATCTTCCAGTGTAGTTGTGAGTTTTTTAAGATATGTACTGTAACGTGCTTCTGTTTTTTAACATTCGGTACACCAGATCTTCCTTACAACAGTTGGGAGCCACAGGCCTCATACTTAACTTCAAACTTCCCTAAGGAAACTATGGCTTTGGAACACCCAAAGGCGTGGATGCTTTTTGGTTGTTGTCATCAGTAGAAATAACAAGCACACATTAATTTAGAGCTGCCCATAATTTGGGTGCCAGGCTTTTCACCTGCAACATTTTCGTCAGTTTACTCACTGAAAGAACCCGGTGCAACTTCGTGGACAAATTTGGTCATCCCAGAGACTTGTTTTCATCTAGGGAGGTAAGAAAGGTGGGGAGTAGAAAGAGTGGAATATCTGCTTGAAACGAGTGTGTTGTCAGAAGTTTCATTTCAGAGACTCTGAGATTTCTGAGAATTCATGCTGTATTAAAACTGGCATTATCAAATGCTTTTAGGAAGGTTTGGTGTACATGTAGTCGTTATTTGTAAGTGCATGGATTGGGTTTGCCAGTGCAGCAACATTGCTAATAGATTCCGAATCGGCTCAACTCTTTTTTTCTCTAGGTCGCTCATTTGTCGAGCAAGCTATGAAACATTTGTCAGAAATTGACTCGTGTGATCGGGCAAATGAGCTATATAATTATTACTCAAAACTGCTTTCAATTGATATCACTGGTTGACGTATCTCGTCGTGGTCTGATAATTTTTTCTTGAAGCCTTGCAAGGTGTGAGCATTTGGACAGCTTCACTTCAATTGGTGCAGTATTTTACCGTGATTGATCTCATGTTGCCTTCACTTGGAAATGAAGCCCTATGATCATCTGTTCCTGGTTATGGTATTGTTTTTCCATCACCAATTAAAACTTTCTTCATTTCTTTCTTTCTGCCTTTCTTTATTTCTTCCTTCAGTTGATCCTCATTTCCTTCCCTGCTTCATTGCTTACTTCCTTCCTTCGTTCACTCATTCCTTTCTTTCTTCCTTTCTTCATTCCTTCCATTTATTCTCTATTTATCCATGCTTTTGTTCCTTCGTTCAGTCATTCCTTCCTTTCGTATCTGCCTTTAGTCATCTTTCCATCCCTTGCTGTATGCAACAACATAATCACCAAAAACTTGAACAAATTTCCCTGAAATACCATGAAGGTGTCGGACTTACATCCTCATGATTGTGAGCTCTCTTGTAATAATAATAATACTTGCTTGGTAAATGTTACATTACGCTGCATTGTCACGGTCACTCGCACTCCAAACCCTCTGTTAATTATTCGGTTGATTTGTTTCCTTGGCACTCGAGGAAGCAGCCTCCTCTTATGTCGAACGTCCCCTTGGCGGCCACAGCTGCTGAGCATTGACTGCAGTCTCTTTAATGATAGAATCATTCGATTGGCACAACTTCAGGTGCGTTGGATTGGATGTGTTCGGACAAGCACAACTTCAGGTGCATGCGTTTTCTTTCAACAGGACTATTGTGCAATGCTTTGGTGGCTTAATTATAATATTCAGCGATGTGTTTTTTCCAGTGTTTCAATGCATTACATGTAATTATTGACCGAGGTTCAAGGCTTGCTGTGAAATGATGCCTCTCAATGAAGGGTGCATGGCCGGCCCTCAGTGGCGCGTAGTGGGCCAGTGATGGGCCCTCTGGGGATGGTGTAGGTGGGGATATTATTAAAGAGTCAGATAGATTTTGTCTGCCTGTTGCTGCGTTTAGATTTTACCTATGTATATTTGTGCTTGCATTGTCTGTTTAGTAGATACATACATGTTCGCCTATGTCTATATACACGTGAATGTGCATATAATTTTATTATTATATTATAATAATATTTAATATATAATATATATATACATATATATATATATGCATGGTTAAAGGTATGCATATTGTGTGTGTTCATGTAATAGGCGATTTCTTTGTATATGATTTTCTTTGTTCGATTTCTGTACGTACGTCTGTGTATATTTATTAGAATGTTGACCACACGTTAATGTTGTTATTGTGTTCAGACTTTTAATTGACAAAATTCAACAATAGGGACGAAACTAGTCTGGGTGTATGACCGCGTTTCAAGACACTTACTGTGGCACCTCTTTAGTACCTGCTTTGCAAAAGTGCTGCAAACACTACTGGTTTCCCAGATGATGTGATCTAGTTTGTTCCAAACCCTTTGCGGACGTCTACAAAGGACGTCCGCACCGAGGACGGCGGGGGTAGGTGAAAATGCGGACAGGGAAGGGGATTGGACTATGCCAGTGGTTCCCAACCTTTTTCGACTAAGGGCCACTTTTATTTAGTACGAGGACATGATGGGCCACAGGGTTAAAATAATTATTTTATGCAATAAAGAATACTTATGTATTAGCGGCGGTTTATTGACATAGACTAACCTCGTGACCAGAGATGTACTAAAACATATATAATTGTTAAATTGAACTTCAATATAGTACATTTGAAGTCACTTACAGACATCATCAAAACAATTATAACAATTTATAGTAGAAAATAACTACTCTGTCAAATATTCATTTTTTTCAACGTATATTTTTTAAATCTTTTATAGGTCGAGGGCCACTTTTTGAGGCCTGGCGGGCCACTTTTGGCCCGCGGGTCACAGGTTGGGAATCGCTGGACTATGCGGACGTCCGCATGTGACCTTGCTAAATTGTCGCCAAAATCACGTCTAATGGTAATTACGTCATAATCTTAGTTGTTTACTAGTAGCTTTAGGTTATACTTCACATTTTGAGAGAATGATATACGAAGCTTACATGCAAATAAGCATTTAGAAAATTTAAGTTTGTTTACATAGCTTTTATTCAATCTCATTCTTTGTCAATAAATGTCTTATAATGCAGTAAAATGATTAATTATCAGCAGTTGCAATGGTGGTTGACACATGTGTGATGCGGACGTCCGCTAAGAGGGGGTGGGTGGGTTAAGTCTAATGCGGACAAAGGGGTAGGGGGTCAAAAAAGTAGGTTTTTGCGGACGTCCTTTTTTATGGATGACCCCTTTAAACATGTTTGTTGCTAAGAGCGAATGCAACTGCAAGTGAATGCCGTGGGAGAATTTACATGAGAATGGCACAACCTAAAAGAAAGCTCGCACTGGGATCGAGTTGTGCGAAGCGTGGCACCTGTAGGAGGGTTCACGATCGAAGGTTGCTGGGAGACGAGAAATACGTTTGGCATTCCTCAAATGATAATTATATGCGGTGTATATTTCAATCAATCAATGAATGAAACGTTATAGAGCATCTCTTAAAGAAATCTACCCAGAGAGAGAGAGAGAGACGCTCTCTGCGCTGGCTTATGTGATGGTAGATGTAATTAAGAATTAATATAATACATCAGTTAGCAAAACAGTGCGAAATATGCTGAAAAGTGTCGTCGGTGGTGGGCACACACACGGGACCAACCGAATCCCGTCGATTGTTAACAGATGGCATGGATGGATGTGGTCCAAAAGTATGCGTACTATCTAGCAAGAAGTTCTGCCCATTGTAATTGAACACTTAAAAAGCGCCACTCAATGACAAGATTATAGTTAGGCTTCAGGCGTTGCAGACACCGAAGAGTGTTGAGTAGCTGAAGCCACTGGGAGGGAGAAAAGTGTAGGTGAGAGTCGAAGGGAGCAGGGAGTTACTCGGCTGAGTACTCGGTCCGTCGTCCATTTGAGGGGTGGGTCACATTCCACAAGGGCTTGATCAGCATTTCATGATCGACCATGTCAAGCTTGATAGCAAACAGCGTGACACGACCAGGTACATCGGAGATTAGTCTCATCGGAACTGTTTTACACAATTATTAGGTGACTATGGCTCGTAGATATCTCGCCAGTTGCTGAGTCGATAGTGCGGTAGTTACAGGCAGTTAACCTGCTTTCCACCTTTTTCCATCAACACATGTTCCATGTCGATGGAAAGGGGTGGGGAGGAGTTAGTTTGGAAGGACTCCAGGGGCGCAACCAGAACATTTTTCTGGGGGTGATCATTTTGCAGCAGATTACAGTGAAGTATAGCGAAGCTTGCACCACAACCCACCCACCTCCCCAAAAAGATAAAACTCATCGGAATTGGATCAATTGTGTGGGTCAACTTTATTATCTCGGGCACCTTCACCACCACCCCTAGTTGCGCCCCTGATTCATCTGTAGCTCAATTGTATTTATCAAGGTGCTTCGGTCTCTTAGCTTTGCTGTCAGATAACAGAGGGAGACAACACTCAGGACTCGAAATGCAAACTAGGTCTGTCTGTCTGTCTGTCTGTCTGTCTGTCTGTCTGTCTGTGTAGGTGTGTATGTATGCGCCAACATTCCACCTAAGGTGTGAGGCCGCAAAACTCACTAGAAAATATGCCACGTACCAGTTGATAGCAAAAATCCGCGCACAAGTTTTGATAGGAAATACATATGAATTATTGTATGTATTTCCAACCATGACATATGTGCGCGGAATAAAGAATGAGGAATAAGGCAGCTGAAACAACCGTCAGTTCCATGCACACAGGAAATTAGTAGAGGGAACGTTGATATCCACCCCATCCTCATCCATCGCCATCTTCGACGATTCCCGTCCTCACCCATCCCTTCCTCACC
Organism: Bimastos eiseni; assembly: GCA_959347315.1. Lineage (NCBI taxonomy): Eukaryota > Metazoa > Annelida > Clitellata > Crassiclitellata > Lumbricidae > Bimastos > Bimastos eiseni. The sequence continues at coordinate 14,325,488 of OY365821.1, read as the reverse complement.
CATCCCCTTCCTGATCCATTCCCGTCCTCTACCAAACTCACCTATTCCCGTCCTCACCCATCCTCACCCATTCCTTTCCTCGCCCATTCCCATCCTCACCCCATCCCATCCTCACCCATTCCATTCCTCACCCGTTCCCTTCCTCACCCATTCCCTTCCTCACCCATTCCCTTCCTCACCCATTCCCTTCCTCACCCGTTCCCTTCCTCACCCATTCCCTTCCTCACCCATTCCCTTCCTCACCCATTCCCTTCCTCTGCCATCCTCTTCCTCACCCATTCCCTTCCTCACCCATTCCCTTCCTCACCCATTCCCTTCCTCACCCGTTCCCTTCCTCACCCATTCCCTTCCTCACCCATTCCCTTCCTCACCCATTCCCTTCCTCTGCCATCCTCTTCCTCACCCATTCCCTTCCTCACCCATTCCCTTCCTCACCCATTCCCTTCCTCACCCGTTCCCTTCCTCACCCATTCCCTTCCTCACCCATTCCCTTCCTCACCCATTCCCTTCCTCACCCGTTCCCTTCCTCACCCATTCCCTTCCTCACCCATTCCCTTCCTCACCCATTCCCTTCCTCACCCGTTCCCTTCCTCACCCATTCCCTTCCTCACCCATTCCCTTCCTCACCCATTCCCTTCCTCACCCGTTCCCTTCCTCACCCATTCCCTTCCTCACCCATTCCCTTCCTCACCCGTTCCCTTCCTCACCCATTCCCTTCCTCACCCATTCCCTTCCTCACCCATTCCCTTCCTCACCCGTTCCCTTCCTCACCCATTCCCTTCCTCACCCATTCCCTTCCTCACCCATTCCCTTCCTCTGCCATCCTCTTCCTCACCCATTCCCTTCCTCACCCATTCCCTTCCTCACCCATTCCCTTCCTCACCCGTTCCCTTCCTCACCCATTCCCTTCCTCACCCATTCCCTTCCTCACCCATTCCCTTCCTCTGCCATCCTCTTCCTCACCCATTCCCTTCCTCACCCATTCCCTTCCTCACCCATTCCCTTCCTCACCCGTTCCCTTCCTCACCCATTCCCTTCCTCACCCATTCCCTTCCTAACCCATTCCCTTCCTCTGCCATCCTCTTCCTCACCCATTCCCTTCCTCACCCATTCCCTTCCTCACCCATTCCCTTCCTCACCCGTTCCCTTCCTCACCCATTCCCTTCCTCGCCCATTCCCTTCCTCACCCATTCCCGTCCTCACCCATTCCCTTCCTCTGCCATCCTCTTCCTCACCCATTCCCTTCCTCACCCGTTCCCTTCCTCACCCATTCCCTTCCTCACCCATTCCCTTCCTCACCCGTTCCCTTCCTCACCCATTCCCTTCCTCGCCCATTCCCTTCCTCACCCATTCCCGTCCTCACCCATTCCCTTCCTCTGCCATCCTCTTCCTCACCCATTCCCTTCCTCACCCGTTCCCTTCCTCACCCATTCCCTTCCTCACCCATTCCCTTCCTCACCCGTTCCCTTCCTCACCCATTCCCTTCCTCGCCCATTCCCTTCCTCACCCATTCCCGTCCTCACCCATTCCCTTCCTCTGCCATCCTCTTCCTCACCCATTCCCTTCCTCATACATTCCTTGCCTATACCATTCTCTTCCTATCCAACCTACGTCGTTTGTCTTGCTGTCCCTGGCATGACAGTTGGTCAATTACCGCCCCTCCCTTGACGTCGCTGTCTTGTTTGCGAATTTGTTGCCGAGACAACGAGCGTCGGTCTACAGGCAAAAACCTTTTCCACACTCATCCACCAGCCACCCCATCCTCCCATCTGCCACCCCACTCGTCGACCAAAACCTCATCTGCGTAGTCTGTGCATCGAATAATCAGGCAAATACTTCGGTTCAGTTATTTGATCCCATTTTAATTAAGCCATTAGAGTCTCTCTCTGGAGGTTTCTCCTCGTTCATCCGATCCTATAGTTGAATTCGCTCCGTTCATCGATTGATTCCATATGTCGCAGACCGTCGGTCATTCGGTAGAGTATATCATTGTCAGTTGATATGGTTTCTGTTTGCCAAAGGTCAGACGATCTCTGCTGCACTAGTTGAAGCAACAACAGTCCTCGCTACAGCGCCCTTGTGACGTTCTTAAAATATGCGCTATATGAGAGCACTCTCATACTTTTTACATACAACCATAGGCCTACTTAGTCCTACACACATGCGTACATACATACATTCATACGCATATGTACATGCACAATTACACACGCATTAAAACATGTGTATGAACATACATAGGCGTACACAGAGAGATACATACAAGCATCCATACATAGCTAAAGTGTGTCCGTATTAGGCCTATACAACATATGCCCCCTGCGTGCATTTGCCCTGGAGTACATTTCGCTCCAACCCACAGGTCTTTCCTCAGTCACAAATTACGTATTCCCTATAGCCTATTAAGTTGGATATTTCGCTTGGATTGTAATCCAACGATTGTGGGTTTGAACCCGCTTGTTATCTTTCTCACCGGGAAGTCAGATTTCGGGAGTATATGGTAATTCCTCTATAGTTTTCAGTGTTCAGGAAGTGGATGGCTTACGAGTTGGAAGTAGGCGTATAACTTTTGGAACCCGTGACCTCACTTTCGAAAATTTTACTGGATATGTCGTCTCTATTGAATGACGTTTGAACTGCACTGGAAAGGCAATTTTGGGTTATATTGTCAAGCCAGAGAATCAGTCCCCTAATAGCAACGCGTATTCAATCGTCTTGCATTGTGGCAATAGATCTATAGTCGAGACGCAAAGACCTCATCAGTTCATTGGCAACTTGAGCGCAGGAACGTTATTTGGGATTAGGTGGGCATTTGCCCCCTCCCCTGAATTTACTGATTTAGATCATAGTGCGTGCAAATTTCCGTACAAGGTCATAATTTAATGGCCGTAGTAATAATAAATCTAATTGAATTTATATATTAACATCATATCATGTCACACGTGCCTACTATTGACTAGTTTCACTTTTTTGAAACTAGATCAGCATTTTAACCAATACAAGATTAACAAATCAGATATTTTGGTACCACTGAACACGCAACAATCAAACCAAAACAAATCTAAAACAAATCATTTTGTTACCCCTCTGTTGCCAAAAAAATTCTTGCTTACCCCCCTCTGAAAAAGCTGAAATGACTTCCCTAGCCTGAACGACGTAAATGACTTTGAACTTGTATTAGTCGATCTATAGTTGAGCCACAGGGACCTCGTGATCAGTTCCTTGGCAGCTTACACTGCACGGTCCTTGCAGTAGGTCCTCCTCTGCTGTACGATGATCTTCGTCTTCAACTAATGAGTTTAAAATGATGGTCCCCACGAGGATCTCGCTGTTCACGACAGTCGGTTGGGTCATGACGGGGGTCGGTCTGGGCTTCAGGCGTACCCCACGGGGGGCGGTGTTGGACCGCCTCCACGATGAGGTCAGCGACATGGCCTCGGTGCCGTTCCTATCGGCTTCACCACCGCCACCGCCGCCGCCGTAGTAGGCCGACGTCGCCCCTGCAGTGCTTCCGCTTGCAAGGCTGCGACGAAAGGTCTTAACACGCGTCGAATAGATGACTGGGTTGACGATGGAGCTGAGCATTGGGAGCCACTCTATAATCATCTTCAGGAAGATGACGTTCTTCGTTATGCGATATCCGAGGCTGAGGTAGAGGAACGTGAAGAACAACGGACCCTCGAATGCCGCGAAGCAGACCGCGATGGCCATCATCATCTTGGCCAGTGACTTCCGGTGCTTCATCATCCTCATGATCGCCTCGTCCTTGAAGCGTCGACCGCTGGCAGCGTGGGCGACCGTGTGGTCCGTCTTGTTGAGCGAATGGAATATTCGGATGTAAGAGACTGCCACGATGACGGCCGGAAGTGCGTAGTATGCCGTGAAGATGAAGAAGTAGTAGTGTCTGGCTTCAGCCAGATTCGGATCGAAGATGTTGATCGTACAGAAGCGATAGGTCTTTGAACGCAGCATCAGACTGACACGGTGAGAAAACAGTACCGGAAATGGAATGGCGCTACAGAAGGCGACTATCCAGATGACGACAAGGACCTTCCACGTGGTGGCTCGCGTCAGCCATCGCTTGGCCGTCATGGGGTAGCAGATGAGTAGGAGCCTCTCCTGGCTGATGGCGACGATGGTGTGGAAGCCAACGCAGCCGAGGAAAATCACGGTGAAGCCGGCCGTCTTGCAGAACTCCATCGAGTGGCGGAAGCTGCCGTACTGCTTGAAGAGATCGATGAGTCGCAGTGGTTCCTGGATAAGGGTTTTAACGAGATCACAGGTCGCCAGGTTCAGGATGAGGTAGGCCGTGGCGTTCGTCGGACGCCGACATCCCCTCGAGTGGAGAGCCACGTATCCGATCAGGAAACTGTTTCCCGCAACGGAAATGACGATTCCGATGACGTGGAGGACAATGAGGATGTAGCGAATCAGGTCGTGCTCGATGATGTCCTCGTAGCTGGGCACGGTAGCGTTTGTCATCGTCGTCATTATCACCGGTTGCGATGAATAGACTGGTGTCACTTGACTTACGCTAATATTAACGTCTGTCTCCACATAGTTGTATACGCCATTGGTCTGAGTCTGGAACTCGTCATATTTTTCGGTGACTGTGTATCCATTGTAAGCGTCTAACAGGCGTATCGCCAGATGCAAGTCATCCATTGGTCGGTGTTTTGGTATGATGTTGGTCAAAAAATTGTGGTTCTAATATAACGGTAATAAACTGAAAAATGCTTTCTTGAAAGAAACTGTTTCCGCTTCAAGCTGCGCTAGTCAACTTTCCCTGCTTGGCTGTAATTCCTACTTGGGAGATAGCTTAAAATCTCTGCTGAATTTGTTAATTCTCGTAAATCGGATAATCATGTCTAGCATTACGCAATCTGGAAAAAAACAACGCAGTATTTTCGTCTAGTATTCTTCATACACTACCAGCGTCTCTCATCACCATCGTGTAGGACTACAGCATTGCCTAATTCGTGCTTAAATCACTGCACTGGCTTCCTATTCGGTAAGGAATCTCTATCAAGTTGTGTAGCGCCGTTTATTAGATGAATTGCAGCGAACCAAAGCAATTTAAAATCATTAGTTACTGCTCGTGCATTTCGCTATGCAAGATGGGCGGGCATCTTATTGCCTTTCGTTGACTGCAGCGAAGGTTCGAACCGTTAATCCTGAGGCCTAAATTTCCGTGCTCTCTCCCTTAATCTGTTGTCGCAGTCCAGTCGCTCGTGCCTTTTGGCACAGAAAACGTTTTCTGGTTGGTCAGTTGCAGCTTAACAACATTGCGTAATAACAAAGATCATTAGCGTCGCCCTCCTTTATCTAGGCTTGGGACTAGCACGAATAAAAGTTTTCTTCTTCGCAGATCAGCTTAAGTTCTCAAATCACATTACCGTGGCAACCAAAGTTTTTCTAACACGTCAATCAACTCTGCCAATTCAACTGACGTGCTTCTCAACGACAATCTCTGTATTATATTTCACATGTAGGCTTGCGGACTTTTCACGTCAGCTTGGATAATCTTCCATTTCAGTTTCGTGCCTTTTCCAAGTCAGCCTTGTTAGGTCATTATAAGTGTGTCCCAACGTACAGTGTATAAAAAACAGTCAGTTCGAGGCTTTGTAATTTCCGAGCCCCAATATAGCAGAACGAGCCGTTTCTATGGGCATATATAACCGCATTGACACTGAAAATTAGAATCACATTTCCTGGAAGCTTCGATAGCCGTCCCCTTTACTGATAGTGTCTAATAGAATATAAATGGAAGGCCTATATGTCAGTATATTATATACCTCCCGAGTCCCAGCCAAAGTGAGGCCTGGCTGTTAGTCTTTGTTGTCGTTGTACAATCTGCATAAATCTTTTGAATACGTTGGGGAAATGATCGTCGTCTGAGCAGACTTCGTCTACGCGTCTAAGTCAGGAGACAGGATCTAATCCACCGGCTTTATTTCTTCTGTAATAGAAACGGACATGGCTGTAATCACACAAACACACACACACACACACACACACACACACACACACACACACACACACACATATATATATATATATATATAGTAGCCTTCGATTGTGTGATACGTTCAATATGTCAAATATGTCAAAGTAGCCTAGAAGGTTATTGATAACGTCGGCAGCCAAGTGTAACTAAATAAATTATGTTGACCATCTTCAACCTATATAAGCTCCAGCTTCCCAAATTTATGTACCGCAATCCCCCACCTTAACTTGTCTTCTTTATTTGCGCCGGTGAATAAGCTGGTGTTTGTAGGCGTGGCTTTTGTAGGCGCAAAGAAATTTTCGAAGATTTAATTTACATTACATTTTCCGACTACTTTGGAGCTATTTCACTAGAAGGTGCCGGACTTTGGAATTCGATCTATCTCGCATCTTAGTTTGCTATAACTTCAAGCCCGCTTATAAAAACAAATAATTAAATTGCTACTCAAGACGTTTCTGCTGCTAACACCACTGTCAATGGTCATGTTGCATATTGCTTTCTATTAATCAATATTTTATCTGCTTCCATCTCCAAGCCCATCGATCTTCTTCTACCTGCGAATTTGCTTCTGTATAATCGCGCTTACTGGTCACATCATATATATATATATATATGTATATATGATGAAGTGATGATCTGCCGTGGCCAATTTCTGACGGTTGACATTTTCAACTGAACTTGGTCAATAACCATGGAATCGATTCTGATCTAACTTAACTTGTAGTCCATATAAACATATATTATGTACAACACACTAAGTACATAAATTTACATACATACTCTATTTATAAGCAATGTTTGTTTGGCATAGGTCCTGCATGCTTGCATATATATGTATATATATATATATATATATTGAGAGTTGGAGAGTGTGATCAGGTTGTGCGTCGGTTCCTGATTTCTTTATACCATAATAACTGCTCTATAGTGTGTGCTGAACTCCCACGACAGGAGGCATGGGTTCATATGCCAGGAGTCGACCGGCATCCGCACCCCGTGATCAAGCGGGGACTTATGGATAATGAATCCGTGTTCGAGCTCAGGGAGTTTGTGCCTCTGCCCTACAGACTGATTCGGTGACCCAATAGCGAAGTACCCCGGCTGGAGCGGTGCCCCATTTTACTGAATGTAATGTAATGTAAATCCTCAAAAATTTCTCAGCGCCCACAAAAACCACGTCAGGGAGACCAGCTTATTCACCGGCGCTATACGAATTCAAGTCCGCATTAGCCAATCCTCTCGTTTCCATTCGATGCCGGTACCGAACTGTATCAACGAACCCACTACAAATGCTAGCTATTAGATGGTACGTATTGCTATATTATTGCTCTTCTAATGATAAAACACACAATGAAACGTCACAAAGAATTCTAACTATATTTTTTTAACCTTCAGATATATAGCGCAGCTGTAAACAGCTGCACGTCTTCATCATTTATGGCGTTTACTCGCTGACCGCCGGTTATGTTAATTGTAGGTGTGCCCTCCTCAAAGATGTCATTGCCTTGCTTCCCAGAAAGAAAAGGAGCAAGGCACGCAGCTACCCCAGGGCGATGGCTGCCTCAGATTTGGCGAGTAAATCGAGACCAGGGACTCATTCAAGCATTGTCACCTTTTGGGCCGACCGCGATGAAAAGACCTCGGTACTTGATCTGATATGGGTATGGCCTTTTCACATCTAGTAGAGAGTGAGAGCCAAAAACGTAGGCTACCGGCCACTTCAATCGGCTCTGAAGCATTCATTTACTTCAGGTTAAACAATTTAAGGTGGAGCGCTTGCTAAATTTTGGCTCCCTAGGCTTTATAAACTAATCCAACCACGGTGTCCAGTATCGCCTTATCTCACCTTTGTTTTTGCCTCTTTAATCCTTCGTCCATTGCTCTTCTCTTCTTCCCAAATACTCGACGACCACTGTCCCAGTACCCACTCACGTGTCTTTCCTGCGAGCAACCAAATGCTTAGTATCTCTGTTGTATATATAGTTACTTTCTCTCTCAAGCAAATACCTCACACCTGTCTTTCTACCCTGTCCATTGCCCACTCACCTGCTACAGCCCCTCCTGGTCAGTCAACCGGCAATTGGTTGTTTCCCTTAGTTGGTCAGGTTCTTGTAGAGCGCTATATAAATGTTCATATACATACATACAAGCATATAAATACAATATCATTTATGCTGTATATATATACACTCCAAGTATGGATTGTATATAACATATTTATGAACACATCGCCCATGCTGCTATAGGCTTATTACGCCGGATTATGTTGGTGATCGATGATGCTGACATTGCTGATAATAAATCTTCGTTTAATTTCAAACTGAAAAACCGCAGAGTGGTTACAAATTACAAACGAATGATAGAAGTTATTACCGAAGTAGAATCTAACTGTCGGCACCTATGCAAGGCGCCCATTGTGTCCTGCGTCCAATTTAGCTACTACCAATGCCTAGCGAAAGAGGTACTTGTCAACCTTATAGGTGCAGATGGAAATGCCTGGAATCGAACTATCTTCCACAGCTCTGCATACCAGTGTCCATTATAATGCATACCCCTGCCATGATGTGGTTGGTGGTAACCTATTGATATTTGAGATAATCAGTCGATTCGTCCTCCATCACTGTCTTATGCTATATTCTTTCAATGTCTGATGTCATTATGGGCCTTTAATAAAATATGATGTCGAGCTTAAGTTTTAATGTCGCCTTTGTGACTCTCTACGACGGCGCTAACCTCCAAAAGAGTCGTTGCGAAATCGTAACAGACAGACCCGCCCATATTGAGGGGGGCTCAGAGCCTCAGAGAGGGAAAGTGCCCAGAGGCCCGGCGATTTTTATTGGCCCGGACCGGATCCGCATACAAGTTATGAAAAATATTATAATAAGTTATACAAAAGTGTATGATCTATGACTCCTTAAATACAATATTACTGATAATTAACAGTGATCAGTTTAAATTTTTAGCATCTGAATTTGTAAATTACCGTACTCATCATTATATTGCTACAAAACACTTCAACTTTCGTCTAAGTCTCTAAGAGGTCCGTGATTGCTCTGCTTAGGGCCCAGAATTTCTCTGCATATAGGGCCCAAAATTTCTCTACCAAGGCCCCTAAGAGCCATAAATTTCTGTAGGCGTGCCAGACAACGGACCGCTTAAGTATCTCGTATAAGACCTGCTCGTCGATGAACAACTACGAAATAATATATTTGCCTATTGGTAGGCTATACATGTATAATAATTCTATAAGTTGTGTGACAGGGCAGCCAATTGTTCCTTGTTCTCGGTCTGCAGGTTTAGAACCTTCGCCGAGAAGTTACTGTGGCTTTGAGCTGGTCCCTCAGTCCATCACTCGATTTCGAATGCACAGCGCCATCGATTGATGTTTTGTCAGAGACGCTCGTATAGAGGCGCATAATAAATGTGTAACATTTATTAAGGCTCATTAGAAAATAGTCGCCCATAAATTCGAAGTGCAGCGACATAAATCTGGAAAGTTCGAATGGCAAATCACCGATAGTACCTTTATTCTCGAAGAATGCTTACCTTGCGCCAATGATGGAGACTTACTTCTGCAGCCTCTGCCTCAACAGCAGCAGCAGCAGCAACAGCAGCAGCAGCAGCAACAGCGGCCGCTGAGCGACATCTGAGTGTTTGCGCTCAAAGTCCATAAAGTATCGCCTGTCCAGTTCCATCGGATGCGGCGATAGGAGGAGGAGGAGGCATGTCCAGATAAGAGGGACTTTGCCCACCGCCGCCCCCTCTCGATGAATGAAGGAACCAGCGTACGATTAAAAAAAGGCAGAGGAGAAATGAAGGAGTGGCGAAGAAGGTAAACATATTATGAGCGAAGGTGTAACTGACGACAGACGAAACTAAAGACGGGAAAAGGAACAGACAGACGACTAAGGCAGTGAAGCCCAATGAAGGACTAGGCGCACATGTAGCAACAGCGACACGAAGGGAGGAAGGGAGGGAGGAAGGGAGGGAGGAAGCGAGGGAGGAAGGGAGGAAGGGAGGAAGGGAGGAAGGGAGGAAGGGAGGAAGGGAGGAAGGGAGGAAGGGAGGAAGGGAGGGAGACATCGTCGGATCAGCCGATCGATTGACTGAATGATTGATTTACTGAATGACTGACTGACTGAGTGAGAGATTGAACTAATGAACGGATGGATGGATGGATGAATGAATGAATAAATAATTGAATGAATGAATGAATGAACGAACGAACGAATTGGCGAATGAATGACCGGATGGATGAATGGATGAAGGTATGAATGGATGAATGGATGAATGGATGAATGAATGAATGACTGGATGGCCGGATGGATGGTTGGATGGATGGATGAATGAATGAATAAATAATTGAATGAATGAATGAACGAATTGGCGAATGAATGACCGGATGGATGGATGAATGGATGGACGGATGAATGAATGAATGAAATTAATGAAAAATTAATGAATGTATGAATAGATGAATGGATGGATGAATGAATGAATGAATGAATGAGTGAACGAACGAACGGTTGCCAATGGCTGAGTGTTCTTGATTCATAGCATTGCTTATGCCATTGGCAGAACTCGTCAAAGCTTGATTTGTGGCCAAGTGGTAGACCGCGTGTGCTTTCCATGGCTCCAATCTGTGTTTGTCTGCCTATGTCTATATCTGTGTTTGTCTGCCTATGTCTATATCTGTGTTTGTCTGCCTATGTCTATATCTGTGTTTGTCTGCCTATGTCTATATCTGTGTTTGTCTGCCTATGTCTATATCTGTGTTTGTCTGCCTATGTCTATATCTGTGTTTGTCTACCTATGTCTATATCTGTGTCTGTCTGCCTATGCCTTTCTGTCTTCCTGTATCTCTTTCCAGTGTCGGCTCTGTAAGGGGCATTGGAGCCAGTGCCCCTCCAACTGTGTTTATGGTCCCAGGTGGCCCCTCCAAATTTAACTTCAGGTTCAGTTTGGAAGAAATCAGACATCCGACTGGCCCCTAGGTTAGGTTATCCGGCCCCTCCCAGGCCCTCCGTGGTCCCTTCTGTTGGACAATTTTGGGGCCTCTAGTGTCTCTCTCTTCTCCATTCCGTTTGTGTCATTTCCCTACCTATCTTCCCTCTTGAACCATGAATCATCATCTCTATATGTGTATCTGTCTGTCTGTCTCTGTCTGGCTGTCTGTCTCTCTCTGTCTCTCTCTGTGTTTATGTCTGTCTTTCTTTTTATGTCTTTCTCTTTACATGTAGGTGTCCGTCTGCGCATGTCCTGCTGTGCGTCTCTGCCATTGCGTATTGCTGTATATCTCTTACTATTTATCTGTTTCTGTGTATTGATGTGTCGTTGTTTCTATGAATCTGCACTTGTATCTGTCCGTGTATCTGTCTGTCCGTGTGTCTGTCTGTCCGTATGTCTGTCTGCTGTCTGTCTGTCTCTTTCCATCCATGCCTGTTTCTTCAATTGAATGCAGAGATGACTGCTGCCGACCGATTAGCTTGCAGCAACAGCAGCAGCAACATGACCAACGTAGGACGCTGTCTGTCGTCTGCGCATCAGTGACTCGGACTCCATCATCCATGAAAAGAACCATTTTTTTTCACTGGCGATGGCAGTCCCAGATGGCCCACAAGAGAGCGCCACAGGGCAGGCAGCAGAGGGAGAGTCGCCCCAGTGGGCAAAGAGGATGGGGTGGGTGTCAGGCCAGAGAAGGGAGTGAGGAGGTCACGTTTTCCATTTAATCCGCACGCGCAATAAACTCTGCAGCTAAATGTAAATGTAATGAATCAGATTTTATATAGCTCTTCCACAAACAGTATCCTGATTCATCCATAGCTTCCCATGCCTCTAAACTCCAAACGCCGTCCAAATAAGTCGTTCGACCGTCTATCTGTCCGTCCGTATGTCTGTCCGTATGTCTGTCTTGTCTGTCTGTCTGTTTGTCTGTCTGTCGGTCTGTCTGGCGGTATCGATTCTGTTTCCATTAAACTGATTCCAGCAGCGCAGGTTTTGATGAGCGCTGTAAAAGGACTAGAATACTTTGACGATCCACGGGTGTATCTCACTACATCTAAGTTTTAAATGGAAAGAATAATGGACAGATGCTCAACGACGTATTAAAGGCCACGAAAACAATAACGATGATAATAATATTAACAATGACAACAACAGTAATAACAATAATAATGATAACAATAATATTAACGATAATAATGACAAGGAAAATAATGTAACGGAACGGGGCCTATTCGACAGTGACCAGGATGACGACTTGCAGCCCCGTCCGATATGGGGGTAGTTCGTGTTGCAGTCCGCTGAGTAAGGCTTCAGTGGTTTGCTGAAGACTAACCATTTAAGGTTTAAATAGCTCCTTTCTGGACGACGCTTGGAATAAGACACGCTTGTTCGATAATCTTCTTTTAATGTACAACGGAAAACAATACTTCTGTAGCGCCGATTCGGAAACAGTCCGTATCTCACTCCCTCAATACGCCCTACGTCGATAACTAACGAGTAATTGCAACGCTACGTCAATGGCTGACGGCGACTACTATGCTACGTCAATGGCTGACGGCGACTACTATGCTACGTCAATGGCTGACGGCGACTACTATGCTACGTCAATGGCTGACGGCGACTATCGCAAAACTACGACGACTATTCGTGCTTCCTAGGAGCCGAGACTGCAAGGCCGAAGCCGAATCTACAAGGCTTCCCGATGACGATCTCCAAACGACGACGACGAAGACGATGATTCCATCTTCCAGGCGACGACTTCTTTTATACTAATTTGCTGTAGATAGTAGATGATACACAGTAGATAGGAGACAGCAGACAGTAGAGACTACACAGTAGATAGTAGATAATACACGGGAGATAGGATACAGTAGATAGTAGGTATCTACAGTAGATAGTAGATGAGCGTATACAGCAGGTAGATAACACAGTAGAAAGAATACAGTAGACAGGTGTACACAACAGGCAGACACTACAGCAGGCCGACACTAGGTTAAGCTTACCCCTAAACCGTTACAATAATAATAAGAACAAGAACAAGAATAATAATGATAACAAAACAAAATATATAAATATTCTAAAATAGTAGTAGTAGTAGTAGTAGTAGTAGTAGTAGTAGTAGTAGTAGTAGTAGTAGTAGTAGTAGTAGTAGTAGTAGTAGTAGTAGTAGTAGTAGTAGTAGTAATAATAATAATAATAATAATAATATTATTATTATTATTATTATTGATAAACTTAGATGTTGATGGTCATGGGAGAGTTTTCACCCTGCTTCCTTATGCTGTTGTCAGTGTCAGGAAGCGTTTGAATGCGTTCTTGTCTCTCTTTCGCCAACAATACATGTAGATGTAGATGTGGATGTAGATGTCTTCCTTATTGCGTGAATTTGTGTCATTTCGATGTTTCCCATGTTAAACATTCGCACCTTTTGTCTCTGGCGTTGACAAGTTTGCCTCTTTAGACGCACCTGAACCTTTCAGAGCTGTCTGTCTTTCTGTCTGTATGTCTGCCTATCTCTGTGTCGCTCTCTCTCTCTCTCTCTCTCTCTCTCTCTCTATATATATATATATATATATACATGAAGATGCAATCATATAGATTGTAGACAGTCAGACATATTTCTACACATGTCATACATGTATCAGTCAATCGATCGATCTATCAATCAATCAATTTAACTACTCAGAGGCGCCCGCGGTCCAACCTCGGTCAGATAAGACAGTTTTCAGAGTGGAATAAAAAAATAGTGATTTCTTAGGTAAGAGTCGAAGATTCAAAGGGAGGCTATTCCAAGCGGTTGGGTCCACAACTAAAAAAGCAGTATACTGCATCGTAGAGGTCTTAGAGAAAGGGACATGAAAAAGACCCTGTGAGGCAGAGCGTAGCGTCCTGTCAGCATTTCTATTACCGGCAACAGGACAGCAAAGCTCCCTAAGGTAAATAGGGCCTAGGTTCTGCACCACAAAGGCAGCGCCAGGCAAGGGAAGAAATCGGAAATGCAATGCGCTGGGGAATGGGTAAAACCAATGTAAAAAATCCGGCATATAAGCGGACACGCGGCCAGTCCTAGAGATGCCCCCTATCAGGCGAACACACGCCCGATGAACTCTCTCCAGCTGCCCAATCCTAGCACGTAGGCATACGAAGCCAGGATAAGGTTGAGACGACTCGTGACGAAAGCGCCAACAAGAGTAGCTACAGAACTAGCAGAGAGGGAACGGGAGACAACCAGAAGTTGACGTAACTGGTAAAAACAGCTGCGAGTTACTGAGTTAAAGTGTTGGGCTCCTGGTCAATAATGACCACAAGGTCGCGCACAGATGTGACGATAGCAAAGCAGGGAAAATCAGCAGAGAGTGAACCTAAGTCAATCTTTGCCAGTTGCCTAGTCCCAAGCCAGATAAATTCAGTTTTAGTAGGGTTGAGTCGATTGTTCGACATCCAGGACTTTAGTGAGTCAAATGGCTATTTGCATGATTTGAACAAGGGCGGTCGCTTGAGAGGCAGAACCATGTATATATGCCTGTGTGTCATCAGCATAAAGCGGATTTAGGACCCCACAGGAAGAAAGAAGCATTCCAATTTCATATGTGTATAAAATATAAAGTAGAGGGCCCTTAACAGATCCCTGTGGCAAACCAAAAGGAGCAAACCAAAAGGGGAAGGAGCCCATTTGGCCTAAATGACCCAAAGATGACGCAAGAAGTGCGTTCACCTAGGAACGAGCGTAGCCACGTACTCGAGTGGTTGGCCAGTAAGACCAAAGGAAACTGATAAACGAAGCTAGAGAATGTCATGATCATGTGTGTATGACTATATATAAATACGCACTGTTACAATTATAGTTCCTTGTTTTAGTTCGGCTATTAACGTAGGACTATATACAAATGTGTGTAATGTGTACCTGTGGGTTAATTACGCATTAATTAAACGTGTAGCATCATCAATCGATGGCGCCGATCAATGGCCAGTGAAGGTCTTGTGAGAGGCTTATACCCAGAGACCGAACGACCGTCTGAGAGGGGCATAAAGCCTGTATACACCCACTGAGTATGGATGAGTTGTTGATGGCCGTCGCATGTGTCAATGCAATGCCTACAGCACAACTGTTTGACTTTAACTGCTTCTGTCTGTTTATGAACTGTGGTGGCTTCCTCTCTCTTTCTAGGTAAATAAAGCGATGCATTGTCCGAAACACTTGTCTTCAAATTGTCTTCCATTGTCTCGTATTGGTTTATATTGTCTGCTATTGCATTCTACTGTCGTTTTTTGTCTTTATTGTCTTCTATTTTTATTCTATTTCATTCTATTGTCTTCTATTTTATTCTATTGTATTCTACTGTCTTTCATTTTATTCTATTGTATTCTATTTTATTCTATTGTATTCTATTGTCTTTCATTTTATTCTATTGCAATCTATTGTCTTCTATTTTATTCTAGTGTATTCCATTGTCTTCAATTGTATATTGCTGCATTATATTGTCCTCCATTGACTTCTTATGACTTCTATTGCCTTCCATTGTCTTCTATTGTCCTCTATTGTTTTATATTGTCTGGTATTGCATTCTATTGTTCTCTATTGTCTCCTATTGTCTTCTGCGCCTAACAGTCATCCAACATAGGACCATAATAGACGCTTGCCTATAGACCCATGATGCGCCATTGTGCCGGTTAATGTACAGCATTATCCGTACTTCTATCCATCATGAACATCCGCCATTCCAGTCTTTTATCATGGAGTCCGTAAACATCGATCCGTCTCTCCTCTGATCCTCACTCCATCCTCCCCTTCCTCTACACTTCCCTTGATCTTTCCGTCCATCCGTGCGTTCATGCATCCACCCATCTGTCCGTCCGTCTGTCTGCCTGCCTGCCTGCCTGTCTGTCCGTCTTTCGCCTATCCTATTTGACCAACCAGCTGGATTTCACATATATAAATCTGTCTACCTGTCCGTCCATCCTGCCTGCCTTCCTTCCGTTCTTTCTTCCGTTCTTTCTTCCGTTCTTTCTTCCGTTCTTCCTTACTTCAGCCTGTGTGGAAAAAGCAGCCTTGATGAGCAGATAGAAAGACAAAGGGAAGAACCCAATGGGGGGGGGGGAGAGTAGGGCCTCAAAGATCACCCATTTCAGGGCAATAACAGAAAAATTATTTCGCTGCATTGTGTCTATACTGGCAAAAGGGACAGTGAGATCACCATGGCCAGCAGAGCGAAGGAGAACTCGACCATCTCTTCGTCCAGTCTGTCTATCTTTCCTTCCTTCCTTCCTTCCGCCCTTACTTCTGTCTATATCCCTCCATATTTCCTCCCTTCCATCCTACCCTCAGTCTTTTTTCCGCCCGCTTGCATATCCTTCCGTCCGTCTGTCCTTCTTCCTGTTCGTCTATAGGCCCTATCCATCATCGCCATAATTGAAATTCGATCTTGGTGACAGAAGCCACGACGGTTTCCTTATTGATTACAAACGATCGACATCGACTCAACAAGAGGAACGACTGCGCTGCCACCCGAGACGATAAATATTCAGAAGCAGATAATTATACTTCATGACTAGTCTCGGTACCATCGCCTCCCTATCTTGCTCCCTCCCTCCCTGTCTTCCTTGCATTTTCCTCCTCCGTAAACCTTCATCGCTCCACCGAAGTCTCTTCCCGCAGTCAATACCGATGGGGATGGTCGTTGGTCGATCGAATCCAAGATGGAGATTGATGGGCTGTCAATGCATCTTCGTTGCTATCAGAGAAGAACAGGAGAAGATAATGACTGGTCCGTCGTTAGGCGTCGTTCGTCATTCTCGAAGACTATATCCGATTAATCGGGGCTCTCGGTCAGATCGACCTTCCAAGAAATTCACGCTCATTCGCAGAGATGCCTGCGCCCAACGTGCACACCGTTTCTTCATTGATTTACTTTCCTTCACTATAGGCCTACGTGTCTTTAATATTTATGCAACTTAGACTGAAAATTTCAACGACGTCTTATGAAAAAAGTTCATTTGTGACTTGGGATTGGAACGCTAAGAAGTTTTGCCCATTTTACGATCTTGTCACAAATAATTGCAAGATCTGGCTTTTACTAGATTGACACATTTTTTAATGCCATCCAATTAAGCTGTTACTTGTCTTTTGTGATGATTATTCAATGTAAACTCCTCACTGAAGGAGTCATCCTGTCTTAGGGCGAGCATCTAACTAGTTACCGCGTTTGATATGTGGGCAAAATTTCTTTGATTTTCAGTAGGCCCTACATGACATCATTTTGTTGCTTACGCATATATTTAGCAAATAAAAGCAAACAGAATGAAACGGTATGATGTGTACATATATATGTGTATAATGTGATATATATATATATATATATGGTACAACCATACATACATGTCATACATACATACATACATACATACATACATACAGGGCATTACTTAAAACACATGCAAACACTACACTAGCATGTCTATAAATATAATAAGTAGCTCGTAATGAACATTAATCCTATTCTTTATACAACACATGCCACAATGTAGGCCTTTATAATATTAGTATATAAATATATCAAGTCAGCGTATATAAACACATGGATTAAGCTTATTCGTAGTTCGTTTTTTCGGAAGCAATTACTCCACCTAGCAGCCACGTACACATCCTGCCACCTCGCGTCATTCCGCCGCCCATCCGTGTTTCACGCTTAATTGATCTAATACGAGATGAAGCTACAGACTACACGAAAACCGTAAACCCGAGCAAGGTTATTAGAGACCCGGCGATACGAGCATTTCCGTCGGCTTTGCCCCACTTCCCAACGCCAATTCCGCCCAGAAGTAGGAAATTGAGCGAAATGCATAGGCCTACTTTGCGGATCAAGCTGTGCAAAATCCATTTGCTGCTGATAGGCGAATTTACTGTGGTCTGTGCTAGTGATACATCGAATGCGCTTTACATGGTTCTTCCGGCATTTGGTGTCTGTTCTAACAGCGAACAGCAGTGTCTGGTGTGATCAGACTACAGTCTACACTGAAAATCAAATTGCACTGTGGCCTTGTAGGCTTACGGCGAACACTCTTTCCGAGTACCCTGACAAACGCGCTCCTATCACCAAATGCCAAAGCTTACTGCGCTGAAAATAATTCCTCGACCATCACCAAATTTTTTAACATGATCCATAGCTCGACTGTCTCTTTGGAACTAACTCCCTAGGATTCTACAACAAATATCTCATCCTTTTTACGAAATGACCATACAAAACCTCACCTCTTGCTATCTCCACATAGGTCTTCAATCAAAACTGAAGACACAGCTTGTTCACCAATCATCTCCCGATGCCTCTTCCTCTCCAACTCTCGCCGTTTCAACTCTAGACATCATCCCACCTTAGCCGTCTCATTGTCTGCCTCTGGATCTCGACGCCCGCCTATCAATTATGTTTTGATTAAGCGCTTGCGAATAAGCTCGTTCCCGCGCCTTCAATTTTGTAGGCGCTGTACGACAAAGGAGCGTAACGATTACTATATATATATGAACTAAGGATTTGGGTAAATCTTCAACTTGGCTGAAAATCAGCTTGTGATTATTGTCAAGTTCTAGATCCTGTCTCTCTTCGCAAACTCAGTGGCCCTGCTCTTAGTTTTTAGGGTTTATCAATCCGTTTGCCCATCTGAAAAGGGTCTTCTCCTCGTCTCTTTAGCGTCGACAAGGCAGAACCGCGCTTTCTCTGTGGTGGGCCTCTGGACCAGGAATGGTCTCCCTCTAGGGCTACGCCTATTTCCCAGGACTTTCTCTCTTGTGAATATAGCAACAAATGTACTGAATAAACCGTTTTATTTCCGTTCAAAGAAACGTATATATTGGAATGGCCTCCTGCCACTTAAGCGGCTGGTTCAATTGATTTTCAAATCTCGACTTAGTTGCCAACCCCACAGTTAACTGTTAGTGGACTGACACTGGCAGGCACCCATAACAGCATGGCTGTGTAACGACGTCATACATGGCTGTGTAACGACGTTATATAAAATGTCCTCATCATTAATATTAATATGAACTCATTTATTCATCCATCCACTCATCTTTTAATCCAATCTTCTAGCCATCCACCAAATCACCCACCAACCGACATTATCCATCTACCTACCACTCATAAATGTTACCACCCATTCATCCAAACCCACCCAATATCCAACCATCAACCCATCCATGCATCCACCCACTCATACATCTATCCACTCGTCCGTCCATCGTCACAACCATTCATTTATCCTTTGTACCTTATCACTCCCTCCATGCATGCATCAATCCATGCATCCATGGATCAATCCATCCATGCATCAACCCATCCATCCATTCCAATCCATTCCAATCCATTCCAATCCATTCCAATCCATTCCAATCCATTCCAATCCATTCCAATCCATTCCAATCCATTCCAATCCATTCCAATCCAATCCAATCCAATCCAGTCAGTCAGTCAGTCAGTCAGTCAGTCAGTCAGTCAGTCAGTCAGTCAGTCAGTCAGTCAGTCAGTCAGTCAGTCAGTCAGTCAGTCAGTCAGTCAGTCAGTCAGTCAGTCAGTCAGTCAGTCAGTCAGTCAGTCAGTCAGTCAGTCAGTCAGTCAGTCAGTCAGTCAGTCAGTCAGTCAGTCCGTCCGTCCGTCCGTCCGTCCGTCCGTCCGTCCGTCCGTCCGTCCGTCCGTCCGTCCGTCCGTCCATCCGTCCATCCATCCATCCATCCATTCCATCTAAACAACCAATTATTGCTTTTAACATCTCCATTCTCAAACAATGAAAAAATGCACATATTCTTTCACACTTCACAGTCTTTGTATATCATGCACAAACAGAACTATGACTGCAATGCTTGGCTAGTAGAGCATAATAAAACATCACAAATCATTGTCAAAATTTGCCCAGAAAATAAAAATCACATAAAATCCAAACATCTGACAAAATGATGTACTCAATAATTGTTACTCAACCAATTAAAAATTGTTTTCTAAATTAAATCAATCAAAAACTCTAACAATAAACATTTTGTAATTAATTATACCGGGATAAATCAAACAATAGTCACATTATCAGTTAACAATTAAGTGTTAATTAAGTAATCAGTTATCTATCAAGTGCTAATTAATTAATCAGTTAACAATCAGGTGATAAAGAATCAATCAGCTAACATGTTAACAATAACCAGAGTTTATAGAGGCCAAAGTTGACATTACCAATATGCTTGGTAGAAACCAATATTATGACTGAAGAAGGAAGAGGAGAATCATCCTTCATGGAACCATTCCATCCATGCATTTTTTTAATCCCAACACATGCATCCGGGCCCCCACCCCTTTATCAATCCCCAAGTTCAAACAATCAACCAATCAATCAATCGAATCGATCGGATCAATCAATCATAAATACTTGACATAGTATCCCTTCAAGATATCTACTCAGAGGTGTTCAAGTTATCCAATCACCTCAATTTTACTACCCATACATCCTATTATATCTTGACATATAAGATATTGCCCAGCATCATTCATCCCTCCCTCCATTTATCCATTTCTTCATCTTTATGTCAGTCAACAATCCATTCAGCTAAACCAAACTTCCTCACCCACAAACCTATTAATTCAACCGCCCATTCAGGCTACGAGAAAGATTTAACTGCCCCAGTAAGCTGAGGCTAAGAAATCGAAGTCGCCACACCTCATACAACTGCTCTAATTCTTCAGTATGTCATCCCTGCGAAATATACAAGTATGCACTTACGAGATGACAAAACCATACCATACGCTTTTTAACACTCCAAAACTCAAGCAATATACCCAACACAAGAGTCCGTTTTTCATTCTATAAAAACAGGTATAAAAACTTATGAATAAAAACTCTGGGCAGATCAACACCTATTCCACCTTCTACAGAAGAAAAAATTCAACAGTAAAGAGTACCACACATTAATCAATTACTTAATTAGAAACTTCTATCGTTTGGATGTCTAAATCACATGACATCAATGGGTAGCAGATGAGACTCAAACTGTCATAACTCCAGTATCCAGAGATCAGAGCAGATCAGACAAAACATACTCCTAAAATTAATGTCTGGATATTATAGACACAGATGAGCGATGATATTCATTTTTTGCAACGACGTAAAGTTGACACACTGCAACCATTAACAGGTTTAAATTTATTTGGTTACCAAATAAAATTGAATTGAAAAATTGAATTAACAGGTTTAAATTTATATGATTACCAAATAAAATTGAATTGAAAAATTGAATTAACAGCAGGTTTAAATTTATTTGGTTACCAAATAAAACTGAATTGAAAAATTGAATTAACAGGTTTAAATCTATCTATATTTAACACAGATGTGGTCAAAACGAACACAGACATAGACTGTCCAACATAAAGACCAGTCACTGTGGCCCACATCCAGACATTATCACTTCACTCAGAAGTACCATGACAACATTGCCTAAAGGTAAGCAACAATGAATGTGCTTACAAGTATGACAATTATAATCAACGCTAAATCAGAAGAGATGCTCACTCATTCGATGTTGATTAAAATTAATCACAGTCTCCAAGCAGTCATCGTAGAGAAGGGTTACATAAACAATCTGAATAAATGAATATTGCAAGAATCAAATGAACTAACATCGATGCAGAGGTCAAAAGGGCAACTGAAACAATTACAGATAATAAATACATTAAGGCACAGACTTCATCATCGTCGTCGTCGCCATCATTATCATCGTCATTATCATCGTCATTATCATCGTCATTATCATCGTCATTATCATCGTCATTATCATCGTCATTATCATCGTCATTATCATCATCATCATCATCATCATCATCATCATCATCATCATCATCATTATACATTGATTAAAATTAATCACTTGATCACCCTAAAAATCATCACCTGCATCCAGGCCATCAACATAACAATTATCAATCACCATCTTCACCAATCGGTGTCATCATGCACTACATATAACTATGATATAACGATAATCATCACTGCTGCTGCTACTGACTTCACCATTATCATCATCATGCTTTGACTGTGTAAGTGTTCATTTACAAAATAATCCAAAGTAGCATATTACCAATGACACAACCTGAAATTGTGATGTCTACCATCAGACACTGATAACCCATAAATTGAAAACTTACAATTGTTTTTTTACTATCGAACATTACATACGCTAGCAACTAACGCAGCTATAGATATACGTGACAGACACATTTTATATACGAAGATAATCCCTATACCAGCACAAGTTAGCAAACTATATAGATAAGCAAATAGCTCGACAGGTATAAAAATAATTATGAAACAGATAGGCAAATATCCCCTCAGGTACAAAGATAAAAAAGTAACAGGTAAAATGCACCAATCAATATTTACACTAGTAGGCAAAACCGAACAGCATGAATCCATTGATGCATGTCTTAAGATAAAGCATGCAAACTAGGTTGCAGGTTAAAAGGGATCATTACCACTGCTAGAACAAATGTTAATCGATACACTGCACAGCTCTTGCATGTCTTGTTAACCAATATGGCCTATTAAATTAATAGCCCGGGGGAACGTAACCGCGCATCACGTTAAAGAGAATGACACATAAACCGAAAGTGTATGAACAAGTCCACGCCATATCTAAACAGGTATACGTGATTAGTCAATACACAGGTAGGACCAAATCAATATCTGAACAGGTAAATCAATCACAGAATGGAAACAATTTAACTAAAAATTACAGACAAGAGAAAACCCATCCATGCCGAGGTCAACCATGAATGCATAGGTCAACCGTCCGCACCCAGGCCAACGATCAGTTCCGTGGTCAACCGTGAGCGTGGAGATGAATGATTCGAGTTGTTCCATCGGTTGGTATCAAGTGGGAACGATGCCTGGGTTCAGCAGAGGCTCATCGTCGTCAACAGACGTGTCACTGTGAAGCAACGGATTCTGAAATTCAATGAACCAAGAGCAGACGTTTAAGAGAGCTTTGTGAAACAGCGCTCAAAGCTAATTCACATTTACCACCTAACACTTGCATTGTATACATGTTTATTGCATATATGTATGTATGCATTCATGGCTGTCTGCATATGGGCATATAATTATGTAATGTATGTATACATATGCATGCAAATATATATGCATATATGCATGTATGTATGCATGTATGTATGTATGTATATATGTATGTGTGCATGTATGCATGCATGCTTGCCTGCATGTATCCACTTATATGTAAACTTGTGTATATATGTATGTAGGTGTGTGTGTTAGAGCTGTACCGATACATAGGCAGCATTCATAATTGGGGTCAATTATAGAGATATCGGCGGTATCGGATATCGGCAATACTATCGGGCCAATATTAAAAATTATTATTTTTATTTTACAATATTATTTCCAGTCTTTAAGAGCAAAATGATGATAGCAACATCATTGGGTGCGTGAGCTACAGCATTCCGACCCGTTCCCAAAGCATGTTAACTTGGGCTTCGTCGATCATGCTTATTTCAGACCACCCAGTAGGTTAGTACCGTGGGAAAGTGGCCGATATTTAGGCCAAAGTGGCATGTCGTAAATATCTCTTTTCTCTCCTCCGTCATGCAAGGTCGACGGTGGGCTTTGTGCCTAATCTGCATTGCATGCCTAGGATTAGTCCCCAACTACATGTATTGTATACATCTCCTACAAAGCAAGTGTTTTGCTTGTATCACAACAATACGCAGTAGCAGCAGGTCTATCTCTTGGAACCGGACATCTTGGGAAACACAATGAAATAATCGGTAAAATAATCGGCTATATAATCGGTATCGGCAAATGAATAATCGGCAATAATCGGTATCAGCATAATCGTCAAAAAGTGATATCAGTACAGCTCCAGTGTGTGTGTGTGTGTGCATACTGCATCAGACTAGCAGACTGTGCTTGTACCCTAGATTGAAGACTATATGACACCTGCCATTCACTCTCCACACCTGACTTCCTAATATAAAGAGCACGTACAGATCACCTGCCATCATACTCATCTTCCACGGTCACGCTCTGCAACTCTGTCAATGGCCGCTCCTCTCATCGATCAGCATCTGCTGTTCCATGTCTTTGGCCCGCATTACCATAACTATTTCACCATGTTTCATTTCAAAAATATCTGTCTAAACATTTAACGATGCATGCTCTTCATGAAGTCCTCAGAAGCAAGAACAACATGGGCAACATTCTCGTTGTTTTCCCTAATAATGCAATCTGCATAACAATAATAAGTCCACACTCAGGCACCATTACGCAGCTAAAATACTGTCAATAATGAAAATGAAAAACAATTTGTCCCTAATACAAATACATTTGTAAAGTAAATACTAAAAATGCTTGCATACTCAGATAAATATTGCCATACATTAGTTGTTTACAAGGCGCCCTTGTTACGATATGGACATGTTATGGCGCCATATAAATTGTCTTTGCTGAAATAACTAAGAGATTAAGTATTAACCAGCAAGGAGGACTACACAACTCTTGTTCAGAACCTCATTCATACCATGGACAAGGGAACAGTTGCAGGGTACAGAGAGTCCATAACTTTACTTCAACATCTCCATAAACTCGTTCTTTTAAGAGCAACCGTAATCTCCAGCATCCAAAAAAGGTCAAGTATCAGGAACCAACTAGTTCACAAGCACTCAGTCAATAAAAGCTCGATAGGCAAGTAGATTCAAAAACGGTTCCGGGTTAAGGATCGGGGTATGATTACCACTTAGATCACCACAGCAGTATACTAATTCAATTCATTATATTGAAGCTATAGAAAGCAAAACAGAAATAACATAATAATTTTCCATTAATTAGCAACAACACGGGACCCAGAAGGGCCAATAAGGACCACCTAAGTAATTAATAGCATTAAGGCAAATAAAACAGTATTAAAGTCAAAATACCCTATTCTAATTGGCTGTTTCAATCCAGAGAAGATAATTATGTAAAAAAAAATCTTAACTAGGTTGAGTAAGAATAAAAATAGGCTCAATCTGAAAAATAAATCTTAGCTAGTATCAAACTGAAACCAATCAATGATAGTGTTATCTCAAATGGAAAGTAACATAGTTGATTGTAAAATGATGTGAAGACAGTAATACATAAACTCATAAAGGGTGTGGCACAGTGGCCGATCGGTTAGAGCGGTCAGCCCGTAAGGCGGGTTCGAGCCTCGTCTGGAGCGTCGCTGTGTAGGGACCTTGAGCAAGTCTTTCGCACACCATTGCTCTGCAGTACGACTGCAATTGCGCCGTCGAGGCATGTGCATGCACTTCTGAGTAAAAAGATGTTGGAAGAAGGGTGGTATCAAATTTCGGAAAATGAATGAATGAATAAACACAATAAACACAATGCTTACTTCTCAGCATGCACTAGAACATTATCTTACATAGACTTTCACGGTGCCACTCGAAAGCCAAGCGCAGGGCACCAGCTTATTCAAGAGTGCTGACAGTACTACTAGTACAAGCAATAAAAGGGATACTCACACTTTCTGCTTCCCCAGGTGTGTCAACTAAATACTGGTACTTGTTTTCCTTGTAAAAGTTTCCTTTATCGAGGAGATAGAGTGTTATGATGTCACAAATAACATTTGCCTAAATAAGAAAACAGTTCCATGTGCATTCAGTATTGTAACCTAAATAAACTTCATCATCTAGTTAAAATGTATCAAATTTTAAACAAGTATCTTAAAAACTGCATAAAAGTATAAACAACTAATTAAAAGCAGCAACTTTACTTTTAGTTCATAATTGCTGCAACACTATAAAGAAATTCTCTCATATAATATATCATAATTATCATCAATCTGCAATATTAAATATGATGGAAACTCAGTATAATACTGTCTCTGAAGCTAAACTAAGAGCTGTCTTTTAATGTGACTGTTGCATCTTAAATTATATAAAGCAAAATTTAATATATTAGATCCATGCCTCGAACGTCTTGTAGCCCAAATCCGCGTTATTATAACGAAGTGTCTTTAATTGCTGTAGTGCATGTTATCTATTTACATCAAAAATCGTTAATCGTCTATTGGCAAGCATTAGCAGAGTTGAACAAACAGCATTAATTAAACTTAATAACAAAGTGTAGGCAAAAGTCTTCTGTGGAAAATGTTCAGTATGAACAAGAAGCTTCATATAATTCAAAATAAATCATAAGAACTTTTCATAGAAGGTTTTCTGCTTAACATCTGCAAATAATTTATTATGCAAGAGTATTCATATGTCATTGCCATTGTTATTAATCTAATCTAGGTGTAAAGCTATGTTGCCTACATTCTTAAGCATTTGTACCTACAACAGAATGTGTTTAGTTTTGGACGGGGTTGTGCCAAAAAATTTTAAGATCAAAGGGGTTACACAACCAAAAAAGATTGAAAAATGCTGCTGTAGGTAACATAAAATGGCCACAATATTAAGATTCATTAATTCTTTAACGCTATTAAGCATCTCGATAACTAACATTGACTAAACTGGTTCTACCCAGTCATTAGTAAAAAATGTTTTGCCCTGAAATTATAACAAAAACAAGCTCAAAACCATCTGAACTTACCACAGCCAAAAGTCCAATGCCGCTACCAACGTTTAGCAGTAGAGGAACGATGCTGAATTTTCCAGCACGTCCCGTTACACGAACGATAAAGAGAATTCCATAGGCCTTGAACAGATCCCGATATGACATGCCATTTCGGTCGTAGAAGTTAGCATATCTAAACATGTCCACAAAGAAAATCATCCATGCAAATGTGAGATAAACTATACTTCGAGTTTTATTCGGAAAAAAGATATTAATGTTCTCGTATAAATTAAAGAATTCGCTTCGCTACAGATTAAAAGATATGCAGTTCCAACTCCGTGTGACACTCGATGTATTATTTAGCAATAAACATAGACCAATAATTGTAATTTAAATGGAATTTATACACAAAGCGCAACTCATCAGAGGAACTAATGATGTAACACAATAAA
Organism: Bimastos eiseni; assembly: GCA_959347315.1. Taxonomy (NCBI): domain Eukaryota; kingdom Metazoa; phylum Annelida; class Clitellata; order Crassiclitellata; family Lumbricidae; genus Bimastos; species Bimastos eiseni. Next base: position 14,298,452 of record OY365821.1, on the reverse strand, counting down.
ACCACATTTAAATAGAATGGTCTTCAAGCCCTAGTGCTAGCAGAAGAGAGAGGTTGAGAAGTTCTTCAGGTAATTTATTCCAGGAGGATGGATCAATAACAGCAAAACTTCTATTCAGAATCATAGAATTCCGGGGTCATGGAAGTCAGAGGCGGTGAAACAATTGAGTCGCATTGCATGGCAGAAAATCTTTGACCAAGGATTTATTTATTAATTTTGTTTATTACCAAAATTTGAAACCGCCCTTCTTCCAACATTTTTTGCTCAGAAGTGCATACACACGCCTCATCGGCGCAATTGCAGTTGCAGGCCTACTGCAGGGCAATTGTGTGTGAAGGACTTGCTCAAGTTCCCTACACAGTGACTCCCGGACGAGGGTCGAACCCGCTCGCTCAGTGCACGCTGAACGTTACGGGCTGACCGCTCTCACTGATCGGCCACTGTGCCACTCAAATGTAAGAGACTGAGATGCCTCTTAGACAATAATGCATAAGCATCAAGATCTTAAACCAAATTCGCCGACCAGCATAACAATAAGAGTCTACACTACAGCTCAGTAGGAAACCTTTGCACCTGAAATTGGTTCCCTGGGCAATCTTGGCCTGTTCAGAATCAAGGCGACTGAAGGAATATTCTGGAAGGCAGTTCAGAATGCTGTAGTCTAGATTGCAATCCCAATAGATGTTCATACCAACGACGCCACCCTAAGAAAAATAGAGAACAGTTGAGACACCACAGGAAACAAACTCACAAAAACCATATGCTTATTTGAGGAAGGCGCAAAAAGGAGCTGAAACGAAGTCATAAAGGGGTAGCGGTAGATTCCAGATTAGATGGATGAAGAGAGAGATAGATGGATGGAGATGGAAGAATGGATGGAAGGAGAGATGGATGGATGACGGAGAGATGAATGAATAGGAGAGAAGAAGGGAAGTAGGGAAGGATGGATGGAGAGACGAATGAACGGATGTATGATAGAGAAGAATGGCATTAAGGATGGATGGATGAATATATTAAATGACAGATGAATGAAATGATACAAATATGTTGATTCTTGCTAAATATACAATCCTCAGACAATTAAAAATGGTGTTTCGTGTAGAAACTGACCCAACTAATCTGACTGACTGACCACTACTAGCAAATGACTCATTCTCCCTCAATCAGTTTGTATGGCTCTGAGAAATTTCTGTCTTTTACATTACTCTATTCATGTTTCAGTTACGTTTGTAAAAAAACAATCTTTTTGTTCATTGAAAGATTATCACGTTTCGATAATCCATTGTATTTCAACTTAGAAACTCAAATGGATTATGATCAATGGTCGTGATTTCACTTGAAACAAACATCAATTGACAACACAAGAACCGATTAGATTAGTAATCAGATTAAAGTAGTCACCACGGCCGTACCGAGGGGGGCGCAGCGGGGCCGTGGCCCAGGGCGCAAATGTGGAGAAGGCAAAAATTTAAGGATGGAATAAATTATTATTCCATAAAATTTTCAAAATGTGGGGGCGCCAGATTGATGCTAGGCACATGGCGCAATTAGCTAGGCACAAGGCAGAATTATAGTTCTGGTAGTCACTCAATCAGAATAGTTATCAGATTAAAAGTGATCATATTAGTAGTTAGATTAGATCATATTAGTCACTAGTTTAGATTAGTAGTTAGGTTAGTAAAAGTATTCATAGGATTAGTCACTAGACTAGTCACTAGATTCGAACCTGCTAGTAGTTAAATAGGATAAGTAATAAGATTGGTAGTTAGTAAGGCTGTCAACGGGCACCCGGGTACCCGCCCGAGGCTGACTACCCGGGTAATGAGTTCGGTTTTCGAGTACCAGACCACGCGAATATTTTGTTAGGAAATGTAAGGGTACCAGAGTCGTCATTTCAACATATTTTGACAGCCTTAGTAGTTTGATTATTAGTAGAGCTGCGCCGATTAATCGGCCGGTTGATTAATCTGGCCGATTATAGAGATATCGGCAGTATCGGATATCGGCAAGATAATCGACGCCGTAATCAAAAATTCTTTTTTTTATTTTATATTATTTTCAGTCTATAAGAGCAATAACGACAGCAACATCACTGATTCTGTGAAGGACGGCATTTTGTTCCGTTCCCATATCGTGTCATCGAGCCAATGTCTTCTTCAGACCAGTGGTGAGACCACCCAGTGTGCTAGTATAGCCCGTGGGAACGTGTCAACATAGGTGTTGTGCGGTGTGAGTCATAGTGCCTGCTTAAGAGCCAAGGAATGGCTGGCCAATTCAAGCCAAGGAACGGTTTGCCAATTCAAGCCAAGGAACGGCTGGCCAATTCAACAGAGAAACCGAAGAATATATATTGTGGAGGCATGCCTAATGAATACATGCCAGCTGTCAATCAGATCTCCCCGAAACATTTCAGTCGCCTGAGACTAGATGGGTGGCTGCGAATTGGCCAGCCATTCCTTGGCCTTTAATTACCCTGGGCACAGTTCAACGGCGAGCGGTTTTTTTAATTTGTATTGCCTGCCTAGGATTAGTCTCCAACTACATGCATACGTCTCCTATGGAGCAAGTGTTTTGCTTGTATCATAACAATAGGCAGTAACAGGTCTATCTTTTGGAACCGGAAAAATCTTGGGAAACAATGAAAAAATAATCAGCAAAATAATCGGCTAAATAATCGGGTATCGGCAGATGAATAATCGGCAATAATCGGTATCGGCATAATCGGCAAAAAGTGATATCGGTACAGCTCTAATTATTAATCCAAATGAATAGATTAGTAATTACATTAATCATTAGATTAGATTCATTATTAGAGCACAAAACAAACCAGGAGAGCGATCTTGTTATAAGGCGTGCCTGTGGCATTGATAATTGTCCCAAGCAGGAAGACAGGGCAGTATCTGTCCGTTGGGTTGGAGGCATCATAATGACAAGACTGCAGATAGGTCCCATTCTGCATTTCAAGAATATTTCGACTGAAATTGAAAAAAAAAAAAGTTTTAAAACATTACGATTTGATTTACCCAGCCAGAAGAGTCATTGCCACAAATAAGACATTGGTAAATCATAAATATAAGAATTAAAAAAATGGTTGAAACATTCTGAACACTACTGGACCAGTGAAATCCATGCTTATAGGAGAGATCTCCGTCAATAGAAGTTTAACTTAATCAAACTGAACAACTTCCTTCACAACACTGGACAATAAATTAAAAATTAAATAGTGACCTAGCATCTCAGCCGGCAAGTTATGTGAACCAGCTTATTCATATTTACGTAATCAACACTGAAAATGAATCCACGAGACACAGAAGGATGGTAGCTGATTGGCTAGCTCACTCAGCCTGTGATGAGGTGAGTACAGATCTGAGCCTGTAATTGAGCAAGTCCCTGAGACACAATTGCTCTGCACCACTGCCGTTCCTTCATATGCAAGTACACAATTCTGAGCTTTGGAAGGATTGCAACATTAAATATAGTGCCTCGTATTGTAGGGTCGAGAGTCGAAGGTCAGGCAGGAAGAAAATCAATATTTTAAGTAGAAAGGAACAAGGTATGAAAGCAGACAAAAAGAAAAACTGCTCAGATGAGACATGTCTGTGATGAGTCACTACCTTGAAGATGTGCAACGTAAATTTGCTAACTAATTACAATTACCACTCACACTTTAACCTTGAATTTTGGAAATTCGACGTTATTCTTGATCAGCACTGTGAGATCTGCTGTACCTTGTAACAGTGGCTGATCAGAACTGGTAAAACAAATTTTAAAATTAATGGTCACACAAAATGATCAACAATCCATCTAAAATAACATTTAAAAAATTCTAAGAGGATGTGTTATGAGCTTCTAAATTGCATTAAAATAACACTTCTAAAACATTATTTCTTAGTAAATACAGTGGCAAAACAATGTCAAAATTAGTCAAAAACAATATCAGAATTAGTCAAAATGATGTTATTATTAAAAAGCATTTTTGAAATGCACCTATGTGCCAAGCAGAAAAAATTCAAGGGCTCAAGAGGCTTTCATAAACCATATCCCAAAGAACTCCTCTTTCACTGGTGCTTGGCCAGCACAACATATAAGCAGGAATTTTTAAGGAGGTTAAATAAATGCTCTGAATGAATGCAAGAATGAGTGTATGTATCGTATTATATCGTATCTGGTTATTTATATAGTGCTTCTCACAGTACTAGCTATTTAGAAGCGCTCTCGGCGTGACAGCCCCAAGGAATTAAGAAAGTCTTCAGGCAACGAAGGGATGAGGGTGGGAGCCCGATTAGAAGTGGGAGGTTAAGTTTAAGCAGCTGCTGTTTTGTTCCAATGTAACAATGATTGACACATACACTGGCAACTTGTCAACCTCAACAGGGCACCACGCATGGATCTCACAAACTCTGACAGTGTCATTGTGAACCGACTGTACACATCTTCCCGTCTGAATCCCTAAAGATACAGTTGAAAACATCACCATCATCAAAACATTTTTTCTATATTGGCAATGGATGATTGACAAGATCATTGAAGTGGAACCAGTCTCTGTCTATATCCCAGCTTACATCACTACCAAATTCCATTGCTTGGCGATAATGTGTATATGCGCAAAGAGCATCCAAGGTTGAAAACATATAGTCTGCCCAGCATTAGCAAACTATGGACCGGTGAATCACAGATTATCTGTTGAATCGAATATGGGGTAAAAAAGATTATTGGAAACAGCAGATACAAGTTTGATATTCGCATAGTGTGTACCTGACAGCACAAACATACCACAGAAACAGTTATCCATGTATGATGGGTGGCCCAATAACTCTCTGCAGTCTAAAATCAATTAATCTATAAATCAAGTTAATAAACAGAATGAAAATTAAACAAATTATTAAAACATAAAATAAAATTATACTGCTCATTCTTGTTCCATGTTTGCTAAATGTAGAAACTTAATGCCCGAGATACAACTATTTGCTATGTTTGCACCAAAATCTGTAGTTTCTGCATTTATTTCCAGAATTTTGAGTGGGCGAAAAACACAATCAAACTACATCTAAATTAAATATTGGACTTCGAAAGAACCTGAAAATGACCCCAGACTGTTTGCAGTAGATAGGTCTAGCCTCCAGATGCAAAAACTCAAATGATACATCAAGAAATGGAATTCTCACCATTGCCATTGGGAGTTGGCTCTCCAGCCGTGCAGTCAGAGTCCTTCAAACAGGTCTTATACTCAGGGCTCTACAAAACGACAGCAAAGGAAATGCATTAGGCATCAACTGATATTCACTTAAACATAAATATTCAATTTGTGTTGATTCTCTCTGGCCATGCATTTTGTTCAGATGGTCACAATAAAAATTTCTGATTTGATTTTGAATATGTGGGTCAATAGAAATTAAGGCTAATCAACATATATATATATATATATATATTGTTAGATACTTGCTATGCACATTCCACGGGTGTAAAGGAATTATGCTTGCAATAGGCACTACCTCGGTTATAGTACCCTTGGAGGCTCGGATCTAACACTTCTGCTGTTGTACCGTCTCCAACTGTCTGTCTCTGCCTGTATGTGAGTGGGCCTTACTCTGTGAGAAGGAGTGTCGTAGTTGATATAAGCAACTACGTCGTAGGGATCGGGGAAGTGTGCTATGCTTCGTTCTTGGATGTAGGCTTCCTTGGTTGCCGGCTGTCTGAGACAAGGGTCTTGTACGTATTTCAAGCAAGCATATCTTCTAGTGTAACTAGTTAAGTTACTTACGACGATTTTTGAGGTCTTCTCCTGCTGCTAAGGAAGACTCTCATTTGCATCGACGTCGTCGTCGGCTTCACTAAAGCCTCGTTGACGGGTAATGTATAATTAATTTATGAGCGAAGTTTCTTTGTCAGCCAAGCATGAGAACATTATAGTTAATATAATTTTTAAAAACACAACGAGTCTTGCCTTCTCATATCTTGATACTGACAATATATATATACATATATATTGTATATATATATATATATAATATATATATATATATTTTTTAACAATAATAAATCATTCACACGAAAAAAATTAGGGCAGGAGCAAAAGTCTGTGGAAGGAAGACCTAGCTCAAACACAATAAAATACTTAAAAGAAATAAATAGTTAATCAAACATTTCATAACTGTACAAAGCAGAAATAAAATAAAATAGTTTATTTTTAACTATTCTAGGTTACAAAATGATATGACACCTTATGCTTGATAGCAGCCAAAAGGGATCAAAACGGTAACGCTAGTAGGGACATCTATGGACAGTTCAAGAAAACAGATACAATGACAAATAATAATAAGCAATTAAGCTAATTTCTCAAGACATACACTTAAGCATGCCCCACATCCATTAGGTACTTAAATGCTCTTATCACAACAGAGATAATAAGATAATAATATAATAAAAACTTCATAGACCATTTTATTTTACAATGACCGCTTTCCCTTGCTTTGCTCATCGTGCCAGTATTTACCTCGGGGCATATGCCCTGCGTCTGGTTCGGTGTAGCGATGACATTTGTCATCACAAAGAAAGCGTCATTCTCCTAAAACAAAACAAATTACAATCACCATTTCTTATAATTGTATCATAAATATGTAATCACTTAATTTCCCAATTAGCTATGTAATTGCGAATTAAGGACTTGCTCTTGAATAGTCTTGGTAATCACTTTTTCTAATATTTTAATCATTAACATTATTATAATTCAGAGTTTGAAACTATTTGAATAAGAAATTACATGTTAATTATTGAGATTAATGCTGGCTCATCAAAAACGTTTAAACACATGAAAATAATTAATAAACACCCTTTAAATCATCATACACTTCACTGGATCATTAAAACCACCTGATGACATGAAAATAATTAGTTCAAGAAATAATAAACACCTTTACTAATTTGGAAAGTGAAACATTAGATATTTACGCTTGCCTGAGGTGGTACAACATAATCAGCAACATCCCATATTCGGTAATCTATTCCTCCAGGTCCAGATATATTCAGAGCGGTGTAGTTCGTATGTGCCACTCCCTTTAATTTAGTTGTTGTTCCGCTTACAACGTCATCAAATTCTTGGTAACCCTTGTTGAGAACGATAACATAGCTACAAAAACAGATTCACCTATGTTATAGACAATTCAAGTGGTAATAATAATAGCAATGATAATAATAATAATAATAATAATAATAGAGAGTCAAGTGACATAATTTGTAGGCAGTTGATGACTCAGTAATTAGTGATTTCGTTTATTGAAATTGAAATTCGTGAAATTTGATATCGCCCTTCTTCCAATATCTTTTGCTCAGAAGTGCACACTCCTCAACAGCGCAATTGCAGTTGTACTGCAGAGCAATTGTGCGCGAAGGACTTGCTCAAAGTTACTACACAGTGACTGATGCAACGGACGAGGGTCGAACCCGCTCGCTCAGCGCGCACTGAGCGTTACAGGCCGACTGCTTTAACCGATCAGCCACTGTGTCGCACAAGTATGTCTGTCTACTTTTGGATTGGATTGGTGGCAGTATGTTCATTAAGCCCTTTCAGTCATCCCTGTTAGCATCACCGGAAATGGCAAGTCCCAAAATAATGTAACTAGGACACTTGAGTAATTTTGTTAGTGCATGCAGGTTAGAGCTGTACTGATATCGCTTTTTGCCGATTATGCCGATATCGATTATGGCTGATTATTCATTTGCAGGTACCTGATTATTTAGCTGATTATTCTACCGATTATTTCATTGTGTTTCCCAAGATGACCGGTTCTAACAGATAGATCTACTGCTACTGCCTATTGTGATATAAGCAAACACTTGCTCCGTAGGAGACGTATACATGTAGTTGGGAACTGATCCTAGGCAGTTAATACAGATTAGGCACACCGCCCACTGTCGACCTTGCATGACGGAGGAGAGGAAAGATATATCTATGTAATTGGACGCCTTCTTCTAACATGCCAATGATGCCATTGCCTCCCCAGACAGGCCACTTTTACGACTTGCCAAGCCAATTCGGCTTAAAATGACATGATTGTGCCCAGGGTAATTAAACAGGCACTATGACTCACTCTGCACAACAGGCTACAGCTGTAGAGACTTTCCCATGGCACTAGCAGTCTAGCACAATGGGTGGTCTTAAGTGGAAGCCCGAGTTTCCCACGCTATGGAACAGAATGCTGTCCTTCACAGACCAATGATTTTTCTGTAGTCATTTTGCTCTTAAAGACTAAACATAATATTAAAAAAATTTTAAAAAAATTTGCAATATCGGCGCCGATTATCTTGCCAATATCCGATATTGCTGATATCTCTATAATCAGCCCGAATAATCGGACGGCCGATTACTCAGTACAGCTCTAATGCAGGTTTGTGTCCAGCCAGTACAAGTGCTATCAACAGGAAGATGAATAGGCAAAACCCGATCAATGAAACAAATCTGTTGACAGGTATACAGTGGCATAAGTCATAGTCAACAGCCCACTTAAAGGGTCAGTGGATTGTCCCTATTTGACAATTGATCATCAACCGTGGTTTGTCCACGCAGATCAGATTAAGATATCCGAACTTTATGCCTCTCCATTGTCCCACGGTGATGCAAAATGCTCCATCATGGAATAAATAATATCCAATCCACACACTCTCCATTTTCTTCGTTTCAGCGACTCTATGTGGCCTGTGCGTTTGGGTGAGACAGTTGACTCCTGCCTGCATGTGACAGAACGGCTGCCTCATTTCCAAAAACGATACCGAGTGTAAAGCAAACAGTCCAAATATTAGGAATGCAAAAATCATAATTAGTGTTGTTAACAATTACTGTTAGCTATATGACACTTATTTAATTGAGTACAATTTTGAATAAAGTCACGTATTTTGATGTTTGATGTGACGTCACATTTCGTTGACCCCTGCCCCTCGTCACACATCCTTACAAATGTGTGACCCTCCCCTAGGCGCGTGACGTCATTCATGGACGGTCCATTACCGAGTCTCTTCCTGGAGGACATTGACGTGGAAATGGTCAAAGGGTTACGCAATGTTCGATATTGACTAAAGCAAACACTGCCACTTAAATCATAAACGAAACTAAGTAAGTATGCCAACCCTATGATGTATCCAATAATCGCCAGTTGACAGAGTCTGTTGATCACGCCCACTCGCGTGCTGGTGATGTGAACAAATTTTGGCGTGTCGTATTCAAAGAATCCCTTCACAATTGTCCCTGCCAATCCTCGTACTGTGTGACAATTCTCATTCGTCGCCATGTTATTTCGGAAACGGAATCTTCAACCTAACTCATATGGTCCGCTGTATAATTATGTGCACATCATAGTCGGGCGAATATGTTGCCAATTATGTATTGCTCGTTCGCATGTGACCGCTTCCCGAAACTCTTGCCCTTGTTCTTGTTTTATTGTTTACTTTAAATAATTAGTGCTTCTTATCTTAACTATTTTACGTATCATATTATGGTAGAGAGTCATAGCGTATAATATTGTCCAGAATCATTGGAACGAGAGCTAAGAATTTGCAAAAGATGGGATTCACATGGATTCTCATATGGTAGAGACTGACAAACGATCCATTTGGAAACCCTGCAGACACTGAAATTTCAACTATTGTTGCTGTCATCACTGACAGCAACTATCACTAGTTGGCCTATGCAAGATATTTTGGATGGAGCTGTTGTGGCAAATACACTTGGGCGTAGATGTCAGAATATCAATAATAAATAAACTGACCACTATTACTTTATTTGGGGCTCCTCACCCTTGCTTTGTAAATCGCATTTTACAGTATGAGGTAAAGGTTAATTACCTGAGGAAATATCTAACCATATCTGCAAGTGATTTGGTAGGAATAAAGTGTCTTGTTCCCTTGATGCAAATGTATCATATTTTAGAAAGAATTTAGCAGGTTACGTGACTTGCAAGATCCATATGGATCTAGCTTTCGGTTCATCTTTTGTCGCTGAGTTTTGTTATCTATTGTTAGATATTCTTTGTATCATATGGTTGCGCTCTTTAAGTCCTGACTGAACATGCTGTTAGGATAATAATGTAATATTGTGTCATGGCATTTAGGTTAGAAAATTTCAACAGGTCGGGTTGCATTTTACAGTGGTAACAGAAATCTGGAATGTTGATAATTAGGGGACAAGGCTTCTCAATTTAGTCGATGGAAGCCGTGAATAGAGTGACACCCATTATTATGAGAAGGACTCGGCTGATTTTCATAGAGCTGGTCCCATATGGGAAGGAGCAAATTTCGCCTTCAACGAGTGATTGCTTGATAAAATAGGTTAAAAAGAAGTTAATTTATGGGTGTTTTATATTTCTCGCAAATGACGGTTATGCTTGCCATTTTTTCACAGAACTGAAGATACTATATTTTTCGTGTTTGACAATGACCGACTGAAGGATGAGAACGACTTCGTTGCGGATGGCATCCTTTATTTTTCACCATTTGCTGTGAGTGCTTGTTTTATAATGCAATATATACAAGATACAATTGTAATTTGATAATGCCCCTCTTGCAATTAGTTCAGAAGTGCTGTCATTATGCAGAGCAATTATGCATGAAGGACTTGCTCTTTACTTTGAAATCATTGTTTTGGCAGATGTACCTGATTACCCGAGAAGTTGATGTCAAGTCGATTGCTTGATATATAAGCCTAAAGGACAGTCGGTCAATAAGCGTGTGTCGTAGTCGACCGCGTTACTGAGTAGTCGCTTGCTCCAAGTCAGACAGGAACTCCTTAGTTAATGACTCTGGAAGTTAAGTTGACTGGAGTCAAATGAAGTAATTGTTTTATTACAAATGATAAATCTCCTTGTACAAGAATTAGAATAAATAAATGGTTATTAACTGCTATTGCTCCTCTGCTGACTATGATGTTGTATGAGAATAAAAGCAAATTTGATGTTTATGCACCCAATGGCTACGTTGAATCAGTTTCGAGAATAGATAATGGAAAGATTTGAACATAAGTGCATTAGTCCATTCCTTTGGAGCAATCTTCCTATTGACATTCAAGCTGTCCTTTTTAATGCTTGCAAAGTTACCCCAATTAGGATGCACCTGTGCAGAACCTTGCAGTCATGTACTCGGCTCTTTTGAGGATTTTATGTGATGTATCGGAGCAGCCATGAATCGTCAGTATGTGTAATCTCTGTTTTAGATGGAGACGTCTGAGAAGTTTGGTCTGGTATCGCAGCTGATTGGCATAAGCCGATTTCTTCAGTTGACGTTTGGATCACCTTCGTCTGTTTACTGCTTGCACGATGCCAAAGTCGCCTTCAGACATATTGAGCATTACACTTTGGTTGGTTGACTGTATTTGAATATGGAATAGATTAAGTATATCTTTAATGATTTGTTAAATGACTCTGAAAAGTGAACGTGGTCATGGCTGTACTGTCGCTCTAGCACAGTCAATATTTTTGAAGATTTACATTACATTACTTTAATTTGTATAATGCCTATTCAGACAGGCAGAAGTTGTGAAGGATCTCACCTGATAAATTCACTGACAGATAAACAGAGTTGTATAGAGAATGTGTACATTTACATTACAGATGACGTGTATGTTGACAATTGCATTACAGTTCAAATCCTTGTGGTTTTTGCAAAGGCCTATTCACAGGGATGTCATTTCAGCTTTTTTCAGAGGGGGCAAGCAAGAATTTTTGTGGCAATGGGAGGGGTAAAAAAATGATCTGTCAAGCAAGAATTTTTGTGGCAACAGGGGGTCCTTCTTGTTTTATGTTTGTTTTGGTTTGGTGTTTGCATTTTCAGTGGTACCAAAAGATTTGATTTGTTAAATCGGCAAAAACGCTGATACAGTTTCATGAAAGTGAAATTATTCAATTATAGGCACATGTGATATGATATTATGTTAATATATTAAATTCATTGAGATTTATTTTTAATATGGCTATTAAATCATGACCTTGTATGGAAATTTCCACACACTATAATCTAAATCAGGAAATTCAGGGGGGCAAATGTCCCCTGCCTTCCCCCCCAAATGATGTCCCTGCCTATTCACATTAATCAACACAGTCTGAAATAAAATGTATTTTACTTTGAAGTCATTGTTTCAGTTGCCAGCTGTTTCCTTCCTGAGGTTGCCTCCTTGCCTTTTCAGTACTTCAATCCACTGATGGTCAACTGTTAACCATTCGACTCCTTAATGTTGGGGTGTTGCTGTTGGGGTGATCTCTTATGTTCTGAAGCCACTCCTGAATCTATGCTGCATAATCTCTCTTGGGGAAAGCTCTCAAAAGATCTCTTCCATTTCACTCATCCTTCTATCTCGCCTGTCAATTTAAATTATGCTTCACTTGTTCTCGCTTCTGCGGCTTTCATCTGAAAACCGAATTCTTCAAATTATCATGATTCTACTGCTGCACTACCACACGACCTTCACCAACCTTTTCCACTGAAATGCTCTGCCATCTCCTCGATTTTACTTCCCCAGATTCTGACCTGGAGGGGAAACGAACCAACGTTTAGCATTACTGGTTTGATATAGCGCTGGTCTGGTGAATATATGTCGATCTTCGTGACGTGGCTTTTGTGTGACACTTGAGAAATTTAGGAGATTTACTTTACATTACAATTTCTTATTATTTGAGGTATTCAGTAGAAACGTTTGGTGTGAACAGTGATCAATTCTGTGTTTCAGGGATTGTCTGGAAAATTGTACTGCTCAAGTAGTCATCTGCTCGACCTCCTGAACCGATTGGTTGAGATGTTCCGATTCTATCGAGGCGGTTTTCACATTCTAGAAAAGGCAAGATTGGGCATGTGGATAGAGAGCTATATAAATTATGAGTATCATGTCATTGCATTGCTAAAGGCAATCATTGGTGTGTACATATTCCTTGATATGGACATGTACCTTGAATCAGAGATCTGTAATATAGTTGGTTACACCTGTATATCGTTCTTACTATGGCTGTACCCAATATTTGCTTCGGAGTCAAATAGTGGGCCAAATGGCCATTCGGACCGAATACGAATATTGGTCACGTGACATATGTTTCTGCACAAGTGGCGGCTGCTATATCAAGTGGACTGAAGTTACTCTCTACTGCCTGGACCATGGTATCACAGTGTCAGCCGTCTCATTTCTAAGTTTAGTTAAATTAGTTCCTTTCCTAGTTTATGCAATATGCAAACATTACATGTAGTTAACTATTTACTTTTAGTTTACGTTTTAAATTTACTGAACACAAACTTCTGAACAAATTTCAGATTTGTCAGTAGCCCTCCCTATTTTGTATACTATTCATATTCGACCGAATAGTTGGTACAGTTGTATTCATATTTGTCCTAATTGTGAAAATCACCTATTTGGTACAGCCCTAGTTCATACGTTATAGATACGAACATATCTCTAGTTCCACAGTCCTCAATATTATTGCAGTGTTGTGTATAATGATGTTTTATTTATTTATCATGTCGACCTGATTGTCCGTTTTGCATGCACTTCCATAATGTAGCATCGGGCTTTCTCGGTCGTGGGACCTACCATCTGGAATGGACTTACCATATAGTTTTGTGTCCTACCTAAGAACTCTTCATCTTCATTTTACACCTCTCCTAAAACTGTCTTTTTCAGCCGAGGGTTAGGCCGAGAGCGTTTCTGAGTAGATATCTTGAAGGGATGCTATGTTAAGTATTTACGATTGATTGATTGATTATCTATGGCTATTTATGTGGGGCCTTTTAATTTAAGGATCTTAAATGTACTAAAGGATGACTTTCTAAAGTTCAATATGATTTTAAAGCATTTCTTGAGCTGTCTCTATTGGAAAATTGTATGGCTTCAGACTTCAGGGGTTGGCTGTCAAAAACATTTAAATATTCTGGAGATGTTTGTTTGAGAAGACCATTCGCATTGTTAAATGCATTACGGGTGTTTCTGGGGCATAGTGTGTCCTCAAAACTGGGCCTTTACTTTCATAAACTTGAATAGTTCTTGCCTACACTAGCGTTTTTACTCTTAGTATTGTATTAGTGTTGGTTTTGTATTGTATGTGAGTCTGACTCAAGGTTGATGCAGTTCAAGAAACGTTCTGTTCATCTGTTTCATCAAAATTTAGGTGTGTATTGAGACTGGAAAAGATTTCTTAGGAGAATTACAGATATCCTGGGATTGCTTCACTGCGTTTAGCAAACGATATGGAGACTCAGTTTCTTCGTACTTCCAGAGTTTGCCTATTCTCAGGGCTTCCAAAGTAAGAGTTTGTCTCATTCATTCATTTATGAGAACTATTTGCCACAAGATAGCAGTCCCGGCCAGAATGAATATCAATGAGGCGGCAAGATTTCATATATAATTTTCAGATATAATTTTATTTCAAGCTTCATTTATTTTAGATTTTGTCTATTTCTGGCAAGAGATCCCTGAGATTTGTAAGGTGATCTGGTTGTCCCTCCGGCCTTAAAATTCTTCCGCATAGAAACCATCCTGTGGTTGGTTCATCTTTCTGGAATCAGTTGTCTAGCAACATATAGCTGAGTCTTGATCTCCATTAGCTTCTTTCTTGTAAGCGTTTGGAGACCATTTTGTTTGTTATTTTGTGTTGCTTGGACAAGACCTTCTCTCTTCTCTGTAGACTCCTTCTTGATAATGCGTGGCATAAATCTCTAATTACATTATGTAAATTATACATTATATTAATCTGCAATTATATCATACTGATTATTCATTATAATCTGTGATTACAAATTATTCACTATAATCTGTGATTACATTATGTAAGTGATGCATTTTATAAATCCACAACTGCAGTTACTTACTTTCACCAGTTAATGAGAATGAGGTTTTCAGATGATGTCGTGTAGTTGTATGAAATTCTCTGTAATATATATTCTTTATTGTTAATTAGGAAATCAAGCATGAAGTATTTATTCAAAGTGCTCATCTTTTGGAGGATGTCTGTCGTATGCTGCCTGGTGCCAAGTCCGGATGCGTACTCTACGACAATCGGTAGGTAATGGTGGTAGTGTTGATGGTGCATGTGGTGGTGGTGGTGGTGTAGGTACATGGTTGATCCATATGTAGTGGAAGTGGTTTATTTTGTGTGGTGTTCCTCGATTATCAATTAGTCAACTGTATGTGTGGGGTTGCCAGTAGTCTTGTGGTTAGACTGTCAACTGAGAGGTCAGGGTTCAAATCCCTGCGAGGTAGGGCATAACCGGAAATCGCCTCGGCCGAATATCCCGTTTTTCAGCAAATATTAGCATGTGAATAAGCTGATTCCCACGACTTGGCTTTTGTGGGCGCTGTAGATATGCTGGGATTACGATTATGATAACACACACACAGACAGACACACACACAGTCTTTTTGAAAAAAATTTTAATTCAATAATTTAAAAAAAAAAGATTTAACAATTTAAAAATTAAAATTAAAAATTTAGAGCTGTATTACAAACATGAACATTTATTTTGCTATTTTTCATTATGTGAAGGTGACGAAAGAAAAACATTTTAGCTTCGTCTGCAAATGGTTCTCGCCGGGCCAGAGTTGCCACTACTATTCGGTTCATACCCAGATCCGGCAAATAGTGCATCCAATTATTCGAATTCGGTACTCGGTGGAAACTGTCTACTCGGTTATGCCCTACTGCCAGGACAGACAAACCGTGTTGAGATTTATGCTTCATCTGTGCCCCTACTAACTACTCACTACTCATAATAGGCCTATGCCAATCGTACTCTGTCGGTGGAAGGATTAGACATCGAGGGAAAGGAATGCCCACCCATCTTCGTATGCCAAGGCTAAGAGAATGAAGTCGCTAACACTTCATTCTCCTAGCTGATTGAAGGAAATACCATTCTTCTTTTTTGGCTGTATGTGCAATGCTAATCGAGCTCTTTCTAATCACCCTTCGAAAGCACTACTGGCCTAGCCTGGCTTGCGAACTGATCTCAGCAAACCGAATATATATATATATATTACGTTCAAGCATTCTTGATTACTTATAACATGTTCGGTGTGAATATTTTGTGCAACAGGTACAACAACATCCTTGGTATCTGTCAATGGTCACTGATATGTAAATGTGGCTTACAATGTTTCATTGCTTGATAATACTAGTTCTTCATTTTGTTAATGGTGACTAGTGTCTTCGTATTTCAGAGTTTGTTACACTCAGTTGAGTCCTGACTTGACTTCAAAGTTTGCTGTAGTACGGCCCAAACAACATAATGTACGTTCTGATAACTTCTCCGATTGCTACATTTATTCCTTCGTTCATTCATTCACTCATTCAGTGCATATATATAGCTACTATGCAATAATTTATGTCCAATCATAGATATCTACTCGGAGGATCTCTTAAATAATTATCTAGCAAACAATTTATCTGTTATGCTTATTTCTATGCATGTTTGACTATTTTTATACGCACTTCGTACATATATCTGCATGTATGTAGCAATGTATTAGGTAAGTGTGTGCATGTATTAGTATTTTTAGGTATGTATGTGTCTGAAGACGCTTGGCATATTGCCGTTTAAAAGTCTTTAAATAGTGCATTTATGATCTGCCTAATTATATCGCACGTTAAAGAACTTCTAGAAGACAATAATTTGCGGCTCCCTTACAAATCTAAAAACTCTACAATAACTGCACATACCATGATCAGCAATGTACAAATCTCACAATCT
The DNA here is from genome assembly GCA_959347315.1 of Bimastos eiseni. NCBI lineage: Eukaryota > Metazoa > Annelida > Clitellata > Crassiclitellata > Lumbricidae > Bimastos > Bimastos eiseni. The sequence goes on along the minus strand of OY365821.1, from coordinate 14,281,748 downwards.
TTTCTACTAGGTGAAAAATGCAAATACCGACCTGCTTCAACAGGACAATCTTGAATGTCTGGAACTCTTGTCAAGATCGCCCAGTTGAGACAGGGTGGTATTTGCATTCTTCACCTAAAGTATGTGCAGTCATTGCATTTTTCCTTCATATATATATATTTAGTCTGCACACGTGTTAATTGGTCCGTCTTTTGTTCTACAGCTTCCCTGCCAACAGCTACCAACAGGTAAAATTCTTTTCTAGAGAACATGTACCTATTTTTGGGCGACTGTAAAGCACATATAAAAATAATGGACTATTTTGGCCTCACATAATTGACATAGAATCTCAAATGCTTGGGTAGCATAGCATCCTGACCAAATATTTGAGTCTGATGTTTCAAGAAGTTCTCTCACTAGACATGTTGAGCAGTCTGATCTGACTTCTTTGATGACTTTATCTCATGATTCTGAAGTCTACGATGGTTGTTTGCCACAATCCAGTGGCAAATTCAAGTCAGCAGATCTGATGGTGGTTGAGATGACATCTTTTATCGAGATGACATCTTATACCGAGATGACTAGGTGAAGTCACTAAAACTTAACACCCATGATCTTCCTCTTTTTCAATTATGGTGGTATTCGTGGTGTCAATGTGATAGCTCTGGGAAACCAAATGTTCTTGATACAACAGTAGTTACCGATTGCTGGTCAAATCTAATAAATTGTTTCTTTCAGACCTTGAACTTCAGGGTGTACGGCTTTTCAAAGTCTATCTTTCACAAGATGAGTTTCTTTCGCTTGGCAATGTGCGACAGTTTCCGTTCGTTCTATCAGCTGATCCATCGTTCTGCACGAATAAACCCAGTTTCACTGAATCCACTTCTGACGATAGTCATAGATCAACCACTCCTGAGACACCAACGACAAACTCAAGATCTGACATAAATCACGAAGAACGTCGAAAAATTGACCACGTATCAGATTGTGACAGTCTTGCTGCAGAAGTGGATGTGACAGGTGGTAGGTCAAAAGATGGTGCACAGTTAGTTAGCGACGAAAACGGACCTGAGTTTGATCAGTTAGTGGAGATGGAAATGTTTGTTCATGGAACGTCTGACTCCGTTTTCATCCTGCTCATGGAAAGTGGATCCTTGTCTGATGTTCATATTTTAAAGACAGTAGTAAGTTTATGATGTTCATATTGATCTTATCTAATGACTTCTGTAGCTCCTTTATCGTAATGCACTGGACTTCAACTGATGACCACTTCAGTGGAGAAGCCAGATAGAAGTGTGATAAGTCGGATATCAGGCAACAGAGGTCAAGTGACCTGGAGCAGATGAGATTTAAGCTTTGTATTTTCTCAGCGTAGAAAAAAATTGCAATGAATTTCCAAAGCTTTATTCCATCCAGGAAGAATGGTCAGAAACGCAGTGATGTCTTGGTGCAAGGCTAGGTTCAGATTTAGACACGAAGGGGCCCTATGATGCACTGCTATGCAGGAGGCCTCACAATGTAGGATAAAATGAAAGACAGTTGAAATTTGATGCCTAGCAGATGGTGATTATAATCTAATTTGATGCCTAGCAGATGGTGATTATAATCTAATTTGATGCCTAGCAGATGGTGATTATAATCTAATTTGATGCCTAGCAGATGGTGATTATAATCTGATTTGATGCCTAGCAGATGGTGATTATAATCTAATTTGATCCCAAGGAGATATTGATTATAATCTAATTTGATGCCTAGCAGATGGTGATTATAATCTAATTTGATGCCTAGCAGATAGTGATTATAATCTAATTGGATGCCTAACATATGGTGATTATAATCTAATTTGATGCCTAGCAGATGGTGATTATAATCTAATTTGATGCCTAGCAGATGGTGATTATAATCTAATTTGATGCCTAGCAGATGGTGATTATAATCTGATTTGATGCCTAGCAGATGGTGATTATAATCTAATTTGATCCCAAGGAGATATTGATTATAATCTAATTTGATGCCTAGCAGATGGTGATTATAATCTAATTTGATGCCTAGCAGATAGTGATTATAATCTAATTGGATGCCTAACAGATGGTGATTATAATCTAATTTGATGCCTAGCAGATGGTGATTATAAGTTAATTTGATGCCTAACAGATGGTGATTATAAGTTAATTTGATGCCTAGCAGATGGTGATATAATTTACCTGGTAATTTAATGAAAGTGCTACAATTTGTCAATCAGATAACTCCTTAGGAAATGAAGTTAATAAATGTGACTAATGTTTGCATATTCAATCTCCAAGGACCAAGTTGATGCTATTTTGAGAAAAAATTTGATGAACAGTCTCGCTGGATCATTTTGGCTGGAGCCCTATGCAGGTGCAATAAGTACCTTATGTTGAATCCAGCACTCTTCTAAGCATAGCCTAAAGCACTGTTTTTTATGGCAGGGTATATTTTATCTGCATTTAAAGAAGTAAGGAAATGTCTGGAGATTATGAAATCAGCTCAATAGCTGAAGGTTATTTGCATTGCTTGAACCTGGAACCTGTCACCTCTAGTTGGAGAATTGGTGTTAGGTCTGAAGTTAGTATAGACATGAATCATGATATCTCATTGACAGTAATTCTCATCCGTATCTGAAAGTATTACATGTCATACTTAGCTTACGAAACGATTTTCTGTTTAGTGGAAACACATTCTGCTCTGTATTTCCGAAGTTGAGGGATTGATTCGTGGAACTGTCTCTGGATCAACAAATGCTGTTGAATCGGTGAGATCTAGGTTTTCTGTGCATATTATTTCTAGTACTCGAGTTCAGTGTTGATTGGCAATTTAGTTTAACAGTTTTTAGTTACCAGGTGCAGTGCAGTTCCTGTCAGTGAAGGTTTATAAAGGGCAAACGGGTGTTTGGGGCCAAGCCCGGAGAGCCCCAGTGTGGTCCATGGAAATGTCTATGGTCAGCAGTTAGAGGGGCAAAGTCTTTTCAACAGCAGCATTTACATAATTACAGGAAAGGCACTTAGCACTACAAATAATGTCTATGAATAGCGGACGTTATTGTGGACAGAAGCACTAGAAGGCGATCTCTCAGCCAATTGTGCCATAATGAATTGTTTTGAAATTTATTTCAATGTGTTCTCTTCAAAAGTGTGTTTTGTTTACAGAAAGCAAGCCACACCAGCAGCCATTATCTTATGTTCAACGGTGCCACTGGTGACTTGTCAGGTGCTAATCAACTTTTACCCACTGTTATGTTACTTTCCACGTCATTTGATACTAGTGTCAGCAACTGCAGTGGGGGTAGTGATTTTGGTGATAGTAGTTAATGGAGAGATCTTAGGGATTGTCGAGCAAGGACATCAGCAAAGGGGGATGAGTGGTCACTCAAATGTAGACAGGGATTGGGTGACCTCTCCCTCTATCCTCATCTGGATATATAGTACATAATAATTATTTAAGTGCAGCTTGCAACTTAAAGATTGATTTCAATGAAACAAAGAAGGTATGTTGTAATTATCGTCTCTCTGCTAGATTTTGCAATATCATAGAGCCCCAAGATCAACTTGGTAGCCAAATAATTAGTAATTTCTATAATAGGCCAGTAGTAATCTAGATAATGATACTTTACCAGCATGGAAAGTATGCAGAAGATCTGGGCTATGCAAAAATCAGATAAGGAGAGGGATTGGTCATAAGTAGGTGATTTCTTCCATTATGTTCTTTATGAGTAACCCCAATTCTAACCGACCAGTCTATGCTCAGACGGTTTTTGATGTTTGAGCCGTGAACGTTTTCTATAGGAGATTTGCTCCAACCAGTGACTTCACAGGAGCACAACTTCTACCAGGCTGCACAGCTGATGCACGAGGAGTTTAAAGTCGACGTGGATACAGTGGAAATTACATTAAGGTTGGTCAAACAGCTAGATTCGAACATTCAAAATTTTATTTACTTACTGCCCTATGTAACGTGCACAGTTAATAAATTTGAATCTGATGCAGAAACTAACTAAGCAACAGTTGATGCAGAGTAATTGTAGGGAGTCTACCCAGCAGACTTGAATCTGCAATTGTTTGATTTGAAATGGACTACTGCTGTTCAACACTATTTATGTCTGTAATGTCTTTACAAGACATTCTGCGTCAAAAACCACTGCGTTATTCATATGAGTTGATTTTGTTGTAACATGCTCTGATCTGAAAGTTATAAGGCCAGACATCAACTAAGTGACTAACCTCATTAGTACTTTTATTTCTATAATTTATTTGATGAGTGCCACTTCTAAAGACCGAGCATCAATCAATAGATTTGGTTCTAGGACGTTTGATCACTAGACGGTTGACCACCGGACGATTGATCATTGCGGACGGTTGATCATTGTGGACGGATGATCATTGCGGACGGATGATCATCGGACGAATGATCACAGGACGATTGATCCCAGTTGTTGTAAATTTTTTACAAAGATTTATATATACACTTTGATCACTTTAATTAATAACATAGAAAGATAAAACTTGTATTTACTGCTATTTAAGGATAAAAATCACCAAACGGTGAGGCCCATCGAAGTCCCTCAAAGTATATAAATCGGTGATCAATCGTCCGCAATGATCTATCGTCCGGTGATCAATCGTCCAGTGATCAATCGTCCCCATAACAAGGATTTGATCAATGTCGCTACACAGTTACCATCTCAATGGAGGCTTGATCAAGATCATGCTCTGATTTACAAGGCCACAGACAGTGTCCAAAACATGACAATGAAGGGCGCTCTGTTTTGTCTGTAATGTAGAACTCACCAGTCGGTCTTCACTGGACTCCAAAATGGTTACGACGAACTCTTCTGCTGGTCGTCTGATTATCCACCGAACCCCGGTTTACCGTTGGTCACCGCTGATGAAAACACCGAACAACTCATTAGGAAATTAAGAGAGATTAAACTGAACAGCTCCTGATCCTAAGAGACTATAATTATTGTTAACTAGTCTTACAACTTGGATTTTGAACTCAGCGTGAGTGCTGGTTCGCCCATCAAATTGTTTCCGTGTAGGTCTATCCGATCGCGTGTGTTCCATTTAACAAATAGTACTAACGTTATTGAAACGCTTTATACAGCACCACTGCATGGCAGATGTAGATGATAAAGAGTATTTAACTGTTTAACTTAACAATAACTGTCTCGACTTATAACAGTTTCAATTGCGTGAATATCTATTGTTCACATGTCCAGTAAATCAGAAATGCTGTTTAATGAGTGACTCCAATCCGCTCCATCGGTGGATAATGAACGGCGTTCCTTGCTAAGAAAAACACTAAGACTATAATTGACCCCTACCGTCGTACCCTGCGGTGGTCTAAGGTCGGAGCAGGTGCCACCTGATGGGCTTTAATCAGAATACCGACGTGAACGAGGCGATAATGTTGTACCCTTGGTAGCCTACATTTAGCTCTCTTTTCACCCACAGAGACCCCCGATCCGATTAACGGCCCCGCAGTTAACTATTGAGGGAAGGAGCTGTAGAAGCCGTTTTCGTACCATTACTTTTAGTAGGCATGGGCTACCTCTCCTTCTGACCTTTGACCTGTGACGACGGCGCTGAATTCACTCTTGTGTCTAGTTGCGTGCTAAATTGTCGGTCACGGGTCATGGCTTGCGACCAGGGCTCTTGACCTCTCGCTCTGCTGCCTCTGCTGGATGCCAATGACACTGCTACTACAGAGACAGACAGAAAGACACAAGGCCAAAAAAATCAGAGGGTGCGCTACGATCTAATTAATGGTCGAGGTGCTTAACTTTTAACCGAAGGCTAGGAGTTCAAATCCTCTGTCAGTAATTTGTAACGATATTATTTCTGCTTTGTCTAGACCCTAGCGAACCAGTAGCTATAATGAGTAAGCTGGTCGCAGACTATATATCGTTGACTACTAGAAAGTAACTTTAATTGCTACTTATATTAATTCTACTGGCCCTCTGTCCAATCTTGCTAGCACCTCTGTTTCTTTTAACAAATTGACAACCCTGCCTTCTTAAACATATCCAACGTTTTGTGAGATCTTTAATGGCATCACTATAGAAGTGTCCTGCTACATAAGCCTGTATTCATACATAGGCCTATAGCCTATAAACATACGGCTTATATACAGGGCCGTAGCAACTTAAGGAGCGTGGTCCCTCCGAACGTTCCATGGGTCCCTTATAATGGAGAAACTGAAATGCTGTATTTATTTGACACAATATACAAAGTTCATATTATATATGCATAGGCCTCGTGTACAGTGTAGGCCTACAACTAAACGTGTATTCCGTATTTACGCAAAGCGTTTCTTTCGAGCCTTGTTCTCCGCAAATTATTGGTTAATCAATCCGTTATAGTCTAGAGATGTGGCAATCTTGTATTCGATTGAGATAACAGCAAGCGCAGAATGCCTGTCATCTGTCATGGAGGTAGGCCAGATAGGCCTATTCTTGATCAGATTCATTCTGCTAACGCTCCTTTTCCTTAGCAACGCCGCAGACAGTAACTGACAGAGGTGTAACAAGCGGGGGGCAGAGGGGCACCGCCCCCCCAGTTTTAGTGCTCAGTGCCCCCTCCCAATCGGATCTTTTTATGTTTATCCAATGAATTTTTAAGAATACTTTTGTTAAGATAATATGTGCCCCCCCCCCATTTTTCAAATTTCGGGGGGCGGCAAAATTCAAAAGTGGGAGGACAAAAAAATGTCTGCGCTTCGCGCAATATTTTTTCAATGACCCCCCTACCCCCACTTTTCAAAACCTTGTTACACCTCTGGTAACTGGTGAGGTCAGAAGAATTCTAATGCAAATGCATTGATTCGGATTTAGGGATTTAGTTCTTGTATATATACACTTTATATAGAAGTTATCTCTCTTTATCGATGACATAAATAAAACGATGCAATTATATCAATTGGTTCGTTAGCATAAATATCTACCAAATTTCTTTCAAAACTTTTCTCTGATTATCCAGTTAATTCTCTCTGTGACGCTGCTTCAAGCTACTAGCGTTATACAGAAATCCAATCAACTTATGCCACTCCACGTGTTGATCAAATTGCCTCGAAACAGAAGATATATAATATTATGACCTGATCAGTGATCAGTGAGAACAAGAAAGAGCTGCAATTTCAATTTTTCTTCGACAGAAAGACGACTCGAATAATGTAATTGCATCCGCCGACTGCTAAATTAGGAAAGCAAATTTATACACATTCTTTGAATCGACCAACTAAAATAATAATTGACCGACAGACAAACTGATGTAGGCCTAGGGCCTAAGCCTAGACAATAGGGCCTATAGCATTACGATGTATGACTTCACGGTTTTGTCAGTAAAAGTTAAATCTAGATGGAATGCAACAGCGTCAATAAATGTCACTTAACCTAATTATACCTGAAATGCTTTGCCACTCACTTTTGGGGCCCTCCCTAACGGGGCCCCCTGCGGTCGGATAAGGGTTTGGAGGACGGTCTCTGCATAGGGCCTATATATATATACATATATATATATATATATATAGGCCTATACACAAACACATAGAGCTTACGTACAGTGACGTATTTTATTTTCAAGCAACTTTATTCGGTTCCCGTTCATTTCGTCGCATTTAATTTCGTCGCATTTTATCTTTTGATCAATTGCTGCTTCCATTTAGGGCCTAAACCGCATCATTTTCATCAATCGAGCTTCCATTTAAACAATTCTTTTAATCAATCGACCTTCCTGTCAGAACCTTTTCATCAATCCGCTTCCATTTAAACGACATTCTTAACACTAGGCCTAATTCAGTTTCTAGTTTAATAAACAAAGGCCAAAATCTTTTCGTTATGAATAGGCCTACACGAACCAATATTATTATTATTATTATTATTATTATTATTATTATTATTATTATTATATGCTTAGTCTTTGAAGCTTCTACGATTACGAAGTTTTTATTTCGGTTTGCATTACATTCGAGAACGTTATAGTTTAAGAATCTTGGTGTTCTTTTGGCTCGCTGTTCAGTTAATGTCTGATCTGCAGAGGTTGGTTGGAAGCGGTCGCTCAAGTAAGCCTAGGCTCCATTCTTTTGGGCGACGTTCGTTCGGTTGGAACTGACCGCGTCGATTGTCTGGATGCTCTTACTCTTACAGATGTTCTTCCAGCTCCCGATCATTCATCTGGGCATTCGCTGCGCTGAGGATAACAATGTCGCCTCTGCCTTCGGATGGGTTCAGGACTTCTCGGCGCTTCAGAACCTTCGATCGACGTTTCTGCTCAGTATAGCATTCTGTGAATTTGTGAACGAGGATTGTTATGGACAGAACGATGAATAGAACTCCGCAGATGCAGCACGCTGACCCGACCAGCTTTCCCAAAATCGTCATAGGTATTTGGTCGCCATAGCCAACGGTTGTCAAGGTGACGACAGCCCACCAGAACGCATCTGGGATGCTCACGAACTGACTATTAACTGCATCTGCCTCAACAATGTAGACGAGGCTGGAGAAAACAATGACCTCGATCACCAGAAACATCACGAGCAACCCCAGCTCCTTCCAACTGCGCCTTAGTGTAGGACCCAGCGACTTCAAAGTCGTCGAGTATCTGGTTAGCTTCACAAGTCTCACGATACGTAGGATCTGAAACAAGCTTACAATATATTTGAACCTCTGCGTGCGGTAGGTCACCGTTGGCAGCATGAGCGAGATGTAGAAGGACAAGTTAGCCACCAGATCAATGATGTTTACCGGATCCTTGATGAAGGCGAGCTTGCTAGGAGTGGCCCAGAAGCGAAGGACGTATTCGATGGTCAACCACACGATGCACACGATCTCAATGACGGACAAGAACTTATTGTCAGTCACGGTCACCAATCCGTTCTCATCAATGTCGATCTGTTGGAATATTGGGAGAGTGCTGATCATCAGTGAAAGAGTGCAGACGAGGATGAAGACAAAGGTCACAATGGTTAAGAGCTGAAACACAATGATCACAATGGTTAACAGCTGAAAGACAATGGTCACAATGGGTAACAGCTGAAAGACAATGGTCACAATGGGTAACAGCTGAAAGACAATGGTTACAATGGCTAACAGTTGAAAGACAATGGTCACAATGGTTAACAGCTGAAAGACAACGACAACCCGTTTAATATCAGTCAGATAACTTTCTTAAACACAGAGAACACCGTCACCATTCGCATTCTGGCACTGACAATCCCAAGCTTTGATAGAGACAGTGGCAGATCTAGAGGGGGCGACTGGGCTATCGCCCCCTAAGAGTCTATAGGAAATTTTTTTTCCTATGTCTGAAAATTACTTCTCGATACCAGTTTTCAGTCGTGTACCGAAAACCCTAGTGGAAAAGTTTAATATCAGATTCCGTCGGCAAAGGAAGGGAGGCTGGTATGCTGTCAAACAGAAAAAATCACGGGCCGCGTTACATGATCCGTTTAGAGATAAGCTACGGCGTTGGAATGTGCATAGATGATATGCAAAGTTGCTCACACCGCCGAGTAAATTTCTGTGTAACCGTTCAAAAGTCTCCAATCTAAGACGATTCTGAATCCTGTTCGACTCCAAAGGTGTATACTATAGCCTCAACTTCAAATACGGGAAGGACTGGGAAAAGATATGAAATGGCTATGTAAGAGTTCTAAACTTATAAATGTAATAAAATGTAAATTTTAAAAGGGCATCTGTCGTTAGAACTTAATCGCAATTGCAAGCTTTCCTTTGATTGTGGACCCTTTTTCTTTTGCTGGTCTAACAGCAATAAGAAAATTTATATAGGCCTATATCGCCTACATTGAAGGTGCATGGGTCGGCCTTGTTTTAAGGAGTCGGACGGGTCCGCGGTCAATTTTCTCACAAAGCTCAACGATAATTTAGAGGCCGTGACTGCCTTGTTTATGGGTCAGAATTTCTGTGATTGCTCTGCTGTCTAGTGAACTGGAATTTCTTTCAAGGGTCCTGGTAAGACAATGATGATGAAGAGAAAGTGGAAGAAGAAGTGAGACTGTCAATGATGATGATGATGATGATGACGACGATGATGATGACGACGACTATGGTAATGACGGTCGTGATGACCTTGAGGAGGAGGAGTTTGGGCTGAACTAAAATGCTGAGGTTGATGAAGGACAATGGCAATGGTGTTGATTAGCTTGAACTGACCAATGCTGGGATGGACGTATGAGGCTTTTCCAAAAGGTTCCAGAGCTTCTGACGCCACTTGGCGCAGCAGCCGGTTCCAAAGTCTTCGACTGCATTCTTCTCATCCTTACGCATCTCCTCAACGACATGATCCTTGCGGTGATGGTACTTGTGCTGGCAGCAAGGCTCCAAGTATCGTTCATCGATATTCCAGTACTCGAGGTCCTCCTTGAAGGATAGAATGCAGACGTCTTCCACCAGATGGAGTTTTCCAGTTTGGTAGAAGTTGAGGATGGACGAGAAAGACCTGGAGCAAAATGGAAGAGATTTGTTTTGGATTTAACTGGTAATAAAAGGCACTGCAATAAAATGAAGATGATGAAATAAATGTAATATAGATATAAAAATAAAAATAAAAAATAAAAAATATAAATATAAATGTCATCCTAAGATATAAAACAATTATAACGACATTGTTAGCGCATTCGGTGACTCATTTTCAATATTCTCTGTATGCCTTCTCCTTCGAATCTTCTTAAATGATGGTTAAATGATGGTTTAATGATGGTTAAGTGATGGTTAAATGATGATTAAATGATGGTTTAATGATGGTTTAATGATGGTTAAATGATGGTTAAATGATGGTTTAATTATGGTTAAATAATGATTAAATAATGGTTAAATGATGGTTAAATGACTGTTAATGATGGTTAAATGATGGTTTAATGATGGTCAAATCGTTAATTATTTATCTGATTTAAGAATATACTGTGCAATACTATTTTTATATTTTGACATTGCCAAAGTTCAGAAGTGCACACGACCATATATTTGACAAAGATTGAAGCTGAGAAATTATTATTCGTGAACTTGCTTAAGTTCCCTGTTTACAATAAATACCCGCAACAGATAATTGTGAGCATTAGTCAGATTAGAGCCGCTGCCAGATTCAAAAGTATTTTTTTTATCAAATAGTTGATACGAAGACTACTAATTAATTAATAACTCGTGGTAAATTAAACAGGTAGGACAAGAGTTGGTTTTGACCTTGGCTGTCGATTGAAGAAGAATTCTATATCAGCGAAGTTGTAGTCATCGCATAGTTCCATCAGCGCCTCGTGCGTCGTGCAGTATCTCAGCTTCCCAAGGCGGGTGTGGGGCAGTCGATCGAGGCTCTTCCACACGACCTCGTGTCGTACCCCACCAACATTCAGCACGACCCTCTTCGACAGTTGTGTGTTGGGGAGCGTCCCGGAGGCAGTCTGAGACCCGGTCGACGGATGAGGAGGTGGTTGCTCATCTTTGGAGACGTTCTGGGTCGCCATCTGGAGAGAGAGAATTAGATTAATGCACCGTTGTAGCAAACTTCAACGGCTCGTGGTTCCCCAGCTGTAGGAGGACGTTCAGCTCTGTTTAGTAGATGTGAGCCTATGGTCAATAATGTTACGCTGCTCTCTAAACTTATGCGTTTAGGTCGCCGAGTTTAGCCTACACATCTCAGCAGTGGCGCAATTTGGGGGGGGGGATACTGAGGGGTATCCAGTGCACGAGCACGCTCTGGACACAAAAGTTGACCCACACAATCGATCCAGTTCCGATGAGTTTTTCTTTTTTGAAGGGGTAGGGTTCCTTCAGTACTCTTCTCGACTTCGGAATTTGCAATATGAGCAACCCAGGAAAATGTTCTGGTTGCGCCTCTGCATCTCAGCGCGCAAGCGCCACTGAATAGTCTAGACTCTAGACTGCGAGAGGCGTTCTACAAATGTTTAGATACGATACGATACAAAACGCAAGCTGTCCGCTCTATGCAGTAGCTTTTTGGTTTCTACCTAAGGCACTGCACGAGTAATTCCTCAGAATTTCAAAAATCTATTATTATTTTTATTACTACTATTATTATTATTAGTAGTAGTAGGAGTAGTAGGTGGTGGAGTGGGTGGTGCAGTAGTATTAGTAGTAGTAGTATCATTAGTATTATCATTTTTTATGCCTAGGTACTTGAATTCATTCCCCAGAGACTTAATTAGAGATTATCATGTTATGAGAAATTTGTTTGGAGGGTCAGAACTCGTCTTCAGGGTTTGAAGATAAGGTAAGCTACCCTCAAAAGCGACCAAGCTATTATTATTTTTTATTAGTATTATAATCATCATCATCATCATCATCGTCGTCGTCGTCGTCATCATCATCATCATCATTGTGCATTAAACAAACGCCACTATATCTAGTGATATGCACCAATCATGCAGTGGCAATAAGCAATAGTCAGTGAAGGACGTGTTCGATTAGAATTTTGTATCAACAGTTCCGTGGGAAAAATCTCGAAACCTGTGTTAATAGGCGAGCGCCCTAAGCAATCGGTAACCACGTCCCACAACAAGTCCGTTCTCAACTTAAGACTCCCCGGTTCAGATATGAGATTACTTATCCAATATAAAACTACCCTCTGTCTTCTGCGTATACATAGAACTACTATAGGCCTATCGGCCTTGTTTTTTGGCCAAAACGCAGCTCCCTGCAGGCTCAAGTTATTAAATTATTAAATGTCGTATAGGCTAGCAGCCTCAGACGCCGTCATTAAGTGTGCCACTAAGACATACTTTAGTTGCAGTCCTGATTCGACTTCATGGCGAATGTATTTTTACTTATGAATTCGTCTAGAACTGCTTTAATGTCCACTGCTACGAGGTACGCTCGGTGACAGTTCAATACTGCAATAGTGTTTAAAAACAAACTTATCCATTGCAATGACATTTATGAGTGGGGCTGTAAGATAATGTCCAATCAGAAAGATTTGTTTAAACATTAAAAACACAAAGCTTACTCAATTGTTCAATTAGCCTACACACTAGGTCAAAACTGCACAGACAATTAAGCTTAAAGTTATATGAGACAAGTCTAACTCAATTCTAATCTCAGTAATCTGATTCTCTGCAAACTGTTTAGGACATGATCTGCACCCTAAATGAAGATGTTTCAATGGTATTCGTGGAAAGACATGTCCAATTACGCTTGAAGATGTTTCGCTCGATCTTGGTTTCATTGAGATAGGCTGGGATCACCAAATTTAACAAGGCAATTCGAGGACACGGGTATAAATTACTTGAGGTGCCAAAAAGAGCATTAGGGCATACACGTATAGGCTTATATTCTTCAGTGCAGGAGTTGTAGACTGGTGAAATTGTTTGGATGACAGTAGGCCTTCAGTGCAAATTTGGACGATTTTTGACCTCTCCCCTTCGTTACACGTCATCGCAAAAGCCACGACCCCCTCAAATATGACGCTACGTCACAAGGTCCTGACCCCCCCCAATGATGAAGCCAGATGTCCAGAATGTAATGCAAATTTTCTTATAGTTATCAAAACATTTAATTGTAACTATAACATATTTCAAATTATAATGGTAAAACGAAGAAAAATGGAGAAATTATGTAGCCTTTGATGATTACAATTTTATGCATCCTCAGGATGAAAGAGTATCATAATCATAATTAGTGTTGTTTAATTGTGATAACAACTACTGCTAATTAAGTGGAACTTGTTTAAATGAGTGTAAGTTTTTAATAAAATTACGTATTTTTATGTGCTGATGTGACGTCACATTTCGTCGACCCCTCTCCCTTGTCACATATCGTCGCAAATTTGTGACCCCTTCCATAGGTGCGAGACGTCATTTGTGGACGGCCCCTAGTGTCAACAAGTTAAGAACTAAAGCTTGCAAAGGCAGAGCACCAACATATTAAGTCGACGACAAATGGTTCGTGCACTGTGGTCCACTATGTTCGTTACAATAGCAGTTGGATTGGTGATATTAATGATGCTGGAATAGAAGTTGGATGGGTGAACTAAATTCTTCCAAACAGGCGCTATTTAGATGAATATAATGCCTACTGAAATACAAGTTGGCTCATTGAAAAGAATATTTGCCTAGATAGAAGTTGAAATGACAAAAATGGTTCTTGCTGAACCAGAAGCTGGATTTGCAGACATTATTATTATCAATCCAACTTGTATTTAACCAAATACAATGGGCGAAAATTGAATTTTTTATCATTTGTTAGGCTTTTTGTCCATCAACCATTATTTAGTCGTCAATTATTTGTTAGTGAACTATTTGTATAATTTAAAGCGTAGGCCTGCAGAGAATTGCTTTCCTTTGTGAAATTGTCGACAAGGGACCAGTCGCGCCGGCATCGCTTTGAAAGTTGTAAAAATAAAAGTTGCAAACGCGCGAAGAGCGAAATTTTTTTCATCCTCTTTTTCCTGTTGATAATAACGTACTCGTATAGAGGAATTGCACTGCTGCATGGACGCTCATGGACGGCGTCCAGACTCTGCTGGCCAAATAAGTGGCAGGACGGCGTCCAGCCTCAAAAATAAGTGCCAGGACGCCGTCCATGACCGTCCAGGCACACTTTAAGCCCTGCTAATATCTCAATGGACACAGTCACTGCCTGTAGGAGGAATCTATGGAAATCGGGCTAATAAGCGTTTCAAGTTAATATGTAGTGGTTATCCTGGGGCCATCATCATTCATCCTTTATATTAATGACCCTCCAACTGTCGCTCCTACTTTATTGAGGAGGGCGACACCAAATCATCTTCGATATGGAACGGGGTCGTTAAAAAAATCAACACACGCCAACACATTTCCAAGGACAAGTTCTCCCGTCAAATATGCACAAAAAATCAGCGCTTCAATATCTCGATTTGTGCAGGCTGCCGCTCATCATTGGATAAATGGGACACCTTTGCCGCATAGACTAACCAACGGGCCTTTTGTATTGTTTAGCTATTGATGAAATGTTTGGTCTTAATGACTTTCAGACGAATGCGTCCGACGCTGAACGATGGAGGAATTCGTGCAACGAGATTTGGCGTTATTGTAATTTATATAGCGCAACCAAAGGAGGCGATCTCGATTGAGAGGCGGAGGACAGCCAATGAGAAGTGTAAGAAATGTGGGGGACAGACGTATTATGCGTCCCCTCTCAGTAAAAGGTGGGGGACTTGTACCCCTCGAGTCCCCTGGATCGTCGCCTCTGAGCGCAACTCTAAAAGAAACTAGTAAGCGGCTCTGACTTTGATAGCAAAAACGTACTTACTATTACAACGTTTACATGTGGCTGCAAAGCGTATCTCGTCGTCAGCTGTAGTCCGTGAGAACACTGTCTCAGGCGTGTTTGCATCACAGGCTGAGAGCCTGAGAGTTATCTGGCTGGATCTGAACTGGGTACGGAGGCTAAAACGCAGCTCCCTGCAAGGTCAAATGATTGGCAGATGGTCTAACTAGTTTCGACGCGCCCGATTAGGTGGGAAAGCAGATGCAGTGTACATGAGATGGTCGGGGCCTATTTTCTAATATCCACACAGATCGTTCCTCCGGCCGTTGTTAAAGGTCTGACCTGAATTCGGTTGTTGTTTACAGGGCGCATATAATTACAAGCAATTGGATATTTATGCATTAACTTCCAGCTCCTCCTATAGCCTGTAATTAGATGTGTACATGAGATGGTCGGGGCCTATTTTCTAATATCCACACAGATCGTTCCTCCGGCCGTTGTTAAAGGTCTGACCTGAATTCGGTTGTTGTTTACAGGGCGCATATAATTACAAGCAATTGGATATTTATGCATTAACTTCCAGCTCCTCCTATAGCCTGCTGATCAAATATTACGAGTGCACCGATCACACACGATTAGTGGGACGAGAAGAAGGCGAGGGAGATGGCTTGCCACGCAGATCATAATATTATGCCGAGGCTTATAAATGAAGTCTCTTATACTTCATACACATGACGGTAGCTCAACAACCCCGCCGCCGTTTAGACTTGATGATGGAAAAGATTAGTTTGCATGCAATTTAACTGTAGTTTGTACAAATATTAGGCCTACTTTATAGTATATACTTTAAAAGCGTCCTGTAAATCTTATTTCTATGTAGTAATTATGATACATGTAAGATGACTTTTGTTAAGATAATTTGAGCCCCCATTTTTAAAATCTCTGGGGGAATTTAAAAAAGTGGAGATAAAAATTTGCCGCAGAGCTGGCGAACCAAGTGCAAGTGTGATCATTGTATCCCTGTAACGTTGATATTTCCTTCTTTCGCTAGGCAGCATTGTTGGTTATATAAGTGTATAACGTATAATAGGCGCTTATTTGTGTTATCATAGAGCGGTTTGAATTTAAGCGTAAATTATTAGTATCATTGTTAAAGAATATACTTACTTTACTTACTTATTTATAATAAAGATGAGCATGTCATCTATGCTGGACAAACGTTGGCACTTTGCCAAAGGCGAAATGTCGTCATAATTGCGTCAGCGTAGGCCTATTGTTAGTTGCGGCTTAGATCTCGAAGAAGACGTACGAGTTCCAGTTCTTCCGAAATCTGCTTCGCCAACTTCTGTTTCGATTGAATTTCGTCGAGGAGTAGCAGGTAGACTTAAAAAATTATTAAAACAACGATTTCTTTGCGAATTTATTTCACTTTGAAGATCGAATTAGCGATCTTGAGCCACAAATTTTGATATTATTTGCCATTTAGGCCTGTCGATGAGATTTAATAACTAGGCCTACTGCGGTAACATAAAATTATTTTTGGTATTTTACTAAATGTTAAATTAAAAAAATTTCTCTCTCTCTCTCGCCTTAGATCTGCTGTCTCTCTATTTTATATCCTTCTGTTTTCCTGTTGTGTAGGCCTATTGATTGCCTGGCTGCACATTTTCTCTCTTTCTCTTATTTCTACATGGATGTGTTCTTACCGTCTCTGGTTTTAGAGTAATTAGATGTTCAAACATTCATTGTAGATTAAAGAGAAGATTGAATTGAACATATTTCCAGTGCCTAATAATATTGATAATAAATTAACTTCGCTGTCCCAGTTTGATAATATCATTAATATGTTGATATTCAACATGTCAATTTTTATTTTACCCGCATTACAGAGGTTAGATGACAAAGGCTTGATTAAAATCTTGCCATACAAAAACCCGTCTCTACAGAAAATACCTTGCTAACCCAACAAGTCAAAATAAGCTCACCTTTACACAATATCGCAATAAGTTTAGAGTAATATAATGATTCACAGTTATTACGGATACTCTTAATCTTTTTGACAGTGTGAAAATAACTTAAATAAAACATGGAAAATTATTTAAAAGATTCTAAATTCCCATGAGGACCCATGTTTCTCCGAACAGTTTGAGGTTGGCCTTGAACAACTTGATGACCCTAAGAAGATTGCTAATGCCTTTAATAACTATTTTACCCTCATTGGATCCTCCTTAGCTGAAAAAATTTCAAGCTCTAACTTGCTTCCTGGTCAATACATGCCTAATCCCCGTATGTGCTCCTTGGGAATAATTCCTACCTGTGAAACTGAGATCCTTAATGTCGTTAGCCTACTAAAAGTTTCTAATTCTACTGGATCTGACGACATCAATCCTTATATTGCCAAAGCTTCTATCTCTGCCATAGCTGCCCCTGTATCCAAAATAATCAATGCTTCTATTCAACTTGGTTTAGTCCCTGCTGATTGGAAAGTTGCCAAAATAACACCTATTTTCAAAGCTGGGGATGGAACAAAGCTGGAGCGGAATAAACTGAACAATTACAGACCCATCTCGGTCTTACCTTTTTTTTCGAAAATAATTGAAAAAATAATGCATACTAGAGTCACGGACTATCTAAAAAATACTGTCTCTTATCTTCAGCTCAATATGGCTTCCAATTGGGTCTTTCTACCTACATGGCGTTACTTGACATGCAGTCTGATATCGTTGATGCTATTGATTCCAATGAATACTCCCTTGGTGTCTTCTTTGATCTCTCAAAAGCATTTGATACGGTCAATCACAATATCCTTTTACGGAAGCTCGATTATTATGGTATAAGGGGTTCTGCTAAACTATGGTTTTCTGACTATCTCAGTAATCGCACTCAGTTTGTTCACTTCAGGGTAGTAGATTCGGAACCTTTGGTTGTAACCTGTGGTGTTCCTCATGGATCTATCCTCGGACCACTTTTGTTCCTTATTTACATAAACGATCTCGTTTTGACTTCAACTATTCTTAAATTTATTCTATTTGCTGACGATACCAATGTCTTTTTATCTCATCGATCTCCTGACTATCTTTTTGCTGCAATGAATATTGAACTCCGCTACCTATCCGATTGGTTTGGAGCCAATAAGTTGTCTCTGAACCTGGATAAAACTAATTACGTCTTATTTCATTCTAGTAAAAAGATACCATGCACTAGTCCTTTGTATATTAGCGATTTGGCCATGGCATCCGCAACATCTTCCAAATTCCTTGGTGTAATAGTCGAAAACTACCTGACTTGGAAAGAGCATATTCTCACTGTAACTAGGAAAATCTCTACAAGTATCGGGATATTGCTCAGAATTAAACACTGCTTGTCTGAATCGACTCTAATTTATTTATATAACTCTTTAATATAACCTTATCTCTGTTATTGTAATATTTCCTGGGGTTCGAATTTTAAAACTTATTTAAATCACCTGTTTGTTATGCAGAAGCGGGCTATCAGAATAATATGTGATGTCCCTTGGCGAACTAGTATAATTCCTCTACTCATTACTCCCAAATTATTGTCATTATATAACATTAATAAATATCAAGCCTGTCTCTTTATGTATGAGTATCATCGTAATCTTTTCCCTAATCCTTTTTCCAACTATTTTAAGTTGGGTTCCAATATCCATGACTATGCTACTAGATCTGCTCGTAAGTATTGTGGTCATTTTGCTCGCACCAGGTTAAAACAATTCTCTATCAAATATATTGGCCCTACCTATTGGAACAATCTACCAAGTGAAGCTACTGGGTTACCCTCAATTCATCTGTTTAAAAAAGCTTTAAAAAGTTTTCTTTTGTCTACAAACCTATAGGTTCTTACTTGTTTCCTGCAATTATCTTTGGTTCTCCTATTGCCGTATTTCTTATATTTCACTTGCTCTCTTCTTTCTTCTCTACTCCTCTTTCCTTGTTCTTCTTCATCTTCTTATCTCTTCCGCTACTTTCTCTTTTCCTTTTATTCCTTTCCTCTTTTCGTCAAATCTCTTTAAATAAAAATCTCCTCTTGCTAATTTCTTCCGTCTATTTCTTTTCGGTTACTATCGCCATCTGAATCTTCTTTTGTATCAGGGTTGTCAGAGCTAGCGGTACATGTCCGTTTCTGACTCACCTTTTCTAAAAATCATCCCTCAAAACTTCTCATTTTTTGTTCTCAGATTTGAATTGTTTATTCTTCATTGTCTAATTTGCATAACACCAACCATTCACTGTCTTTGTTCCTTCATTTTGTTCTGAGTGTTGATTGATTGTTAGAAATAAAATGGGTTTGATTTGATTTGATTTGATTAGGTTAGAAATCCTGACCATTTTTTAGATCCTGGGTCACTGGATCCTTTAGTTTGTATTTGCCTATTTTTTAATCTGTTTGGCTGGTCACGACTTTTGAAGACTTGGTGCTGGAAACTTGCAGCATTGGATTGTATGAAGTAGTAGTATCTTAGTTTATTGAACATCTTGATGTCAAACCGCATCATGTTACATTGTAAATGTTAAGGGGAAAATTCTTTTACTTAATAAATGCTAAATGATAGATAAATAGATGATGTCTTGACTGTTGCTCAGAGGTCTTTCTATTCTAGCCATAACCCAAGCATTTTCATGGAAGTAGCCATATAAAGACAGGCAATTTCAGCTTCAGAATGCCAGACGATGTTAGCTGCTAGCTAGTTAGCAATAATAAGTCGCTATTCTTGACCTAATTTATACATTACATTCTTTACAATGTTTTATCGACTTAATTAAATTTATTCAATTAAAGCACTGCTAAGATTTAAGCAACGTCAGTAGGTTTATAAATATCACAGGCCAGAGAATTCCGGCTGTTTTGGCACCGTCTATCCTGGCAGTCTCAGACCAGAGAACTCCGGCTGTTTTGGTACCGTCCATCCTGGCAGCTTCAAGCCAGAGAAGTCCTTCCTACCTGTTGTCTGCAAGCTGTCTTCGAGCTGTCTCCGGAAGCAGTGTTTCCCTTGAGATATGGCCATGATTCCGTCAACCGCTGGTCGTGTGAAGCGCTTCATTCGAAGGATCTCAATTCCAGTCAGGAGGAACTGCAATGATTCAGCTGACCGACTGTCCTACAAGCAGCCAGGTTAGTTTCAGTTTCTATGAAGGTTTGCCGCTTGCGACATATCCAGGGTTGAAATAGATGGGCCTGGTCACTTAATTGGCGATGGACAGACAATTGGTTGCTGACAAAATCGTCAGGTCGTTTGGAAGATGCGGAATTAGCGGAATGTCAATTAAGATAATGAGACGCACAGCAATTTCTGTCTTGCCTGCCTATCTCTTTGTTATTTCTCTTCCTCTTGTCTTAAGTTTGCTTATAGCTATACATGTAGCTCAAATTTTTCTCTTCTTTGATCTGCTGACCCTATTTTCTCTCCTATATGTGCTTAAGATTTTGTCTTAGGTCTGGCTGCTCTGCCCCTCTGACACCTCTGTTGAGGATTAATGGAACCAGATTTTTGACAAAAGCTTTTGACAACATAGCCCTATGCTTTGCCATAAAAATTATGTTGGTAGATTGCAGCTCGGTTAAGTAATAATGTTACTGTTTGCTCTCTTTCAATCTATCTTACTCTATGTCTTTCTCTCTCTGTTGTCTAATTCACTCCCTTTCCTAACTGTATGAAATCTTGCATTATTGTTGTCTTTTATAACTTGCCGGAAACCATCAAACACGACCTGTCGTGGAACGAGGCCGAGAAAGAACTGGCAATGGACAGAGGAGACGAGTGGACGAGGAGATGCATTAACCAATATGCATAGGTCTATATAGTACTGAGTAAGTTTTAAAAGAAAGACTCCTCTCGTTCAATTTTATTACCCAGAATTGTCCGTGAGGAAGGAGGGCATATGGGAAACCACCTCACTCTTCTCAACCCCGGGTGGCATGTAAACACAGAGAACTCATCATCATCATCATCATCAGATTATTTCGTTTTTACTTTCTATTTCCGTTCTAAGTGCATTCTCTATGTTTTTCACTTCAGTCTCACAGTCCTACTCTCAGTTTTTACTCTAGATTTCATTTTCTTTTCTGTCTTACTCTTCACTTGCTTTGGTCAGTTTTGGTATACGTCAAGATCCGTATATCGTCCTTTGGTTAAATTCTGATAATTAATTGCCTCCACAAGTAAACATTTCAATACCGGGGGGGGGGGAAATAGAATGGTATGGGGGAAAATAGAATGCCATACCGTATACGAACTCTAATCGTAGGCGTTAACTTCTCAAAACTTCAAAAGCGCCACTCGAAAGCTAATCGCAGGACACCAGATTATCCAAGAACGCTGCATTATTTCAGAGATGTTGAATGAATATGTTGCACTGAATCTGAAATTATGTGAAATAGGGAGATTAAGGTGTTTGAAGATAGTTTTGTGCTAACTTCAGACCTGAGGTAAACACAGAACTACCTTCCTACTGTTTTCTAGAAAAAATGTGATTGTTCAAATGAGTCCCATTTTCTCTGTAGGGCCCAGGCTTTGAGATTATATTGAGTAGGATACATTTGGGTGGTCCACTCATTACAAGTCTTTCAGGCAGTTCATTATTTTGTTGGATTGTATGGATCCACGATTGTTCCTCTGAATATGTTGCATTTAGTCTGAAATGAGGAGACTAAGGTCTGAGGTCGACATCTAACTATCTTCAAGTTTGAAGATAGTTAGATGTCGACCTCAAACCTGATCAGGTCAACACAGAACTACCTTCCAATTGCTTGCTAGAGAAAATGTGATTTTCCAAATGCATCACATTTTCTGTGTAGGGCCCTGGCTTTGAGACAATATTAAGTAGTATATATTTTGATTTGTGTAGTCCATTCATTACAAGTATCTCAGGCAGTTTGTTATTTTCGTTGAATTGTATGGATCCATGACTGCCTCTCTGAGGTCTTTTTATTCTAGCCATAACCCAAGTATTTCCATGTAGGGCCGTACCGAGCAACAATTGCGCCCTGTGCCTAGCATCAATCTGGCGCCCCCACATTTTTAAGATAATGCGTTTTATGGAATAATAAGTTATTCCATCGTGATATTTGCGCCCTTTCCACATTTGCGCCCTGGGCCAAGGCCCCCCTCGGTACGGCGCTGTTTCCATGTAAGCAGCCAATGCCATAGCAAGACAGGCAATTTGAGCTTCATAATGCCAGACGATTGGTGGCACCAAGTCAGCAAAAATAAGTCTGCTATTTTTGAGCTACAGGCCCTACATTACATTCTGTACAATGCTTTATCAACTTAATAAAATTTACTCAATTAAGGCACTGTTTGGATTTATACAACATCAGCAGGTGTATAAATTACACAGGTCAGCGAATTCCGGCTGTTTTGGCACCGTCCATCCTGGAAGGTTCAAGCCAGAGAAGTCCGGCTGTTTTGGCACGTCCATCCTGGCAGCTTCAGGTCAGGCCAGAGAAGTCCGGCAGTTTTGGCACCGTCCATCCTGGCAGCCTCAGGCCAGAGAATTCCGGCAGTTTTGGCACCGTCCATCCTGGTAGAGGTGCTGTGGCATCTGACATGAAGCGCTACCTGTCTTCGGTTATCGAGACCTGTTCGTGACCACCGTCACCTGACCAACTGTCCTGCAAGCGGCTATAGGTTAGTTTCAGTTTTTATGAAGGATTGCGAAAAATCCCATAGATTGGTTGCTAATAAAATCGTCGTGTCGTTAGGAAGATTCTAATTAAGTAGCAAAATGTCGACCAGGATAATAAAACACAGAGCATTTTATATCTTCTCTGCCTGTCTCTTTCCTAAATTTCTCTTCCTCTTGTCTTAAGTCTGTCTACAGCTTTATTATCTCTATTTCCCTCTTCTTGGGTCTGCTCAGAGGCGTCAATACCCTCTGAGCGATGGACGCAAACCCCCTGGTCCAAGGTGTCAGGAAGGCAAGATATTCCCCCTAAAACTAATCAATTATCCCTCACTTGAAATAATCTTGGACCCTCCCTCCTATCTGGACGCCCCTGGGTTTGCTGACCCTATTTTCTCTTTTCTTGTGCCCAAAATGTTGTCTTAGGTGTGGCTGCCTCCCTGTTGTGGATGAATGGAACGAGATTTTTGAAGAAAGCTTTTGGCAACATTGTCCCTATGCTCTGCTGTTGAAAAAAAATTATTTTTGTCATATTGCAGCTCAGTTAATACTCAGTTAATACTCAGTTGATACATGTATACAGTTGCTGTTTGCTCTCTTTCAATCTATCCTACTCTACGTCTTTTCTCTCTATTATCTAGTTCACTCCATTTCTTAACTTTATGACATTTTGCATTATTGTTTTGTCTTTTAGAACTAACTAGAAACCATCCCAGATGACCTGAGATGCTTGGAGAGTGGAGATGTCATGGGACGAAAACGAGAAGGACCTGGACAAGGACAGAGGAGACGAGTAGAGGAGATGCGTTGCTCGATATGAAGACCTACACGGGAAGGACTACAGTACGGAGTTAAGTTTTAGAATTCTAACTACAGAATTAATTGCTTTATACTATGTTAAATGAATGTGGGACGCGGTGGTGTAGCGATATACGTTCTATGCCATGTTAGTGGAAGGTCGCAGGTTCGAATCTACCTCAAGCCACTACGTAGTGACCCTGGACAAGTTGATTGCCCAGAATTGTCTGTGAGGAAGGAAGGCAATGGGAAATCACCTCACTCTTGTAAAACATGGGTGGCATATAAGCCTGGACCTGACTGAGGGCTATGGACTCATCGTCATCATCATCATCATCATCATCATCAGCATCACCAAATCTTTAGTTTCTATCTCCGTTCTTAGTGCATTCTATGTAAACATTGAGAGTATACGACGGTGAAACGGAAGTTCTTCACTGTCCCACTCTCAATTTTTACGCTAGATCTCATTTTCTTCTCTGTCTTACTGTTCGCTTACTTTGGTCAGTTTCGGTATACGTCAGTTTAAGATCCGTGTATTCTTCTTTGGTTAAGTTCTGATAATTAATTGCCTCCACAAGTACACAATTCAACAAGAATAAAGTTCCATCTAAATGCACAGACGAAATAAACATGGGGTGCAGTATAAAAGTTATGCTGCTACAAATAACTCTAATCGTAATCGTTAAATTCTGCTTGAAATACTTCTGCTCAAAACTTCTAAAGCACAACTCGGAAGCCAAATTCAGGACTCCAGTTTATTGACGATGGCTGCTTCGAATCAGAGGTTTTGAATGAATATGTTGCATTCAGTCTGATATGTTTGAAAATTGTTTTGTGTTAACCTCAGACCTGAGGTTAACACAGAACTACCTTCCAACTGCTTGTTTGAGAAAATGTGATGGCCAAATGCGTCACATTTTCTCCGTAGGGGCCTGGCTTTGCTTAATAGTAAGTAGGGTACATTTGGGTAGTCCACTCATTACAAGTCTCTAAGGCAGTTCATTATTTTCCATTGTTACTTGGTGCCCTTTAAACTGACTTAGTTGTCTCTGATTGAATGTTATTAGACGTTAAAATCAGAGGGGTATAAGCAGATACTCTAAACAATATCTGCTACATTATGCTTCAAATCGCTCACTCACTTTAACCGTACTTCTCACTCTAAAGTATACTGCCTCTGCTGCGTTCATATTATTTCAGTTTCGATCTTACTTTCGGTCTCGTGTTTGTCTTACTTTTTCTCATATATATTAGCCAATTTCTCTCTGCGTTTGTCTATCTAATAATAATTTTCTCGATACACTTGTCTATGTGCCTCCTTATCTATCGATTTATTCATGCATCTACCAGTCTATCTAATATTTCTTTCTCAATCTTATCTATCTATATATCTAACTCTCTAAGTATCTATTGAACAATTCATCTTTCTATATTTGCTTCTATTTATCTAGTTATCAATCCATCTATTTCTCTATCTGTAATTTCTCTTTTTCTCTGCCTTATCTATCTATCTATCTCTATCTGTATAACATGTATCTAAATTCATTTATCATCTATGTGTCTCTCTCTATTAATCTATCTATCTGTCTATCTATCTGTCTATGCAGTCTTTTTTTCTGTATCTGCCTTTTCTATCTATCTATTAATCAATCAATCTATCTATCTATCTGTGTATCAATCAATATATCTTCATTTATCATCTATTTCTCTCTCTATCTCTTACACCCAATCGCTAACTATGTCTTTTGTTATCTCTCAACCTTCAAGCTACGTGGCTCTTTTTCACTTTTTCGCTATCGCTGCCATGTCCGCTCTCTCGCTCTCCGTGTTCCCTCATTCAGTTTTACTCTCGCGGACTTTGTTTTCGTTCACTCATTCGCAGTCTGTGATTTATTGGCCTTCTTGTGTAGTATGTCATTTCCAAACTTTCTACGGCTATATCTGTGCACAATCATGTCTCTGATTTGCCTCTTTTCGCGTTTTGCCCCAGCGCCAATGTTTGCCTTGCATTTCAATTCAAGTAAAAGCAAATAACTCAAATTGAAAATTTCTAAAATTGTCTGATTTGTGGGTGATGCCAAACTTGTGCTGATTTACTACTGCCTGAGAGCTGCGATGAATGGCCTACGGAGACCTTTGCCAACACCTCCTCGTAGTGGTCTCTTGGCGTGCAGTTAATCCAACTGGTTGACTGCATGGCGAAGATTGGCAGCAGCACGTTGCCATTCTCTGTCTGTTTTCAGGATAGTGCGCTGTGCTGTTACTGCTGTACTATCTGATGACCAAGCTAGTTCTTAATTTACCGACGGTGGCGACAATATCTTATTTCGGTAAGCTTACTTCTAGGCGTGAACGTTTCGCAGCGAAATTATCTACTGTAATGACAATAATGGTAAGTTGCTAATTAATTGCCTATAAGGCTATAGCAATCATTAACTCAAACATCGCATCCAGGGGTGTAACAAGCGGGGGGCAAGGGGGCAAGGGAGCACCGGCTCCAGTTTTAGAACTGTGGGAGTCAACGCCCCCCTAGTGCCCCAAATCTCTTCTATTTTTATGTTTCTCCAATCAATTTTTATATCTAATGATTAAGGTATTGGGGGTGAATAAATCTCAAGCAGTCCAAGGTTTGTTTATACGATTTGTTCTTGCTTATTGCGGGTATAAAAGACTGGCATTTGCAAAGGAGAGTAATGCATGCTTGCTAATTCATGCAGCTATAATGTATCGCATTGTTTCTACCCAAATTACAGAACATTTTTTTATAGTAGAATATTCATCATTGCCTAATGAAATAGTCTAGTGGTTAATCTACAACCAGTCGGGGTTCATATCCGGGATATCCTTCCCATGGCACAAATTTGATTGAAAATGTCTTTTGGGACATGCACCTCCTATAGCCAACTCCACTATAATTAGAAGTTCATAGCACGGATGACTTGCGTGCAGCTACTCTTTTAGTGATGGAGGCTTATAAACGACTGGCTATCTGTAGATCTACGTAAGTCTCGTGCACGATCAGTCTTTCTTCCACTCAACATCCGAGTCTATTACCGTGGCCCCATGACTTTCAGTTGCCGTCTATGTATAACAGAAACCGTATCCCGAGAATCCAATTTACGAGTCTATATAGTTGTCCCGTTGACTATGAACCCCCGGACACTGACCTGGCACTCACAAGATTGGCTGCTCTTCCACCTAAGCCTGGACATTTTTATCCCATTTCGAATCTACCTATTGAATTTTGACATTTGGCTGTTGATAACGGGGCTAATGTCAAAATTCAGTATAGGTAGATTCTTAATGAGATAAAGTTAGCCTTGTTATCACCAGCTAAATGTACTTGCACATTAGGGGCCGTCGACAAATTACGTACGCAGCGAGGGGGGTTTCAAATTTCGCCGATTTTGCGTCCGAGTGCGTATGGTGGGGAGGGGACCCGAAACATGTACGTACGCAAATGTCCTTCCTTGTCATTATTTTTAGGTTTCAAGCAAGTCACCTCTTGCTCTTCTCTAAATTGTTGTCAATCCACATCTATTCAATCTCTCTTCATATTTTAGCTTTGTGTATAGTCCTTTTGTCATTTTTTGTCGCTTTCCTCTGTATTTTATCCAAATTTCTCGATATCTTATTTGAAGCATGGGTTTCATGCTTGCACACAGTAATCAAGGTTTGGTCTGACCAGTGTCTTATATAACTCGTGAATTATTTCTTTTTCTCCGCTGACTATTGCTCTTTTAATTATTCCTATCACCTTGTTGACTTTTCAGCTGCCTTGAGGGAAACAAATTTCTACTGAGATTGATGACATGTTCAACCGTAAATCGACTCATAATAATCTTGTTCAGCTATTCAATAGCTAATCCCATTGAGAATTTGTTGAACTTCTGGACAGGCAGTTCTTCATTCGAAGGAACGATCGGATGGATGAATGAATGCATCAATGAATAAGTATCTAAATGTAAGTATCCGTTTTGTTTGACATGCATGGTGTTTACAATGTCATTAAGCAGAGTTTGCTCCATTTGTTCAATTGACTAAGTTACGTGAGACATTTCTGATGCAGTATTAGCTAACATAAGCGTACTAAAGCAACCGAGAGGAAGCAGGCTCAAGTACGACATAGCCAGCAACTGTTCTGAGTGCAGTGCACATCATTTTGAAATGCTTGACAAGATGACAGCCACTGCTGAGTGTCAGCTATCCTTCGCATTGTATTGTAATCGTAATCGAAACTTCCAAATTTCACAAGTCTCGAAAAGCCAAGCGCAGAATTTAGCCTGTTCACGAGCGCTGTTTACACGTACGCATGCAGTCACAATCTTATTCGAATATCGATACATTAATTACATTACCTTGACATACCTCATTTTGTAACATGATCTGTTACTGCTGAAAGAATTTCTAACCGTGTAAGTTCACATTTTTCACATTGCTCACTGTACTGTCAATCCGAAATGCCGTTTAATTAGTGAGCGCATGGTTGGATAATGAAAGGTGTCGTCCAGTGACAAAAACTCCAGAAATATAATTGACCCCTACGGTCGCACCCTGCCAAGCGGTGGTCAAAGGTCGGAGCAGGTGGGTGCTAATCAGGATGCCGATGTGAATTAGGCTTCTACGTGACGTCTTGGATAGGGGCCCCTATTTAGCTCGTGTTTCGCCCAGGGAGATCCCCGACCCCATTAACGGCCCGGTCGTTGGGTTAAGGGCCTTTAGAAGTCCCCTTTTCACCCCATCACTTCTGCCCAGTAAAGCAAAGGCAATGCTTTCATCTGACCTTTGACCTGTGACGACAACGCAGGACATTGATTTCCCCACGTATCTGACTGCGTACTGCTAAACAGTCGGTCACGGGTCACGACCCCCGACCCGGGCTCTTGACCTCTCGCTCTACTTTATGCCAATGACACTGCTGCGACATAGACAGCGACAGACAGGCAGACAGACAGACAGACAGACAGACACCAAGACCAACACATTCAGAGGTTGCATGACGGTCGAATTCATGGTTAGGGTGCAGGTCCCCATTGTTGAGAGTCGGGGTTTTTAAATCCTTATACATAAACAATATGGGTTTGACCGCGCACTGTCGATGGAAAGATTTGGCGTTGGGAAGAAGACTGGCCATCTGCTCTTGTGTGCTCAAGATAAGAAAATGAAGATGCTAGCGTTTCATAGCTCACTGCAGGGACTAATATTGGCCTACACGGTGAAACCGATTTTGAAAGTAGTCCGTATATGGTATAAGTATACAAATGTACATATATTATATATAAAAATATATACGGATTTTTCCTTGTGTACTTATATTCGTATTCGTAATCTCAGCATTTCTACAGCGCCCACAAAAGCGTAGTCGCGGGACCCAGCTTATATAGGTGGCCATACCTAGTGGGACACGGTCCCTTCTGGCCGTCCTCTTGTTTCTACCAGAAATACTAAATATGCATAATATTGTTAACTGATGTGTTTTGTTGGTCTGGAGCAATAAATCTGATGGTTATGGTTATCGTTATATCTGTGTTTGGACTTTGGATGTACATATTTATGTTTGAATGTACGTTTTGTACTCATGTGTAATTATTGTTGGTCATTGCAGAACCTCGTCGTATCTTGAAAGTTCGTTAACTTCATTTAAGAAATGACAAAATGTGGAGGTAGTATTATATTATAATTATAGCCTAGTTTCTTATACATAACATAACACGAAAAAATTCTCTACAAATTCTAGATGTCATCCTACAAGATGATCACTTACGTGAAGCAAAATGCTCCATTATGGAATAAATAATATCCAATCCACACACTCTCCATTTTCTTCGTGTCAGCCACTCTCCGTGACCCGTGCGTTTAGGCGGGATAATTAATTCATGCTTGCGTTACAGAATGGCTGCCTCGCTTCCAAAATCCCAAAATTGACATCGAGTGTAACGCATATATTCCAAAATTTCGGATTGCAATAATCAGGACTAGTGTTGTTAGATCGTGGCAACAATTACTGTTAGTTATGTGAAAGTTGTTTAATTGAGAATTTTTTTAATAAAGTTATTTAAAAGTCTTATCTTGTTCTATCCATGTAGTCCGCCGCTTTTTAGTAACTGTTACTGGTAGTCAATGGTGGTCTTATACCGAATATTCTTACTTACTTGCTTACTCTGAATCCCAACAAAACCCACCGCAATTGCTAAGCTGTCTGCTCTTTCATTTTGGCATTACACCCAGGTTATATTCTATAGGTCTGCTATGTGTGTACAGTATGTATAACCTACAGACTGAGCCTCTATAGACCTACACACGCACAGAGATACAGTTAATGTAGGATGCAACCTAATAATTATAGTCCTCTGAGTGGATTCCTTGAAGGGGCGCTATAATATTCCCGAATTAATGAATCAATGAACAATCAAACTGACGTAACGATTACGTCATCCATTATCTCTATCGTTAAATTTGCCATTTGCAGGCATGGACATCCACGTTGATGGACGCATTTTAAGATTTTCATGAATTTCACAGAAATTGCAGTAATTTATCGAAATTCTTCCGATTTCTGCTGCACCAACTTCTGTTTCGATGCAATCTCCGTCGATGGGTATGAGGTTGACCAAATTAATTGCTGTGCATGGAATTTTTATCGAAATGTGCAACTTACAGATCGTTAACTCGGCCTGTTATATAAACACCTCTAAGTGACGCGTTTTTCCAGAGAGATAACTTCTTTTGATCGACGATATAACTTATATACATATATGTATATATATATATATACATATATGTGTGTGTGTATACATTTGTATTTATTAATTTGTACATAGGCCTAAGTTGTGGTTGTATTAATTTAGGCTTCCTAAATTTATTTCAGCTAATTTTAGTTGCTTAATTGTTTGAGAATGCTAATGAGACTCGGTTACTTTCATAGCGCCACAGATATATTTATATTTTTACATTTTTTTCTTCATCAAATTATTTGTTGAAATTTTTGTGATAGTAAACTCGTCGACCTCTATAATGTACCTGGCGTCATAATATAGTCATGTTTCTGTATTTTTTTAAATTAAACTTTATTTCTACTTTTGATGCATCTGAGTAAGCTGGTACAACTAGGTGACTTATTGACGGAGCGTCACTATATAATTTACTGTTCAGTAATGCATTTTATTCTAAGCATATTTTAATCTGATATAATCTACTCGTTTTCTTGAATTGTAATTGTACATTAAATTTTTCGCTTGGACGGGAAGACGATTTGCCTCCTTAAAATAGAGAGGAAAAGGGCATCTCTGTTTTTCGACTCCTCAACGCTGGGGACCATGCATATACTACCAATTCTTATAATACCTAGTCCTACGTGTACCTATATCATATATCCTTTCTATAGGTGGGGACGGGGATGAAAATCCCGTCGCTCTGTCGCTGGTTCTCTGCATTAGACTGCATATGTACCTCGCATAATGGTGCAAGCTGGATCTATGTTGCAGGCTGGTTCCCACATTCCACTGACCCTGCAGATTGGTGCTAGGGTGCAGCCCACAGGTTGTCCATAGGAATTAGCTGATACAGGCACAGATCAATATGTCTGATCCCGATTATCGGCTGATCCACGTTGCTGACCCACATAATATAATTTATAAATTATTATTTTATAATTTTTTATTGTCAGACGGGTGACCCACAAACAGACCCGCATGTATCTACGTGGGCCCTGGCTACATGGGCTGGCCCACATCTCGGGTCCATACAGTTTACCATGGAACGCGAATGTCAGTGCAGTGTTTTAGGTTAATTTATGAAGCGCTTAACAGTATTACATCTATAATCATGTGAGGAAGTTGATAGTTTAATTCGTGAATATTATGGCACAGTTTGGCGAGACAATGCTCAATCGTCTTCCTATGCAGGGATCTTTGAAATGAGACGTTATTCATGGACAACCATTGCCTGATGCCGCAAATAATTCTGGGCAAAAGACATCGTTCAATCGTCTTCCAACGCAGCGACCATTATATATACCTGGCGAAGTGTCATCCGTCAACGTACATGTAAGCTGTCGCCTGCAGAAATCAGGAGTCGCCGTGCTGAAAAGGTGACAGAGCTGAGGTTAGAAGCGTTTGGTAATATCCTTGTCTTACGTTACTCTGAGTTTCAGTGGCGGATTTAGGTTTTGTTGCGTGGGGGCGAACAAAATTTCAAGGGGCTCTGTGGCGCCTCCAAATTGACTAATTTAGTAAGTCAATCCTAATTAAGTCACCGAGCACGTTAAACACGATCAAACATCTAATCAGATACTTAAAAATTTAGACACGTAAATTTATGCCAATAAGACCTACAGTATCTATGTTGATCTAAGCAAGAAACTTGCTAGTTTATGTGAAATAGGCCTACTGTCTGCCTGATTTCATAGAAGAAAAACGATTTATCGTTGATTCAAAGTCAATGTCATCTGCAAGATCACATTCGATTGAAATTAATGCCAATCCTGATAGGAGTTCGTTTCTTATTGTTGATCGCTAAAACTGATTAACTTCAATGTACTGAAGCTTCTCTCAGCCGTAGCAGAATGTAACGGGTAGAATCAGATATATTTAGCAGGAATTTCAACTGATTGAACAGTTTGAACTATACCGTATAGTACAGTCATGAATTATGGGCACATTCAGTTGTCTCAAACTAGTAAAGACAAACTAATTAGAACTACAGTGCACGATGAAAGATTGTCAGATTTAGCAGTTTTGTCTATGCATCCTGCCTGAGTATAGTTCGTTTGGACTTTGAAAGCGTTTTTGAGAAATTTGTGGCTGCAGTGTATCCCCATTGCCGCATACAGCTGACATTATAAGTTCTAACTATATATAGGCTAACGTTGTGGTGGCGAGAGTGTAGGCCTATAAAAAGCGAATTGGAACCAGCGCAGTTACTCCTCGTTAAAGTGATAGACGAAAAATGTGTTAACTCTTGGTTAGAGAGAGTCTCCAGTGGCAGTGATATATGCGCCAAGTTGGGCCAACGGTAACCAAAGGACTCTTATCAATCATCGACACTTCACGAGATTTCACGATAGGTGCCACTTAATATAGCGCATTAAAGTCCGCTACATCAAAAAGCGCTGCTCGTCTGACTATTAAATTTTAACTCGTAGGCTCGTATCCTGTTAATTTTTATAAGTGCAGCTTAAGATATTTTCAAAATGTTCGCTGTGCAGAATAAAATTGCAAAAGCACGAACGTATACAGCGGTCGAATGTTCCAAGAGGAAAATCTGAGACATGAGATGAGCTATGGGCTCGAGTTGATGACGGAAGCGCGGCACCTGCATAGCTTCACACACAGTTGAGCGCAGCAATTGTTGATCTACTTGGGACATAACGGTCCCTGTGGTTTTTGCGGGTTCGGTACCAACGCATCTCGGATCTGTTGGAGGTCCGCTCCAACAGATGAATCTTGTGGCTTATTCTGTCTATGGGCCCCCTAAGGATAGGCTATTTGATGTCTGGCATAACGTGTTTTAATAATAATCTTCTTTTGTTCGCTGTGTTGCATTAGGTGCCTTGTTGATTGAGGTGAGATAGGATTGATTGAGGTGAGATGTGGTGGAATGAGGTGAGATGTGGTGGAATGAGGCGAGATGGGGTGGAATGAGAAGAGAGTGGGTGGAATGAGGGGAGATGAGATGGAATGACGGGAGATGGGGTGCGAAGAGGCGAGATGGGTCTCTGTAATTATTATTATTACCTCTTGTAGTGTATGTTTCGTAATACTGCTGGGCCTCTGAAGCGGTGTAAAAACCCGTAAACCCAATATTCTTATCATTTTAAATTTATAAGTTGTTCTGTGTTGAGCCGATGGGAGGTGGAATGGAGAGGGTGTTGTGATGGGGGAAGAGGTGTAGGGGATGTGGAGAGGGAGAGGGCGGTGTGACGGTAGAAGAGGCGGAGGGTATGGGAGTCGACGATGGAGGAGATGGCGGTGGAAAAGAGAGAGGGCGGTCTGATCGTGGAAAAAGCGGAAGTGGACTCGCGACAGGGCAGTCGAAGATGAATTTAGGTTTAGTTTTTAGAATTTTGATGAGGAACACACAGACAATAGGCCTATAGGATAGTTTTATGTATCTAAGAGTTATATATATATATATGAACTTTGAGACGAACTCGTATACGCTCTATTAAACAATCTCTGCAGCTCAAGCTCTATATTTCTTTCTTTCTATCGGTCTCTATCTATCTCTTTCTAAATCAATCGATCCATCCATCCATCCATCCATCTATCTGCCTATTTCGCTCTATTTTTCTCTAGAATTACCTCTAATTAAAATTAAAGTAAGGACGTCAAGCACGTTTGTTTATATTATTCATTTTCTGTCTACCTGTCTGTCTCTATCAGAGTATGTCGGTCTGTCTGTCTGTCGGTCTGTATATATAATGTGTATGTAAGGCTAAAACACCTGTAACCATGGTCTCTGTGGTTCATAAAAATAAGGTTATAGGCCTATATCATTCAACTAACTTATTAACCTTTCTTAGTGTTTTTCAATAAAACGGAGATGCTGGAGATCGGGCAAGCGCCTTCAACCATCCGAGATATGAATAGCTCGACGCGGCGGAGTCCAACAAACCATATCAATTCAGGAAGAATTTGTTCATGGAGACAGCTTCTTTTCTAACGAACGCTAAAACACAGGCTTTACCTCACAAAATGTGAGGAATTTAGGACGATTTATAGTAATAGATTACAAATCAACACTTAAATTGCGTGGCAGATGATTAGCGTGATGGCTTTACGAAGAAACTACTTTACGAAGAAAATTGAACTTTGATATCAGTTAACGTTCAGCAGAGTATCTAACAGTTTCTATAACGCCCTTCAATTTCTTTTGCACCCTGAAGCGTAGAATCTTCGTGATACACGTATACGATTAGCTGTTATAACCTCATTCTTCGTTTCCATTCATTTCCATCTCACATTCCTTGCAATAGTCATTCTCTTCTTCTCCCTCCTCCTCCTCACACTCAGAGTCCATCTCCTCCTCGTCCCGTTCTACTTCGTCCATCAGCAAAAACAGTTTGTCGAGAAGCTTCGATACGTTCGGATTGTTTACGGCAAATCGAATTAGTTCGGCCGCGCTGTCTATCAGCTCCGTATCGTCGCCATTCCTGCAGGTTTCCTCGCTTTCCTTCTCCTCTTCCTCCTTCCTATTCTTCTCAGCCTTCAAAAATTGAATATCTAGACGTTGTAGAGAGGCGTTTTCTGATAAGTTATCGAACGTCGGTTCATCACAATTGCATCGAGTTTTGTCACAAAAACGCTGTGTTACGACATCGTTGCATGACGTAGTAAATATTGGTGACACGTTTGACTGGTCAGGCGTGACGACATGCCTTTCATTGTCTGGGTAGTGGCAGGGGTGAAAATCTTGCTGAGTGAGGCAAGACACTAGCGGATTGCTGCTGCAAGTAGGAACAATGAGCGAAGGTACAAATAACCTGTGCACTGGCTTGAAACAAAGACTGCAGCCAATGTCTCTGTCGGAAGATAGTTGTTCCCCATCTTTGAGCAGGTGTGGCAGTCGCGAATGGGTTGTTGAGGGCTTTCCGAGTTGTGACAATAATTTTGACTCAAATGGAAGAAAAACGACGTCTGTTACTCTTCGGAGTTCCCCGTGGTTCTGGCGATTGTAGCAGCCCTGCTCTTGTTGATGCCAGTCCTGGTGTTTCAGAGGATTTCTTATTCGAAGGTGTCCTCTGAGACCTTGAATTACGTAATCTTCTGGTTCCAGAAACTGCTCAAGGAATCCGACGGCTTCGTCCGCGCACCGTTCATAACCGACATGAAACCATCCTGTGAGGCTTTGTTCCGCTTCCGCCGATGGAGCGAACATGATGGCCCGGAAGTCCTCAGGAGAAGTCGCGAAGGAAGAAGTTACTTGAAAGAAACAAATAGACATCAGTTGACAGCGAAATAACTGGAGGTCAAACATTCCTATGTAGGCCTATGGGGCCGCTGACATATTATATAACGCTCAAGGGGTAGATGGGTGGGTTCCTGTTTTGTTAGCGTTATATTGTGTAGGGTGAGAGGGGGGTAGGTCGAAGGTTTCGCTATATAAGACACTTTTTTCAACTTATGCTACTTAGCCTTTTGCCTGACAATTTAAAAATCCATGTACCACTGCTGACCTTCATTGTTTAAGCGAAGTTCACAATACGTTGTGAACCAAAACTAGTACCATTAGCTGCCACCAGGTAAATTGATTTGATGTTCTTACTTATTATTTATAAATCCACTTTTAACAATTTCCTGTTTACAATTTTAACAATTTCCTGTCCAAAGCTGTGAACGCTCTTAAATTCCGTTCTGTATGCTTTCAATGCTTTGTGTTGATTCTGTTTTAAATTTAAATTAATTCATTTGAAATAATTTTTTCGGTAGGTATTGTTGATTTCATTTTCCATAATATGTGTAAATAGTTTATATGTTTACCTAAATACCCAATTGTAGTTGTAGTATACGCTCTGTATAATACGCTATTAAATAGGTAGAGTTGTACCGCGAACCTATCGATAAATACCTGCTAATTCAATATTAAACCAAACCATTCTGTCTGATACTGTAATCCTCATTTCTAGTGCAAAACAGGTGGGGAACTAAAATGGTGTTTTTAGATTTAGGATTTACGCCACTACCATGTATAATCAGGTTGTATTAGTAGGCCTACATGTAGATACATGGTGACAATCGTCGACTACCCAATTAGTTACCGTAATTAATACAAGTGAATTTAATGCCATTAAAAGTCTGATTATTAAGATGCAGAGGAGCTCCATACATACGGTCTAATCATCATTGGCACGAAACAGCACACAATTTTAAGATAGCTTTTGTTACATAGCCAATTGGGCGTATGATGATTTTTTACTGCAGTTCTTGAAATAGATTTAGGCAATTATCAGCTGAATCACTACTATTAAAGTGCTAATTACCATTGTATTGCTATTAAAGTTTTAAACTGTGCAATACAATTATGTCGATTTTATTCCTTTTAATGTGCTTATAGACTGGGATTTGTAGGGGGTAGGTAGCATATCTGTTATATAATATAGGGGTGGGGGTCACAGCTGCTGCTATATAACAGCAAAAAAGGCCAAAACCTGAGATTTTATGCGTTATATAATATGTGAACGGCCCCTATAGTGTACGGACGATAGTCGGCCGCATGGTTAGCATTCTTGGGCGTGAAGGTATAATATACGACGGCCTTGCCAACAGTTTGGAATTGGGGCGTGGGTAACCATGAGTGCCTATGAGTAGGTTTCTCGAAGGGGCGCTATATAAATTTTCGAAATCAATGAATAACCTAATCGGATAGACCTATACTTGATTGAAAGATGGCGGATAGATAGACGCATAAGCGTCATATTCAAAGGGGCATAATCAGAGTGTTAACAAAATCCTTAAGTAGACCCATCGTTCTGCATGGTCTGGCATTTGAATTATCGATTGGGTTTTGACATTCCCAACGCACGATTGTGCACACTTAGCCTAATATAGCCTATCATGACCGTGATTTATTTTAATGCATTAATTCAAATGATGACGACGACCACGATAAAAATAATCTTTAAAAAATGGCATCGTATGCCTATACCTGCAGATAGCTAAGTCTGAAAAATTAACACCTCACTCTTTAGACCAAGGTTACGCCCAAATGAGGACTGCAGTAAATTGAAGTAGGTCTATCATTCGCCTGCAAATAAGCTGGTTCCCGCGACTTCGCTTTTGTGGACGCTGTAGAAATGTTGAGATTACGATTATCATAGGTAACCCAGCATCTAGATAAGTGGCACCATTGGACGTACGAACCTGCCCAAGGGCAGAGAACTTGAAGGAGAAGGTGCGTATAGGCCTTTACTTCCGAAACGTAAGTCTATGATCAATGTATGACAACTTACAAATCTTTGTCAGGCTCAGAAGTTGTAAAGCGGTTTCTTTTCTTGTAACAACTCGAGTTCCTTCCACAGATGGTCAACGTTGCTAATCAGAAATCCTTTATTATTCGTGAACTACTAAGACCTTCTGCCGTGATCAAAGCTTCCTTCCGATCTTTAGGTTATTCAGCATCCGATTCAGTAGGGGGGACTATAAGACTCTGACACCGACCAACGAAGTGAAGATGATTGGCGTATATATATTAGTCAACTGGACTGACCGAGCGGGTTTTATAAATGGGTGGATGCCACCTGTTGAGAGGGATGATTGAAGCAGCGCATCACTCATTGGTGAATGCATCAACCTCATAGTAGACCCACCTCTCACTGTCTGTGTGACCTCTCTGTCTCTGTCTGTCTCTCTCTCTGTCTCTGTCTCTGTCTCTCTCTCTCTCTCTCGTCCGATTTTCGTTTGATCTATCTTCTCTATTGATTCTCTCGCCATGTCGACTTTCAATGTACCTATTATGTTAGCTGACGAACTGGTCCAACGCCTTCAGCGCATTGAACGACACCGCCAGTGGTCAAGAAGGCTGTGATCACTGACCAATAGCCACTGCCCACTACACATTCGCCCCTCCCTCCTCATCATTGAACGCGGAAGAATATAACAGCGATCCATGAGGAACCAATGGGTATAAACGCATACCATCCTTGTCATGGATGCGTCGTTGAATAAACTTATCACACACACACACACACACACACACACACACACACACACACACACACACACACACACACACACACACACACACACACATCAATGGGCATGAACTATGAAGTGTTAGCCACTTCATATTCTTTGTCTCGTCATACTAAAGCAAGTTGCCAGTCCAGGCATACCTCTCCCTCGCCGTACCATCTTCCCACCGACAGTGTACGGTCGCTGTACCCTACTCATCATAGCGCAGTTGGCTAGGAATGCAGGTTTAACAGAAATCTCGACACAAGTGTCTGCCCTGGCTGGAATTTGAACCCCCAACTTCTCGGTTGAGTCCAGCAGTCAGCACGTTGACCAGAAGACCGCTGTGCACCCCACCTCACGCCATTGAACGTAGACTCGCCAACAATTAAACCTACGTGAGTTTAAAAGTTAGAATGGAAGCATGATTGGTGTTAATACGGTCCGTAACGTTTGAATCACAATTAGCAGTTACTAAACTAAGCCTCATCCAGGACCCAGATCCGGCGCAATAGATTTAAAATCCAATACCTGAACTATAAATAATCAGAGGTTGTCCATAAAAGGATCAAATTTAGATTTTACAAATATAACCCGTCGCCTATATGGGATATTCGCCTTCAAGAATGAGTCTGAATGGTGGTGACTGAGAGTCCGTTATTATGAGAGGATATCTGACTTACTTAACGCCATTGGAAAAATAATTAGTATTCAAGTCACCCTTGGATTAAAAAATGTTGGGTGCGAACATTAAAAAATGTATTTACACACAAAGGCAAAATAACCGCACACGTGTAATTCGTAGGAAGTCTACGGTTGGCCTGCCGCCTATGTGGCAAAAATCGGTTGAACACTAACTTCTGTACATTTTAAATGAAAGATCTGCAAAACTTTGCATTATATCTTATTATGTGCTATTTTGACGGTGCTGTTGAAAGATAATTAATCAGACTTTCAGTTAAATTATAATTGAAGCGTTCGTGTGAATTAGAAATCGAGCGTTAGTCATGCAAATAATATTATAATCTGACACGTGTACAGAGCATCAAGCATCAACTGCAAACCGAGGTGCCTCAGTATACAACGGTGACGGAAAGCGGTTGCTTCCAGTCCTACATAAGACAGGTTTGTTCCAAACAGCTAACTTACCATAGTTGCAGAATTAACGGCCAGGTCGTCATACAAGGAGTCTGAGACCTACGTAGGTTCATCAGTATCTAGTCTACACTTAGTAGACTACGGCAATTGCATCCCCTAGCAGTAACAGCAAGCCTAGTTATGTACTGACGAGACTATGGCTAGTCTAACTGCTATGGATAGAGGCAAAAACAGCTAGGTGATAGTAGGATTTCATCGGTTGTTGTCTCCTCATAGGCAATGCTTTACAACAGCCAGGTATCCTTGTAGTGCAGTTCCAGCCCGGCATAGATAGTTGCAGTGTTGGGCACGAGACCAAAACCTCGAGACCAAGACCGAGAGGTCCAAGACCAAGATCGGGTGGTCCGAGACCAAGACGTTGGCAACCAAGACCAAGGGTCCGAGATCAAGACCAATGCTCTTTTTTAATAAACAATTCAATTTATAAAGACGCTAAAACGGAATAACATGCTTGAAACATTAATTTTATTGCTGATGAATACTAATCTTAATAATGGTCCAGAAAACAGTTTTACCGGCCAGTCTGAACTTTTGCGGGTTCAGCCCTTAGCTTTGGCCTGAGAACATCATACTAAAAAGTACTTACAGTATACGATAGGTCCTAAATAACACATTTGAACAAGTAGATTAACGTTTCGTTTGAATGGTGTACATATACTTGTATTCGGAATTGTAGGTTAACAGTGATTACACATGGCCGACCCTATAATTATTAGATTGTTCCAAAACCTTGACATTTGTGAAAGCAAATTTTGAAACGGCTGGTATCGTTGCAAATGCATTTTTTTGCCCATAGTAACATGTATGGGCCTATTTAGATGGTCAGCATGTCATTCATCGATAACAAGCGCATAAGGCTTAAACATTCGGTGTCTCTAATAATCAATAGTAACTGACAAATATCAAAGAAATTGCTCTGATACGGCAAATGACCAAGAACGCTAACCTACGACGGAGACCAATCTCAAAACCATTCCTTTAAGACCAAGATCAAGACCAAGGGTCCAAGACCAAGACCGATGCATTCGAGACCAAGACCGCAGTTTTCCGGTCTCGAGACCACATCCCTGGTTAGTTGCCCAGCCAACAAGTGACTATTAACATGACTAGCAGTATAGTATTGTAGGTAATACCTGGAAATTCATATAGCACCTTTAAATCATTCTAAAAGACATTAACACGTCACTACCAAACAAATCGAGAATGATTATCTTGAGAAATAGTTGTGATTTTGTTCAGGCAGCTACTAAGCAGCGGCATTTTCTATAATCATCCTGACATGGAATGAACTTTCCCTGGAGATACATATTCTCCCAGGATTCCTTCCTCTACATTCCATCAGTTGCTCAAGACGGTTTTCTTCTGCCTCGCCTGGGAGTGCCTCTGAAGGAAGATCTTGAAGGCGTTATAAAAATTCCGATCGACTCATTTTCAATGCCATATTTGCACCATAACGACAATCCCTGAATGCACAATGTGCTCGCCACTCCAGTCACTGCAAATATTTGCTATTACTTGCACAAGTCAAGATTTTCCTTCCAGAAAGAGCCACAGTTCTGACATCATGTTATTTCACATAGGTTTTCTTTCCATACCTTCAAAATCAGATCTCCTATTATAAGCCCATACAAATGCAGGCTGGAAAATTTTTATCTTAAAAATTCACATAGATGTTGAATTGGTACACACCCCTACATCTCAGGTCACAATATCTGCTGTTAGTGTCAGACAAACTTTCCCACTAAATTGACAGCCACAATTATGTCAATCAAGTTCCTCAGATAGAGACAACTCAAAGAATGCAAAATCAATTTTCATACACATTCTAAAAATGCCTTTCAGCCTATAGATACAGTTTGAGAAGTTCATCACAGACAGCAGTTGGAGGCAGAATACCGATATTCGTAAATAAAAGTCGGAGATATTCGGGAGGTGTGTAGTCCACCATCTGATGTTCGTGACGCCTGGAGTTCAGCTTTGACGCCGGATACTAAACATTTCAGAAGAACAAAACAGTTGGACATACGAAGAGACATAGTTTTACAGGAATTGCATACAAAAACTAGACATTAAAATTCTGTTACAAACACAGTCATTTACCCATCTGTCTCAGAAATCAAATGGTAAATTGCACTTAAGTTAAAATTTGCTTAAACCGAGTAGAACAGAACCAAGCGTTGAGATGCCTGTTAGGAAACTAAATCAAAAATTGGTGGAAAAAAATCATTTTGTATAAGTGAATTAATCTTTATGTTAATCTTACATCATAATTCACATCATAACTAAGGCTGTCAAAAAAATTTTAAATCAAGGCCTGGCTGCAGTCACAGCAGCAGGCACATATTTATACAATTCTTCATTTAAATAACTTTACACACTGTAAAAGTTTATTCATCCATTCACATCGAATCCCTTAAATTTGAGCCCTTCAAACTCAGAGGTTCTCTACCTCTACTCAGAGGTTCTCCCAACTCCAGCACAGCTAAAAAGAAGTCTTAAGGCGAAAGAAGAACGTAAGAGAGAAGGTCCTGGGAAAGAGATTAGACTCAAGAGGTTGATAGGTCCACCACCGAGAAAGCATGATCTTACAGGCAAGGAAAAGACAACTGTTCATATAAATAGAAGGATCGAGAGCTTCTATCGATAAGAAAAGGGCAACAGAGCTAACAAAACTAGACAGAATCAAGACCTAGTAAGCAGCACCAGACTGGGACATACAGGTATCCTGTATGCCTTATGTGTTAACATTAAAAATTTAAAATAGTTTATAAAAGGTAGTCAACCTGATAATTACAAAATTCTAAACTGTGGTGTATAGAATTTGTTTCGTTTAACTGCCTAAATAACGTCATAGTGAAATAGTTGAAGATTACCTTGAACTTGTTTGGCAGGCCCTGCTGATTGAGTGGGTATACTCTGACAAATTTGAAGCTTTCGACCGCCACATAAACCGGCTTATTCATCGCCTTTGCAATAACAGCTACGTTGAATGAGCCAACCTGATATCACGCACACACATACATACGTGGAATCACAATAACATAAAAACATATCCTGCTCGTATAAACATAGATATGTTCGTGATAATAACTAAATAAAATAGATAAATTAACAGCCAACAATAACGTGTATGTATGTGTGCATGTATGTTGCTGACAACTTCTGTAGAATCTCTTTTTTATATATATATATATATATATATATATACACATATATATATATAATTGTGGAACATGGCTATTTAACAAAAGTATGGAGGAATATAAGGCTGAAGAACGGTCTAATGTGTGTTTCGAGTTGCCACAAAGGAGAATAAAATGCAGTGAATTATTGTATTATTGCCTTTGTTGCAACTCAGCCAAAAGATTTAAATCAAGAAGATTTTTAAGAAACAAGAGGCACACATCCCAAGTGAGAGCCTCACCTTATCTTACAAAATGTGAGCATTGTGAAGGTACATTCTTATTGTTACTGCACATTTTGTGAGCATTACTGACTAATGACAGGTATCAAACAATAGCACTGAGCCACTGTGAGCGAAGGAGTTGTTCAAAGTCCTTACACAGTAATCATCTAAAGGAAGGCTTGAACCCATACACTCTGCATTACAAGGCAAGCGTTCTAACCGATAAGCTACCATGCACCATAGTCAATGACAGCGTTCATCAATTTACCAAGAGAAATATGAAAAGCATATATGTCAGACCTTGTTGATGATGCCTCCGCTTTCTGCAACTCCCTCGGCTCCAAGAATCACCATGTTGATTTTCTCCATCACAACTCTAAATTTAGACAAAAATCACAAAAACAATCAATCATCAATCACATCCCTCTGTACGATATCTCGCCCTCAATGCAACCATTGCAGGCCCCAAGCATATGCTAAGTAAGTGACAAAAGGCAGAAATGACCAGTCACATTCATCGATCAAAGGTGGAATCACAAGTCACAAGACGCTAATCATGAAGAAGATGGCAGTTCTGCGATGAACTGACCCCATGTTAATAAGGACTTTGGGATTTGTCC
Source organism: Bimastos eiseni (assembly GCA_959347315.1). NCBI lineage: Eukaryota > Metazoa > Annelida > Clitellata > Crassiclitellata > Lumbricidae > Bimastos > Bimastos eiseni. The sequence goes on along the minus strand of OY365821.1, from coordinate 14,238,243 downwards.
ATTGCTCATTCGAGTATTGAGTGCTCAATGGTTGAGTGAAGCAAATGAGCATTCCATTTTTCTTGCAGGCTCAACTAATAAGCTCTTGTGAGCTTAACTGTTTTAAATTTAATCCCGAAAGACAACTATGAGAATCCTCAGTTTTCAGTCAACTTCACTAGACAGCAAAACAGAGTTCAAAAGTGTCTAATTAACATTCAGACTGACCGACTCCGTAGACTCCTTCAAAACCAAGTTGAAATCCTACTTATTTGCTAAGGCTTATCCTGTCTGCTGACTTCACTGTAGTTTTGCACGGCGCCCTTGCAGTGGTGCGGCCACGTTTACAGCACCATATAAGTCGGCGTCATTATTATTATTATTATTATACCACACCCCATTCAATTGGACATTAATTCTGCTCTGTGATTCTACAGAGCTCTGTAAAATTATAGCCAATAAGGGTCAGGTTTATAAAATAATACATCCGAATAAACTCACTATATGGCTGTCTTATTCACCAAAACTTGTCATAATGTTCATTGAATTTGGGAGACATTTAAAAAAACCAGCTCACATTACAACAAGTTTATTTTCCAGACATGAGTGTTATATCAGAATTTGTTTTATAGTGAACTGAGTAAAAATGAGTTTTCAGTGAATGATCAGTCTTGTGTTGTCAAACAACCTGGACGTTAAACTTACCCAACTTCTGCATCTAAGATGAGAACTGATGGGATGTTTGCTGCAGCCAAATCTCTGCACATCAGCACTCTAATAACAAAACATACAGCTTAAGCATACGTTTTAACTTCTGACAGAACTTACACTGTATTTTGCTTGGCTTTTTAATTGTACCAAAGAAATCAATAAGAGATTATCATTATGCAGTTATTAACCATTTAACAACCAGCATTATTGATTATGCCTAAGTACATTTGAGTACACACTGGTCGTTAAAAAGGTTAAGTGACACAGTCTAACAATTCACCATCAATCGATGGGGTCTGGTAATTATGAGCAAAGGACTTGTTGAAGGTCACTATGCATTAACAATGTTGAATCAAAAGAAAACATTTATAATTGTATTATTGTTGTTCATCATTCATATGTCGAACAAAAGATCAATTAAAGAATACAGTTCTGTGCTTTCTAAAACAATTAAGGAATCCTGTGGAAATGGCCCTTATAAATTTGAATAAATTAACTCACTATTTTTAATACTGGCTCTCTGCAGTTCAGATCAAAAGCCTGCATCATTTGCATTACCTAGCAGATGCTCATATTGCAAAGCATTTAGGAAAATAATAATTATTATCAATAAATATCCAGAATGCTCTTAAATGTATAAAAATACCAGAGCCCTTACCCTGAGTTATCAGGCCTTGATTCTGTTACGTAAACCTTTAGATTTTTGCCAGCTGCCTTCTTCAACACTTGCAGAACAACTCGAGACCGTGAGTGCGTCAAAATGGTCTGAAGCAAAGCAATAAAAAGACTGAATGCACTAAACACTTTCAATAACTAGCAGATCAAAACTGTCACCATTTGTTTAGCTGGAAAAAATAGATCCTCTGGCCATATCTGCTGACTTTCGTTGCTCTATTTTCTGAACATATGACCACGATCTTGGCGTTGTTCTTGATCATGAACTTACATTTACTGAACTCTTAAACAATTTTTCAAGTTCCTGTTTTCTCAATTGCGGTAAACATGGGTCAAATGAATCTAAACAACTTCTGTGCAGCCACATAAATAACGCACAATACATCAACACAAGCTCACCATTCTTTCGGAGATGAACGGCTGGATCTGTTCGGCGATCTTGATTCGAGCGGCACTGATGTTCTCGAGATAAACCTCTCCTCTCTTAATTAGAAACTCCTTGCATTGCTTGAAGTCCTGCAATTGGAAAAACCACTACAAAACTCTACTGTTTAGCACTCTAAACCAATCCAACGACTTCAAAACCAATATAATCACAATGTTCAAGATGATAGTATGAGGATGCTAAGAGTGAAATCGCAATCAAATCATGATCCGTTGGAGAAGTCAGTTGACTATCTGATGGATCTTGGGAATCAGAAGACTTGACACATCAACAAATTGTCCGATCCGAATATAAAATCAGCAGACGAGGACCAATAAAGAATTGGCCTGTCATGAACAACCCTCTGAGAGATTGGAGAAGACCAAAGGGTCAACCGATGGCTACTTGGACAAGTGATCGAGAAGGATCTCATAGACCTAAATTTTAGTCCCCATACAACATGGAAGAAGGCACAAATGAGATCCATGAATTCAGGATCCTCGTCCAGGGTCACTACACCGTGTTGATTCAGCATAAATAAACTTAAAACTATCAGATTACAGACCCAGCGACCGAATAAACCACTGCACAAATACAGTCTCTGGTTATTTTCCTCTTCAACAAATATAAAAACAAACAAAGCTAACCATATTGTCAATACTTCCACGGGACCGCGTAATAAAGTGGAGAAACAGTTCACAGCCCGATTCGATAGACGTGATGCAGTCGTTGTGATCAGATGTAGTTAGGCTCTCAATGGCCTTCTTAACGTCGAAAATAAGACCCGCCAACGTTTCATCTAGACACACAAAGGAACTATTCGTAAACTGTGTCATACAGTACAGTGTGAGTATGGTAACATGGACCTGGTAAAAAGGTTGCAAGACTATAGTTAGAGCCTAACCAGAGACCTTCAGTAGAGTAGAACTTCCTGAACTTAGACTTGAACTGAGGGGTGAGGAAATTAGAGCCCAGTGTAATGCATGTATATGCATCTGAAGCACATATTAAAGAACCTCTATTGTATTGTGAAGCAAATTAGTGCCAAGATCACAACATGTAAAGCAAAAAGAAACATGTACCACAGCACTACCTACTAGTACTACGGCGGATGAATTCCATCAACGTTCGTATCGCAGCAATAGCCTGAGATAAATCTGGATCATCGGACATTATCTGCCGAAAATGTAGAACAACAGCTACAAAAAAATATATGAAACGGTTTGAAAACTGCAGGTCTCACTTTCTGCGCATTTCCTGTTAGCTAACAGCGACGGTCGGTCAGGATATTGATCCTTCTCCACTCACCTATTCTTATGCTTATTAGGGCTGTCAACGGTTAACCGGTTATCCGATTAGCCAACCGTTGATTAGTAACCGGTTGGTGAAATTCACCTGCCACTAACCGTTGAAATGATATACCCTCTAAATCTTTATCCTTCTTGTTTCAGAATATGTTATTTCTTGTTGTTACTCAAGGGGATATTTTATTTCAGGGAGTTAAACTTTTTAGACCACCTGAAATCTGCATGATATATCGTCGGGCGAACGACCGAGCTGAAGACCATCTAGCACACATTGATACTACTGGGCCACCTATATATTTCTAATTTATAGTACAAGCCAACGACCTAGCCGAAGACCGTCTAGCACAGCACACATTGATAAACTGCACTACTGGGCCATCTAACTACGCATAATTTATAGTACTACTAAGTCAGTTTGCGGCAGTTTCCCCCCCCCTACAAAATTCCTAATAAATTAGTAAACCAACGGTTATCCGGTTAACCGCTCACATGGACGGCGGTTAATCGGTTGGGATTTTAACAGATGTTTGACAGCCCTAATGCTTATAATATAATTTAAAAACACACCTGAAGGAAACGATGATAGCCCTCAGATAAAATATTTACCAGAAATTTTTCACGGGTTTGCTTTGGAGGTGGCGATCAACTTTGGGGGGGGGGGACATGAGGTAAGAATCAGGCATGGGTGATGCAATAATGATCGTATCTATACGAATGCAATAAGTTATTATTGCATTTTGTAAGTTAGGGTTACCTTCGTTACTCATCTTTGAAGATGCTCTTAAATGAGAACAATTTCGATAATTCAGGTTCTGTTGATAGGTAGAAATTAAGCTAGCAAATCAAAATAAACTCAATGTAACGGATGCAGTAGAAAAGATTATAAGTCAATCCAAGAGCTTCCATCAATGCTAACGATAAAGCTATATAAGCGAGGTATACTGTCGGAAGTTTCTGTTACAAGTTTTCATAGCAGGCCATATGCTTTTTCTTGTGGTAAAGATAAAATAATGCAAAAGTTAATTGTGTGACACATTTGGTCTTTAGCCTAACTGCAGTCTTACGTTAATCAAATTAAACCCTACTGCCACGGCTTAATTCTATTTAGCCATTTAGCCAAATCGTAATGACATCAGCTACGGACCTACGGTACTCCCAGAGCTACAAACATGTTGGCTTTTGGTTATTGGGTCATTTGTTTTTTTTTACAAAAACTAAAGGATACGAAAAATGAACATTTTTGTTTTGTGTTTCTTAGAATATTTTTAAAATCAATTTACCAGGGCTGCAAACATGTTGGTTTTTTCTTATTTGTTTTTTTTACAAAAAAAAACAAAGAACAAAAATCCCAACTTTCGATTTTATAAAAATCTTGGTTTTTTGCACCTCTGGGTCTCCTACGCACGTAGGCCTAGAACAATTTGCACAAAGACCTCGCCAACGAGGTACTGGAAGATTGGCTTAAAGCTTTGTCTGTTTCTAACGTCGTGTTGCAGCAACTTCACATACTTTGCCCAAAACCGCGGCAATTCACAGCACTTTTGGAAATTCACGTCATTCGCGGGCATCGCGGCAAATGCTGAAATCACGGCGTGAACGGCTCTCGTGAATTCGTGAATATCTATTATACCACACATTCGCTCTTACTTACTGCAAAATGGCATCACCTCGGAAAATGGCGGTGTGTTGTGTAGGTTGTGGCAAGAAAGCCGCTTTGAAACGTCCAAAAACTGTAAGCATCAGGTGTTTAAGCATTTTAAAAATATTATTATTATTATTATTATTATTATTATTATCGTATTTATCCTAAGAAACGTGTTTGTTCTGGGGTTATTATTATTGATAAATCTTCTGCGGCCGAAACTTGCCCAAAAACAAACGAAAATTTTACTTCTACGGCCGAACCCGTACAACGTTTAGCGCGTGAAGACCTCTGTGCACGCGCTGCCAATGGCGCATGCGCACTGTTAAAACATCTCAAATTTGTAAAATGCGTCGTGAGGGTCGGTTATGGTCAGGTTAGGCATCGTGAGGGTCGTTTAGGGTCAGGGTTTGGGTTAGTGTCGTTTTTAGACATATATAAAGAACTTTCGGCTACAGAAGTGATTTTTCGTTGTGGTCTTAGGCCGAACTTTCGGCCGCAGAAGCTCCATGCTATTTTTATTATTATTTTAATTAATTATTATTTTCATTAATTGTTAATTAATTATTATTATTTTTCATTATTATTATTATTATTATTACTATTATCGTCTGAGGTACAAAGGATCCCTCAGGATCCTTTGTACCTCTGGCGACTGGCCGACTAGTTGCTGGCGACTAAAGCTAAAACTGTTTTAAATGTTCTCATCCAATGTGATGCACAAAATATCCCTAAATGCCTTGACTTTTATTCTTATTATTTTTTTTAGCAGTTATAGCAGGGTTATTTATTTGTACACCATTGAACATATTATTATAATTATTATTATTTTATGAATAGTGACTAGAAAATAGTGTCACATTAATGTATCTAGTTGAAACTGCCTGAAAGAGTAAACGTTAGTCGACTGCTAATTTTGTACAGTTGGAGTTTAAGCTCCACCTGCATGCCCTTAGTCAGTCAGCTACCCATCCTCCCATCCTTTGCATGGGCGGAAATTATTTGGACAGGCATAAATTGTGCATGGACGGGTCGTGGAGATAAATACAGTTCGTCATTGTTGAAAAAATATTTTTAGCTAGATGTTATATACCGTTCAATCAATTTCTTCCAAGCATCTGAAGTTAACAGATTTGCTGTTTGTGTCATTGTATGTAAAACAGATCTGTTATTTAATTGTGAACAAAACGCATCGGTTATTCAGCATAGGGTAGGTTATTGCCATTGGACACATAGGGTTGGAACTTTGGTCATTTGCAATTTTTTACTCACACAACTTTGAAGTTCAAATGAATTGAATTTATATGAATTTAATATAACACCCCTTCAAGACAACTAACAGACGCGCTCCCTATCCAGGCCCGAGCAAAAAGAACAAGTCTTGTGTCTGGCGGCACTGTTCTTTATTTCCGGCTAAGGTCCTGATCACCTGTCATCTCTGTAGTTGCTGGCACTATAATTGTAAAGAACAGTTATTTTGAACGTAGAGCCTCATAGATAAGCAGTCCTGCGTTACGAAAGTAAACCTAATTTTTAGCTCATAGGGTTGTGTGGAGCACTGCTATTTTGAGCATAGAGTCTCATAGATAAGTAGTCCTGTGTTTAAAAAGTAAACCTTTAGAGAATTTTTAGCTTATAGCTGTGTGGAGCACTGTTGTGGTAAAGGACCACTGCGACCTACTTACTGCACGGTTCATGTATTTGATAGCACTCATATTCGGTTTGCTTAAATCAGTAACTAAGCATTTTTGCAATATCTTACAGGGCGAAGCCTTTTGCAAAGAATGCTTCTATTTTGCCTTTGAGGAAGAAATTAATCATACAATACAGACTGGACAGCTGTTCAAGCACGGTGACCGAGTTGCGATTGGGGCTTCAGGTGGAAAAGGTAAGTTTTTGTCTCTTGCATTCATGCAGCCAGCTTAAGTTGTGCCACCAAAACCCTTCCAATCTCTCTATGCTAATGACTGCTAATCAATAGTCCTGCTCTCATAATGGCCGCTTCTAGTTTAACCATGTTAAAAATTTCACAGTTGTAATCGTAAGCCCCAAATTTATAAGGCACGCTCTATTGTATCCTGTTGGAGAAGCCTTGTCAAAATTTGATGGGGTGATGAATTTTTGAAGTTGGGCTAAGGTAGAAAACTGGAAATGTAACTTTTTCTATTGCAATATGTATAATATTTTTGATTCAGAGGCACTCCTTATTCAGGAAAGAATTACTGTGTGTAGACTATTACAAGGCAGATGAATGTAACAGAAATCGTTGCCTCACAGATTAGATGTATCAAAGTTTAACTGTAATTTTTTTAAATCTTAAGATTCCACCGTCTTGGCATACATTCTGAATCTGCTGAATGCTCGGCATGGATACGGAATTGAACTCGAGCTGCTATCTATCGATGAAGGCATCACTGGATACCGGGATGACTCTCTCGAGGTGTGTAGTTATCTCTCTTGATTTTAATCAATCAATCAGTTCGTTGCGGTTCTTCAAAGAAAACATACTCAGGCAAATAATTTTGAAGCAATCATTGATGTGAAAAAGAGAAACGCAAGGAACGAGCTGTTTCACTGGCCGGAGATGTCTGAATCCACACATTATGCAACCATTATTAGGAAATCCTATTCTGCAGGCTATATCGATAGTGACAACGAATGTAACTATATGCAAAAGAATCAATAATTGTCTTACATGAGGTACTAATGACAATCTTATGTGATTACAATTGGACAATCAATAGGAACGTTTTGAATTTTTTCATTGACTGATGCAAGGTAGGCACATCAGTCAGTCATTGTCCTTTTTTAATGAATGCTCTTTATTTGCTCTCTCATGCAAAACAGTTTATGGGCTCATTCAGTCATTAGTCCAACACTTTAAAGTAAAGTAAATATTGCCTTAATTTGCATTACCGTACAATACCTTACATTAGGATACCTTTAAGACTAACTGATGCTTGAATGTTTGGTTGTAGACTGTAAAAAGGAACAAGGAGCAGTATGGATTGCCACTGAAGATAATTTCCTATAAGGTAACAGCAATTTGTATATATATATATATATATGTATTATATATAATAAATTATTATTGGTGTGTGATGGATAGTATCCAATAATGTAAAAACAGATTTAATGTTGGATATAGAATGTCTTTTAACTGGCTCAGTGCTTGATGGATAGTGTCTAATGATGTATTAAAAAGATTTGGTGTTGGAGTTGGTTTTTAGCTGACTAAGATGAGAGAGTAAAGATAGGACCGTGTTAGACAAGCTATCATATAGGGAGATATAAACATATTTTATTTCTGCATTCTCTTGGGTATACTGCACTCCATTTTCCCAAAAATATCTGATGAACGCTTGGACGTGCATTTTACATTGAAAGGAAGTTCTTAGAATTTTAGGCAAACGCCTAGGTGCATAGGTACTATGATATTCACATCAGGATAAATTTACATCATTATACCAGAATTTCTGTGTTCAGATTTAAAATAATGAATTCATTCTATATTATTTTACTGGTTTTGTATTTATATCATATAAAGGAGCTGTATGGGTGGACCATGGATGATATCGTCAAAGAAATTGGTCTAAAAAACAACTGTGAGTGTCTGAGGCCCAAGTTTTTCATGCCATAGCAATCATTTGAACTATTTGATGTCTGGAACAAATTATTTTACAGATAAGTTAAGAATGAAATATTGGACTGGATTTCAGTGAGGCTTTTATTGTATTCTGTGGATGAGTACCTAGCTCTTGGGATTTTCACCTCTGACCTGCATATGTTGCCTCTGACCTGCATTTTAACTGTTGGCTGGTCCTGTGAGATAAACGTACATGTAAGTAGCACCTTGCCAAGCTATGCGAAATATCAATGGCCAGCATCTATATGTATTGCAGAATTCATGAATTGAGGTACATGAAACATTGCTGCTGAGTGGGAAGTTTGACCTTCCTCCAAAATTTTTAAAATTATTTTTAGCCCAAATGTCATGTTGTTATGTCCAAGACTTTTTGTCCATCTCTACAAAATCTTCCGTCATGAATGAATTTGTTACGTGAAATATATACTAAGAGCTGTACCGATTAATCGGCCGGCCGATTAATCTGGTCGATTATAGAGCTATCGACGATATCGGATATCGGCAAGATATTAGAAAAAAATTTCCCATTTTTTTAATATTATTTTCAATCTTTAAAAGCAAAATTACGACAGCAGCGTCATTGGGTCTGTGAAGGACATCATTCCGTTCGCTTCCCATAGCGTAGGGAACTCGGGCTTCTACCTCAGACCACCCAGTAGCCATTGTGCTAAACTGCTAGTACTGTGGGAAAGTGTCTACAGCTGTAGCCTGTTGTGCAGAGTGAGTCATAGTGCCTGCTTAATTACCCTGGGCACAATCATGTCATTTTAGGCCAAATTGGCAAGTCGTAAAGTGGCCTGTCTGGGGTGGGAATGGCATAATTGGCATGTTAGAGGAAGAGGTCTAATTACATAGATTATCTTTCCTCTCTTCCGTTATGCAAGGTTAACAGCGGGTGGTGTGCCTAATCTGTATTGACTGCCTAGGATTTGTCTCCAACTACATGTATACGTCTCCTACGGAGCAAGTGTTTGCTTGTATCACAACAATAGGCAATAGCATCTTTTAGAAGTGGTCATCTTTTGAAACATTGAAATAATCAGTAAAATAATCGTCTAAATAATCGGGTATCGGCAAACGAATAATCGGTATTGGCGTAATCGGCAAAAAGCGATATCTGTACAGCCCTAATATATACTGCCCTAGAACCGATGTGTGAGTTTGATTTAAACTGTTTCCTTTGGAAAAAGTAGAGATGCTATAGAGATAATTAATTACCCTAATCCTAATCCTTATTCATCATAACGTTGTTGTGGATTCTTTGTGAAGATGTTTTTATAATGAAAATGAACTTTTGAAAGGGTTGCATCAAATTTTCTTAGACTTTTTTTTATTGTTTTAGGTACATTTTGTGGTGTCTTTCGTAGACAGGCTTTGGACAGAGGGGCAATTCTGTTGAGCTGCAACAAAATCGCCACAGGTAGAATTTGGTAAAAATCATTTGGCTTAAGTACAAAAATCAACAATATAATCATTCCAGTTACTTCTATTGCACTATCCCGTGAGGTGCGATTGCATTTCGACGTGCTGACGTTGACCAAAGTCGATGGCTTAAGTGATGGTGCTATATAAATTTAAGTTGACATGATCTGCAAGCCAGAAACTGGAGTCTCACTCATTGCGCAAGTTATCGGTCTCATCCAACGATCTGCTATAAAATGAGTTTACTAATTGCATGCTAGCTAGTTCCTGTTCTGCAAATCCTGCCTGCCTAACATATCTGATTGTTGGGCTACCTAGGTTTGTTTACCTGGGTTGGTGACAAAATTTCTATGCACTTGGATTACATGAATTTCAATTAATGTTCTGTCTAATGTGCGAGATTTATATAAGTTATGTTGTGTTGCATGAGAGTAGTTATTCTCTTGTGTTTGTAGGTCACAATGCAGACGACATAGCCGAGACCGTCATCATGAACAGTGAGTCTCTTTATCATCATTGTTTACTATCGACCTATTTGTTTAATTTCATTGTGTGACATCGTAGATAGCGTCTTGATATGTTTGTCAATCGAGTGAGCACTCTTCTTCTGAGTAGACAGAGTGGTTTAATGTCGACATAGCTTCTTCAGTGGCTTTGACTACTGTTTCACCTCACTTGACAATTCATCTATGCTCCGTGCTTTATGTTAATGGTCCTATAGAAGTAGTTAGATTTGATTTGAGGTGTGCCGAGCGCTGACGAGTTTTGTCTATGTTTGTGTTTCAGTTCTGCGTGGAGATATTGCTCGTCTCAGGAGATGCACAGCTATTGTAACGGTATGTTGGTATAAATTAAGACTTCCAAGTCAATTAGTCAATTGAATCCGTGATGGGAACATTGAAAATACCACAGTGGCTATTTTACTTGCTCTGCCTGTTTGCTTTTTAGTAACAAGAATGGGGTGTTTTCTGGGCTTGTCGTGCCAGTGAGACATTCTGCTGATAGTTCTTATGACAATTATTATCCAGTTAATGAGTATATCAGTAAATTAGCGGCCAAGAGTAGGCTGCACAAGTTTTTATTCACATATGGGCATCTTATGGGTAGGGTTTATGCGATTTTGCATTTTTTGCATAATTTGGCGGTTTTGGCTTAAATTCATAAATGGAAAGTTTTTGCAGATAATTGCATAAAGTTTGGAAATTTTGGTCAGTGTCAACTACGATTGGTTTATCCAGGCCATTATTAGCCTACTGGGGCTATAGTTTACCAACCAGACGATGTAATTGTTGATGACTATTGACCCGTGGTTTATGCCAGTTTTCGCATAATTTAAGAAAATTTTTCGCATAGTCCACGGGGCTTACTTATGGGTTCTTGTGAGTGTAGTGCTGTCATGGTCTAACTGGTTTGTTGGGATGAATTAAAGGTTAATGTTTAACTGAATTGCTGTTATTATTTGAACCAGGATTTGTGGGAAATTTTGAAACCATTCTCTTTTATTGGGGTTAAATAAAATACTATTATTTTAATTGAAGCAAATGTTGCTTAATTGTTGTAATACATTTTAACAGGGAACAGAAGGAGCTTTGCCTAGATGCAAACCATTCAAGTATACATATGAAAAAGAAATTGTCATGTGAGTATTTCAGTTGCTATTCTCAATTTAGATTATCTAACTCTACAATAGCGTTTCCAATTCCTCTCCCCTATATCGGCTCTGTAGAGGCACTTGCCATGGAGGCTGACGTCTGACTCCCACGTGCCGTGATGGCGTCTGATACCCACGTCTTGAGGCCTCTATTTCCTCCAATTGCACGGTGTTCCAATGACCCATGACTCATCCCTTTCAGCTCCCTCCTAAAGACAATAGTATTTTATATCCATGGTTTTATTTTTATAATAGCCAAAGTAGGCCTACGTCATTTACCTTTACTGGATAACTTTCATTTTTATTCTGTTCTTTGTATGAATGTCATTTGTTGCGGATTGTCCGCTTCTTCAATAAACGAAGATATAATGTAATAATATCCCAGTCTTCAAATTTTTGTGTTTAAAATGTGGGCTGATGTATGTTTTATCACAGTTTTGAGTAAAATATTCTTATGAAACTACTTATACTGATTATTGTTGAGGTTCTATTATTTTCCTGCGTTGTTTAGGTACGCGTACTTCAAGAATCTCGATTACTTCTCAACAGAATGCATTTATTCTCCGAATGCGTACAGGTGAGAGCATCTAATATATCTTCATTTATACAGGTCAAACACCTCAGTTAAAGAAGAAGTCATTTTTTGATTCAGCTTTTCTCGAATTTCTATTCTACATGTGAAGTTCGTGAACTGCTCAGTTTGAAACAGTTTTGGCTGTTAATGTTTCATTTCAATAATTGTATTTGAATGGCCCATAACACTCAGTGTACACTGAGTGAGTGGGTTCAACTCACTGTGTAGGGACCTTGAGCAAGTCTTTCGCATACAATTGCTCTGCATTACAACTGCACCGTCGAGGCTTGCGTGCACTTCTGAACTTAAGCGTAAGAAGGGTGATATCAAATAACAGTTGTATTGTATTGTATCACTTGAAGAGCAGATTAATCATGGATAGTTTGTGCTATATGATGTTAAATGTCAATAAGAATTAGTGTTATATGAGCTGGAGAATGATGCACAACATACTAGATGCTGAATGCACTCACAATTACAGGATTCCCATCCATATCATGTGCATGACTCATTGATGCTGTTACTGATGTTGGGAAAGGGTGTCTATTGTTGTCGTCTATTTGTTCCAGAGGTCACGCAAGGGCTTTTATAAAAGATGCTGAGAAGATCCGGGCAACTGCCATTATAGGTTTGTATTTGCCTATCTTGTAGTAAACATGAATAAATTCATAAGGAATTACTAGTGATGTTCATGACCTTGTGACTATTACCATTAGCAATCTGATAATTTCTAATTTGGATTTGGTTAAATGTGATTGTTTAAAAAAAGTTGAACTTTTAGCATGGTGGGTGATTGAGACAAGTCATTATGCAATGTATGATGTATGAAGTCACTATGTATATATTTTGGTGTGCATGCATCAAGACACTAGTTAATGCTTTAAGTACCTCCCAGTGCAACATGTATGACTATCCACCTTATCTGAACATGTGGATTTTCAGACAGTTCTTAATGTGTGCAGTCCAAGTGTTGAAGGCAGCAAGGGCAATGTAATGCAGTATTGTGTAAGGCTGAAATAATAATTATTGGAATAAATCTGATAACTATTGCTCAGCAGCATTCACTTCAGTCTGTATAACTTCTCCCAAAGGAACACTTTATCAGAGTCAAACTCATGTAACCTTATTTCATAAGGTTAATGCATTTGTGTTTAAAAAAATTGTAGAATGTTATGTACCAAACTGTGACAGGGTAGAGTAATGTTGTATAAAGGGAAGGAAAGTTTGGGATTATTGGGTAGCATGTGGCCATAGAATGTGGCTCCCACAAGTGGACCACAGACGACACTTTGTGAACCACTGCTGTAGATTGCTGTTCAATAAGACCCTAAAAATGTTTACAGTGTGATGCAAAACTTGCACTTTGTAATTGTAATTTTGTTATTGAATCATTTGCTTCTTTCTTTATATACCCGATGTGCTTTATCTTCACCATTATGCAGTTGTATAGAAAAATTGTACTTGACCTGTTGAAAGCTTCTAAGACATTCTTCAGATGTGTTTAGTCTTGGAATTTTTTTTATAGATCATCAAATTATATTGAATTAAAAAATATGCTCTGTAGACTTTGTTTCTTCTTCAGATATCATACATTCTGGTGAAACTTTGTCCATTAAGAAAGAAGTGAAGATGCCAGTTCAAGGTGCACGCCTTTTCTTTATTCAGTTTACATAATTTATGATATAAAATGATGTTGTGGATTAATCATTCTTTTTAAATTAGGTATGTTATTTAGTTGTAAAAAAATAAAATGTGTTATCCGTGCCAGTGATTTATAATTATGTTTTATTTAGTTGGAAAATAAGCAGGCTGTGTAATAAGAAAATGTTTACTGAAGTGGTGACCAAAGAACTTCTCAGCTAAACACTGAGAATATGTTTGTTGGTTTGTGGCTGAGAGGATCTGAAAAAAATGTGCTGGCATCAGTCTGTGTATCTTTTCTCTGAGCTAACTTGGTAAGTCATGACCTAAAAACACTCGGGAGAAGTTCATCCTGCGGCCATGGGCCCACGAATTCACCTTACCACGCAAGGACGACTGCAACTTCATGCCTCACCTCCTCTATAGAGATATGTTTTGAACTCTGGCATACAGATTTTATTAAAGTTAACTCTGTAAATTAAGTTGCAATTTGTCAGTTTGGTTACGATTAAACGAATGTTGAATTGAATCTGTCTGGATTCGTGTTTTATTTCTAATGTAGAAATATTTAAAATTGTGTAGCTAACATTTCTCTTTCATCACAGTCATATTGTTGTATACAGGTTTGTGTAGTCGATGTGGCTACGTCTCAAGTCAGCAACTCTGCAAAGCGTGTCTTCTGTTGGAGGGACTTAACAAAGGATTACCAAAGTAAGACGTTAGCACACACTGACAAGTACAACTGGTTAGATAAGCTAGGATTACATAACGTAGGGTAAGACGAGGTGAGGTGCATATTTATTACAAATCTTTCTTAGCTGTTGTCTTGAGGAGCACTGAAAGATTCGTAGGTTTGGATGGTAGAACAGATAAGTTCGTTTTGTAGTGTAATTGTAAATAATGTCAAATGATTTAGCAGGACTTAGCGAAGCATCGACTGATGCCATCCATGTTTTTGAATTGCATTGCATGAGTAGAAAAACTTTTCCAAAACTCGATGATGTACTGTTGATTTCATTTGAACTGTGAATATACGTATGCACATTGGAAAAGTAAATTTTTCTTAACTGTTTGCCATCACTGCACTATTTAATTCAACTAGTTCAGAAGCCATGTTTTTTAATTGCTTGTTGCACCTTAATTGACTTATTTTTAATAGTTCTGTAACTGTTATTTTATTTCTGCTTGTAGGCTTGGAATTGGCAAGTCTGAAAAAATTAGACGAGTGAGTGTTTTGTTTAATCTCTGTGTAACTAAAGCCATAACGATATCTTATCATTGGTTTCTAAATGAGCTCCTTTAATACTACTCAATTTTTATTATGTGTAATTTTCATCTGTTGCATTTTTTATTAATAATCTATTATATTTCTCTAATGCTTTCTCAGTGGTCAGTACCTCCACCTGGAATGGGCTCCAGATTCCTCTCCATCTTCCCCCCTACAATAATCTCTCCACTTTTAGTGGTGAACACACTGGGACACAGCGCATGAGGAACTGAGATCGAGACCCATATCCCCCCCTAAGATTGACTGTTTTCCTTCTTTCGCTTGTTAAAAATGAGATGTATGGCATAATGGGCGCCTTGCGTGGTTGCTGAAGGTTAAATTCGACTCCCGACGGTTAAATTTGACTCCTGTGATAACTCGTCATCATTCGCTAATATTATACTTGTAATCATACTGCGGTTTGTCAGTTTGAATTTAAACGAAGATTATTATTTCTTTTTGGCCTTGACTCGAGGTTCAGAGTGGTCATACCATGCTGCACTGGGAGGCTTGGAGCACCTCTGAGTAGTTTGCTTGAAGAGGTGCTATATAAATTATCGGAATGAATGAAGAATTGCTAAAGAATTGCTCCATGTTTACTGTTTAAGTGGTAGGCAAACTATACGTTTTATCCAAACACAGATTGTGTTACTGGTGTGCATGGCTGACCAGATGTGTCAACATCAGTTTATCTTTGCATATTAACCATCTCAACACATGTTTTTTTTAACTATAGAAAGCTGGACTTGCTCTTCCTGATGCTGAGAATGATGTACAGCATGGTCTGAAATCCAAGGATCCTGATAAGAGAACAGAAAATGAGAAAGTAACCACCACCGTCAAAGATACTGAGACTGACGGAAATGAGGATTCTGCCCAGGCATCCGGAGGTTGTTGTGGCGGGGGTCAATGTCAGAAAAATAAAGTTCTTCAAGTTCCACGTGGAAATTCAAGAACGTTAGACTTTTGAGTAGGTATTACTGCTTTGGAATCATGGTGTTAAGTGTGCAAAAATACTTTTGTGATACAATATTTGTGATATAAAAAACTAACTTCAAGACAGACATTGTGTCGAGTCTATTCATTCATTACGAAGATTTATATATCACCATTTAGGGTTGCTACTCAGGAGTGTTACCCAATCTTAGCACAGCTGAAAAGAACAGTTTTGTGGTGAGCATAAAAGAGTGAGGGTGGAATATGCTCAGTGCCAACGGGAGCCGTGTAGAGCCGCTGCGAAGGCATGATTCTGCTTAGTAGCTGTGCAGGTAAAAGCGACTATTAGTATGCCCCGCTCAGTTGAGCAGAGAGGGCGAGTGTTATAAATGTGCTCCGAGTACATGTTCTGGACCTTTTCTGCAAGGAAGAAACTTGGTTACATAATTATCCATTCCTATTACTATTATTAGTCAATGGACCTGCCATTGGGAAAGCTCTCGTCATCGGTATTTGATAGGATAAGGTACTCGGTCATTAATCATGTGCCTAAGTTAGTCCTTCAAAGACGTGGTAGTTTGACAGATAGATCGTTCCGATAATGTACAAACATGATGATGGGTCATTCGGACATTAAGGACGTCCGTAGAGGGAGGAAGGAAGAGAGTGAGGGTCAGCATACCAGAGGGGGCCATTGCAAACGCCTGCATCTAGTATTTGCATATAGTTATTTCAGTGCAGCCAAAAACAGGTTTGATTCAGAAGGGCAGACAGCATGTACTGTATTGGTTCTGATTAGGGTATCTTTGCTCGAAGTGGCAGTTTCAAGGTACCTTATCCGTCAACAGGCTATGACACTTTGCTAGACCTTATTACTCAGAAGGGAGCGTTTAGAATTGTTATAGGTCATTTTTATCCAACACATTTTGTGGATTACTGTTGAATATTGTCCTGTTACCACAGATGTCTTTTCTTACATGTGTTAAGTCTTAAGACTGAGTTTTTCAAATGTAATGTAATCAGGTATTTATCAAGCAGATGATACCCTATGCAGATGATACCCTATGCTCTGAACTTTGATTGCGGTACTAAAATGCAAATGCTGTCTGCGAGCAAAACATTCAGCATTCAACTGACTGATTTTTGAACCAAGTTATGCCAACAAATTAGTCAATATTGAGATCATGAAATTATATGCAGTAAAATTACAATTATTAATGAGCATTAAAATGACATTGTTAAGTTAAAATCTGTACCAAAAACTATCACATCTGTAATGAAAAAAATTTAAACATGATCACAAAGAAATAAAGTGTTTGTGAACAAAAAAGTTTGTTTTGAAGTATGCAATCATACACAGTTGAATAAAAGTTTTTATTTCTCCATGCAATGAAAGTTATTTTCCTTTTTTTTATAGAATCATTACTTTTGGTATGAATGCTTTCATTCTGCTTGAATGTGCTTTCTGTAAACAAAGAAAATGCAATTCCTAGTTTTTTCATTCTGGAAGTGACGTATTTTATCTACAAATCACAATAGCAAATGCCACATTAGTCTAAATCTGGAAAATGTTGAGATTTTCCCCTTAATTCGGTTCCTTGTCAGATTCTTGGTATATGTGATTGAGTTTTAATTGGAGATTCTGAGAAGCTTGAACACTAAACAACAAGTCATTGCTGCTTATATGATCTGACAGAAACCAGATGATGGGTGATGACACCTGTGAGCTTTGATAACAAGATTGATACCAATTGGAACCCATTATCTGTCCATCATTGCTCTCGTTATTACTCTTGGTATCATGCTTCTCTATCATCCGTCCTGCTGTATCTCTAATTGCCTCTTCAGAGACTTTGGTGTTTCAAAAAAATAGAGAAATCTGACCTAAAGCCCACATTCACACATGATGTATGTTGTAGCACCACGTGAAATTCTTAACATAACTTTGCCTTGCTTCTCAGCCAGCTGCTTGGGCAGAACATTCATTCCAATGGTTTGAGTTTGGTAGTCTTTGTGTTATTAAGAAGACAATCTGCAAGAGTCGAACATGCAGTCTGCCATTGCACTAGTTTTGTACCTATAAAATTTCTGTTGCTCGTTACATGTAAAACGGTTTCAGCTTGCTTTGCATATCCTTGGAGCCTTGTTCATTGACACCACAGGATATGCCTGACTGATGGCCAGCCATGTTTGCATATTGTGCTTAAATAAAGTGGCTGTCAAGACTTCACAATTGTCAATGAGCATTGAGAACTGTAGACATTTTTTCTCTCAACATCAAAAGGCTTTGATGCCACAGGATTTCGCTAAACTGTTGGACCAAATCCCACCAGCTGTTGGCATTCCAATTTCTCATATGTCTCGTTCTCGCTGTATCATTTTAACCCCACAATATATAATACACGTGCCTTCCTTTACGCCGGTTTCATGTTCCAGTTGGACCCGTCGTCACTTTGTCGAAAAAGTATCTGCGCTGGTAAGACGAAATTTAGTCCCCAGAAATGACCAAAGACAGAACGAAAGTTTTCTGCAACGCTTGAAGTGCACCGGACCTTGACTTCCTTTCTGACTTCAAACGTAGTCTTGCCTGTGGCAATTATTGCCAACTGCCAGCAGAAGAAACCACCTCCAGCAATCCCGCTCCACCACAGAGTATAAACATGGCAAAGCATGAAGAAGTGGTGCAGTTCGACTGTACCACTTACGAGCCACCGGTAGAATGCTAACGGAAGAATGTAATCGCTATAGCTTGCCATTGATGCGAATGTCGAATGAAGATGTTCCACAATGAAATAAAGTCCGAACCCGCTTGCAAGGGCTGCGTAGGCACTGAGAATGACAAAGTAGCGCTGATTATAGTGACCGATACAAATGCCGGTCATGTAGCAGTGGTGGTCACGCTTGAGGATACACTTATTGCACACTACGCAGTGATGAGCCCGAGGTGGGCTCTTGTGTTTGCAGGCAGTGCACCACCACCAGTGCAGAACTCTATGCTCATCCACGTTCTTGCTCGGCAATATCTCGCCGTCATCGACATCGATCTTAACACTTTCGTCTTGCGAATATCTGCTTCCAACTGCAACATTATTCCAGTCATCAGATAGCTGCACAGATTTACACTGCCTATGATGATTTCCATTTGATGGGTACGGTCTGTCTGCGCTTGCCTTGTACGATGTATCATAACACATTAGACATGTCCAATTTGCCACTATTTGAATGAAAACAAACCAGCAAGCGACTTTCATGTAGTATTGACAGATATCGCTGTAATCAGAAAATCGATGTGGTATAACATAGGTGATGACAACATGTATCTCGGTGATTGCCGTAAACCAGAAGTATATCGTACAGATACGACTGCTGAGACGATTAATCTTTGGATCGTTTGATCGATCCTTGTAACTGGCCTTCAGTTCTTTCCAAAATCCTTCTTTTTCTCCATTGCTTCTATTATTGTGGTAGGTAGGCCTACTGGAAGACATAGCGGTCAGTGAACTGACGTTCTCCAATTCCAATCCAATTTCTGCAAACACAACATTTGGTACTGAACAAGTACTTTTAAAATTGTTGGCTGATAAATTATGTTTAGTTTGATTATAAAGGATTTGTTTAGTTTTATTTCTCCATTTGACTTATCTTACATGATGTCAAACCTTTGCACAAAAGTGAGAATGTGTCATAATTAAAAGAGAACAAATCTGAATGCACTTCAAAAGAACAATAAATGGAACCAACGACCTTGCACTGCAAGATTTTTGTCAGCATTTATGACATATTCTATAACTTACACTTGCAATAAACCGTCTTGGTGTACAAGCTGATGCACCCAACTGCGCCCGAACGAATCGTGAGTAGCCAAACCCGGTTTACCAATAAAACACAATGATGAGGCGGATCTTGAATGAAAGGTAGTCAATGACACAGATAGACTGCGTGTCTACAATTATCAATGTTTCAAACCCGAGCTCCCGAAAGAACTGAAATTCTGTACTCTTAAGGTAGAATATGCTCAAATGTTTAGTACAAAGCATTGATTTAGCCCTCGTGATAATGTCCGAAGCGCTCTTACACGCTCGACTGTATTTAAAACATATTAAGAATATTAAGAATATGTGGTCTTCATGCAGTAAAATAAATTACCGTTTAGCGTGCAATGGATATCGATTAAGTGGACTTGGCGTTGCCTTAGCCGCCTGTGTCATCCGTGGCGTGTCGCAAGCTATATCCTTAGTATAGCTAGATCACAAAACATGATTTCATTCAACAACCTGGGATTTGACTAGACACCATCCGGATATGTACATCGTCAACTCCATGACGACCGTACTTGACTGGTTCCGTACTTGCGTTAACATCAGCATATCTATGTAGCGCTTAACAATCGGGCGGACACGAGCAGGTCCGTCTACCGGATATTTTAAGGAGTACTATAATGTTGCTAATCAATGCGCCACACGGAACATCAAATATTATTCTCGTGTCACGAGACCGGCTGATTGTATCTTTTGCGCACGCTGTGTTTAATCTGCATGCGTCTGTTTAGGCTACAGCGCTACCGAGAAAAATCATCAGACTCGATCGTAGAGCATGTAGAGTAATATATAGTAAATACACAACATTTCTTAACGTCTTGCAATATTCAAGTCGGAGAGACCAGCTTATTCCTACCCCAAGGCCCAAAAATTCCTTCATCCTGAAATTGGAAACATTAATTTTGCCTCCGGACCACCTATCTCCACGCCTCTGAGCTAGCCCAATAAAAATAAAGTCCCCTTGCAATGAATGATTATTTGGTGGATTATTGTATGTTTTTGCGGGATCTGACCAAGGTGGGGCTGTGTAATTCTATTAATAAATTAGCTTGGTTTTTAGCTTTTTTATCTTGAAGGACTTTAAAGCGAACTTTGTTTAAATTTTGAAGTCAAAATAACTGGAATCGGGATTTGTGTTGTTCGCTTGGCACTCGATCTGCATCTGACCCTCCGACAGAATCCCGGACCCCTTGACAGAGATATTCTGGAGTATCATGGACCCCGGGCAGAGAGATACCGGCAGAGAATAGGGCCTGTTCTTGGCAGAAATATATTCCTTACCGCTTTGCAAAGCATTTGCGGTTCTTTTGGACAACAGTTTGCACGTTCTATTATAAAAATGTTAGAAGTGAGGCTTACAGAATATTACAGATGCTTGAAGTTTAAATTTTTGTAGTAAAGTGTAAGTAAGCAAAAAATTTAACAGGGCATAAATAAAAACTTTAATTAATTGATTATAATATTAGTTCATAAGCTGATCGCGGGCCCTTCTCGGCCCCCACCCCTAATTAAACCGCCAGGCACCGGCCTTTAATTGTACCTACCCTCTCTCTGTGGGCCTATTCTTCGCTCGCTGGACTTGTCGTTAGTAGGCCTGTGAAAGATACTGTAGTGTATGGAAATTTCTTCACGTAGGCCTACTCTCGATTGTAATAAATTATTTGTGTCCGTAAAATGATCTAAAATGCCTGAATACCTTAACCTCAAAAAACTAAAATCCTAACACTTTTTTCCAAAAACCTAGTATTTTTCCAGCCCTGGGTTAAGTGCACAGCCCCAGCTGACAACTTGTGACAATGCATTTAGGATATATATATATATATATATATATATATATATATATAGGGGCACGCGCACCAGCGCTTGAAAGACGTTCTCGGATGCTAACCTCAATGTAGCCATGGAAGTCTTCAACTCTCGCCTCGTGTGCTTATCATTGAACCTTCTTCCAGTTGTATGAGTTCAAGTTCTAATCTATCTTCTTGATATCATAATATGGCGCTAGTGTCTATAAAATTAATGCTTAAGGAATCAATCGATGGCGCAACTAAAAAATCATGCGGTAATCAGGCCAATATTTAAAAGATCAATCCGCTAAGAAAGACAGACGCGCCTAGGGTGTGTGCATAAGACAGACAAGCAGACACGTAGAAGGATAGAGAGATGGGCCTGAGGTTTGGACTGATCTGCACCGGGATATATCCTCCCGATGGTTGCTGATCACCTGAGGCTGAGACTCGAAGATGACTTTGAAGATAATTAATTGGAGTGTTGCACGAAAACGAAAAGGTCCTCCAGTCTTTCGTCGTGGCATCGGTAAACGCCTCGGATCTTTTTAGATCGATGATCATCTTATTCCAGAGAAGCAATTTCATTTAGCAGAATTAGCATGGCCTATCGTCCACTGTGGACTAAGGTTTTGAAGTTTAAGGTACACCGAAGCCCGCCAAGTTTAATGACGAGGAGAAGAAGGACGAGGAAGAGGAGGGAAGAAGAAGAAAAAGAACAAGAAGAAAACGTGCCGACTCATCGCCAGTGCTTCACTAAGGAATATCGCGCAGAAGTAGGGGCTATAGATCTGGTCAGAGTAATAGCATGGGTCGCACTGAACAACCGTATACTTAACGCAATAAAGTATCGTTAACTTAGTACGGATGCATAATGCGAAGAGGAAAAAGGCGAGTTCTACAACCTCACCTTTGGAAATGGAATCCTAACGGTCATCTTGGGAGTCACGATTAGAATCTGTGATCCCAGCGGTCGGGGAGCCGTTGGACCGGACCAGTTTGGATAGTAAGAGACCGAACTGCCTGCCTCTGATAGGCAGAGGTGCATTTAACAATTTGCCGCCCCATGGCCAAAATTTCTATGCCACCCTCCCAAAATTGAAATTGCGTATTGACACCCATAAATTTTAACAGACGTCATAGTAGGAAAAGAAAACAGCACTGCCAGTCGACGTTTTTTTTAAAATTAAAGAATGAAAATAAAAAAATATTAATTTAGTGCGTGTTTAAGTTTAAACTTTAGATGCAGTAGAACACATTTGATGAACTCCGCGATCGAGCCGATGTCTCTCTTTTTAATTCAATTCTCTCTAACCCTGACCACATTCTAAGAAATCTTCTTCCTCCTATTAGGAGTGTGGAGCACCAGTTGCGACCGCGTGCTCACAATAGATCTGCCCCCGGGCTGATGATTATTTCACCCGGTGTGGCTTTATTATAAGATTATTGTATCAGCCCCCATTGACTTTCCCTCCTGCCCGGCCCAAATAGTTGCTATCCTGGCATTTTACTAATTTTTATACTCTCGACAGATTATGTATAGAGATGTTTTGTTCGCACCTGTTTATTTGTACACGTCGTGCGTTTGCAGGACGTCTGATTAAAGAATATACATACATACTTACAATGATTAAACATTTCTTGTTTTTTAAACATTTCTTGTCCACTCGCTTGTTATCATTAATTCGTTAAGTAAAAAAAGCTTTAGATCCAACTATTTATTGCCGCCTCTGAAATATGCTATCCTTATTGGCCGGAGCCTTGTTGGCCTAATGGTAAGTACGGCGTTGCTGGTGCCGTGGAGTGGGCTAGGCGGGATTTAGTATGGGACAGCCATCATGGCAGGAGGAGGGGCAGCGGATCGAGATTGCCTCCTCAAGGGAGCACGAGAGATATTCGAAGCTGGATAGGAGATACACCGTATGCCTATCTATTGCTGTCGAAACTTTCGGTCCCCTCAACAGTGAGGGCCTCGCCTTCTTATTGGAGACAGCTCAGACTGGACGCCGACTGTTGAGTACTACCGATAACACTCGTCAAATAAGCTTCCTCTTCCAGAGTTTGTCAACAATGATCCAGCGCGTCGATGCAGTGGCTTTCCAGGGCCCCATGTCAAGGTTGTAAGTACCTGATGAGCGGTCTACCCGGTGGCCCCAGGAAAGACCCGATGGTAATATGTTAATACTGCATGCTACCCTCGCCAAATGTGGGGTTTCCAGCGTAGATGACAGGCAAGCACGTGATTGCCACGTTCCGGCATAAATTGTCTGGACTAAGATATTATAACGAAAGAGGCTCCGATATCAACGAGGTGGATGCAAATGCAGAGAATAAACTTTTAAGAGGCCGTGAAACGGAATGGGAATCACGTTCTACGTCGCCTGTTTTCTGATGAGGTCATAGGAGATTACAAGGTATCGCATCCGACCCCATGACCTTTGGCTTCCCCACATACGGCTGACAGGAACTGTATGTAGGCTATTTCTACAATATCACATAGACGATAGCCGTCGATATAACCGAACCAGGTGATAGAGAGATGAATAAAATACTAATAATAATCAGCTTATAACATGATGACTCTATACACACACAAGCAATTCTTCTGAACCACTATAAATCACCATTGTGTTAATGCCAATGTTGCGTTATGTCATTTCCACATGGATCCTGATGCGTTTTGTCATATGGTTTGATGTGTCAATGAACATCATATATGTGTATATATGTACTGTTCATTCATTCATTCACCAATTCATTTATTCATTCGTTCATTCATTCATTCGTTCATTCATTCACTCATTCATTCACGCATTCATTCACTCATTCACCCATTCATTCATTCATTCATTCATTCATTCATTCATTCATTCACCCATTCATTCATTCACCCATTAATTCATTCACCCATTCATTCATTCAATCGTTCATTTATTCATTCGTTCATTCATTCATTCATTCATTCATTCATTCATTCGTTCATTCATTCATTCATTCATTCGTTCATTCATTCGTTCATTCATTCATTCGTTCATTCATTCGTTCATTCATTCATTCGTTCATTCATTCATTCCTTCGTTCATTCGTTCATTCATTTATTCGTTCATTCATTTATTCATTCATTCATTCACACATTCATTCACACATTCATTCTTTCACACATTCATTCATTCATTCATTCACCCATTCATTCATTCACCCATTCATTCATTCAATCGTTCAATCGTTCATTTATTCATTCATTCACACATTCATTCATTCACACATTCATTCATTCCTTCACACATTCACTCATTCACCCATTAATTAATTAATTCATTCATTCATTCGTTCATTCACACATTCATTCATCCGTTCATTCATTCATTCAAACATTCATTCACCCATTCATTCATTCGTTCATTCACACATTCATTCATTCATCCATTCATTCATTCGTTCATTCACACATTCATTCATTCACCCATTCATTCATTCGTTCATTCATTCATTCACACATTCATTCATTCACACATTCATTCATTCATTCATTCATTCACACATTCATTCATTCACACATTCATTCATTCATTCATTCATTCACACATTCATTCATTCGTTCATTCATTCATTCATTCACACATTCATTCACACATTCATTCATTCACACATTCATTCATTCACACATTCATTCATTCACACATTCATTCACACATTCATTCATTCGCTCATTCATTCACACATTCATTCATTCACACATTCATTCATTCACACATTCATTCATTCATTCACTCATTCATTCATTCACACATTCATTCATTCATTCACACAATTATTCATTCATTCATTCATTCGTTCATTCGTTCATTCATTCATTCGTTCATTCATTCGTTCATTCATTCATTCGCTCATTCATTCGTTCATTCATTCATTCACCCATTTACCCATTCATTTATTCATTCATTCGATCTGCCATTCGGTCCCTTGGCCAGCCAGTCAGTCAGCCCTGCAGCCGTTGTCGTTGCGTGACTTGAACCGTTCCATCGTCTCCAGAGTCATCAGCTTCAGCCTTAGAAGTGAACAGCGCTACGTACGTATCAGTTAAGGACGTTGGCAGAACGATTAACCTTGAAGGAAAGATCAGTAGTTAAACACAGCAGACCCCTCCTCCCGATCGTGTGCCTTTGCGTGCGACTTGTGCCATCCTAACTGGTCGCCAGAGGGCAATTGAGAGTCTCAGAGGCTTCATGTGGTCTTCATAGCCCAAGAAGGGATTTTCGTAGTCTTCATGACACGCTGGATACATCTTGATGTTAATCTTCCTTACGATTTACACTTAAGACTATACCCAATGCGCACACACTCGAGCACACTGGAACAGTTACCAATACACACGTGGGCACATAGGCCTACACTCACAAAAGCACGCACAATCGCACATACCATAGACCAACACACGCACGACCGGACGTACACATATACATGGTAGCTGTGGTGCAGTCTAGGCCTCATTACCACGGTTTACCCTTCTATCTAAAGAAAGAGACAAGAGCGGTTAAGATATAGATTGCAAACTTCAATAGCTTAATCAGAATAGCCTGTTATCTATCTATCTGTCCATAATGTCATCCATCCACTCATCTATCTATCTGTCTGCCTGTCTGTCTGTGTGTCTTTCCTTTCTAGAAGCCCCAATCGCGAGGGTGATAATTAAGGATCAACTAACGATCCACATGCAGCTGACGATCGCTACCAGATGATGATATAAAGTTTTGAACACACAATGCTAGCAATCAATTAATTTAATCAGCCAATTTACCGAAGATACAGTTACCGTCTAAGAGTCAGAGGAGGGTCGAACCCCACTCTAAGCGCTACGACGCAAGCTCTAGACCCAGTCAGCTACCATTACAACACACACACACATCATCATCATCGTCGTCGTCGTCGTCAGCATCATCATCCAGACCGTCTAATGACTTTCATCCTATTCTGTTTGGTTCGTTTGCTGGGATATTTAGCCCTCGAGTCGTCAAAAGAGTCGCCCCGTTGTCCTCGCCTCGGTCCGTCTTCGCATTGGGGCGTCGGGGCGTCTCACACGGGACGCCCCCATCTGAGCCTCTGCAGGACGTCGTAAAGTGCCATCTGGCGTGGCTATCTGTCTTCATTTCACTTAAATATTTAACCGAATCTGGGAAGCGTTTAACGTGACAAGACATTGACACCAGCTCGCCTGATTTATTGTGCAAAGATTCCCTGGAGAAGAATGAGAAGGAGGAGAAGGAGAACAAGAAAGAGGAGAAGGAGGAAGAGGGGCTTGGAAGAAGAAGTGGCTAGAATAAGTAAAAGTAGAAGCAGAGGAAGAAGAGGACAAGCAAGAAGAAGTGAGTGATTAGTAAGAAGGAGACGAAGATTAAGTAAATGAAGAGGAAGAACAAACAGAGGAGGGGGAGGAGAAAAAGGAAGAGAAAGAAGTCGGAAGAAGAATAGGTAAAATAATAAAACACAGAAGTATAGGAAGAAGAGGAGGAGAAGGAAGAAGTAGATGATTAGGAAGAAGGAGACGAGGAGGGAGTAGAAGAGGAGGAAAAAGAAAAAGAAAACACATAAAAATAAGAAGAAACAGAAGAAAAAGAAAAAGAAAAGATATAAAAATAAAAATAAGAAGAAGAAAAAGAGGAGGAGGATGTGGTGGTGGTAGAGGAAGAACAGAAAGAAGAAGATAATGATGATTTAGAAGAATAAGAAAGTACATCGTGATTTCGTTCAATTTTTTTGGTATTTTAGCTGTAATATTATGGTCGTTAATGTTTTTGATCCCATACCAAAAACATTTTTGATAATTTCTAGGGTTATCCCTTTGAAAATGTTACGCTGTTGACTGGAGTAAATGATTGACTGGACCTAATGATGTGCCGTGCTCAATTAGGTTACGATAATGCTGGCGCTATGGCTGGAATTTGTGAAAGTGTACAAACTATACTTAAGAGTAAGACAAGAAATCTATTTTAATGGATGTGCTCTTTAAAGGATGTGCGGACGATTTGCTTAACTTGTGCGGCTTGCACTCTTCTGCTACAGAATGGCAGCGCACGTGAATTTTTCAAAACTCTTGATACAATTGTTCTTTCTGCGCTGCCATTGCTCTGAGTTGCTAATTGGCCATCATGGAATGTCAGTGAACAAGATGCCGACATCTGTACAAGCTTGAGTATCTCATCATGGCGCTGTAGTTGCGCCAATTTAAGAGAAGTAATCGTGATCGTGATCTCAAAATTTATATAGCGCCACTTGAAAGCCGAGCTCAGGGAACCAGCTTATTCACGAGTGCTGCGTCAATTCGAAAGATTTGTTCAAAGGATAGTCCGTGGGAGGTCAGAGTTCGGTTTGCAGTAGGTCAGCCGGGAGACAGAGTAGCTGTTAAGGAGGGTTTCATTATGGTCGAGGATTGACAGATGGAATGTCAAGTAAGGAGTCTGGGTAAGAGTTCTTGAAAAGGTGAGACTTAGAGTGGAAAGCCCGAGTGTGATGGATATGGGAGCTAGGGATGGATGATGTTGCATGACGTCCTAAATGTATGATGCGGTTGTGGCGGCGATTAATACTCTTTGTGATCAGCATGAAAATTTGGACACAAGAACCGCAATAGGCTGTCTTTAACTTTACTTTTTTTCTGGTGTAATGTGCATCGGGAAGTTAGGCTAATCTTACGCAACAGTACCTGCAGATCAGGGCTTGAAGTGGGAACAATTGAAAGTAAAAACATGGGTTTTTCAGGACCCTCTTTTGTCTGGTAGATGGCACAATTGTTCCATATCCCTACCGGAAGATTTTTGATTACATACCATTGATGGTGTAAACTTGCCGGAGTGGAGCTCGTCAAGGAGGACCCGTTCAAGAGGTTAAACGATACTTAAATATTTGCATTTCTGTCATTTTTTTTCTCAATTTTTGAGTTATGTCTGAAAAAATTTGATGCATTGCATTGTCGTGCAAGCCTGAAATATTTGCAAAATTTCAGCTCTGCAGGTCGACGGAAACGTAGGTCTACGTGAAAAAGAGTTGAATGAAGTTGTACGGTACCAAACGTGACAAACTATACGCAAGTCAATTTAAATAAAAGAGAGTCAAAAAGATCGAGGCACTAAGACATTTTCTAGATGAGGAAAGTTGTCGCCTTGAGAAGCATTCACTTGATTAAGCATTTTTGAATCAGTGGAATTGAGAATAACTGTTGAATGGAGAGATTTAAGGTCAATTTCCTGAAGTGCGTCACAACAGAAGTTGAAGAAAGGATAGCAGATGTTCAGAGGAGCGAGCAGGCAATGCTGGACTCACTCCGCAAGAATAAATAAGAAGTCGATGCTTGAGTGCATTGATTACTTTCATTCTGAAATCCAGAACAGATCGATGGCTATGTAGAAGTAGACCCAACATACACGTTTTAGACTGTTAAAGTGAATGATATTTTCCAACGTTAAACACTTTCTATGATGAAAACTTTGCATATTTATGTAACATTTGCTCCGCCTTCAGATGATGCGAATGCAAATGGCGGTTGTTATCACATGGAACGTCTGTGGGGATTGTATTATTTGAAACCAGAAATGTCCAAAAAAATTGATATATATATCGATTAATTGGAGATTTTTAGCAAATTGTGCGCTAAACATAGTCACGTTGATCTAGAAATTTGCATAAGAGCGTTTTGCAGAAAGAACAGTTCTTCGCTTAACAGTTTTGACACCGATAGATCTACGAGTTGGCGTTAGTTCGAAAACATTACAAAGGGTTCTGCTTGGCCCGATAAGAGTAAAGGGTTGAGTTCCGTGTAGGGTGATACCATGAGTGAGTGCACCGCGTGACACCAATACTAATGACGTCACTTCAGTGGCGCTTAATAATGCATAGTATTAACCAACGCTTGATCCGTCAGTCACTCGAACCTACAGCTGCTGTGTAAGAGAGGTATACATGTAGGTAAATTTCTGGTGGAGTGAGCATAATTTCGGACGGTGTACTGTCTGGTCACCTTTAAGATGACCGTCGTCTGGAGCCATTCTAATTGCATATCGGTGCATTCCTATAGATATATTCGTTCTCATGACCATAGCCAGTTGTATGGCTATAGCCAATTGTTGTAGCAATCGTTTGGCTAAAGCCATTCGTATGGCTTGGTGCATTCCTATAGATATATTCGTTCTCATGACCATAGCCAGTTGTATGGCTATAGCCAATTGTTGTAGCAATCGTTTGGCTAAGGCCATTCGTAGGGTTTGGTGCATTCGTTTGGCTAAAGCCATTCGTATGGTTTGGTGCATTCGTTTGGCTAAAGCCATTCGTGTGGATATGTTTATTCGCATCTAGCTAATGATGTGTCAAATGGGAACGATCCCGGCGTCCAGCAGCTAGGTCACGTGACACTGGTTCGCGCCAATCG
>OY365821.1:14165844-14203344 GCA_959347315.1 Bimastos eiseni | reverse complement strand
AATCGAGACTCTGGTCTGTTGTTCTCTGAGTTAAAGGGGTAAAATATATATATATATATGTGTATATATATATATATATTAGATATCATATATATCATATATCAGAAAGAAGCAAGTGACAATCATCCTCCGTCAAAGGAGTACCAAATTTTTGACAACCGTCGATGACGTCTCATAATCAGAAAAAACTCTTCTGCCAAACTGGTCCAAATTTACGATAACTGCCGATAAAGTGTGAGAGCGTTGGAAAATGGAAAAGGAATAAATTTGATCCAAATTTGATCATGAGCCATTTTATAAATGGGCTTTGAATGGCATCTGGATATTTTTTTCAAAAAGCCATCAGAAATATGTTGTAAAACGTCAACAAAAGTAGCAAAATGTTGACAAGGCATCAGGATACGATTTAAGGGCTGGGAAGAAATTCCCTTCAGTGGTTCTGAGGAGCTACAGTAGGATAAGTGCCTATATGCTATTGATATCGGACACGGAATATTCTCCAGCCCACAAGATTTAGTGTTACCCTCCTTCGCTTCTGCTGTAAGCGATGTGAAACTAACCCTCATAACAAATTAAATAAATTGGAGGAAATCGAAAGTATTAATTTGAAATGACGAGTTATGCTTTCAGATTCATATTTTCATTACGCACGGAAACAAATGGTCGATGACGAGTTGCAAAACAAAATGTGTTTTCGGACGACTTTGAAAAGATGCGCGCATTTTGAATCGCTATAGCTCAGGAAATCTCATTGAAAAAACACTTAAAAGGATTATTGAAAGGATTTGATGCACCTTACTGATAAAGCAGTCAAATTAATTAGCTTTCATATCGAAACTGTTGCCCTTTCAAGCTCCATTTCTTTCCTCGTCTTTGATGGCTTCCAGTTTTTGGATACAAAGCCACAATCAATTTAATTTAAGCCTTAGCAATATTGTTCCTGATCGATCTTGCTTTCCAGTTGGCTCTGCATGTGATTTGCCTCGTTGATGGCCATATGTATATAGACGCAAACTCGTCTCCTTGTTTCAGTCTTTGTGTCAGGCTGAGTTTTATTCCTATTATTCAGTAATAATTATTTGGTAGAGTGCAGGTTCCCTAGTTAAACGGTTACGGGCTTCAGACTGTCGAGCAAACTTCCTGATTACCTGGAAGAAAACAACAGTTTTGTCCCGTCTAAAATGTGGACTTAATGATCTTGCGCGAGTTATAAATCCTACCATTTGGATTCGTACGCCAACGCTTCAGTAATAATACGTCATCGTTCCATCTTGACAGTCCCAGAGGGAGAAATACTGTATGTTGACCTTATGCTGTTTCCTGGAAGACTATCTGACGGTAAAGAACTGGCATTTTGAGGGTGGGTTCCAAGTAAGGACTAGGTAAGTCTTCCCCTAATGATGTCGACCTGCTGCATTCCACAGATTTCTGATCGTCGTTATCTGCGTGGGAACTAATTCCGCGCAGTTTCGACACTGCTCCGCAATAGTATAGGCACATATTATATATATACATATATATATATATATTCCACCAATACACTGGAGATCCGATATAGAATCCATTATATTTTATCCTATAATCAACTCCATTCCAGTGCATTAATCAATCATTGTTTTATTGTTCACCAAAAAATACATGATGCATAATATTGTCACGGTAACAGTCTATATGCAGTGAACATTGGGAAACCTGAAAGAATTAATCGTTCCGCTAACAGAGGTCGCTCAATTTCACACAATAATTATGCAACTAATGAAGCAATTCACAGAAACCCTTCCGCGATTACTTCAATTGCGACTAACCAAATGGTAAACTTTACAGCTATAGCCCTAAACAAAGTGAATCTCACACAATCAGACCAATTTACAAAGTAATATAGCAGCATATAACACTGATTATAGCGCAATCTAACGTAATATATTATACAGTCAAGTTTAATATAATCTGATATAAATATAATTTAATATAATCTGATATAAATATAATTTAATATAATCTGATATAAATATAATTTAATATAATCTGATATAAATATAATTTAATATAATCTGATATAAATATAATTTAATATAATCTGATATAAATATAATTTAATATAATCTGATATAAATATAGTCCAATGAATATAATACTAATCTCAGGCTAATCTTTCAACGATAGTGTCCTACTCGTATACGAACAAACACTTGGCGTACAACTATATTGAACTATTATAGTTTGATAACTACTGCATATATATATAGATTGAATATGGATCTATATACATAGCCTATACATTATTATATATACATAATTTTATTGTGAGTGACAACGCGTTTTATAGCACTATGATAAGTTGTTTAAGGTTCACAAGGCATTGGTGGCAATTGGGGGCCTGAAGGGATCTAAATCCGATAATTAGGGTCACATAAGATAATTACTAGTTATGTATGAATGTATAATTATATATTTATATGGCGTATATATAATGTATATGTTCGGCGAGAGAGAAAATATAGGAAGGGAGGTAGAGAGAAAGAGAAATGGGAGAGAGAAACATTGTACACATTTTAATGACGTTCTTCAATTGGAAAATGCGGAATCAAGACAGAAGAATAGATGACTTATATCGAACGGAAGAAAAGAGATGTCGAAACTTGGACCGAGACAGAGACAGACAGAGACAGACAGAGGCAGACAGAGGTAGACAGAGGCAGACAGAAGCAGACAGAGACAGACAGAGACAGACAGAGACAGACAGAGACAGACAGAGACAGACAGAGACAAACAGAGACAAACAGAGACAAACAGAGACAGATAGAGACAGACAGAGACAGACAGAGACAGACAGAGACAGACAGAGACAGACAGAGACAGACAGAGACAGACAGAGACAGACAGAGACAGACAGAGACAGACAGAGACAGACAGAGGCGGACAGAGGCAGACTGAGACAAACATACCAAGATTTTGCGTCGTGTGATTCGACTTCACGAGAATCTAAGTGAAAGAGTAGTAGTAGTGGAAATAGTAGGAATAGTGGGGAAGTAGTGGAAGTAGTAGGGGTAGTGCGGAAGTAGTGGGGAAGTAGTGGAAGTAGTAGTGGAAGTAGTTGGGGAAGTGGGGAAGTAATGGAAGTAGTAGGAGTAGTGGGGAAGTAGTAGTGGAAATAGTTGGGGAAGTGGGGGAAGTAGTGGAAGTAGTAGGAGTAGTGGGGAAGTAGTGGGGGAAGTAGTGGAAGTAGTAGTGGAAGTAGTTGGGGAAGTGGGAGAAGTAGTGGAAGTAGTAGGAGTAGTGGGGAAGTAGTGGGGGAAGTAGTGGAAGTAGTAGTGGAAGTAGTTGGTGGAAGTGGAGGAAGTAGTGGAAGTAGTAGGAGTAGTGGAGAAGTAGTAGTGGAAGTAGTTGGGGAAGTGGGGGAAGTGGGGGAAGTAGTAGGAGTAGTGGGAAAGTAGTGCTGAAGTAGTGGAAGTAGTAGTTGAAGTAGTTGGAGAAGTGGGGAAGTAATGGAAGTAGTAGGAGTAATGGGGAAGTAGTGGGGGAAGTAGTGGAAGTAGTAGTGGAAGTAGTTGGGGAAGATGGGATGTAGTGGAAGTAGTAGAGGGAAGTATGTGGAGTAGTGGTAGTATTAGTAGGTGGAGTAGGTGGAATAGTAGTAGTAATAGTAGTAGTAATAGTAGTAGTAGTAGTAGTAGTAGTAGTAGTAGTAGTAGTAGTAGTAGTAGTAGTAGTAGTAGTAGTAGTAGTAGTAGTAGTAGTAATTGCAATTTAACGACTCGCCTCCTCCTTCATCCAGGCTTTGTGATCTCAATAATTGCCGTGAATCGTAAACATATATCGTAATATGAGGTCATCTGTTTCAGGCTCTTGTTTTTGCGATGTATCCGTCGATCATGGGGACCACTATCGTCGTCATCACAGTTACGTCACTGGCAGCGTTGTAAGCACGAACATCTCTTTTTACTATGGAAGTAGAAAATGTTTATTACGGCATACTCGTTAATAATGGAATCGCTAACTCTTCATAAGCATCGTCATCATCATTATCATTATCTTCTTCTTCTTCTTCCTCCTCCTACTCCTCTCTCTCTATTCTCCCTCCTCCTCTTCTCCTTCTTCTCTTTCTTCTTCTTCTTCCTCCTACTCCTCTCTCTCTCTATTCTACCTCCTCCTCTATCTTTATTCTCCCTCCTCTTCTTCTTATTCTTCTTTGTTCTTTGTTATGCAATTTGTCTCATTCCACGAGATTCAATTTGACTCCATGCTATTAACCTATTGAAAATCATGGAGATTACGAAGACCTTGTAGAGAACGACTTTACTCTGACAACGCGTGACAGCGAAGTGTGGAAGAAAACGATTGAACGTGCGCTATAGCAGAGCAACTACATACTTGCAGACTTCTAACGGCTGACTCCTGCAGCGAGCGCTTACTTCGCATATTTCTATCGTGATGTACTCTGTGCGTGCGCATGTCACGTTACCCATGGTTTCCCTGGCTTCCGGTCTCTAATGGCGCCGTAGATCAATCCTTAATCGCCGAACTCGGCTGCCGTGTTCCGGTCCACGTTAATTCACAGGGAATGAAACTGGTTTCACGAACTGAGACAAAAAATTCGTTCGGTCTCCTGTTGGCGAAACAGAACTCAACCGAATGTCGACCTTGTTATCGCCCGGCGCCGAAAGTGCTCAGTATACGGTCGTCCAAAATGAACAATTCTCGAGTGTTGTGCAGCGATCCCCAACGGACACTTCTCAAACGCCATAGTTCATTGCGAAAATTGCAAAGGCGTCACCTCTTCAAGAATTTCCGTCCTAACCCATTCGGTCCTTCTTCTGACTTGAGGGACTTTTCTAGAACCCCGCCGTCAGTGCTGTTCTGCCTCTCTATGTAAATTATCGTCATTATAATTATTAGTAGTATTATTATACGTATAACTTTTTTATTAATTTATATGTTTTTCTGTTACGCTGGCAGGTGCGTCTCTTCCGCCTCGTCGTCATCGTCATCTTCTTCTCTGGACGAGGAGGGGTCGTTGGGTCTGGCACCGATCAAGCGGGGCATCGACCCGGTCGGCAGTTGGCTGCTTAGGAAGCGTCTCGTCGGCTCAGCCTCCGACCTCTACGGGTCGCAGAGTCGCAACTGGCCGATGGGTGGCCACGTTGACCAGCTCACCGGTAGGCGAATCTCCCAACAGGAAGAGGAAGCATTAGAGGAGGAGGAAGAAGAGAAAGAAGAGAGTCCTATGAAGAGGCGCATCGATCCGGTTGGGAGTTACCTGTTACGCAAGAGAGTCATTGATCCGGTTGGGAGTTACCTAATCAAGAAGAAGAGTGGAGGATACGCTTCGTTGCAGTCGGGAGCAAACTAGTGAAGGGGAGCCGAGTGTGCATCGAGGCAGAACGAGGCTCAGATGATGCGGAATACTCGGTATCCAACTAGGTTGGACAGATAGTAGATTAACATTGAACACTCTTGGCACCGATATAATGTCCACCTATACAGCACCCAATCAGAATATATTTAACTATACACTGTATGAGTGCCTCTTCGTCTGTATCTCTCTCTATATGTCTCTGTCAGTCTGTCTGTCTGTCTGTCTGTCTGTCTGTCTGTCTGTGTCGTTCTTTGTTATTTTTTCTGTCTTTTCCTTTCAATTTCTAACTCTCTAACTCTCTTCCTCTCTCTGTCTGTCTGTCTCTCTGTCTGTCTCTCTGTCTCTCTGTCTCTGTCTTTGTCTCTCTCTGTCTGTCTATCTGTCTGTCTGTCTGTCTGTCTGTCTGTCTCTCTCTCTCTCTCTCTCTCTCTCTCATCCTCTCTGCCTGGATGCAGAGCTCCTCATTTGAGACGATCGATTGATAGCTCTCCTTGGTCGCTCGCCTAGCAAAGGTACGATCAGACGGTTAATCACTCGCTTGGGCGTCGCATAGTCGGCGATGAGTTAGACTTTAGATTCTATCTTACCTAAATTACATTACTTCACTTCCTTAGTCTACTTACTTACGGCAGCGATGACTGAATTCCGTGTCCTTATTCCTTAATCCTGATGTCTGCTGACTGATTGACCAGAACAATATAATAGACATCACCTCTTGCACTTCTCTCTGGGAATAATCTTCTTTTGGTCATTAAATTTAACAAAGTATCATGCCAAAACAAATTATTACAACTATAACACAAGACGGACAACCAAATCGAACTGTAATAGGACTACCAATAGATGAGTATAACCATAATACTTGTGAGTATGTGCAGATGTTTACGAATACTATACACAACAGACGCTGTCCAAGGAAATAACATCGACCTCGCATCGGTGTCTATTCAATACAAATCGTTATCTATATACCTGCTTGAGATCGATTTTAAACACGTCTGCAATTTTAAAAAATGGGAATCTTTACCTTGCTTGATTGAATAAATGTATCTTTGTTTGCATTTTTTTATGTATGCATGTGAGTATGCATGTATGTGTGAATCTATGTATGTTTGTATGCGCTTGTACTTATGCAAGTGTGTGCAGTCGTGTGTGTGTGTGTGTGTGTGTATGCGTGTCAACATGAGTACATTTCGTGCATGTACAGACGTTTTCTGCTTTATTTAGCTTCTCATTATCTATCTGTTTCAGTTTCTTTCTTTCGTTCCGTCTGTCTGTCTGTCTCTCTCTCATATCTTATATATATGTGTGTACGTATTGTATTGTATGTATGTATGCACGTATGTATGTATGTATGTATGCATGTAAGTATGTATGTATGTATGTATGTATGTATGTATGTATGTATGCATGTATGTATGTATGTATGTATGTATGTATGTATGTATGTATGTATGTATGTATGTATGTATGTATGTATGCATGTATGTATGTATGTATGTTTGTATGTATGTATGTATGTATGTATGTATGTATGTATGTATGTATGTATGTATGTATGTATGTATGTATGTATGTATGTATGTATGTATGTATGTATGTATGCATGTATGTATGTATGTATGTATGTATGCATGCATGTATGTATGTATGTAAGCGTGTGTGTGTGCGTGTGGGAGTATGTGTAAAATATGTATTTATGCATATTGTCTGTACCTGGCTTTTCTTCAGAATGTCTCTCCTATAATGGTGGAGATCGAATCACTTTTAAGTGGATATCAAGGTACGTGTGTTGAAGAATGGAAACATGCACGAATCATTCATAATGCACTTATGTTGTCTCTGCCTCACGAAATACGAGAAGAACCGCAAGGATCCAGTCGTCAATAGACAGTAAACAAGCCTTCTTATCCTCCTCAATCCTTGAAACGTTTATAATTCCGTGTCTCTCTTTGGAAACTACTGGCGCTATATACATGCAAATATACATACATATTACATATACGTATATACACATGAACACATGCATGTACGTATATGCATACATACAACCATACATTCAACTACTATAAATATGCATGCATGCATATATAGGGCATAATACCATAAATACATTATTAGGTCGTTCGTCCAGGAAGTAATAATAGTCAGAAGACTTTAAAGCCATTTTAAAATATCTACAAATAATATACAATTGGAGCTCACAGAAGTCGTCGCTTAAACCTACCGCATTGTCATCAAAGTAAAGGGAGACTGTGTGATGAACAGGATTATTAGCGTCGCCCTCCTTCCATATCCAGGCTTTTGGCTGGCACCTGCCAGAGTGCAAACAGTGTCGAAGATTATACGGAAGGGCTTCTCTATTTTTTTACCCTCGCAACCATCTTGTTTAATACCTAAACGGGGTGCGTTTTAACTAAATGTTCAATAGTGGGATGTGTGAGATAATGGGATGATGAGTCACTTCTAACATATGCCAACATATAACGCGTAAATTATGACGAAGCATAAGAGTGTTTAAGTCCAAGAGTTTGTCTTCTTTACTTATAACGAGAACTGCGATAACCGCGTCGTCAATAAACACGTAATAAACACCTTCTTGACCTCCTCACTTCTTAGAACGTAAGCCTATATAATTCCGCGTCGCCCTTTGTAAATTACTGGCGCTATAAAAATCCTGCGCCCATTCTACGCTAGTCATCCCCGAGTGAATGGGAAAGCCGCAGTGGGGGGGGGGAGTGCCCTCTGGAAATCTCAGCTGAATAGCAGTGAAATAGTAAAAGTTTCCACTCAGGTGCAATTGTATACATAGCAATATTATGCTGGTTGTATCCTCCCTATCAACATTCAATTAAATTAAAACGGTTAGCAATTAAATATAATTCGACTTGTGCCCTGGGGCCCCCATACGGTGTATTAAGCACATGAATTGCAATATCCTATAAGGCCTGCGTCGAAACGCGAGGACGAGGAGTTTGTGGAGCAGGTCGAGGAGGACGAAGACACGGATGGATGTACTGATGATGGAATGGGTGAGTAATGAACTGTAAACAAAGAGGTATATGGAGAACTGGAATGGAGATGGGTTCGTGTCTAACAATCTATCGCAAAATCACACAAAGTCACACATAATTATACAGCATCAGCCTATGCTATATAACGTTTGTGAATTTTTGTTAGATGTCAGAACTACGTGTTACTCTACGGTCGATTTATATTCCGGGAAAACGAAAATAATATTTTAGCAGATTTTAATATAATAATTATCATTTTTAAAATCAATATTCAACGTAGTTAATCGCAACATTCGTTGACTCTCCCAGAGTCCATTCATTCTTCTATCTCGTTATCGTTAAATTTCTTACCATTGATTTCCACTTCTTATTCAAAATTTCCTAATTGGAAGCGACAGCGTTCATAACCATGGCAACATAGCTCTTTACTCCCTGTCGCACGTCAACAATTACCCTTTATACCTATCTTACAGATAAAAGTTGAAATCATTGCAGCCTAAGTGTCGCCTTAGGGCCTATTTATTCTCGTCGAATCTGTCCAACCATATCCTAACTATAGTTAAAGTTTCATCAATAGTAGTTATATTACACGGGATTGACTACAATGATGATGATTATGATGAAGATGAAGGTTAAGATTATTATGATAATTATAATAATAATAATGATAAAAATAATTGTTTGATTCCCGAGGAATAAAAAGAGATTAGTCATGATGATTATGATGATGATATTAATCATGATGATTATGATGATGATTATGGTTATGACGACGACGACTACGACTACGACGACGACGATGATGATGAGCGTCAGCAATGATGACAATAATGTTGATGATGGCGGCGGCGATTACGATAATGCCAGTGATAGGAAGAGCGGCGAGCGCGTTTCAACGTAATTACCTGTATAACACTGGATCTCAAGGTCACCTTGTGGAAGCGCAGAAGGAGGATGGGCAGCGAATTACAAAAGCCTTGCATCAGCCATCGAAAACGCCAAGAAATCCAATGCGGAGGGTAGGCAGTGGAACTGCTAACGAGTAAGGGGCGTAGATAGATAGCTGATCGCAATGTAATGTTTTGTTGGCTGGTGAATGCCACGTATTAAACTGGATTATTAGCTCAAGTAGAATTCAGCGCAATGGGTGCAAGATGGGAGCGTTATTGTGTTGGCCTTATTTTGGAAGTCTTTGTTGTGACTATAGACAGCGACTTCTCAGCCATCTGTAGCTTGTGCAAGTGCATGCGAGGCCATTGACAACGAAGAGGCAAGTGATGACGAAGGGTGAGAATTGGACCAAAAGGGTAAATCAGAAAATGGGAATTGGACGGGTTGCATGAAGTAGGATGGGGTGTCCTAGAAGTCGTACTCTTCCATCGGCTGCTTGATAATCATCAGGTTGACCACCTGCTCCAGAAATCCGCGGATAATCTCGTCCTATCGGCTACCTGCAACACTTCCGACAGTCGCTTATATATCGTTCACGAGATGGCACTAGTAGGATCAAAGTCCCAGTTCTTTGCTTTCTCTGCATCTCAAAAGAAAATGAATAACGAGCTATAATAATCGATGCTCTAAATTGTCTTCTAAACCTAGATACAATAACACCACTAAAATATAAGCGGCTAAATCTTGTGAACTAGTTCACTCGAGTAAGCCTGTTTGCCAGCCAAGTGAACTTAGTCCTATTTTAAAACATTTACTGGCGGCTGCGTCTATTTAAGTCAATTAAATGCAGACTATCGCAGCTAGAACAAGTTGCGATACTGTCATGATTTGTCGAAAAATAATTTTTTATTGATTTGCTTTTCTTTATCTAATGACAGATGTAATCACGTGGCTACGTTGAAGCCAAATAGTTTCGGTCTAGCCTAACTACACTGTGTGATGACAAGGATCAGTAGCGTCGCCATCCTTCTTATCCAGGCTTGGGACTGTCACTTCCAGAATTCAAGCGGTTGCCAAGGTTTTTGTTGAAGCTTCACTTCGATCTTCATAAATAGGAATTGTGGTTGAGCTACTACTTGTACAAGGTCGTTGCGCCTGGCTTGAGATAGATTCAAACAATCTCCTGTCACAAATACGGAACATTCCGTTGCATCACCGCGTCCCTTATTTATTAATGCGTAGGCCTATTGAGTAAATGAAAACGAAAATATTGTCCTGCAGACTGAGCAGAGGGTCGAATAAGATGTGCTATACACGTGCAAGTGACATAAATTCCTGGACCCTAGGAGCAAAGCAATCACGGCCCTCTTAGACTGAATTTGGCGCGCTCTATAGCTAAAAATGCTCTGAGTATGGTAATAATAAGATGTTCAAAGTTTAGACTGACCGCATAGTTAGGTGTCAATTGGGCGGAATTGGGCTTAAAATTTTATTTTAAAAGTTTTAAATCATACATATAGCTGATCCTGATGTTTTTTTATAAGCCACATCTTTCTTCGTCCTTCCTCGATACCCCTCTCCTACCAAGAAAATTGCCCAATATTCAACTAGCAACTCCCTTAACTGTGCTATGGTATCGGACATAAAATGATCTTCTCATGGAGAAATGCCAACAACATTCGCTAAGAGCGCCTCGTGCGCTCATCCGAAATCACAAAATCGTTGAAATTGGTGAATTGAAGAAGAAAAAGTCAGTGACCTACATGTATACTTAAATGGCTATTCGCTGGTAAATTGGTCTGTCATCTGCCTGTAAGTGTTGGGAAGGTCCGTAATAGAGTAGCGGACAACACGCTGCCGTCCAGAGAAGGAAGCGAGTTCGATTCTCGTATACCCTAATTAGGTGCGTTGACTAGTCCTTCTTTCGCTATGCGGTGCCGTTGGATAAATTATGGCCTATATATTGTGATGAGTGCCCTGCATGACTGCCGACAGTTAAATTCGATTTCTGTAATAAATTAACATCGTCCATTTACTGTAGAAGTGTAGGCCGCATACATGAAATCATCGTGCTATTTGTCAATTTTAAATTTAAGAAATTAGTATAATAACACTATTACTACTGCTTCTAATATTTCGTCTACTACTACTACACCTACTACTACTACTACACCTACTACTACTACTACTACTACTACTACTACTACTACTACTACTACTAATACTACTACTATTATTATTATTATTTCAAGTGAAAATTAATGGCGATATCGTCCGAAGTAACCCTGCTCGTTGGACTCATGAGCAGCGAAAGTTCCCTTAAAAGCAGCTGAGTTGTAGCGTTGAATAGTCATCGAGATGTGCTGGTAGAGGAAAGATAATTGTCTCCCTCTGCTCCCCAGTGACGGCGCTCAGTTTGTGTCCCAGTTCTGAAAGGAAGCTTTGGCCTTCGGAATTGATGGGGCCAAAGGTTTCGAATGCCACCGGTGTAAAGACGTACGTGGAGGCTAGCTCGGCGTATTTCTGAGTTTTGAGGTTCGCCGCCCTCTCCGCCGCTGGGCCCGCCCTTTGCGACGTTTCTGGCAGATACGACATTGCCATTGTATCTGACACTGTCGCGTCCCAAATCAAGCACCGAGCCACACGCCATGGTATATGAGTGAGTCCGTTTGGTCTTTTTCCATCAGATCGGGTCAAGCCCATCGGCTCTTTGACAGTGGGGATCCCTGCACGGATTAGACTCCTATAAATAAGGTCGTTCATGGCCGCGTGTCTGGGCCAGCGTCCTAGGCCCAGGCCACATGAGAGACGTGATATCCGTTTCCCTCGACCAGGGCACAGCATGGGCAGTAATGAGGTAAACAGACGAGTAACCCAAGTCTGTAACCCACCGCCACCCTCAGGGACTCATCGTCAAGTCTCAGCTCGCAGTTGGTAATCGGTAGGGCTAAGAGCCAGTCGCCTGCGTGTGGTGCTGACACTGCTCTAAGACGTGCCTTCTGGTGGCGAGGTCTGCCACTCCGAGCTCGATCAAAGGGCCGTCCCATCTTGATTGTTTGCGAGCCCAAGCTTCTTCTGGCTCCGGTACTCCGCTGGTTTCCCTCCATTTGGCCTGAAGGGTCTCCAGGGCAGGGTACTTTGTGGGCTTTCCTCGCAGAATCCTTGTCTGGAGCATATCAGTGGCTGCGGCCGATGCCAAGAAGGCTGGAAGTGCCAGCGAAACCACTGATCGGATGCCCAGTCCTCCTCTTTTGATGGGCAGGGTGGCTTGGAGCCATGCCTCGTCGGTGAGAACAAGATTGACCGCCCTCAAGGCCTTGTCATACTCCTCCAGTTCTTTGTGGCCTTCGCATGGGCAGCTTCTGAGGGTAAATAATAGTAGGGTGGCACTCAGCTAGTATCGGAGCAAGATGAGTGCGTCATGTGTGGCGATGGACGCTAGTTTTCCCATCGTGCGCATTAGCTCCACTGTGCGCGTATTCAAAGAGTTCGTTAAGGCCGTATCCGTTGACAGAGTTGCGCCTAGAAGTGTGGCCTCTGAAGGGTTAGTCCATCTGAACTGTCTTAATGGTTCGAAGTCTCTCTGGATATCAGCAGAAGTCGAAATGATCTCGCATTTTGTTCGATTTAGGAAAAGGCCGAGTTTTTCGCATTCGGTTTCGAGTCTGTTTATATCCTCCGCAACCTCTTCCGCCCTGCCACCTAGTGTTAGGTCGTCCAGAAAACCTACTGTGAACGGCGATTTCATTTGGATGAGGATGGGCTGTAGAGGGAGACAGAAGAGTAAGGGGCCCAAAGGGTCGCCTTGTTGGGTTCCCACTTGGGACAAAACACAGTATCGACCGTATTTAAGATGTGAGTGTTCCAAGTAAGCTAGGTTGCAAAAAGGTGCCAGTTCAGGAAGAATGTTATATAGTGCTGTCAACATTTCAAGTGTGTATAGGCTGTTGAATGCGTTGGAGAAATCTATTCTGGCTATGATTGTTTCGTTGTCTAAACTGTTCAAAAATCGTCTTGTTGCGTGTACTGCTGCCTCACATCCTCCTGGTACACCAACTCCGACTTGTCTGGGTGAGAGGTATTCAGCAACTTTAGGCGCCGCGTAAGAGCTGGCACATTTGGCTGTCAGTCTGCGCCAATAGTAATCAATGACAATGGGCCTCAGACCTCCAGTGCTTTTCCTAAGGGCGAAGAGAGTTCCACCGAAAAGGGTTGCTCGAATTCCAGAAGGGCATTCTCCTGCGAGAAGCAAGTTTACCAGAGCCGTAATGGCGGCTAGCAGAGTTGGGCCCGAGTCTGGTTGGCTGACTAACTCTAGGATGTGCTGGGGGCGTAGGCCGTATGTCCCCCCGGCCGATCCCGCCGGGAAGTTACGAATGCATCTGATTACGTTCTCCTCGGTCATCTGAAGTGGGTCGGCATCCGGTGGCCCGGGCAATGGCTTCTGGTTATGAGGTGGGGGCGGATGTTCTGTTTTGAGCTCCTCCCATGTGGTCTCGTTAATTGGGATTGACTTGTCGTCCGAGCTCAGAATCCTAGCTGCTGCTCGGATATTCCCATCTTCCAATTTAGAGGCCACGGCTGAGGCCCTCGTTTGTTCCACTTGCTTTCCTTCTTTCTTTCTGTGTTCTGATCCCTCTTGTCCGATAAAGAACCAGTCAATGTCCTTGGAGCTTCTGGCCAGGAAATCGCTAGATCTTTGTTTGATTTTTATGGTCATGTTATGGCGTCTGCCTCTTCTTGTGGGCTTGGCTAATGTCAGTGCACCAAAGGCGAAAAGCTGCCTCCATTGGGCCAAGGAGCATGGATCTCGGAGAATCCGTCCTATAATTGTGGTCAACAAGGCGCTCAAACCTGGTCTGGCTGCTTTGGGTATGTGTTTCATCAGACTAGCAGTCAAGCATGGATGAGGAATGGAATTGACTACATTTATCTCATTTGTACCCAGAGATGTTGCTAGCAGTTGTGTCATTGTATTGGGGGAGGGGAGGGTCCTCTGTCAGGACATGGGGAACAATTGGTGGTTTGTGAGAACCTGGATACGGGTTGTCTCTGGGTCCATGTCTGTGCACGAGGCCATTCTTGTTGTGCAGTTTCCATTCACTGTGGCATGCTCCGCAAATTCCCTTTTGTTTGGGCCTTTGTCCCTCTTGTGAGTCAACGTTCCGGGGTTATTTGTTGTATGGAGAAGCCATTCAACTGCGTGATATGGTCTTCCGACTCGGAGCGGGTCGTGACGGGTCTTTGTTGTTAAGATACATGGATAAGAGAAG
The DNA here is from genome assembly GCA_959347315.1 of Bimastos eiseni. Classification (NCBI taxonomy): domain Eukaryota; kingdom Metazoa; phylum Annelida; class Clitellata; order Crassiclitellata; family Lumbricidae; genus Bimastos; species Bimastos eiseni. The sequence goes on along the minus strand of OY365821.1, from coordinate 14,188,810 downwards.
GGGAAGGGAATGAAGATACATGAAGTGGGTTGAATGGAACCAGATGTATACAAATTCGGTTTCAAATGTTAAAAAATGAACGTCTCTACTGCGTAGCCATAGCAATACGTATTATGACGTCGTGGGATTTTATAATTTCTAAACGGTGAATATTATGGAGTTAAATTCGGGTTGCCATTTGCATAGGTTATACATTTTAATTTAAAATCCTGAAAAATCTCTTTAGAATTATAAGAGAATATATAAAAATCTCTTATCCTGGCATCAATTGAAACGAAATGACATCAAAATCGTGCACTGACGAACCCTCACTACTTCTAAAAATTGCATAATTCTAGGATAGATAAATCCGTCGACTGCCTTCTAAGCTGGGCTCAATTATATTATTATCATAATTATTATTATTATTTTACCCGAAGTATACTGATCCCTCGGGTTGATAAAACTATTCTCCGGAGACAGCTATTATTATTATTATTATTATTATTATTATTATTATTATTATTATTATTATTATTATTATTATTATTATTATTATTATTATTATTATTATTATTATTATTATTATTATTATTATTATTATTATTATTATTATTATTATTATTATTTTAATAATAATAATAATAATATTATTATTATTATTATAATTCATTGACATTGGCTGAGACGAAGGCGCCGCATGCGCAGGTGTGCGGCTCGCAGATGGCCACCCCTAATCGTAGGCCGACCGCCACCCTCACGGTATCGTCCTCCAGTCTGAGATCGCGAGAAACGAGCGGGAGAGCGTACAGCCAGTCCGAGGCGTGCGGTGACTGCAAGGCCCTTAGTCTCGCCTGGTCGTAAGGATCCTGTAGCTTTTCTTCTAGTGCAGACAGAACCGCGTTTAACAGCGGTCTGTCAAAGTGGGCTTGTTTATGGCCTGGCGTCGTCGGGGCAGAAGCTTCGGTGAGTTGAAGCCAGGTGGACATCGCCGAGTCGCATGCATGAGTCCGATTTCACCGCTACTGATTCTAAGATGAGGGAATGGATCTGGAGAGTGCCCGCGGCTGAAGCCAAAAAGGCGGGAAGTGCCAGCGAGGACGCCCTCCTAATTCCCAGTCCTCCCATCCTGATCGGGAGAGTAGCTTGACCCCATTGGTCATCGGTCATCGAAATGTTGAAGATTCGCTCGATCCCTCCTCTATTATTATTATCATATTTATTCGTGAACCAACGGACATGGATACAGATCTCATTAGTTCGTTATTAAATACGTTAGAGTAAATCAGTTTAAGCTTATTATTATTATTATTATTATTATTATTATTATTATTATTATTATTATGCACGCAGTTGGAATCGTCTGCAATAAAAGGTAAGTATATATTATTATTATTATTATTATTATTATTATTATTATTATTATTATTATTATTATTAGTATTAGTATTATTATCATTATCATCATTATTCTTGTTATCATTAGCATTATTGTTATACAAACATCAAATTCAATTTCCACGACACATTCACTATGATTATTTCATAATGAATTTAGACACAATTCATAATTTCCAATAAAATATTCTTTGTCATTATTACTTTTGTTGAGTTTGCAGGTGGGGCCCTCGGCTTCAAAAATCGATCGATTAATCAATAAATCAATTAAACTTGATATAGCGCCTCTTCAAAAAATCTACTCTTCAAAAAATCTACTCAGAGGCACTCTCAAGTCCATCTGCGGTCAAAGAGGACAGATTTAAGAGAAGCGTAGAAAGAAGATAAGGGGATACCAGGTAAAAGCTGGAGGTCCAGAGGATGCCCATTCCAAGTGGTAGGGCCCACAACAGATGCTGCACCATATCAGTGCGTGATAATGGAACGATGAGAAGACCGTGCTCACAGCAGAGCACAGCGACCTCCGAGCGCTGGCTGCAGTTGGGCGGAATAGCTCCTGAATGTAAGCTTTCCCAGCCCCAACTAGACAGCGCTATACCAAGGAGGCGATTCGAAATGCAATGCGCTGCGGCTGGGGAAGCCAGCGCAACACATATCACGCATATAGGCATAAACATGGCCTGTCCTAGAAATGCCTTCTAGGCTTATCAATAATTTCTTCGTGTGGCCTACGCTGTCAAATAAGTTGGGCTGAGATGAACAACCAATTATTATTCAATTATGGCTCTTAAGAAACCAAAGAATACAGTGCAGTCTCCTGGTTGCATCTACTGGTGGTTAACCATCGTGGTATCACTACGACTCCTGTTGTAAATCTTCTCCTTTATGACTCTTTTGACGTTGGTAAACGGCGATCTCTGATTGGTCAGCCCAGCTTTGACCTTGACATACTCTCGTTTTATCTGTCCAATCAGCGAATCCATGGCCTCGTTGACGCCATCCGGGCTATCGGCCACGGAAATTTCATAGAGAGGTCGGTCGTATCGCTGGGCCAGCGTCTGACCGTCCTCTACCGCCACCTTGCGAGCGAATGGTGGACAGTCTGTTTTATTGGCTACGAGGACGATAGGAGTGGCTTCGTCTGAGGAGCGCTGGCGGATGAGGAGGTTGTGGAAGTCGTGGAGGAGACTGAAGGAGTCCCTGTCCGTAACGGAATAGATAAGAAGGAATCCGTCGGCCCATTTCACGTGACTTTCCAACTGCAATTCGTCAACCTAGGGTCATCAAGGATCCACAGTTAGCAACATGTAGCACAGAACTCCGATCATAACGCTATTAATGACGTCATTGCTGATGTCATATTGCTTGGCATGGTTCTTCTGAGTTGAAACATATTATGTACCAATAATATTATGTCAATCGAACAACAACTACAAGGTTACAAGGTATCATTGCTTTTCGTTATTGTCTATCATCATCGTCGTCGTCATTATATGATCGGCAACACCACATTCATCAAACTCATCATCATCTATCGTCGTCGCAATCATCGTCGTCATTAACATCTTAATTATCGACGTCACCTTCGTCATCATCATCATCATCGTCGTCGTCATCGTAATTCGAACAGCTGCTCCTAACTGTCGCATGTCGCTTCATCGAGGCTCTCTATTGACTGGCTTCATTCGTTGAGATGACGTATGTACGTACCGAATGCGCTGGGTCCATTATTTCAAGCACCATCTCTCCTCCTCCAATTCCTCCTCCTCCTCCCCCTCCTCCAGTTGTCTGCAGACGATGCGTATAAACGGACTCTGTGGGTGAAATAATCAAATCAAGAAGACTTGAAACGGAAGCTTCGGTGTAGAACACACATCAGCAGAACGCGCATAGAAAATATATAGTAGAGGGCAACCCAAAAGGCGATGTTGGGTTCATTGTTGACCAGGAGCTCTCCGCATTGCATGTTTACTCGATAACTCGCAGCTGTTTTACCAGTTGCGTCAACTTCGGGTCGTCCCCCGTTCCCTCTCTGTCTGCGCTGCAGCTACTCTCCTCCACCCTACATGCTGGCACTGGACGTGGTAGAATTGGGCAATTGGAGCGAGTTCATCGGGCGTATGCTCGCCTGATAGGGACAGCGCAGACGTACAATGCATGTTAACATGCCCATAGCCCTCCTCCCAACGCATTGCATTTCCGATCTGTTCTCTGATCTGGTACTACCTTTGCAGTTGGTGAAGGGAGAGTGAGTGAGAGAGACAGACAGACAGACAGACAAACAGAGACAGAGAGCTGGTCATCAACATACGTATAAAAGGCCAAGAAATTAAGTCGGTAACGCTGCATAGTTGCCTCTTGAGATACTAAAGCTATCTCTGTCTGTCAATGTCTCTGTCTCAGTCTCAGTCTCTGTCTGTCTGTTTTTCTGTCTGTTTTTCTGTCTGTTTTTCTGTCTGTCTTTTTGTCTGTCTGTCTCTTTCTGTCTCTGTCTCTGTCTGTCTCTGTTTCTGTGTCTGTCTCTATCTATCTATCTGTCTGTCTATCTATCTATCTATCTATCTATCTATCTATCTATCTATCTATCTATCTATCTATCTATCTATCGATCCATCGATCCATCGATCCATCGATCCATCGATCCATCGATCCATCGATCCATCGATCCATCCATCCATCCATCGATCCATCCATCCATCGATCCATCCATCCATCGATCCATCCATCCATCCATCCATCCATCCATCCATCCATCCATCCATCCATCCATCCATCCATCCATCCATCCATCCATCCATCCATCCATCCATCCATCCATCCATCCATCCATCCATCCATCCATCCATCCATCCATCCATCCATCCATCCATCCATCCATCCATCCATCCATCCATCCATCCATCCATCCATCCATCCATCCATCCATCCATCCATCCATCCATCCATCCATCCATCCATCCATCCATCCATCCATCCATCCATCCATCCATCCATCCATCCATCCATCCATCCATCCATCCATCCATCCATCCATCCATCCATCCATCCATCCATCCATCCATCCATCCATCCATCCATCCATCCATCCATCCATCCATCCATCCATCCATCCATCCATCCATCCATCCATCCATCCATCCATCCATCCATCCATCCATCCATCCATCCATCCATCCATCCATCCATCCATCCATCCATCCATCCATCCATCCATCCATCCATCCATCCATCCATCCATCCATCCATCCATCCATCCATCCATCCATCCATCCATCCATCCATCCATCCATCCATCCATCCATCCATCCATCCATCCATCCATCCATCCATCCATCCATCCATCCATCCATCCATCCATCCATCCATCCATCCATCCATCCATCCATCCATCCATCCATCCATCCATCCATCCATCCATCCATCCATCCATCCATCCATCCATCCATCCATCCATCCATCCATCCATCCATCCATCCATCCATCCATCCATCCATCCATCCATCCATCCATCCATCTCTCTCTCTCTCTCTCTCTCTCTCTCTCTCTCTCTCCAACAGCTGGGTTTAATCCGTTCCTTTGGGTGGTGCGTCCGTTTGTCTTGTTTAGCTTCTTCAGCCATTCATTTCGATACGAACGCAATTTGTCTGACACTAAATTCCACGTCTGTTGGCGCATTTATTTATTCAGGTGATTTTTATAGCGCCCATCATGGATACTAGCTCGAAAGTGATCATTGCCGAGTCCCGGAGGACGAGAGAACAACGCCGAGAAGATAGAGCATCTGAGAATTCTTCCTGAAAGGCGCCACATAAATAGCTGAATGGTTAGTCGCCAGGTGGCCAAGATGGACGCAAAAAATATTTACGCGTATTCACAAATTGTTTTCTCTTTTTTTTCGAGTTTTGCTTCTTTTATATCTCGGAATATGGATTTATATCACCACTAACTTGATCACTGTTCATCAATCGGTAAATGAAACAGTTTTTCTCACGGCGGAGTACGAGAATTTAAATTTTAGAAACCGTTTTTATCTTCTGCAGCCGTTAGACGCTCGTAGCACAACGAGTCGGAACGTAACTCTGGGTGTTGACATTGAACTCTTAACGACTTTACTCTGTCAACAGCGGTTATCAGTCTGGCAATTTCACCTCTACTCGTCGTACTCTGATACGAATGTGCAGTGTCATCGAATGTCGCAAAGTTGCCCCATGCAAGCGTTAACTGTACGAATAGCCCCGCGCTGCGTCACACTACAGGGGCTTTGTTATGGGTACGCACCTGCCGCCCTTTCGTCCCCAGCTCCGTCGTTCTTTATCATGCATAGCTGTTGCACTGCTTCTGTCACTATCGGGTGATATTGAAAGCAACCCTGGACCACTCTCCCGCAAAGTCCAGTTTAATAAGTCTACATTGAAACCATCGTCTATAAACTTTGGTAGCTTCCACATCCGTTCAGCCATCCGTCGCTCAGCCATCATACATGACCTCATCAGAGACGAGAGGCTGGACATACTGGCACTATGCGAAACGTGGATCTGTGCTGACACTCTTGATTGTATCAGGCGTGACATCGCTCCTGAAGGCTTCTCTGTTCTCCATGTTCATCGGAATGGATCCTCCGGTCGCTCAGTGTCTGGCGGGGGTCTCGCTCTTATCTACAGGTCCACGTTAGAGGTCAGCGTACATCCTCAATCCTCAAGGCTCTGCACTTCCTCGATTGAATTTCAACTAGTTCGTTTGGGTAGATAGTCTTCATCTATAACTATTGGAAACATCTACCGCCCACCGGGTACATTAGGAGATTTCTACAATGACATCGCCAACCTAATTTCATCCATTTGTGTTGAGGCTGGTGAAAGACTTGTGCTCTGTGGAGATCTTAATTGCCCTGGATCTGGAGGCCGAATGAATAGCATACTGGCCGATACCTTCAATACCTACGGTCTCCGCCAGTATGTTGAAATCCATACCCGAGGAGATAACATCTTAGACGCTCTAGCAGCCGATGATCGAACAACAGTCTATGACACGCACGTGAACGATGCTGATCTTATATCGGATCACAAATTTGTACTTTGTAAAGTAATGACTTCCATTCATCGCCAACCAGTGCGTCATGTATTCCGAAACATCAAAGCAATAGACCCTTTAACACTCAGTGACTTGTTAATTGACTCAGACCTATTCACAGCTCCTGCAAGCAGTGCAAACGATTTTGCAGAACAATTGAAAACAACAGTGTCACTGATATTGGACAAACTCGCTCCGATTCTGACTTGCTACAGACGACCATCTAAACCTATTACTAGATGGCTCTCATCTGAAGCATCCCGTGCGAAGAAGGTACGTCGTCGACTTGAAAGAAAGTGGAAAAATTCTGGACTTGATGAGGATATATAGTGTTATCGCCGACGTATCCAAAATACATTAGCTCGAGTAGTGCTACGTTTCCCACTACGAACATGCTCCTCTGCCCTACTCCACCAGCTGCATTGGCTCCTGTTGAATTTAGAATCAAATTTAAGTTAACTTGTTTGACCTACAAAACCAACATCACCAGTACACCTACCTATATTCATGCTCTACTAACTCCTTACATTCCTCCTCGTTGCTTACGATCAGCAAGTATAGGTCTTTTAGTTGAACCCCGATGCAGAACAGTTATGTGCTCTCGTGCATTTCATGTCTCTGCTCCAAGGGAATGGAATCGACTGCCACTCTCTCTTCGTAGCTCAAATTCACTTCCTTCCTTCAAAAAGCGACTCAAAACTCACTATTTTTCTTTGGCTTTCAAGGATTTGAAAATCTAATTGCAACTTCTCCTGGCGACTGAATATCCGCGCCTCAGATCACATTTAGATGTGGTGGTGATGGTGATGGTGGTGATGTTGGTGGCGGTGGCGGTGGTGGTGATGGTGATGGTGGTGGTGATGGTGGTGGTGGTGGTGATGTGGTTATGGTGCGTGAATGTGCAGATGAAGAGAGGCTAAAACTAACAATATATAATGATGAGAAGAAAGGACTGACCCTTGTTGTTCTGATCGTATTCTCCAATGAATCTCTTCGTTAAGTAGCGGACGATTAACGCTAAAAACCAATTATTATGCATTATTTAATTTATTGTAAACACTCAGAGGATTGAAAATCACCACAAGACAAAACAATCAATTAAAATAGAGTTAATTACTTGATCGGGAATGGTTGACGATGATGATCATTACGACGATGACGAACGTTATTATAATAGTTTTAATTTTACTATTTTGAACTAAAATAATTATTGATTTCTTAGGAAACTGTAGTCTATGTCATTTAGAGGATCCGAATGATTGTCTGGAATCGACATTGTAGTTATTATAATTACTATTATTTTCATTATTATTAATAATAATAACAATAATAATAATAATAATATTATTATGTTAAATATTTTTTTATGCCCTGCAGTACTTCGTTCGCCAGGGACCTATTATTAATATATGTTAAGTCAATGAAGAACAGAGTTATTATTATTATTATTATTTGAATGTTATTAAACGATTATCATTATTATTATTATTATTATTATTATTATTACTATTATTATTATTATTATTATTATTATTCATCATTGGCATTGCCAACGGATCTGTCATCATGCCATCTGGGTCGCCGCTTGTCAGTGGATTGTAATCTTGACATAGTGCCCTGAAAAGCCACCGCATTGAAACGTTGGATCAATGCCGACAAGTTCTGGAAAAGGAAGTTTGTCTCTCGGGTGTCGCCGGTAGTTGTCGAAAGTCGGTGTCCAGTCTCAGACAATAAGGCGAGGCCCTCACCATTGAGGGGACCGAAGGTTTCTATAGCGATTGGAACAAAAGTGTATTTCTTCTCTAGCTCAGAATATTTTGTGTGTTTCCTTGTGGCTGCTATCTCCGCCGCTCCTCCAGCTGTGGAAGCTGTCTCGGGGATATAAGAAGCGGCCACTGTGTCCACCACAGTTGCGTCCCAAAGTAAGGCCCGCCCCCCACTCCACGGTATCAGGGTCTGCCCGTCCGGTCTCTTTCCATCTAATCTGGAAAGACCTGACGGTTCCTTGACCGCTGGAATACCGGCTCTGTTGAGGCTGCGATGGATTAGGTCGTTGATATTACAGTGTCTTGCTTGACGGCCAAAACCCAATGAACAGGATTATTATTATTATTATTATTATTATGGGCCGTCTATAAATGACGTCACGCAATATTGGACGATTTTGGCACCCTCCTCCTCTTCGTCACAAGTCGTCATAAATGCCACCTCACATATGACGTCACAGAGCTCTGACAGCTTATCCGAAAAGCAGGCGCGTGCCGTCATTTATATTATTATTATTGCAGCTATTTATATTTATATTTGTAGTTATCAGTCTAGCTCTAATATTATAACATGAAATAATTAGAAATTGGTTGTATTCGTAAAATATCATTCGTCTCTAGCATCAGTTTGTAGCAACGTGGGTCTCGAGCGTAAGTGTTGTTTATGGGCGAAGGTTCTCGTAGAAGTGTAGGGAGTCAATTCCGGAATCCGACGATTTGTAAACAGTCCGAGGAAAGCGATGGAGATATGTTTTAGGAAACGTTTCCAGTTTACAGCCATTTTGATGATGGAAGAATGGGAGGAGGAAGGGAGGGCGATGCGAAGACAGAGCAGGAGGTGGAGAGGGTGGAGGAGGAGTTGGAGGAGGAAAGCAAGGACAAGGACACGGAAAGTAAGATTAGAAGAGAAAGTAAATAGGTCAGTCGGTCATTATGTAAGTAGGACAACAAATTACTATGTCTGTATACATGATAATAAGTATATAAATAAGTTGTTCAATCAGTCAGTAGGCATATAGGCAATTAAGTTAGTATGTAAGTAAGGATGTATTGTGTGTGTTATGTAAATATGCATGTAATGTATGTATTTTTGCATAAATGTATGTATGTATTGTGCAGGCATATATAGTATATATATGTGCATATATATGTATGTCAGTGCTGGGCATGAGACCAAAAACTCAAGACTAAGACCGAGACCAAGACTGAGAGAGGTCCAAGACCAGGACCAAGACCGAGACCGTGTGGTCTGTGACCAACACCGAGACCGATACTCCTTTCTATAAACAATTTAATTTATTAAGACACTCAAATGGAATAACACGCTTAAGACATTAATTTTATTATTGCTGAAGAATACTAATCTTAATAATGGTCCAGAAAATAGTTTTACCGGCCACTTTGAACTATTGCGGATTCAGTCCTTGGTTTTAAGTAGTTGAAAGTGTAGCAGTCTGGCCCAAAATATGCACAAACCTAAGCTCTAGGTCAAACGCTAACCTATAGGTTACCATTTCCTTTTTTAACTCACCCTAGCTTACAAAATGTCTAAAATATGCTCAAACCTAGGTCCATGGTTCAAACACCGACCTACAGGTTACCACAATATTGCAAATCCGACATAATTCATGCACAAACCTAAGCTCTAGGTTAAATCCCTAGGAATTTCCAAAAGTTTTCGATGAGTCAGCAGTTTCGTCGAAACCTATAACCTTGGTTAAAAACACCACCTATACTCCCTGTAAGTCAAAAGCCAAGGGAATTTCCAAAGTTTTCGACGAGTCAGCAGTTCAACAACAACAAAATCTTGTGTATATAAAATGAATAGACCAGAAAATATTTTCACAGTTCTACTTAAAGACATGTCACTCCAATATAAAATGGAATACTCGAAGAAAAATGCTATTGAATTCAAAAAAATTGCTAAACAGAGCGGTTTGGTAGGTTATACGAGATTGCGTAAAGCGGATTTGATTAGTAAAATTACAGCGAACGAGGCCTCAACCAACGCTAGTTTGCTTGATGCACCCGTTCCTGACATTCGAATCCAAACACTCGAACCTGTACCAGCCACGACAGCGCGAGAAGTATACGACAAAACTAAATCAGCGATTAATACATTCGCAAAGTGGATCGAAGGGCATATACCTGAAGAACCAAAGAGAAAGGTGAATGAAAAGTTAGAAGCACTAAGAGCCAAAGTGAATTCTATATTCAGTAAAATTCATATGAGAACACTCAAAATAAGTGAGACGGCCTCAGCCATCAAGGGTTTCACGAAACAATACACGGTCGAAGGCGCAAGTGGAAATGACGCCACATCTTTTCTTAACACCATTGGAACACAGGCGGTAGACTTGTTGACAAAAAATCGTCAGACTAAAGTCAATTTTGTCCTTACCTGCACAATGGAGCGTGTAGATATGAAAACCTGACAAGTAGATTCCACAGATTTTCCTTTCGTCTCTAGGATCGAAGTTTTTTTAAACTCTACCAACCCGAGCGAAATATTTAATAATGCGAGGGATGAAAACTTAGAATCGATGGCCGCCTTCCAGATGCGAGGTAGTAACTGGAGACTTAGAGCGGTTACAAAATTAGATATCAATACGGTTGCTTATAAACCGCTAAAGGGTAGTTCTTACATTCCACTACCGAAATGTCTAGCTGGTAAAAAGGGTATTGTCAATATGAAGAACGAAGACGAAGAATGCTTCAAGTGGTGCGTAACGAGAGCCTTAAACCCGGCTGATAAGAATTCAGACAGAATCACGAAAGAATTAAAAACACAATCTGAAGAACTTGATTGGTCTGGCGGGCGAAGGGGTCGTAGTTCTTCCACAAGACCCCGATGCGCTAATGGATATGTTGGAACTACGAATGGCTGGCTTCATAGCGGGAAATACTGGATTAAGAAACAAGATAGTCAGTATCTGCGATGAGTTACTCATCAACGTCTATTGAGGGATATTGTGGGAATTGAATCGCTTTCAACGATGTCGATAGCGATGCCGGCAATGCTCGAAGAGCTGTAAAAGTCGCCGTAGTGCTTTCATCAATCGCGCCTAATTTTTTAGAAATCCAGACTGCGAGTCGATTATGGGTTTGTACGCCTTTATCAATTCCCGCTGGAGAGATATGTCCCCTAATTTCTCAGATAACGAGTCTTGTCTAATATTTAGCTTCATCTTGAGAAAATTCTCAACGATAAAGTCTCGTTTGGCTGGATCCTGAATTTTAGAAACGACATTTTTAAGTTGGAAACATAATATTTAAACGTGAAAAACATATAACGTAAAATATAAAACGTAAATAAACGTTCACTTTGTATTCAATTCGTTTTGCCTAAGTGTTTCGTCGCTTCATCTATGTTGATATTGGTTTTACTCCTAACCTCTTCCTTCATCTGATTAAATTTCTCGATTTCACTTAGAATAACAGAATATTCCAAGTCCGATATATTATTATCATCTAGGGCTTTTGAAACAAGGTCGCTGATCGAATTGAGTTTCCCTTCAGCTATAGTCCTGACTTTTTCATGTTTTTCTTGTCGCAGCGATAATATTCGGCGGACTTGGGTGGATATCAGAGATAGTGCTCCAGCTCCAGCGGATAAAGATACCACGATAGTAGCGGCGGGTGTGGCTACAACAGAACTTAGAAAAGTTACACCTAATACGCTGAGTCCCGATGACGTAAGGGTTAACAAACCTCCCAACGCTTCAACAACTTTAACATCTTTTTGATATTTTTTGTTCAGATTATTTCTCTCTTTTCGCGTTCTCGTAAGATATCTTGTTGAATTTCAGATATTTTCTGAAGGCGATAGGTGTTTCCTTTGTTCAATTCCATGTTATAATATCGATAACGCTGCATATTATCATGATTTAGTTTACAACCAGCACGCGGATACGGCTTCTAGGAATATCGCCGACAGAGCAATGATTAATGAATTGAATAATATACCTAATCCTAGCTTACGGGAGAGAATAGAGAGGGCTATAGTCAAACCTATATTATCTACTAAAGCTAGTCTCGGGTTAGGTTTACAAAAAGCTTAAAATTACAACCCGATCTGAAATGGACTAATCAATTAGCGAGTGAATTGCATAAACCTGTAGTAAGGCATTTTAGAAAAAGGAAGGTGTTTGCTGGTGGAATAGATGAAATTTGAGCTGCTGATTTAGTCTATATGCAGGCATTCGCCAAAGATAACGATGGCGTGAAATATCTATTAACCGTCATAGATGTGTTTTCCAAGTAGGGGTGGATCGTGCCGTTATATGATAAGAGTGGAAAATCTACAGCTTTTGGTTTCTTAAAAATATTAGAGAACGGGAGAAAAGCGGGTAAGGAGTGGGTGTATAAAGGAAAAGAATTTTATAATAAAGACGTAAAGAATTTGGTTGAGTTGTACTCTACTGAGAATGAAGAAAAATCCTGCGTAGTTGAGAGATGGAACCGGACTATGCAAGAGAAAATGTTTAAGTACTTTATAGCTAATTCAACAAGGAGATATATCGAAGTGTTAGGCGATGTGGTTAGTAATTATAATGAAACAAGACATAATTCTATTAAAATGACGCCCGCTAAAGCTAGTATGAAAGTGAACGAGAAGGTTGTTTTTATGAATTTGTACGGTGATGAGATTTCGGAACCTATTGTGCCTAGGTTTTCAATCGGTGATAAAGTTAGAATAACTAAGAAAAAGAACATATTTCAAAAAGGGTACATACCTAGATGGACGGAAGAAGTTTTTACAGTATCCCAGATTCAATACACTGATCCTCCAACTTATAAGATTACTGATTATAATGGAGAAGAAATACAGGGCTCATTTTACGAACAGGAGCTACAAAAAAGTACTCAAGAAATATTTAGAATCGAAAAGATTGTTAGGAAACATGGGAAGAAATCGCTAGTGAAGTGGTTGGGTTACCCTGAATCCTTTAATTTTTGGATTAATAATGAAGATTTAGTGGTCACGTGATGACTCATCATCGAAACTGCTGACTCGTCGAAAACTTTGGAAATTCCCTTGGCTTTTGACTTATAGGGAGTATAGGTGGTGTTTTTAACCAAAATTATAGGTTTCGACGAAACTGCTGACTCATCAAAAACTTTTGGAAATTCCTAGAGATTTAACCTAGAGCTTAGGTTTGTGCATGAATTGTGACGGATTTGCAATATTGTGGTAACCTATAGTTAGAAGATTTGACCTAGGCCTAGGTTTGTGCATGAATTATGTCGGATTTGCAATATTGTGGTAACCTATAGGTCGGTGTTTGAACCATGGACCTAGGTTTGAGCATATTTTAGACATTTTGTAACCTAAGGTGGGTTAAAAAATGAAATGATAACCTATAGGTTAGCGGTTGACCTAGAGCTTAGGTTTGTGCATATTTTGGGCCAGGCTGCTAGACTTTCAACTACTGCTTTGACCTGAGAATATCACATTATAAATTACTTATAGACTTTACAGTATACGATAGGTATATACTTTAATACATCTGAACAAGTAGGTTAACGTTCCGTTTGAATGGTGCAATTGTACCACGGACTTCGGAATTATAGGTTAACAGTGTCAACACTTGGCCGACCACATAAATACTAAATTGATCCAAAACCTTGAAATTTGTTAAAGCAAATTTTGAAATGGCTGGCACCGTTGCAAATCCATTTTTTTATGCCTGTAGTAACATGCATATAAAGATCTATTAGTCTAGTCAGCACGCTATAAATCGAAAACACTCGCGCACAGCCTAAGCATCCGGTGTCTCCAATAATCGAAAAATAGCGGACAAATATCGGAAAAGTTGCTCAATTGCGGCAAATGACCAAGAACGCTATTTTAAGACGGAGACCAATCTCAAGACCGTGCCTGTAAGATCAAGACGCATTCGAGACCAAGACTGAGACCAAGACCGATTGTCTGAGACCACATCCCTGATGTATTATGCGTGTGTGTGGACGCTTGGTTTGGTACATTTTGAATATAGGAAACGCGCGGCTTGCGCCAAGCTAATTGATGTTAAGGGAATGAAGAATAGAGTTAATCATTAAGTTCATAGTATTCCGATAACCAGAAGAGTCTTCACAAGTAAGAAAGTAAATATAGATAATTAAATAAATGTAAATATAAAGTCAAGTTAAGAAGCGACTGAGTAACACAGTCGTGAGCACCATTTATGTCCCTCGATGAAACGCAGGACCGAAGGAAAGTAATCTATGGAGGAAGACGAAAAGGATTGGGGAAGAGTCAACGGAGAAGAAGGAAAGGGGATGGAATGCGGGAACGTGAACTCCAGAGGTCAGAACTGATTAGGAGCGAGATAACGCAGGGACAAGGGAAATACGTCAGGGTAGAGAGGAGAAGGGGAAAAAAGAGTAATGGACGGAGATAAAGGCAATTCGAAAACAGGAGTGAGGAGGATACAGGGGAGGAGTGGGAAAAAGAAAATAGCGAAGAATAAATGATGAGTGATGAGGAAGAGGAGGAAGAGGAGTTGCTGAAAAGGTGAAATTATTGGAGTTCAAAAAGTATGAGTAGAAGTAGGAGGAGAAGGAGGAGGACGAGGAGGAGGAGGAGGAATCAAAAGGAATTGGAAGAACGTGAGGACGAAGAAGAGGTGGAAAAGGTTAGTTTGCAGGAATGAATTCGCGTTGATAAAGTACTTAGAAAGAGGATGGAGAGGAGAAGGAAGTAGGCATCCGGAAATGGAAGAGTAGAAATAATAATAAATAAGAAGAAAGAGAGGGAAGATAAGAATAAGAAAAGATAACAAGAAGGGAAAAGAGATGAAAAAAGTACCAAAGAAGATCAAAACGGAACAGTACAAAAGGAAGACGAAAGAAGACGAAGAAGACGAATTGGAATGAACATAAAATGAAGAAAGTGAATATGAAGAATGCGCAGAAGTAGAAAGACGAAGAAGACAACGAAAAGCAGAACAAGAAACAGAAAGGAATGAATAAAAAATAGATGGATAAAATATCGTAGGAATTGTGAATCCGCTGGCAAACCGATCAACGGCAAAAGATAAACAATTTTTTACAGACGAAGGATATACTTTTTCTTGAGTAGATCGTGACGCACTCGCTTCGTAACCATATGCTTTAGTACTCTGAAAGCTGGGTATAATGACACTACTGTATACCATATCCATGACATTCGTATGAAAACAATGCATTTACTACCTACTGCCACATTACCTCACGCCATTTTGCGAAGGATCAAATTCTCAATGGAAATAAAACTGTGGCTCTACATAATTTTTGCGAGCTCTGCTTCCATGCACTTGATCGTAATGATACGAGACTAAGCAGATGCTACATCGCGTTCATTTCTGCTCTGACTTCGCTTCCCCCGCAATCGCTTTGTACTGAATAAGACGCTCTGCGATCATGAGGGTGGAAGACATGCCTGAAAAATGTTATTTTATCTCGTCCCGCAGAAGTATAGTTATCACGTGTAACTATAGTATTCACATAGATTTAGATCATCGCTGTCCCTCAATATCTTTAAAAAGTTGGATACGAAACAGTGCACTACCTCCTTCGTATGCAGTACATCGTATTTCTTATTTATCAGTTATCATCTACATCAGGAAAGATTGAGATGCCGATGGAGAGTCATTGATCTACATAATAATAATAATAATAATAATAATAATAATAATAATAATAATAATAATATATAATAATAATTTCTACCAAAAATAAAACCATCTGCGAAGACTAGCCATTCCTGACCAAAAATTAAGAAAAATGGAATATAAAAAATAAAATAATAATAATAATAATATAATAATAATAATATAATAATAATAATAATAATAATAATAGTAGTAGTAGTAGTAGTGGTAGTAGTAGTAGTAGTAGTAGTAGTAGTAGTAGTAGTAGTAGTAAAATTATTATTATTATTATTACAGAGGAAATAGCAGCAGCAAGAAAGATCCCCAATTACAGTGAGCTCATCGCAAACCACCTAGTCGTCCCAGTGGCTTTCGAAACTCTTGGCCCCATTAATAGCAGCGGCCTGGACTTCGTTAAAAAGCTACGTAGACGATTAACTCTCATTACCGATGATCCCAAAGAGTCTTGTTACCCTCACCAGGACCTCTCAATCACTATTCAACGCGTCAACGCCGTAATCTTCCGAGGAACTTTTGCTCACACGGATCTTGTTCCAGAATAATAATATTCCTCTTTATTGACTCGATTTTCTGACAAGTTCATAATAACAATAATAATAACAATAATAATAAGAATAATAATATTATTATTTTTTTGCCCTGAGGTACTTCATTCCCCCAGGGACTTAGAGATTATTAATGTACAGATTTTATTGTCCGGAGGGTCAGGCCTCGTCTTCTGTGGTCAACGGAAAGGTGCCCATGAAAGCGACTAGGTTGTAGCGTTGGATGCAAACAGAAATGCGCTGAAAAAGAAAGGAGAAAATACGCTGTTTAGGGACACCATATAGGAAGTGAATTGCAGTAGTCTAGGAGAAGAGACAAATGATGCACTATGGTGGTAAAGAGAGAGCGATAGACCGATGTCTAAACATAACGGCTCTGAGTAGAATCCGTTGACAGACAAAGACAGAGACAGACAGAGACAGAGACAGACAGAGACAGACAGATAGAGACAGACAGACATAGACAGACGGAGATTTAGACAGAGCCAGACGTAGACATTCAATGTGACTTGCCAGTTTTTCCGACGCCATTAGATCCATAGACGAAGATATTCGCCTTATTGAGTCTCACCCGTTGAGCCATCTGCTGATCTCATATGATATATTCTCCCAGTTGTTATCCTCTGAAGCAGAACAAAGCAAAGCATGCACACGTTAACGCATCTACAGCTGTTTGTGATGGTTTACATTACTAATCAAATGCCATACGTATGTAATGTAACCAATTCCGCGAATACCTCCTCGCCATATAGACCTAGCGCAGAGAATGATCACCTGACGATGATGATATCTCTTTGATCTCTGTTAGCTTCGGGCCACAACACATGTTTAGGCAACAGCTGAGAACTGGCTAGTATTTTTACAACTGTAATCCAACCTTTGCTGATATATCTTTATCGCTTTCATATTATTCTACAGGTATTGTATTGTATTTACGGTTTTTAAAGCATATCTCACAGTACAACCTGAAAGCTGTATAGTCTGTGCAATTAGTTAGTATGGCATGGACCTCTAGGGTACGATCTTCTGAGGTATGGGTTCTAGAACGTTTGATCAGTGGACGATTGATCACAATACTATTGATCCCTGTTGCTGTGAATTCTTACAAAGATTTATATAAACACATTGATGACTTTAATTAATTAGGTAGAAAAAGAAATGTCGTATTTGGCGCTCTACAAGATAAACATCATCAAATGTTAAGGTCCATTGCAGTCCCTCAAATTATACAAAACGGTGATCAATCGTCCGATAATCAGTCGTCCTATGATCCATCTTCCGCAATAATCAATCGTCTGGTGATCAATCGTCCGCAGTATTCAATCGTCCGGTGATCAATCGTCCACAGTAATCAATCGTCCGGTGATCAATCGTCCGAAGTATTCAATCGTCCTATGATCAATCGTCCGCAATGATCAACCGTCCAGTGATCAATCGTCCCCATACGGTGGTATGGTACTGTAATGCACGGTTCTCTATATGGTATGGTCCTGAAAGATATGGCCAAAGTAGAACTCACAGTACCACCTGGGTGCGAACTGCTCCGCGAGAAAACAGAAGTCTTAAGGGTACCCAAAGAAACTGAGGTACCATCATTGAGGACTATAGAGAGAATCGTAGAGAATGATCATTCCAAATGATCATTCCAAAGTAAAGAACCAACGGACACGTAAGAGCGTTATTGGCCGGAACAGTCCGAATCCCATAGGTACGAAAAGGTGAAGTGAGTTTAACGAAAGGATAGGGCACCTAGGTGGCGCCAGAATTCCACATTAGATACGTCTAAGAAAATATGATAGATTAAGGGTCGCTTAGTTGCAATGCAGTCGGTGAATTTGATGTTGACTCCATGAACTGTGTTTTCAATTCGACATCAAAGACTCCGATGGTTTCAGTGCAGACTATAGAGAAACACGCTGCGTCTGACATTCCCTAATTCTCACGGTGCGCCCCTGGGAGTTACTAAATGACGTGATAAAAAACTATGAATTATACATACGTATAATGATTTCCTATATATGTGGTTGCTGAGTATTGATGAAGTCATACTAACAATTACTTAGCTGATTGATCTACCGCTGACGAAATCTTTGTCGAACATCCTATACCATGGCACATGCGAACCCTACATACAGGGTGGGCCAGCAAAAATGCACCGACTTTGCATGCAAATGACTCCGCCAATATTTGAAGTTATTTATACTTAATGCGTCAAATCAAAGGTATTTCACTCTAGTATTAGCCTATAAAAAGCCGAACTGGTACTAGTTTTAAGTTTAAGAAAATGTTTGGAACAGCCCTAGCTGTCCAATTTTGTTGTCGTTAGTGACTCAAAATAGCGCCGTTGACAGACGATGATTGAGTCTTGGTTCTACTTTTGCGAACTGATAAGGGATTTAATTCCTTTCAAATGATGAAAGAGTTTCCTAACAGAGGATGGAATAAATATATCTTAAATCGTATGAAACGAAATATTGATGAAACAGGAGCTTCATTTCGTAAACCAGGCAAATCGGTACGCACAGCGCGCACACCCTCTAATATCGCTCGTGTGTCCGAATTGACTTATAGCCAAGAAGATGACCCAGGTACGAGTAAACCTCCCATGGAAATTCATCGTGAAACAGGCATTTCGAGAAGCTCCGTAAGACGAATAGCAAAAGATGATCTAAATTTGAAGATTTTTTGTAGGCGCGAAGTCCAACAGCTTTCCGAGTCAGACGAGCAGAAACGACTGGACGCCTGCAAGCGTTTGAAACTACGCATGACTGTTAATAAAATTAAAATTAAAAGGACATGGTTTAGCGATGAGAATATATTCACGGTTCAGACTCTTACAAACACTCAAAATGATCGTGTCTATGCCCGTGTCAGCAAGAAACGAGATGTTACACCTGTTTTCTTAAACTTAAAACTAGTACCAGTTCGGCTTTTTATAGGCTAATACTAGAGTGAAATACCTTTGATTTGACGCATTAAGCATAAATAACTTTCAAATATTGGCGGAGTTATTTGCATGCAAAGTCGGTGCATTTATGCTGGCCCACCTTGTACATGTAGCACATATTAGTAACGTAACCTGAATGTAAGACCCGCCAAAAGATAATTGAATGAAGACTGGCTGTGTATACCTACCTCCTCCTATGCCCTACATGATAAGCTATGCTCACTGTGGTACAGTTAGGGCCGCGTGGTTTATGCGATTATGCGATTTTTCGCATAAATTTCGCATAAATAGTTTTATCGCATAAATTGGTGGTTTTCGCATAAATTGGTGGTTTTCGCATAATTGGCAAGTTTTCGCATAATACTCAGAATTTCGGTCAGTGTCAGCTATAAATTAATTTAGTTTGCCTATAGCATTATTAGCCTTTGAGGCTATAGTTTTACCAACCAGACGACGTAATTGTTGATGACTGATGATGGCTGATAAGTGATGACGTACTTCCGGCTTCATTATCGGCGCTTGTGCTTGCTTTCAAAAAATTTTGCTTTGAATAGGCCCAGATTTAGGACTAAATGTGAGTCTATCGACTAGTAATGGCTGACAACCATCAAGCTGGCTCTAGTAAGCGAGGGCAGATCAACGTGAAGGATCGCATCGTTCTGAATTCTATGAACTCAGTGAGTGTACAAAATCACAAGTCCGCGATTTATTTGCATAATGTGAATTCATAATAGTGATGCGTTATGTTAATGACTCGAAACTTTTTAGAACTGTTTCAACCGCACTCAGGTTTCTTTAAAGAGCATTGAACTAATATTTTTCTAGTATATTAAAAGGCTTTTGTCTAAGATTTATCTAATAGCCTAACATTAGGCCATTGGTTGAGTATTTAATTTCGGCGGTTTTGTAATTAAAGCTTCAGCAATATGACTACGAGTTAACTACGACGTCTTATTTGCGCATGTTGTGAATTTATCCATTAATTCACGTTTTTCTGAATGTTTTCAATATTGATTGACTTATTGACGAAATCGCATAATTTAAGATTTTGCTCCGCATAATCAGCAAAAGGCCAAATTGAGTTCGCATAATTTACGAGAACATTTCGCATAAACCACGGGGGCACAGGTATAGTCTTCTGGGACATGGTCCTATGATGTTCCTCCTTGGAACGGTCCTCTAAGGCGTGGTGATGATATGTATCTGATAAGGTCCCAGAAGATATGCTTCTCTAAGTCATGGTCTTCTCAAATATGTCCCCCCAAAGGCATAGTTCCCTTAGGTATGGTCCTCTAAGGTGCGATTCTGTATGGTACGATCCAAAAAGGCATGATCTAATAAGGCATGGTTCTCAATTCCACGGTCCTCTAAGATAGGGTCCTTGGAGGTAGGGTCCTCTGAAGTATAGTCTTCAAATGAGGAAATGGTCCACTTACCTGTGTTTATTTGTCTTACATGAACCCACGGATATTCGGGTAACGGTTCACAGTCTTATTCCCAGCACAGACTGCTTTCGTCAACGACCAATGTATCCGATGCAAATGTACTCTTGTTGGTTCCAGGTACGGAGCGCATCTGCAAAGTGAAAGGGTCCGCGTCAAGTGAAGAATCCGCTAGCCAGTCTTTATCAGAGCATATGTAGATTTCGGAGGGTCCTCGGTGCCCAGCAGCTGATTCTAAACTTAAGTTGACCAGAAGCGATCTCTTCAGAAGACAAACGGTTTCTGTTTCGTCTCGTTTTCGGCAGCGGAGGAAAATACGCGCCCAACGCCTCTGCTGCAGAGGTGAGCTGTCTTTTCGTAAGAGCTTTTCTGCGGAGAGGGGGCGGAGTGACGAGAGAAAAGAAGTCATTTGTTGAGGCAGAGAAAGCGAAGGAGGGCTAGAGAGACTCTGGAAAAGATACTTAACGGCACGACGTAGACAAAGACAGATATACACAGTGCGTTTGAGACGGACAAACACATCAACAGGAGACTGATCGACGGGGTAAAAGACTAGAGAGGCCTTCCATCGTTAAATTCTATAACGTATCCCTCTTCCTTTTCCACCTCTTCCTCCTTCTACTTCTCCACATGATTGTCTTCCTCTTTCTAATTCTTCTCCTTCTCATTCGCCTCCTTCATCTAATTCTCTCTCCCTTTTGTCCACCTCTTCCAACTGCTCCTTATCACATTCCTTCTTTTTCTTTTCCTCCTCCTTTCATCTTCCTCTCGTCTCTTCCTCCTTAACTTCCCTCGTCCACTTTTCTTTCCATATTGTTCCGCTCTTCGTCCTCCTCTTGGACTACTTTCCATACATCCTCATCATCTCCTGCCTCCTCCTTTTCCTCCTTACCTAACTCTACCTCTTTCTTCCTTCTTATCCTCCTCCTCCTTCTCCTTCGCCCTTCCTCCTCTTCCTTTTTGTTCCTCTTCCTGTTTCTTCTCCTCCTCGTCCAGTTTTCGACTCAGCCGTCGTCTATCCATCCTCTTCACCACCCCATCCTCACCCCATCCTCACCCCATCCTCACCCCATCCTCACCCCATCCTCATCCCCATCCTCACCCCATCCTCATCCCCTCCTTCTGCTCTAACATAACCACCGCAAGCAAGATGCCCTAAAGGTCAGATAGGCGAAAACTTCCTCAGTGGTTTGCTCGCAACCTGTCTCACACAGCATTTCCAAGAATAATAAACTCTCTACTCCTCCTTCTCTCTCCTCCCTTCGTCCTCCCAATTCCTCCCTCTTTTCTCCACTCCTTCCTCCTTTCCTTATTCCTCCCTCCTTCGTTCACCTTTCGCACCATTTTGATTCTTTCCACCTTCGTTTGTCCCTCCTCGACTGACCTTGTCTTTATGCATCTCATCGTCTTTTCCATCTTTCCCAAATTCTTCTCGTTTACGACCTCGCCATCTTCTTCTACATGTATGTTTCAAAGTCCTCCTCCTCTCCTCCTTATCTCCTCTTCGTCTTCTTCTTTCCTTCGCCTCAGTATCCTCGTCATCCTTTTTCTTTTCCCTCTCTTCAACCTCCTTCATCTCTGTCTGTTTCTACCTATTTTCCAACTCGTCATCCTCTTTTCCGCCTCTTCTTTCTCATCCAAATCCTAGTCTTTCCCTCTAATCTTCATTACCTTCCTCATCCTTCTATTTGTTTCTAATCTTCATTACCTTCCTCATCCTCCTTTTTTCTTTTAATCTTCATTACCTTCCTCATCCTCCTTTTTTCTTTTAATCTTCATTACCTTCCCCATCTTCCTCTTTCTTTCTAATCTTCATTACCTTCCCATCTTCCTCTTTCCTTCTAATCTTCATTACCTTCCCCATCTTCCTCTTTCCTTCTAATCTTCATTACCTTCCTCATCCTCCTCTTTCCTTCTAATCTTCATTACCTTCCTCATCCTCCTCTTTCCTTCTAATCTTCATTACCTTCCTCGTCCTCCTTTTTCTTTCTAATCTTCATTACCTTCCTCATCCTCCTCTTTCCTTCTAATCTTCATTACCTTCCTCGTCATCCTTTTTCTTTCTAATCTTCATTACCTTCCTCATCCTCCTCTTTCTTGCTAACCTTCTCACTCTCCTCTGCTGCTTTCTTCACTCTTCAGGCTGCTCATTGTACTTTTCTTC
>OY365821.1:14069098-14165644 GCA_959347315.1 Bimastos eiseni | reverse complement strand
AGCAGCTAAATAGGTCCTACATTCCACACATGAATCCATATAATTATGTATGTTTATAATTACAACTGTAAGTCAAACTCTAAAAATAGCAAATAGGGCAGGATCTTAATTGTTAATGCCATACAATCTGTCTATAAAGATTTCGATTACTTTTGATAAGATAGTAAGTAGTTAGACACTCAAAACAACTACTTTTATACAATAAATATTGACTTACTTCTAATAATTGGACTACTTTTTGAGTAGCCACGTGTAGATGCTAAACTACCCATACATCTTTAGTAGTTCAAGTGTGACATACTAATTTCATTTTCTTAATTAAGTGATTGCAATTAGCAACTTTACTAAAAAAATCTTAGGCTAGAAGAGGATGAGGAGGAGGAGAGTAATTATATATATATATATATAATATATAATATACAGGCCTATCAATTATATTTTATAATAATGCAAACTGACAAATACACAGTAAGATAACTTGATGTAGTAGAAACAAGTTTAACACAGGAGTCGAGTTTAACTGTAAAGCTGCCTACATCTGCAATGCATCCATCTACCTGTTCCTCATTTTAGCATTGCCTCTCGAAAGTTGGAGGCTGGATCAACCCTAAGGGCAAGTGGGTATCGAATCCCTGTTCTTCTTATATTCGAGCCTGAGTGTTGCCACTCAACCATCTCTCTCTCTCTCTCTCTCTCTCTATATATATATATATATATATGTATATATATATAGAAATTAGTATGTCACACTTGAACTACTAAAGATGTACGGGTAGTTTAGCATCTACATGTATATATATATATATATATATATATATATATATGTACGCCCTCGAAGAGGACACAGACGGCAAATTGGTTTAGATTGAGGAAGATGAAGAGGATTGAGCATCGTTCTTGAGGATGTGAATCAGCCTCGAGGGAGGCTAGGGAGTCCAGATAGCGGAGTCCGAAGGCAAATGCCTCCAATTTCACGTAGGGGGAATTTTTTTTTGGTCTTAGGTGGGGATGTCTTTCCTTCCTGACACTTGGGATCTAGGGTTTGCCTCCATCACTCAGGGGGATTGACGCCCCTGGAGGGAGGTATACGCTGCAGTATACGAAGACCTCTGAATGCTGTGGAATATGAAACTGCGTTCTTAGTTAAGTTCTTGCGCTCCATCCTCCTGCTGCGTTGATCAATGGCAGTGTAGGTCAACAGACTACAGGCAGATGTCAACGTCTGATTCGCCTTCGGGATCTGTATACAATCTGCTCTCCAGCACCCGACCACGCAGCTTTCTCTGTTTACACTAATGTGGACTGCATTTATGGTCCAGAAACATCAGAGGATACTCGACTTTGCTTGGCTAAGGTAGATCCTGCCATCCATAAGTCCATACATAGATTCATCTATCCGATCGACCGTCTGTCCATCCATGCACCCATGCTTACACGCATCGCTGCATCCTTCCATACGTCCATGCATGCAGACATACATCTCTGCATCCATCCATCTATTTATCCATCCACCCATCCATCCATCCATACATATTCCATCCATCTCCTTATCCATTCATAAATCCATCCGTCCATCCATCCATATTCAATCCATCCATATTCCATCCATCCATCCATCTATCCATCCATCTACTTATCCATCCATAAATCCATCCATCCATTCATTCATAAATCAATCAGTCCTAACATCCTTCCATCCACTGTTACATCCATTGGTCCAAACATTCATCCATCCATCGTTTCGTCCATTATTCCATCAATCCATCCATCCATTTATCCATATTACACCCATCCATTCATCCACTCACACATCCATACATAGCTCCATATATCTCTCCGACCGACCGTCTCTCCATCCATGCATCTATACACACACGCATCGCTACATTACATCCATCCCTTCATCCATTCCTCCATCCTTCCATCCATCCATACATCCATCCATGAATCCATACACTCACCCATGCATCGATCCATACTTCCATCCACCGTTCCATCCATTGTTCCATTCATCGTTCCATTCCTTCCCTATTGTTTCTTCGCACACGATTAATTACTGGGTTTTCTTTTCTTTCTTTTTTTCTACTATCAGACCATATCGCTGTTATTCTTCCTCTCGGTCTTAATCAGTCGACTAATCAATTAACTTTGTCCTCATGCGTTTATCACCCGTTAACAAATATTAATTAGAGTTTGTTTTTCGAATGGTTGGTAACAGCAACGCATCAAAGAATTCGCCGAAAATACAAATTTAACAAACGACCAACGCCTCAAAGGTGTTTCCTCTCTTCCTCGCTATGTAGTAGTCACGTGATTCTGATTCGAAGCAGACGGCGCTAACCAAGATGGCGTTTTAGCTCGTTCTTAGAGCCTCTTCTGTTGCACGATTAGCTTAAGGGTCTGAGCCGTCGCAGTACCTCCCTCCCTCTGAAGTGCACGCGATCTTTTAATTCATTGTTCGTGGCTTAATTGCAAGTTCATATAATGGCTTTATGAGATTCGAGTGAAACGTATCGTCCAACCAGAACCTCGATTGTGAATTTCATCCAACGTAGTACTTGAAAGTGATTCTTATTTTCATTTGCCATGAACACACGCACACACACACAAACACACGCACATGCACACACACGCACATGCACACACACACACACACGAACATACACACGAACACACGTACAAACACACGCACACGAACATACACACGAACACTCGCACAAACACACACACGCACAAACACACACATACTGCTGGCATGTATGTACACGTGCTACGAATTAGGCAATCAGTAGGGCATTCAGATACAGAGGGAGGAACACATAGATATACGAACACACGGACACAGTCAGAGAGACCGACAACAAGTGTAACGGAACGACCATCGAAGTAACAAAAGCTTGAAAGGTATGCTGTGTTTGAGAGACACTTATGAATCCGCGCAGCTGTATTATAGTGAGAGCATTGCTTGGCAGATATGTTTGCAATTGGCGCTACATGAACTAAGGCACTATTGTACATATTCGGTAGGAATATCAGAGGTGGTTTCTATTGGGCTCGCAGCAGATTATTATTATTATTACTATTTTTATAGAAGAGAGTTTAATGGCAGTTGAAGAGTTGTGTATATATATATGTTTTGTATATATATATATATATATATATATATACAAGAAGTGAAGTAAGTGGGTGATTATTAAGGCAAGAGCGAGACTAGTACCAGCAACAGTCCGAATACTATAAACCAATTTGGGAAGTCGTACACAGAGGCGCCGCATAAAATTTAGATAAATACATTCTCTAAGATAAAGCATCGATTTGAGAGTGTGGACTTCAGCTAAAGAATCAGCAACTGCTCGACGAATAGAGGGACGTAATAGCGCTTTTGAGTGTCCTACAGTGGCGCCATATAAACGTATAGATAAATACATACTCTGAGCTCTAGAGTAAAGCATCGGTCTACGAATGTGGACTCCAGACATAGAATCAGCAATCCTCGAAAATATAGAGGCCTACTATATGTTAGAACTTCGGAAGGAGGTCCGTACCAAAGTTTTAGGTAAATACACTCTTTAAGATATAGTGCTAACACTGCTAAGATCGGTCTGAGAGTGTGGACTTAGATCGAGTGTGGACTCTGGCTCATCTATTATCTATGGACTTCCCAGGAGCAATTTTGGTAGACGCCACCGTTGTGTGTTCAAAGATATATATATGTATCTATATATAACGCTTCTCTCGTTTTAAGGCTTGGCTTTTTATAATTCTTGGTTTTTTCAAATTCTTATTCCGCCACTGCTTGCAGTCCAGTAGTGCCAGTCCCAAGCCTGAATAAATGAGGAGGGCGGCACCAATGATCTTTGTTATCACACAGCGTCGTTAAGCAGCAACTACAACCAAACCCTCGTCTTTCGCAGTTGGTCTCCTTCAGCTAACTGGCGCACTATGAATGACGCCGTTGTAGTCTAAATCCTGTTTGACTCTGCGATGTAGTCCTTTATATAATACAGTACAGCTGCATGTAATATTACCACTTCTTACGGTCGGAAGTGCCAACGTGACTATATGACATCCGCATTATTAGTGCAAGGAAAATGAGAGTTCGACATAGTCGTCAGCTATTCTATAGCAGTTGGGCAAGTGTTCGCTGTGCTATCGGCGAGTCACAAAAATGCCTTCGGTTGATGGAATTCTGAGTGGAAGACTTGCTCGAGGTCCGTAAACAGCGATCGTTTCAGTGTAGACTTGAGCCCGTGCACTCACGCGTCTTGCTAATGCGCCACCGTGTCCCAATCGCTGCTGCAAGCGTTAGATTGGACATCGGAAGTCAAGCTATAATTATACCTGGCAATCTGACCTGGGTTCGTATCTCGCTTTCTAAGTGGACCTGTCTAAGGCTGATAAGAACCATCGTTGTACCTGTTTGTGTCTGTGTGTGTGTTTGTCTCTGGGCTGGATGACCTTTCGACCTCAGTCATTAGAGCAGTGTTAGAGGAAGTATTCAGATGAACAAGTCTGTTATCTTCACTTTTTACGGCGGTCTCACTTCAAAGCGACGTTCAAGTGAAGCCTCGCTTTTGGCGTGTTAGAGGGACGCCGTATTATAGGTTTCCAGCATAAACGCTCGTGAATAAACTGATTCCCTGCGATTTAGCTATCAAGTGGCGCCTTAGAAGCTTGGAGACTACGATTATGATTACGAATCCAGAGAATAGTAGGCATGTTAATTGAATATTCGATTACTTTACATATAAATTCAATGGCATTACAATACATAGCCTATGTTTTTGAGTCGCTTTGTATAATTATTGGGGCACTCGGATTAGGATATTATATACTGATATTAAGTATAATCAATGCTTGAAGTGGGGCGGTATGAAACGGTATGCCATACCGCCACCTCTCCTGGCCGACTGCAAGCATACCGGTACTTCTCCAGACCAAAAAGCCATACATGGCAGGAGAGGAGAATGGTTCTTGTAGCCATACCAGCACCTCTTTTCCCCCACTTCAAATCCTAAGTATAATAGGCAAACATATGACAATTAGTACGAAAGACCACACGAGAATAATGATAACGTTCGACGTATTTAATTGATCACAGAATATCTATCTAGAAACAGACCCCACAACATCTCGACTCGTGAAAGTGCAACGTTGAAACGTATTGGCCTACGACGAACACTACAACTCACTACGCAGCTACCGCACTGAAACCATCGCAGGAGAAATGCCTCGGAGGCCACAGGAGACACCCCTCAGCCCGACCCCTAGCACATCATTGAGATTACGACTGCGTGGTGTGTGTGTGTGTGTTTATATTGGTCCCTGTGTGTGTATATGTGTGAGTAGGTGCGTTTTGCTAGTAAACACTATTTACGAGATTGGCATTTGTGTAGCGCCTCTATAATAGCTTGTTGAGGAACCAATCATTCAGTCTAACCTACGCAATGTTAAGTTATGCGAATTATCAGGACATGGGAAAAAAAGTATGCAGCAAACGAAGGTATAGGAAACGAAGGATTCAACGTTCTATATATAGAGAATTAACCGCTGACTATAACGACTACAGCTTCACCTGTCAATCAATCGATTGATTAATCGATCCATCCATCCATCAACCATTCGATCTATTGAACCACCGATCATTCGATAGGGCCTAAGTAGGTCTACAATCAATCATTCCAACCGTTTAATGACTTAATCGATCATAACTATATCACTAATCGATCGACCTCTCCTTTGTTTAGCTGTGGCTAGACTGAGAGCGCACCTCTGAGTTCCACAAGAAATTTGTAGGTTCTTTTAAAGGGGCGCTATATAAATTCTCTAAATTAGTTAATTAGTTTAATTTAAATCCGTCTGCAGTTGACCAGCGATCGTAATGCCCTCATCAACGTCATCATCACAATCGTGGTCAGTGGAGTGTAGGATGACGTATAGGATGACGTAGAGGTCAAGCAGCGGTGACGTAGCTGACCCTGGCCAGGGCTTGGTTCAGACAGTGGTAATCAGCCAGCAGGGTCCGGCTAACATCCTGGATGGCGTCCTTCTGGTCCAGGGCGACCATCGTTTGCGTGTAGGGGTCGTAACGGATGACCGTCGGGCGGTCGATCATCGAGGCGTACTGCCTGTTTACATCGATAGTGTAATGCATTCGATTAGCAAAGTTTCTCCAACGCCAGTATACATGGCAACTTCTTAACGGATACACAATGTGTATCCGTTAAGATACACATCCGCACTTCTTTCGGTTCCATTCAATATTAATTATTTCATAATTGATCATACTAAGTGAATTGTGATGATTTGATAGATTGCGATTTGATGCAGGCTGATTCATGCATCGTTTGTATTTATCAGTCAATAAATCAATCAATGAATCAATCAATCAGTCAATCAATCATTAAACGATTTTTTGGCATACCAGTGTATCAACAACAAGTTACACAGAAAAATCATTGTTTACTCTAAGTGCTAGTTGAAAGAGAAGAGAGGTAAAGAGGGGGTGAGTAAGGAGATTGAGAAAAGACCAGAAGATCCTAATAGAGACCAAAGGTCCCGCAAGTTACGACCATCTTGTGTAATTGCTGATTTTATTCAAAACCGAGCACACTGGCTAGCAACATCGGAAGGGATCGAATTAATTAAATCTAAATTAAATTAAATTAATTTAAATTAAATACGTTCTCATCTCGATTTCTAATATGTGGTCAATTATTTGAAGCCTTTGAAGGTTGCCGCCTACCTGACTTTCTCTTTCATGTCTTCAAATGATTCGGCCACAAAATAGACGGACTGGAAATTCTGGTCGTCATACTTCTGAATGGCGGTCGTTACAGGATCGAACGGACGCTTCTCCGGTTTATCGGACAGGGCGAACTGCAGCTCTCCATAGGCCGACAGGAGTCCAGCTCCGAAAGCACGCACCTCGCCATTCTGCTTACATAGTCCGAACTCCACCGTAAACCAGTACAACTGAACACGCAAACACGTATATCATGAGAACCCGAGATCAATACGAGGTGTACAAAAGAAGTATGGCAAATGACATTCACGTGCCATCAACTCTGGATGGAATTACATGCTGTATATATAGGTGCATGTATATTTCTATACATATCAAATCAAATTCAAATTCTTTTATTTGCTCCTTTCAATGTACAAAAGTTAAACGCCCAATTCACAAAATTAATGGCAGCAAATGGGAAGCCCCATAAGGGTCGCAAGACCCACTAAGTTGGGCCACCCTTACAACAGTTCAGCTTAGCGGCATCAGTGTTACAGACTACACAGGAGTCACAGTTTTAATATCTTAACTAACATCTTAATTAACGACGAACATCTGGAATATACGACGAACAGCGGCTTACTATAACATCAACTTAGCTTAATTGCTCATTCGCAACAGGTATGAATGAAGGCACATATAAGCGATGATATATAGGCCTACATATACATCTGACCCAAATAAAGGTTAATATAGGCTAAATAGAAACAAGTCCAAAACCTGCAAATAATCTGCAAGTTTTTGAAGCGCCACTTGTATCGTAATCGTGATCTCCAAACTTATAAAGCGCCACTCGAAAGATAAACGCAGAGCATCAGCTTAATAATAACAATAATGATGATGATAATAATAATAATAATAATAATAATAATAATAATAATAATAATAATAATAATAATAATAATAATAACAATAATAATAATAATAATCACAATAATAATAATAATAATAATAATCTTCGTTTAATTTCAAACTGACAAACTGCGGTATGATTACAAGAATAGTATGAGCGAATAATGACGAGTTATTACAGGAGTCGAATTTGACCGTCGGCAGCCACGACGGGCGACAATTCACGATACTAGAGCAGCGACTACTGGTACATGTTGCGTAAATGAGGATACAGCAACGAGAGAGAGAGACAGACAGACAGAGACAGAGAGAGTGAGACAGAGACAGACAAAGACAGACAAAGAAATAGATAGAGAGCCAGAAACAGACGGAGAGAGAGAGCGAGAGAGCCAACAACAGAGGGAAAGAGAAAGAGCGAGGGAGACAGAGACAGCTTGACAGAGAGAGACAGAGATAAAATACTAACGGTGGAAAATTTCTCGATGTCTTCGTCGCTCGCTCCGAGAGATGCGAGACCGATCTCCTGCGAAAACTGCGCAAAACTCGGATCAGCCAACATCGGAACATGACCAAGCAACTCGTGAACGCAGTCTCTGAAATTATAACAGTACCCTACAGGTATTAACGAACAGTCATTGAATGATATAAAATGTTTCTTAAGGTAACAAATTACCCGTTAGGCGCTAATAAAATGTATAGCTTTTATTTAAGACTACAACTAATTAATATATCTAAAAGTTATGAACGACACGAGTACATCACATAGAATGTCTCTCCTGGAAATGAAAACCACTTAACGGGCATTAATAGAATCTGAAATTCTTACTCTGACTCAAAAAAACAATTTCTGTGCTGCAGGCATACACTTAGCTACACACATCGCCATTAGCGACACACGATTCAACCATTAGAGAACAAGTCAGTCACTATCAAGACTTGAACAAGTCAGTCACTGTCAAGATTTGAACAAGTCAGTCACTGTCAAGACTTGAACAAGTCAGTCACTGCCAAGATTTGAATATGTCAGTCAGTGTCAAGACTTGAACAAGTCAGTCACTGCCAAGATTTGAATATGTCAGTCACCGTCAAGACTTGAACAAATCAGTCAGTGTCAAGACTTCCACGAGTCAGTCACTGTCAAGACAGTCACAAGTCAGTCACTGTCAAGACTTTCACAAGTCAGTCACTGTCAAGACTTGAACAAGTCAGTCACTGTCAAGACTTCCACAAGTCAGTCACTGTCAAGACTTTAAAAAACAAGGAGTCAAAGACAGAGGGACTTATAATTCTAAAGACAAGGAGTCAAAGACAGTAAGATAATTCTGAAGACAAGGAGTCAAAGACAGAAAGGTAATTCTAAAGACAAAGAGTCAAAGACAGAAAGATAATTCTGAAGACAAGGAGTCAAAGACAGAAAGATAATTCCGAAGACAAGGTGTCAAAGACGGAAAGGTAATTCTAAAGACAAGGAGTCAAAAGACCTAAAGGTAATTTTGAAGACAAGGAGTCAAAGACGCTTTAAGACGGAAAGGTAATTCTAAAGACAAGGAGTTACAGACAGAAAGGTAATTTTCAGAAGGTTAATTCTGAAGGAAAAGAACCAAGGACAGAGAATTAATTATGTTCCACTAGAAAATCAGACGAACAGCGAGTACTTTAGGATTCTGTATGAAACGATTGAAGCTGTGTATTTACGGTTCGACGGTGTGGTCAGGTTTTGACCCGTGGCGTATGTACTGAGTAACCTGGAATACACGGAAGGCCAGGCTCGCCAGGAAGTCACGTGCCAAAAGTAGTCCGGCCACAGGACGCAGCTGGAAGCCAGTGCGCCCTATAAACAGAAAATACGATGATGATATTGTTTATTATAATTATTGAAATATTGATAACTATTACTGTAATGATTATGTTGATGACGATGACGAAGATTGTGATGATGAAGATCATGATGATTATTATAATGATTAGAATGATGGTGAAGATGGTTTAGTGATTTATGTTGCTGACGATTATGAAGATCATATTGAATATTATAATGGTGATCACGGTTATTCTAATCATTGCTATGATGGTGAGCAGAGTTGGGTGACAAAACGACTGAATTGTACTCGATTAGCTTCTCACAATGGCTGAACAGATGATTGTTATAAAGATAATCCTGAATTTATTGAAACGTTGTGTGGGTGGTGGTACTGGAGGTGGTGGTGCTGGCCGCTTAAATGCTCCTCGAGCAATGAATTATTTTCGCTACCATTATCATTATCATTTTTAGTTATCGTCATTGTTATCGTCGTCATCATTGTTACCGTTATCGTTTCCGTCATTTATATAATTTTATTAGGCCTAATATTAACAGTAGTAGAATTATCATCCTAATTATGTTATCATTATTATCATTAATATTCATTGCTGTTATTGCAAGTGCTCACTCTTGAGAAAATTGGAGACGTCTTCGAGCTGAGGAATGTTGTTTTCGCTGTATCCACATTCTCTTTCGAGTAATCGAAGAGCCTTCAGATGCTCCTTGCACGCATGAGTCGGATACAGACAGGCCAGGTTGCGATAAACATGACCCCTAAATTGTATAGCGCAATCATATCTTGAGAATTTCATTATACATTGAGAGAAGATATCAACGAATGATTGAGGCAATGAATGACCAAATGAGACAGTGAATGGTTGAGTGAGTGAGTGAGAGAATTGAGTGAATGAATGAGCGAGTGAGTGAGTAAGTGAGTGAGTGACCAAACGAGTGAGTGATTTTGTGAATAATATGAATATTGTATGAATGAGTTAACGTTGGATTTTGCTCTGTATGAAGGACTTTGTGAACGAACAAGTTAAATTGTGAAAGAACTTATTAATAGATTATCAAAGAATTGGATGAATAAAGAATTGGTTGATCATGATAAATAAAGAACGACATAACTTTTATGGACAGTAAAGTCTGATAAATACAAACAAAAAGAGAAGCTTGGTTGTCGCATGGGAGAGCAAGTGGGTGATGAGTGAATTCATGAGTTAGCGAGCATATAAATATTAAGTTTCTGAATAAAATTTAATTCATGAATGAGGAAAAGAATTAACCATTAAACAGATTAGCAGGATTATGAAATGGCGAAAGGAAGGAAAGAAACAGTAGGGGAGAGTTATCCCAAAATGGACTGTTGCTTTTATTGGACCACGGCCGATTTATACCCTAGATCTCAATATAACCTCGATTTAAACTGTTGTATTCTTCATAATTTGTAATATTAATCCAATTGTCTTAGGCCCCTAGGCAGTTTTATTTAATACCTAGTGTTTATTAAACTGTGGTGAAAACTTCATTTCATATACCTTCGATCTATTTTTGAATCGTAACTGACAACGGTGGCATGCATTTTAGGAAAGTGTTTAATTGCAATCACGTTTATTTTACTTTAACAAATGTTATGTTTTAGTGACAATAAGGGCTTTTACGTTAAAATCGACGCGTGTTGATCTTTCGCAGCGTAAGCAGAAGTAGTCCGTGTTGTCTGAATGGACCACGTTGAGTGTCAGGACATTGGACAGCTAATTTGTGGGTGTTCCATTTAAGGACACCAGCGTTTGCAGTGTTATAAAATTAAGTTCCATTGGCTAATCGCGTAGTAATCGGCCTTTTAGGCTAAGTCGCGCAAACTTTTCTTTCCATAATCGGAAGAAAGGAAGGAAGGAAAGAAGGAAGAAAATTTGGAGCAACGCTCCCCGTTGTCTAAAGTGGTTGCTTGTGCACAATGTGGCATTAGAATTTGGCGATACTTCTGACGAACGTAAAACGGAGAATTGGATAGAATGCCGCAAATGTATGCTATGGTTTTAAGACAGTTGCTCTAAAGCCAATGGACTGCTTGATGAAGCTGTGTTCCTCTGAGTGAACTGTGCTGAATGTTTTTTATACATCATGTGTTTTAAATTCATTCATTCATTACAAAGATTTATGTAGCGCCTCTTCAAGGCTACTACTCAGGAGCGCTCCCGACCCCTACACGGCTAAAAAGAACAGTTTTAAGGCGAGTATAAAAGAAGTCTGGGTGGACCCTTGGCGACAACCGCAACGCAAACGGGAGCGTGTTGAAGAGCGAGGGGCCAACCACTGAGAAGGCACGATTCTGTTTAGTAGTTGTACGGGCAAATGGGACAATGAGTAGGCCTCGCTCAGTAGAGCGGAGAGAGCAGCGATCCGGTACACTCAAAGTAGAGTAACAGAGATCGCGAAGATAGGCAGAGGTGAGACCTAGCAAGGACCGCCATACCAAAGAGATGATGCGGTACGAGATTCACTGCTGGAGGGGAGCCAGTGGAGCACATCCAGCATATAGCCGAAGACATGGCCAAATTTCGGAATGCGTCCGACAAGACGTGCAGCAGCACGTTAAATGTTCGAGTTATGGCACGAATCTTCTTTATAAAACGGTTTTGTATAACTATCTGCTCCATTCAGAGCAACCGGTCCTGTCAAGGACACCACGCGGTCCATTTAAGGAAGCGGGTTGCCTTGATCGGACTTTCTAGGGTTCAATTTGTTTCAATTTTTTCATAAATGAATAAATATGTTTTGTCCTAAACTTATTAACAACATACTTGAATAGCAATCCTGTCATGTGGCATAATTTGCTTTAGATATTCGGTAGGATTTACTCAGATTGAAATAATCTATAATAGGCCTAATTGAAATAGTGACTTTGTAATTATAGTAAATCCGTTAGGTGTAGGCCTACCATGTTTTCACTTCCTCGGCTGTGTATTCAACTCTGACAATCGGCTGACCACTGAAATCATTGTCAAATTAAATCCGAATGCTATTAGTTACAAACAATCTGTATCATTATATATATGTGATATACTACCTTCTATTTCTTCTCACGTCGTCGACGTCGTCAAAAAGAATTGATGATAATAATTTTTGACCGTCGCTATGATTACTGGTCATCACCATCATCGGTTACGTCATCATCAGCGTCGCCGTCGCCATCATCATCATCATAATCATAATCATCAGTTTCGCTTCAATTAGCGAGAGCCATATCCAGTTAAAACTACATGTACATTGGCTGCGTCGCATGCTCCTCTGCAAAACAGAGCATGCAGATTGCGGTTTTCTTCCAGACTTATTAGATTTTCATAGATAAACATCTCGGGCACGTGCTGACCTTGCACGAGGACCCTCAATGTCGTGGCGTGGCCTCCATTTAAGGGTCAAGGATCTCACCCGATTGAAAAAACGAGCAAGGTCGAGACCATATTCACGGCAGCGATATGAAACGCGAATCAGCCAATGCAATTGTGTTGTGGATGGTTTAGCACATACCTCCTGTAAGCAAACGCCAGGTCTGCTATATCCTTGCGCCTGTTTCGATATTCCTTATCAGCAAAACCCTACGAACGAACGAAGACAGCTTCAAAGTAATATTATCAGATAATAACATAGCAGAAACCAGTTGCTAGCTGGCCAGATAAAGTAGGCCCCTCTAATTAGCCGGATTCCTAGGTGATAACCTAGATACATCATAAATAGGAAAATACCAAATCGATATAACTCTCGATATAACATAACTAATGATCTACCAAAACCGAGGCTTACCTAGCTAAAAAAAAATCCAAGCTAGATAATTGGTAAATTTGGTAGTTGATGAGTTACCACTAGAACACTAGTTCAATCATTCAATCACGCCGTCAATCACTCAGTCAATCAGTCAGTCAATCAATCAAGCACCACTCCATCGCTCGTTCGCGCATTTTCTCACTCGCCCAATTGCTCACAGAATCAATCACTCAATAACTCACTCAATTAATTAATCAGTCAATCAGTCAATAAAAATCAACGAACATTTCCGTCTGTCGACGAACCTAATCGTAATCGCTAACTGGGAATTTCTACAGCGCCAAAGAAACGAAGTCGCGGGAATCAGTTAACCTCAGGCGCTTAATAAAAATATCGATCGGCAGATGGTCTAAATCCAGAGAATTAGATAGTAAGAGACGAACTTTTGGTGAGCTCCTATGCTCCGATGCTCCTCCTCATATCCTATCAGATATGTGTCTTAATGCTTGGGGAGTTTCTTCCGAAGAGGCTGGACAGAAATAGATATGGAACGATTTGCATATTTGCACATTTTAAAGATGTGGTGACGGAAGGGCGGAGAAGTATGAGAGCGGATAATATGAAATGTTTGGACCGTCAGCAACTGACAAAGTTTCGGCGGACTGGGAGGATTGATGTGTGTTGTTGGGAAGTTCCAAGGCTCCATTGCCAGGTAATACCGATGGCTGGGTGATTTTTTAACACTATTCCTTGCTAATTGATCTCCGCTTTATAGATTTGCCTACCGGATGTAGATAGTTCAAATCCGGATCGAACTTGGTAAGTAAGTGCGTGCAGCGATCAAGATCCGTAATATGTCGAGGGATCCACGGATCTAAAGAAAATCCCAGATGACTTCAACTGAAAAAGCGATGATGATGATGACAATGACAACAACAATAACGACGACGATGACGGTGATAAGGATGACAAGAGTGATTACAATGACGATAACGATGACAATAGTCATGGTAACGATGATGATAATCATTATCATCATCGTTACCATGACCATGATAACGGTGCTGCTGTTGTGGTTGTTGCTGTTGATGATGATGATGGTGGTGGTTCTGCTACTGCTGCTGCTGCTTCTGATGATGATGATGATGGTGATGATGGTGGTGGTGGTGATGATGATGATGATGATGACGATGATGATGATGATGATGATGATGATGATGATGATGATGATGATTATGAACACGATGATTGTGACGATGTCTGTGTGTGTTTGTCTTACGTTTCTCCATGGAGTCCCTGTCACTGACGACAATCACGTCGTCGACCATTGACAGCTGTTTTAGTCCTTTGATGGCGTTCAGAGCGTCGTCCCTGGTCGCTTCGAACTGGATCAACATCTCCAAGTGCACTCCTC
The DNA here is from genome assembly GCA_959347315.1 of Bimastos eiseni. Classification (NCBI taxonomy): domain Eukaryota; kingdom Metazoa; phylum Annelida; class Clitellata; order Crassiclitellata; family Lumbricidae; genus Bimastos; species Bimastos eiseni. The sequence continues at coordinate 14,151,025 of OY365821.1, read as the reverse complement.
TCCGCTTCGGAGTCCTCGTCTCCACGTGGAGCACCACCGAACGACAGTTCTAGATAACAATCGTTAACAACCTTGGTCATATAACGTTGGGGAAATGGCGAACGAAATAACATATCATAGACTGTAAGCACAACGGAACTGAAACCTGGCTGCGTCTTCTATCATGACATTGTCTCAAAAAAATACAAGGTCACACGAATGGACACCACACCATATCGATCAACGTTTTAGGGACTAAGCTTTATAAACGGGCCCATTGAAGATAGACCCGCCGATAGAAATTCCTGGCGTTAGGCAGTGAAATTCCGGGCCCTAGACAGAGGTTGAACGGGTGCGTTTATATCAAGATGCTTGAGCTCTAGATTGATTGCTGTTCAATGTTGATTGCAAATATCACATTTTAAAAGGATTAAATCATAAAATTTGTATAACTGATCAACAGTGATCAAGATATTTGTCATAAGTTGACTGTATACCCGGTCGTGGCCTCTAATAATCATCGCCTGGCCTCTGAGCATTTACCCCTCTGCTTCAACATCTCGTCGGGCCTACAAATAGATAGGCCTATAGTCATTTAAACATATATCTCGAAAGCTTCAAGGCAGATCATGGTAAACGTCTGATTTACAGCAAACTCGTCACCACGCTTCAAAATATATTCTTCATAAAGTCCTAGATGTAATCATCGTTTTGGAAATTTCAAGTATAGCTTTTTGTGAATGGTTTTTATATCAGAGTCAAAAGGACGCAAAGCTGCTTCAAAAGCCTTGATGGGTTTTCATTGAGACGGTCCGGTGCTCTTGCTGCCGTGCTTCTCTCATGCACGACTAAGCAGCGGCTCAATTTCTTCTGTCTAATTGGCTTTTAAGTCGACCGCCCGTGGAGCGTGGCGCGTCGCTGGTTTACAATGGCGGGCCACTCAGAAGCCCGAGGCCAGGAAATCAGAATTCATTTGACTTGAGTGCTGTTCGATGTACACCGTGAAGCATGGTGAACGACGCCTATGGCATGGAGCGCGTTGGGAGGGTGGCTATGTTGGGTGAGGAGGACGATGATGATGAAGATGAATGGGAGGATGAGTGAGGAGAGGAAGCGGATGAGAAGGAGGATAGACGGAGGTAGGAAGAGGAGGAGGAGGAAAAACTGACTGAGACATTGGCGGGTGAATGAAAATAGGGAGAGGTAGAAGAGGAAGAAGAGAAAGAGAAGGGGGGGAGGAGGAATGCGGAGAAAGAAGTGTAAGAAAGAGGAGAGAGGGGAATTTCCAGCGGTATGCTGTTTTAAATAGGAAGGAGTGTGGGCGTTTCCTGGCTAAATCAGGAGTGAACTCTTGTGCCGAAGCTTGTAAGTCACTCTTTTAGGAGACTCCTCACTTTCATAGAAACTCACAATGACGATTTCTAAAAATCTTCCCTTCTGATCTCCTATTCCCTTAATTCCTCCTCTTCCTCCTCATTCCCCTCCTCATTCTCCTCCTCCTCCTCCTTTCCACCCTTATCTCCGTGCCTCTGGTCCTTCATCTGATGAAAAATCCGTCGCTCAGTCCCTGGTCCTTGGTTCGAATTCCTACGATGGTAACGATGACGATGAATTATCTTCTGCCTTTATAAAGACCTCTGTTTCATCTCTATTTACTTTGAAAGAGGGATTTTAATATATATATATATATATATAGGCCATCAATGCATCTAATTGATCATTGATATTACGGCAAGCAATAATACGGCAAGCCCATCTAATTTCACTGAGCACTACTGATCTGCTGGAATTGCCTCGCCGGATCCCTAGGATGTAACTCAGTATGTGATTCAACCCAAATACATAAGAAGTATTAGTAAACTTGACCTGCTTAACATATCCACCACTAAAAATTCTGAGTAAGTAAGTAAATTAGCCTGCAGTGAGAATGTCCATAAAAATAATTTTTGATTTCATTATGCAAGTACGTAAGTACTATATTTGCCTTTGAGAATGCCCTGACAAATATAATTCTAAATTTCATCATGCATCATATCTGCACAAGTAACTATCAGATCTAAATGATACCATACATCACAGCTCATCGGTCAGGCGAGGACTACAAGCTCAGTTGGGGAGGGGGTGATCCCTGGCCCTCCCTGTGGAGACGCCACTGACGATAATGATGACAATATCGTTGAAGACTATGATTACAGGGACACTATCGATGAAAGTCACTATGACGGGGCATAAACCGTTAGTGAGATGATGAATATACGATGACGGCAACCATGACGATTAAAGTGACGATAACGATTACGAAAGCGGTGACAGGATCATCTTAGCGCTCATTGCCGTCTCGAGTCCTCTGCTGTTGAGCTGGACTTGTTAATATAATTATTACGCATGCATCAATCAATCAATCAAAGATGATGCATCATCGATAAAGTATATATTATACAAGACCCCTTTCTCGTGGTCCCTACCCAGTAGCCATCTCATAAAAGAAGCGCATTATAACCAACCAAGTTACGAAAATATTATTACGATTACGACTACAATTCATCGATTACCTCAAAGGTCTTGAACACTCTAGAGATTCCTTCTGATTCCCTGGTCGAAAGGATGACGGCACACTTCCGGAATGCCGACGCCTCATCCGGAACTGACGCTGTCTCTCCGTTCTCCAGTGCAAATGCTTCGTCTACCTCGATGACGTCATCTACGACTGGCTCTCCTGCCTCAGAGGAACCTCTCTCCTGTTTCTCGAGCTCGGCATTCGTGACCGTGTCAAACTTGGCGTCGTCGATCAGGCTTCTTCGGCTCCAACCTCTGTGCTGTTGAAGACAAACCCAGACATCTCTATTCGGTTAGTAACTGTTTGACGACACAAGTGAAAGAACAGCATCGGCAGTGTCACCCTTCTCCTTTATCCAGGCTTGAGACTGGCACTACCATAGCAAGGGTCAGTGGCGCAGTTAGTTCTGGGGTCAGGAAGGCAATTGTGCTTTGTCGCAGAAAACAGAAGGAATTAAGGAGAGGGAAACTGAACCTCATTTCAATCTCACCAGACGATTACTTTGGCATAGCGGAAATATTCATCTAGTTTATTATTCAATTCTATTTACTTATTATTGGAATTACAAATACAGTTAATAATAATAATTATTATTACTATCATCATTAAAAATCATTGCCATTACCATCATCAGCATTATAATTCATAGTTATCGTCATTGTTATCGTTATCGTCGTCATCGTTATCGTTTTCGTTACTTATATAATTTATATTATTATTAGCAGTAATAGAATTGTCATTATAATTATATTATTGTGTTGTTGTTGTTGTTGTTTTTATTATCATTATTATCATCATATTGTTGTTAATGTTGTTATTATTATCATGATCATCATCATCGTAGCTATTGCTATCATCATCATCATTGGCGTCACAATCGTGGTAATTATTTTTAATCATTTTCATTGTTATTGTCATTGTCGTTAGTGTTATATGCATACTGGATGCGCCACTATCTAATGGCTAAACATTAATCGTAGGAGCTGAGCAGTCTGCGGGATAATGACTTGCTCAAATCTCCAACCAGTAACTGTCTCAATCAATAATTTATTATTTATATTAAGAGGAGTGACTCGATTCCATACTCTGCAAGACGAATCCTGAAAAAAATCCGCTGCCTGGCCTTACGCTATCTGTCTCAATTTCTAAACCTCAAATTGTTTGATGACAGTCCAGTCTCTCTATCGAATTGACCCCATAATGCTGTTCCATTTATTAGCACTACTTTCGTTATTTATTTAGCGCCGTATGTTGTTGTTTTGACAGCTACAATTATAGGGTTGTCATATTTTGCACTTGGTTCAATTGAACTTGGAATAAATAATTAGCACTGGCTAAATTTAGCCATCGCGTAGGAGGCATCTCATCCATGTCCAGGCCGTCTAGACAACAATGCGGCTACTGCTGCTGGTGACTTTGAATGCATGACCGCAACGCTTGACTGATTCGATCCGCTTCAGAATCAGGCGCGATTTTAGAGTAGACTATGTTCTCTTCAGCCGTATTCCTTTTCTTCCTTCTCCCTTCCCTCTCCTTCTCCATCCCTCCCTCCCTCCCTCGACGTGTGTGTTGTATTAAGCGATGACGGACGAGATTAAGATCTAAGCACCACTGGTCCGATCTCCCAATCGCTGAGTGCGATGGCTAATGGCTGTCACCGCTTCCGGTTCCACTCCTCCGCTCGTTTCCTCTCTCCTTCCGATCGCAGCACAAATACAGTTTCGCGCCATATTCTGGATCAATATTACGAAGTTGCAGACTGTGGCGAATGGAGTGTTAGGCATCGATTATTTGATTGTGTGTGTGTGTGTGGTGTGTGTGGTGTGTTCGAGGGTGTGTGTGTTTATTTGCGTGTGTGTCTGTATGTGTATGTCTCCATGTATGTCTGTATTTCAGAATTTCAAAAGATCGCTTGTGTGTCAATAGACAATATTGACCTATAGAAAAAGCGTCGAACGTACGTGTGTAGCCTATATTTAAGTGTGATTGCAAAGCCTACACACAGTCTTTAATTAGCCTATATACCGGTGACGCATGCGCGCTGGCACATTGTTGGCGAATGTTGTTTATATAGCGCAATTATAGGTCGCTTGTGATGAACTTTAGAAGAAGGTCAATATCGTGATATCGAAATACAGTTGTATTGCATTGTTTTATTTTAATTAGGGTCTACGTCTCAACGACCATGATGAGTTGTATGGAGATTGTGTCGCCTAACTCGCGTTCCATCTCATTCAATAGACTTGACCTCTTGGTTCCTCGAACTGGAACAGCTATGGCTCAGTATCGATCTTTTGCTTCAATTGGTCCCTCTCTGTGGAATAGGCTTTCTCCATCGGTTTTACACCACACAACGGAATGCCTTACATCGTGTATCTGAGTACAATCAAATATTGTGCTTCCGGTTGTCATGGAAATTCTACCCGGTATTCAATCACTAGGCCAAAGTTAGAGAGCATCACTAGTTTTGTCAAACTTAAAGCTGTTAAACCTGTTAGTTTCATCGGACTGATCGTCCTGATATTGACTTCAATGACTTGGTTCTGTGGGCCGTTGGTTAATGCCGTGTGCATTGGAGAATGGAGCCACAGAAATTAGTTATTACCTACGAATGTTGGACCTGGTCCGTTTTATTATTCAAAACCTTTATTAGCATTTGAGTCGTACTGTTTCGTAATGGCGTAATGACGACTAGCGTACCTTTCGTATACGATTCAGTTACTTGATAGTTTGGCGGTCAACTGTTCAGCAATTCATCGGTTATTTTGATCAGTCATTCATTCACTCATGTAATCATTAGTTATTATTCATTCATTACAAAAATTTATATAGCGCCCCTTGAAGGTTACTACTCAGGATACTGCGTGCAATTTCTCATTCTTTCGTATTGTATCTTCGTTTATTGAAAAGAGAAATATCGCTGTTAAAACGCAGCAACTTAGGCTACAGGTTCATTATAATATTGTCGAACAGTCATTCTGACATTGAGTTTTCTTGGCCGAACTAGTAATTATGTGAGGGGGTTAAGTCTATGGGAAGCGTGGACGCCTATAGAGGTCATGCGAGAGCCCAATAGATGTTCATGTTTACAGTGATCTCGCGAGGTTCTTTTCGTCCCTATCTGGGAGATTAAATGGGAGGGGTTTTGCCCGCAGATTGTATTTTGTTTCCGGTCGCCCGTGAGTATACTCTTCCATGCCCCACCCATCTAACCATCAAGTTATTCACCGTCTTCATCATCATCACCCCTTTCGAAGGCATTAGCACCATTAATTGGTCTTCCAAAGGTTCGTCACTCTCCTCTTCAATCAGTATTTGAGACAGCAGCTAGACTGATTGCTCGCTTTACTCGTTTCTCTCACATCTTTATGTTTGATGAACTTCATTGGCTCCCTCTCCATTCTCGCATACAATTAAAAATGTTCAGTTTGTTCTTCAGGGCTCAGCGGGTCTTGCCCCGAGATACATGGTTGGCGTAATACTCCGGCCTCATTAAGTTTCCTCCCTCCGTCTATACATCGCTCGTTCACTAGACTTTATCTCTTGGTTCCTCGAACTAGAACAGCTATGGCTCAGTCTCGATCTTTTGCTTCAATTGGTTCCTCTCTGTAGAATGCGCTTTCTCCATCTGTTCGCTCTAAAATTCTACAGGCAGTCTCTCATCCTCTTTGGCTTTTCTCAAAACCGACTTCTTCTCGCGGGGCCTTGCGCACTGGCAGCGCTTCTGAACGATTCACACTACTAGAAGCGCTCTATAACTGTTTTAAATACAATACAAAACAATACATTAATAATAATAATAATAATAAATAATAGTAATAATAATAATAATAATAATAAACCAATCGGTCACCATGTCACACGGGCGAAATCTTGCATCTAGATCGACCATCGAATGTCTCCATGCTTCAGTTAGGCCTACTTTTCTTTTTTATCATACAACTGGCCACGCCCCAAAAGCCCCATGTGTTCGATAACTGTTCTTCGATATATGTCTGCCACTGGTTGTCCTACTTCGGAACTTCATCCACATAATTGCAGAAGTAAGTCGCACTTCACTTTTCTCCTGAATTTAGTGACATCAAATAGCACCTAACGTAACGAGTCGAGATGATTGTCAGCTGTACTCCGAAAGCACACGAGGCATTATACTTCAATGTGATGTAAATCGTTGAAGATTTCTCAGCGCCCACAAGACATCACAGCTCATGCACTGGCGCTATATCAAATCAATCAAGTCGAAAGAATTGACCTACATGCTATTATAGAAACAGAGCTTACATAAGAGCGCATGCACTCGGTATGTTGCCGTTAGCTGAGCTAGATTACACCCGTAATTGCCTTCTCAGTTTATCAAATCTATAAAGCGAGCTTTTCTGTATCATCACTTGATTCGATTCAAAACTATCGATCTGCTTGCGCTAATCGCAGAACGAATCAATCAGTGACAATCACTGCGGTCGAGATCGATTGAACACTTGTGCAAATAAAAACAGGCGATGAGGTCGATCGTATTGAGGGCATGTAGGCCTATTAACCGACGATTAGGAGCGATCTGCTGCGGTCCGATGAGTGTACAGCCGATGAACTCATCGCCAAATCCATGAACTGTAGACTAGACTAGCGGTAGTTAACGGCGAACTAGTCTAGTGTACAATTTCTGAATCGGGAGACGTGAGTTTCCACAGTCCAGTTGATTGAAGAGTGTTTCCTCGATCTCCATCTCTTCCATCTGTTTCCTTACAACTTTGGAAACGATCCTCTCGGCTTCCATCCAACCACAGAGGCACTGTCCGACTCATACCCATCATGCTGTTCAGTCAGTCTGAGCCGGTTCCCCCGGCGCAGGACTACATCGACGCACCGGACTATACTGAATCGTGATGACGTGTGCGCGTCACGTGATCGAAATTAAAACGGCGGACACGAGGCGGCGCCATATGCACATCACGTGACCCGTCGACGCCGGCGATAGATGGCGTTCGGAAGGCGTTCACGGGTGACCTTCGGTCGACCTTTGTGAATCGTCGTCGTCACGGACCGACTTGAAAAACGTCTGGCATGAGCGGACGTCCGTTGCAGCGTTTGCTGCGTCGCCATGACGACCGTCACGTACCGTCGGCGGAGCGTATCGTCGACGAATGTTTGTTGTTCCGACCGGAACTGCCTGCAGACGATCGGACTTCCGGCGCACGTGACTCGGCTCTTCGCTCTCCCTCCGCCGCACGCGGACAATTCTAGATTCGTTCGTTCTGTTTGTTCGCGAATGTGGGGGGGGGGGGTGTAGCCACAGTCGGTTAAGTAGTCCGTCACTGTAATTGGCTGATGGACTTCTACCAACGTCCGAGATGGTTAATCGCCCAAGAAGAGCCGGTGATTTGGAGTTCGCGTGCGTTCCCGGAACTTTTGAAAGCAACCTACGTGTCGTGGTTCCTTTAGATGGACGAAGCATCAAAATGGCGGACGTGTGTCGCTTTCCGCGTATGACTGTCAATAATAGATCAGCGCCCTTGCAAATCGTCGCTTTATCGGCGAATAGTTCAGTGGTGCTTAATTATGTCTTTATTGAAGCGGCTTTAATTAATGACGTTTGTATCATTTCAGCGTTTACAGGAATCACGGTCCAATGCGCAATAAGAATAGAGAATCGAAATTACATTCACGTGGTACTTGATTCAATCGACGTATTTGGTATCATATGGTAAATCATAGGAACTCAAAGAACGTGAACAGGGAGCCTAATATGGAAACAGTTTGCATAAACTATGCAACCAAAGTCGTCAGATCCCTATGCTGTACTGGTGACCTCTTCTTAGTCACCTATCTCATTTTACATATACCTGATTATGAATAACCTTAACTATGATAACATCCCATACATCACAACATCTTACTTTAATTTCATGATGACGATATTATCGTATTCCTTAGCTGCATTTCTTCCGTATAGCAGGTCGTAGGCCCAACATGCTTTACATACCTATTCGCTTTACACCTACTTTACCAAAAGTGTTTACATTTCGTGCTCAAGGGCATTCTGTCGACCGGATGAATTTTCAAGACAGAAGGACACATTTTCACGTTGAACGAACCTATCATGTTACCCTAAGCCTTCGATGGAAACCGAGTTAACTGATGAGCAGACCTACAGCGCGTGTGTCATCTATATACCGTAAAGTAGGCCTTACTGTTTCTGCATTTATCAAGCGCCTCTATATACTATCTAAGCATCGTTACGCACGCCATGCGATCTGGCTAATCGATCACAGACTTTTCGCTCATGCCGAGGTGAACCGCAGCAAATCATTACTTTTGATAAGCACAGAGTTGAAAATTAAGTTCTGCGAAAAATATGGTGGGTCGATATGGGTCTGCACTTGGGACCCGACCCAATCTGATCCACCACGATCTAGACCCCATCCGCAGAGTGTGCAGATAGTCATGACCCGATCCGGCCCAATCCGACCCGACCATACTCAGACCCGTGGACAACTGCATTATTTAGCAAAAGAAAGTTCTTCGGTCTTCTTAGACGAAAGTGGGCGCGTTCCACGGCAATAAAGATAATTAAGGTGATATTTAGATGGTTGGAGTTTGAACTGATTGCATGTGTCAGTAATATTGCATTTAAAAGAAATAAATCATAGAATTGTAATAATTAATGATTATTTATATTTCAACAGTTGATTGCGAGCCCGGTCCTGGCCCCCAAAACAATTCCCCCTCTTGGTCCGTCTCGGCGTCCCTGTTGTCAATGAATAAATGCTCTGCAGTACAACCGCAATTGCGCCGTCGAGGCATGAGCACTTCTGAGCAAAGATGTTGGAAGAAGGGCGATATCAAATTTCAGAATAAATATTATAAATCATATTCAGTTGCCTTGGCCATTGCACTAAGACAGTCATTAATTAATCCAATAATTATAATTTTTCCATTAGAATTAATTATAGATAGGAGAACTATATCCCACATGTGCTTATAGTTCCCAATTCTAAATGATACGTCCTGTTTGTTCAACACTGCTTCATTATCTGGTCGTAGAATCGCACATGGCGTTTAAGAAATAACAAATGTTAATTAATTTTTTATTCATTTCAAAAATTTATATAGCGCTCTTTCAAGGCAAATACTCAGATGTGCTTACAATTGCAGCTCAGGCAAAAAGGTAAGTTATAATTGGCCGTAAAATGTACCCCTGCGCGAATTATCGAACAGGCGTCATTCCCAAACCATAGGACCTACCACAGAGAATGCGTGATTTGGCACAGCTGATGGTACGACCAGAGGCGTGGCGACCGCTCTCCGAATCCTCCGATCGGGGCGGGCTCCGCTAAGGAGGGGCCATAAAAGACGCAAAAATGTAAGGTGTAACTAGGTAAGTGACATCAATTGACGATAGTGCACGATCCATGAAGGCTTAACTTTTGCTGACAAACCGTGAAGTCATTGTAGCACATCTGTAGGACCTACATCATATATGCTATTGGCTACATCAGTTGTCCGTTGGTCAATCTCTAATTTTAGTTGGATCAATTCAAAGAATGTGTATTTATCTATGGCGTTCTACGGATAAATGATTCGAGTCGCCTTTTAAAAATTCATATCAGAGTTCTTTCATGTTCTCACTTATCAGGCCATATGTTCTATTCTGCTGTGATTTGACTAACACGCGGAGTGGTTACAAGCTAAGGCCTATTAGTTGTTTGGACTTCTGTACAAAACTAACAGCCTGAAGCAGCGTCACAGAGAAAATTAACTGGAGAATAGGAGCAAAGCGGTTTGAAAGATATTTGGGAGACATTGATGTCAAAGAACTCAATTTTACTTATGTCATCGAGAATGGGCGTGGACTTGTCACGGCAAAATATTTTAGCTTAGACCTACATTATAAAGAACAGTCATGAACTATGACGCATTGATTAACCATTTGAATTTGTGGAGAACAAGGTTTGAAAGAAGCGCTTTGCATCAATACGGAATAATTGTAATCGTAATTGTAAAACAGGAACAGTTGTACATTTTACGCGTAGGCCTATGCACATGTAATGGAATATATGTGCATATGTAATGGAATGTATGAATATGTAATGGAGTATATGCATATGTGAACCCTGTATACCGCATTTCAGTTTCTGCATTGTAAGGGGCCCCGGACACAATTAGGGGAGGCCACGTTCCTTGTTGCTATACGGCCCTGGGTACAACCTCCAATTCTGCAAGGACCATGGCCCTATATAATAATATGCCAGTAGTTCAATAGGTGCGATAAACGTTCACGACGGAAACTTGGCTGACATTTCATATCGTGTCCATTGCTGCTGTCAGCCCGACATCTAGGCTTAAGCTTATGTAGCGCCATTCGCATCGGATGGCTCATTGCAGACGCCGTGCTATCGAAGCGCCACTAATGGGAAAAGAAACTTTATATTTTATCGTGTATACACATCCTTGAATATTATATGTCTGCAAGCAAATGTCTACAAAGCGTGCGGTTAAATTGAATTTTCAACTCAAGTTTGCGAAGACAACGCAATTCTTAAAATGAGGATGTCTCCAGTGACCCGCTTACAATTCCACTCTCTGTTTCGACTAGCTATAAACCCTAGAATAAAATTAGCTAATACATGTATATTGTGTGTGAAGCGACTCTGAGAAGGAATGAAAAAGGCGCTAAATAAATTCTGATTGATAAAAACATACGTCAGACAACGCATACATTCATTGTTTATGCAGTAGAGGAAGTAGTAGTAGTAGTAGTAGTAGTAGTAGTAGTAGTAGTAGGTGGAGTAGTAGTAGTAGTAGTAGTAGTAGTAGTAATAGTAGTAGTAGTAGTAGTAGTAGTAGTAGTAGTAGTAGTAGTAGTAGTAGTAGTAGTAGTAGTAGTATGACAAGGGGAAGTAGTAATAAATAAAAAAAAAATAATAATAATAATAATGACAATAATAATGATAATAATAATAATAATAAAAACGCGACCCCATTCTTGAATGTAATATCATAAATTATGCACATGCGTGTTCAGTACCGCTGATGATTTCTGCTCTTCATAGAGTGGAACAAATTCGCGCAACACAATTGCGAACAAGTCGCTGTCAAACGAAAAAGGTGCAGCAGGTTGAAACACCGCCTCGTCTGCCCTACCCTCGTCCCCCCTCTACCGTCTCTACCCTCGTCCCCCCTCTACCGTCTCTACCCTCGTCCCCCCTCTACCGTCTCTACCCTCGTCCCCCCTCTACCGTCTCTACCCTCGTCCCCCCTCTACCGTCTCTACCCTCGTCCCCCCTCTACCGTCTCTACCCTCGTCCCCCCTCTACCGTCTCTACCCTCGTCCCCCCTCTACCGTCTCTACCCTCGTCCCCCCTCTACCGTCTCTACCCTCGTCCCCCCTCTACCGTCTCTACCCTCGTCCCCCCTCTACCGTCTCTACCCTCGTCCCCCCTCTACCGTCTCTACCCTCGTCCCCCCTCTACCGTCTCTACCCTCGTCCCCCTCTACCCTCCTACCTCTGAACTGTAGCTCTTCTGAAACATGAGGCGTCGCTCCACGCTCTGTCTTCCGGTTGCCATTCTCTCTTCTTCTGTCTTCTGCTTCCTCCCACAGCTTCTTCCGCTAGGGCTCAACGGCAAAACTCTTGAAGATCCCGTTTAGTGTAGAGGATTGTCGGCAGAGGCCCACTGCAGTCTAAATTCACGGCCGAATACAGGTAGGTAAGTAAGTTATGACTGGCGCCAAGTAATTATTATTCTCGGAAGCGTTGCACTCAGAAAATTCCTATAGTCAATTCTCTGAGAGCGACTGGCGAGAAATTGGCACGAAGCGACGTCTTTTATAGGCGTTTTGGAAAGACGTATGACGTCATCGTGAGAGGCGCTTGATATAATATATAGACTATGGTCTAATGTCGGACGCTAATGGATCGTCATCTTCTACTAGAGGCACCGACACAAGTACAGCTAAGTCGATCGCCAATGAATCGCTGAACGAACAACATCATCGTGCAAAACTATTTATCAGCAACGCATATATACGTGACGACGTACACACTCACTCACTCATTGATATATATATATATATATAATATATATATATACAAGAATACATATTATGTATAATCCGCATGCATCATATTTATATAATTGTGTATAATATATATAATATATATATGCATAGCCTATGATACGTGTGTGTCATAAATTATAGGCCTACGAATTCGTTCATGGATTAACTTTTGTTTTCAGTCGTTTTCAATTATAATAATAATAATAACAATATTATTATTATTATTATTATTATTAATACTATTATTATTATTATATATCATTATTATTATTATTATTATTATTATTATTATTATTATTATTATTATTATTGTCATTATTATGTCACATATAGTGTTATTCATCATTGGCATTGCCAACGGATCCGTCATCAGGCTATCTGGGTCGCCGCTTGTCAGTGGACTGTAATCTTGACATAGTGCCCTGAAAAGCCACCGCATTGAAACGTTGGATCAATGCCGACAAGTTCTGGAAAAGGAAGTTTGTCTCTCGGGTGTCACCGGTAGTTGTCGAAAGTCGGTGTCCAGTCTCAGACAAAAAGGCGAGGCCATCACCATTGAGGGAACCGAAGGTTTCTAAAGCGATTGGAACGAAAGTGTATTTCTTCTCTAGCTCAGAATATTTTGTGTGTTTCCTCGTGGCTGCTATCTCCGCCGCTCTTCCGGCTGTGGCAGCTGTCTCGGGATATACGAAGCGGCCGCTGTGTCCACCACCGTCGCGTCCCAAAGTAAGACCCGCCCCCACTCCCCGGTATTTATTATTATTATTATGATTATTATTATTATTATTATTATTATTATTATGATTATTATTATTATTATTATTAATATTATTATTATTCATTGGCATTGCCAACGGATCCGTCATCAGGCCATCTGGGTCGCCGCTTGTCAGTGGGTTGTAATCTTGACATAGTGCCCCGAAAAGCCACCGCATTGAAACGTTGGATCAATACCGACAAGTTCTGGAAAAGGAAGTTTGTCTCTCGGGTGTCACCGGTAGTTGTCGAAAGTCGGCGTCCAGTCTCAGACAGATAGGCGAGGCCCTCACTATTGAGGGGACCGAAAGTTTCTATAGCGATTACTATTATTATTATTATTATTATTATTATTATTATTATTATTATTATTATTTTAGTAGTATTAGCATCATTATCGTAATTATTATTATTATTATCATATATGTTTCACATTATGCTGTTATCGCCCATGATGAGCTAAGTGAGTGTTGGCAATGTCCCGAAGAGGCAAGCTGCGTTCCCACGCTGAAGAACAACTGAGATACGTTGGAACAGAAATGACGTCTCCATTGGATCGTGGGTTGCCGCACTCGTTCGACTACCCAACTCTGAGATGAACTGCAGTCCTTCACTGCTCCAAGCGCCGCCGGATTCCAAGGAGAGGGCTACGAAGTCGTGGGTGTTGGTTATGGTGGAATACTTGGCCCTCTTCGTCTTAGCTGCGCGTTCGGCTGCTTCCCCAGCTCTGATAGATGTGTCGGCAAGATGTGACTTGGCGTAGGTGTCGGGCACTGTCACATCCCATGCCAGACATCGATTAAGAGAATTCCAAAAGCAGCAAGGCCATCTTGTGCTGCTCTCCTGGCCGATATAATCCAAGCAATTGTAAGAGAACCAAATTGCGTTGCAAAATGGTTCGATTTGCTGGCCTTCGGTGGAACTGTACTAGTGAAGCCAAGAAGAGGTGGACGAAAGCACAACATGACCAAGATGATTTTGTCCCGCATTACTGAATGGGGACTGCAGGGGCCAGACCAGTCGACTAACGATGAATTGCCATCGACGTCAAGTCGTAAGCTCAAGTCCGCTAAATGCGACCACGCCAAGTACTTAGCCTCAACAGTTGCAAGCAAGCTGGAGGAAGGCAATTTCAAAGCAGCCATCCGTCTCATCTGCAGCTAGGATAAACCGGCGCTGGACACACCGGAAACTCTGGCCGCGCTTAAGAAAAAGCACCCGCCTGCGCCAGTGGACAGGAGAACACCGTGTGATCCAGACAGTTCGGATCGCTTCATCCCGCTTCAAGTTTCTAAAGAAGATGTCGCTAGGGCAATCTCCTCTTTCCCTGCGGGTTCGGCTGGTGGTCCAGATGGCATAACTCCACAACACTTAAAGGATCTGATGGCCTATGGAGTAGATGACAACATCGGGCAACATCTATCTGACCTTGTTAATCTGCTCCTAAAGGGAGGTCTATCCGAAGAGGTGAATGAGGTCGTCTATGGGGCAAACCTTTTAGCCCTGAGCAAGAAGGACGGAGGCATAAGACCGATCGCCGTCGGCTACACATGGCGTCGTCTGGCGGCAAAGTGCGCTAATTCGCATGCGGTAACAAGGCTGTCTCAACTGCTTGCCCCCATTCAGCTTGGGGTAGGCATTCCAGGAGGCGCTGAGGCAGCTGTCCATGCGACACGTCGTTGGATAACCACAATGCCTGAGGACAGCGTCCTAGTGAAGCTCGACTTCGCCAATGCCTTTAACACCCTGCGCAGAGATTGTCTTCTAGAAGCAGTTGCTAGAGAGATCCCAGAGCTCTACCACTTTGCTCACGCAGCCGATTCAAACCGTCCACTGTTGCGCTATGGTTCAAACATAATTCGATCCGAAGAAGGAACGCAGCAAGGCGATCCTTTGGGACCTCTGGAATTCTGTCTTGTGCTGCAACCGATTCTGATGAAGCTTCGTTCGGATCTGCGTATCGGATATCTGGATGACCTGACATAGGGAGGTAACAAGGAAACAGTGGCCGACGACGTTCAATTAATCGAGCAGGAATCAAAGAATCTGGAATTGCTATTGAACCGCAGTAAATGCGAAATCGCGTGTCACAACACCCAGATGCCGAACAATGACCCTGCGTTCCAAGAGTTCACGAGCATAGCCCTCGAGGACATGACCCTGTTGGGTGCACCTCTGATTCCAGGTCCAGCTGTGAACATGGTCGTTAATTCAAAGACCAATGACCTCGAGAGGGCAATCGGGAGATTGTCCTTGCTCTATACACATGACGCTCTGGTTCTGCTGAGAAACAGTCTAAGTGTACCGAAGCTCTTGTACAGTCTGCGCACAGCCGTCTGCGCTGATTGCCCGGGCTTGGCTCGGTTTGATCAACTGCTGAAAGAAGGACTGTCAACCATTTTAAATGTGGACCTTGACAATGACCGTTGGATCCAGGCTTCTTTGCCGGTGAGAGATGGTGGTCTGGGAGATCGTTGTGCATCTACACTGGCACTTTCTGCCTTTCTGGCTTCTGCTGCTAGTACAAGCGAACTCCAGGCATGCATCCTACCAACAGAGTCTGCTGAGGAACCATATGAACTTGCGAGTTCAGCACTCAACGCTTGGAAGACCCTGACAGCGTGACACTCATCCCGTGGTCATGCGGCAGGTGTCTCACTTGGGATGTGACTGTTTTAGACACTTGTGCGATTTCACATCTGACATCGACATCAACTGGAGCAGGAGAAGCAGCAAACCGAGCAGCCATCGCCAAGAGAGCAAAGTACGCATCAATCACTCGAACGCATGTTTTTGTGGCGGTGGCAGTTTAGTCCAGCGGTGCTTGGAGTTCCTAGGGTTTGAACTTTGTGTTGGATTTTGGACGAAGGCTGACCGATGTGACCCATGACACACTCGAGACAAGCTACCATTCCAAAGACTCTCGGTGCTGCTGTCCAGCGAGGGAACGCTATATGTTTTTCGTCAACACTATATATATACGTATCATGCTAAATAATAATAATAATAATAATAATAATAATAATAATAATAATAATAATAATAATAATGACGATATATCTTTAGTTAGGAAAAACTGGGAGGCGCCATATATGGAAAGTGCCTATATTTTTTAATATGCCCACATAAGCATCACAATCATCATCTTAGGGCCTAATCATCATCAGTTCCTGTCGTCAGTCATTTTGTGACTATGGTTGCGAATAAATGATCTCCATAGTTCTAGTGCTTTCTCGGTTGTGGGTCCTTCATAGTGGAATGATCTCCCATTTGAGCTCCGCTCATTGCTCGTGGCCCAACCGTCAAGACATTTGTCTTTTCCCTCAAGACATTTGTCTTTAGTCGTGGCTGGGCTGGGAGCGCATCTGATTAGGTTTTTCGAAGGAGCGCTATATATAAATGTTTAGAATGAATGAATGAATGAATGAATGAATGAATGAATGAATGAATGAATGAATGAATGTGCTTCGTTCATTGTTAGTCGAAGTGTCGTTATAGGGGTAAAGTTTCCTATTATGGGCATACCCCTAATATGGGCACCCTCCAGGAAAGTATCTATAATAATTGTTTTCTTATTGCCATCTGTCGAACTACAATAGAACTACATTTACTATCATTTACCTGAAATTCAAGTTAGCTTGGTCGATGTTTGAATTTTAAGATTAATTATCGTATAATTTATAAATTTCCGTGACAAAATTTTAACAATCGGCGATTTTGTTTCCTCGATTATTTCGAGCGTATCTGATGGACGACTTTGTGGTAATTTTTTATGTTTTGGAAATTGTTTTGTTATAACGTTATTGGGCGGTGATAAATGACTCGGATACTACATGTTTATATAGCGGACTTTGAATAGTTCTGTGGTGTTGGCTTAATATGGGCATGCTGCTGCTGCCTTAATATGGGCACGTGCCCATATTAAGACAGCAGATGCCAATATTACATTAGGCTAATTATTTTATACAAATCAGCATATTGTAAAGATAAATACGTTTAACAGAATGAAAATAGATGATATGAGCCAAACCTAACTTTTTAGCAACGATCTAGTGGCCTTTGAATATGCCATCTAGCCTAGTACTACATCGTAGGCCCTATACGCCTATATAATAGGCGTAGGCCCTATACACCTATTATATAGGCGTATAGGGCCTACGATTGCCCAGATCTATGTATTTCGGTAATAAATATCTTTTAGCAAATAATCCTACTCATCTTAAAACAATGTTCTTTTCAGCCGGGTTGGGGGACTCGGGACGCTCGTATATTAATAAGTCTAGCTACAAAAAATCTTCGAGATGAATGAATAATTTGGCCTATGCATAATATTGAGTGACTCAAAAGCTGATAGATGGCGCGTTACATCACAACTGTGTCGTCATCATAGGTTGCTTAAGTAATCTCAGCTCTAACGGAAGTAAGTGCGCTAGCTCCACGTCCGGGCATTAAAGTGGAGAGGTCAGTTGAGTTTGAAGTATAAACCAGACAAAGTTTAAGTGTTTGTGGACTATTATTCGGTTGGATTTCGTACTGTGGATTTGCGTTTATCTTGGAAGAGCTTGTACGATGTTGCAATTTCGACGAATTTGTGTTTTGTTGTGAAAACGTGCGACTGTCGGCTACTTTTCCAGCTCATTACGATCCAGTAACTTCCGTAGAGCCGGCACATAACATCTGGATATCTTCATGGACGTTATAGTCTGGATGCTAGAGCAAACGCGGTTTAATCTACACTTCTGTTACCGAGGCCTTGCTTTATTTCTTTGATTTAACTCCGGTGTGTTTAGTGATTTATTCTCTGCCTTTTGTTGTTTTGAAATGAACTTGCTGTAATATGTAGTATGGCAAGGATTTTTAAAGCTTCAGAAGACGTGTATTTTGTGTTAGAACCACTGCAAGTTATCGTGTATAACCACCTCTCTTTGTTTTTTTAAAAATCTGTGATAATGTCCAATGAGACAGTACTGTCATTCAAAACATTCGACAATTTTGGAACTCTTGCTCTTAAGAATTTCTGGCTTACTTATAGTTTCGGGGACTCCAACTTACGCATAATATTTTGATCTGCTACCATTGGTCCGAACAAAATACTACCGGCGTGTGATTGATACAAAGGAGTAAGTAAGCTTCGTATATGTCTAAAAAGGCCCCAACCCTAACCATAGCACTAACCCTAAACGACCCTCACATTGCCTAAACTGACCATAACCGACCCTCACAATGCTTAACCTGACCCTAATCGACCCTAACGACACATAACTGTAAGAAATTATAGGTTTTTAGAGTGTGCATGCAACTAAGGTTTCGCAGAGGCCTCCACACAAGCCACGCGTAAAATAGGCATAAGTTTTAGTCCACGAATCTATAAATAAGCTGAATATCTGCCCTCTACTTCATCAGTAATTGGACATTGCTTCCTCATTTTGGGTTTACTTTCTGTCTGCTTCACTTTATGTTGCTCCTTTGTGCACTGTTTGCTCGTCCCAGGTTGGACATTTGTTTTGGCAATAAGTGTTTGTGTTCACTGTTCTTGGGTGTTTGAGCTTGAACTAAGCTAAGCTCGTTTTTAAATAAAAATGTTAGTCTACAAGACTACAAGGCCCCTACTGGATGCCCAGTCATACCGAACTCGTATCCCATCTTTCAGCTTCTTTTATCTGGTACATAGGACCCTACCTAGCAGGAACTGCATGTAGTTCCTTTGGGGTTCCTCTTGTAGCCTAATGTAATTGAATCAAACTAGCTATTATTACTCAACACTAAAGTTCTCTGCTGTAAATCATGTTACAGAAAATATTTGAACTGTATGTACATCTGACCATTTAGGTATAATAATGCACTGATTGGTTGATTGACAAGAGACTGTGAAACCTATCCAACCATTGTGCTTCATAACAGTCCTTAATTCCCAGACTTAAATTATATAATTCAACCAGGTCATCTGATTGTCTGTAAGTTATCTGGTGTTACTTAACACTATAACCGATCTTTGTATATGGATTTTTTCAGTTGCTGGACTAGTTTCCATTCATTCTACTCCCACTTGTTCCCAGACTCGCAGGGGGGGAGGACAATTGCCTAGGACCCAGCGATTTTTAGAGCCAGGGACCGACCCACAATTAACTTGCAAGGATATTCCAAGCAATTTTACTGTGGCTAAATCCATAAAGGTTGCTTTTTTTAAAGATAGTTTAGTGGCATGTGAGTGCTCTGCCTTGGGGCCCGGCTGCCTGTGCTTAGTTAATTTGTTGTCAAGCATAAGACTGACGTCATTTAAGTTATTCACTACAGACTCTCTTGCGAGGCAGACTGATCATTTGTCTGTTGACCTGGCTATGGCTTGTTTTTGTAGTGCCATCTCTTGATACTTGGGTTCCTGTGCCAGGCATATTTTAGCATATTTAGTTTTGACACCTCTATTCTGGATTAACTTTGTTTGGATTTCTTCTAACTATGCTTGCAACTGTTGTGCAATGCTATAATTCTTTAGATGCAATTTTATACTGACAGATATTGGTACCTGTGTTTTCAGTTAAAAGCACTGAATGCCAACTGCTAATCATAATGTCTTCGCCGGCCGACTACAGTGCTAGCAGGAAGCGTACGACGTTGCGCCAACACTCGGCTGAGGACCAAGCTCTGAGTCAGGTTGCGAAAGAGGTAGGTCATACGTTACAATGTCAGAACTATGCATTAGTAATGCAGTGGTTGTTTGAATAATGTAATGTAATGTTGATCTCCAAAAGTTCTCAGCACCAAACAAAGGCTATCTAGTTCACGCTGAGCTGTATCAGGTCCAAGTCTGCACTGGCCAGGTTGTTTTGTTCTATTGGGTGCCTGGTCAGAATCTGGGGAGGTCAAGTCGAGTGGACAACGCGGGGGAAATTGTTGGTGGTCGTGTGGTGGCATTGGAGTATTTGTAATGCTTTGGACTTCAGAGGTGGTTGGATTGTCAAAACAACTAAACAAACCAATGTTCTGCCTCATTGTTTTGGCTATTGGTCATTTGGATATTGGTCATTTGGATGTGCTTGCATATTAATATTCTTCTTTGATTTACTCTGATGTCCATTTTTACTCATGTAGACTGTAAAGTTAATACCATTTAGGTATAGTAATGGATAACACACTGGCATTCAGAGCAGAGGAAGTAAGTTCGATCTCCGCTAACTCTAGGGGTGACTAGTCCTTCTTTCACTAGGGGGTAGCATTGTTTAAAATTACATGTGTAACATGATGGTAACCTTGCATGACTGCCAACTTTTAAATTCGGCTCATGAATGTAATTATTTGTCATTGTTCGTTCTGTATGACGTGTAGGCCTACCACTAATCATTGTGTAGTTTGTCAATTTGAAATTAAACAAAGATATTATTTTTATTATTGTATTATGACATTGGTTTTGTAGAGGTCTTCGTCTCAAGATTAGATTGTATAGACAGGTTCTTTAATGTCAGAATGTGTGTAATGTTGTTCAGCAGGGTTCATATTCCAGAAATTCCTTCTGTCTTCTGATGTGACTGCCATCCTAGTGTTAGTTCAGCTGTAGAAAAGGACCTTGTATTGTAACCCTTTTGTAGAGCAACAGTTTCTGATCTAACTTTCAAGGACAGTTTTTGATGTGGCTGTCATGAGGAAGGCATTATATCAAGTTGTTGGGTCCTTGTAACATTGCATTGTTACCTCTAAACATTGCTCTAAACACTCTATGCATTCTCACTGACAGATGTTCTGCTACATGACGCATGTTTTGCCCTTGAGGTGTTTACAGTCGTTGGTTGATACAGTTGATCAATGAAGCGATCTCCTCTTGCAGTAATAAGGCAGACATTCTGTGGATCTTGGCTATGTACGGTAACTGGTTAACATTAATGTCGATGAGTGTTTCAGCCTAAATTTGTGGCTGCCTCATAAGTGTTTGGGATCTATGGGATTTATGATGCAATGATCAATTTTAAAGTATTCTGTCTTTGTGAGATTAAGGGGAATTAAGACATATGAACAAAGTTTGGTGTTCGCTCGATAGTCTGAAGGTTCAATAGTCCGAAGGTTCGATAGTCCGAAGATTCTACACTCCGACATTAATTTAACTAGAATCTGGATTAATTGATGAAAAGAATGTGTAAAACTTGGAGCTGGATTGATATGAAAAGAATCATGCCTAAATGGAAGCTGGATGAATGAAAAGAATTATGCAGTCCAGCTTCTAAAAACATAATTCTTCTCATCAGCCCATCTACCTTTAAAACCACAATCTTATCATCTATCGACCGGTCACCGTGCAATCTTCGGACTGTTGAACCTTCGGACTATCGATACAGAACCCAAAGTTTCTGTGGTTTTATGGAGTCTATTCATTTTATATGTCTGTGGCTTTGTTGGATTAAGCCACACTGTGTTTGTGCGTGCTATACACATTGCAGATTTGATGGCTTTATGAAATTAAGTGACAGCTGTCAGCATTTTTATCAGTTCTTTCTTATCTACGTTAAGTCTGTAGTATTTGACTCCCACACTGCCTTAATAGTTAATAATAAATATTCGTTTATTTATATACATGGAATGTCACACTGCAAACCATTACAATATGTTAGTTGTTTAGTACCAGAGTTTAGCGCCTCTGATTAGGTTGTACTATGAGAGGCGCTTTATAAATCCGTAAATAGAATAGAGTCTGATTCAATCGAGTTTTAGATAATATTATAATAAATTATTATGATAAAGAGTTAATGTCTGAGAGTTCTAGCAAATCTATTTTGTGCTGTTATTACTCTCATAGTATCAGCATCATAACTATCCAGAGCAATAGCTTTACCTTTGTCAAATATGATAATGACGATGATGATCATTATCAGTTCCTGACACCAGTCATTTGGCACCAATAGGTAAAATATTAATTATCTCCATGTTCCTCAGTCATTTGTGAATTCAGGTGCTCCTCTTAATGGTGGTTCAATTGTTGTTATGTCTTCATTTAAATATTTTCTTTGTGGTGTACTCTTGGTGTGATTGTTTCTATTTCCATTTAAACATGTAGTGCATTGTGTGTAATTTGATCAATTGGCATTTGCTGTACATGTCCAAACCAGCAGAGCCTTTGCTGAACACAAATTTGTGTAGCCAAGTTGTCTGAATACCATACGCACTTTGCATACCTACTTTTATATGCAGTGATTAATCTGATTATGCACATTAAATAGTCTGTGGTTTTGTTCGATTAAGTGATTGATTATAAAACATTCTGAATTAGACGGTTAAACACATTTGCTGCTCTTTCATACTGACTGTCTTTGAGTGACTTTTCTATTACAGGATCGTTGTTGGGTAGATTTGTATGGTTGGCTGTTTGACGTGTTTTGGGGTCAGAGGGTAAATCGGAGCTATTTATGGCTCCTTGGAAGCCTTGTGTAATGGGAGATCTAGTTGTTTGTTGATGTCTGGTGTGGGAACTTTAGACACTGCGTATCTTTGCTCTTTAGTGATGATGTCGAGAATTCTTTGGAAACTAAGACGATACTGTACTGTTTCAGGCAAAGCGTTACTGAACTAGTGGTGCTGAAACCCTCGTTTATGTAACTAGATGAAAAAGTTCACCTCATGACTTACATGTTATATTATGTATATCTGGTGATCAGAGACTGTGAATGTGGCCATTAACCAGACAGTTAGTCAACTTTGTATTACACCCTATAATGCAAATTGGTCTTCTGGCTGTTGGGGACACAGTATAGTCTCTGCGGTGTCCCGTTGTTGGCGCACTGGGCAAATGCGCACACCGTCTAAAGTGCTCAGGAAAAAAGAACGCCGTCAAAGAGCGCGTCTTTACTCAACAGAATCATGAAAGAGAGACTTATATATGTGAAAAGAAAATGTTTAACCAAAACAGCAATGAACCACCTTACCCAAGATAATTTTTTAATTTTTACTTTATTTATCGATCCCGCTTCTATCTTAACAGCCGTCTCTTGTCAATCCAGCATCTACTTTAGCAGGATTATTTTCATCGATGCAGGCCGTTTAAGCATAATAATTTTTGCTAATCAAGATTCTACTTGAACACAATTATTTTTAATCAATCTAACTTTGACTTAAGCTTTATCTTTTCATCAATCTAGCTAGTTTTCACTTAGGTGGTAAGTTTTCATCAATGCAGTTTCTGCTTAAACGTGATTCTTCTCATCGAACCAGCTTCCGTTTATGCATTATACGAATTATGCTAAATAATTAATTAGACTGATATTAGGATTATTAGAATTGAACACACTTTGATGTGAGCTCATTCAAAGACAGATTCAAAGGCACATCAAAACACACGCATTATACGCCTGACACATGAGTTTGAAGTCTTACCACCCGAAAATGGCAGC
This sequence comes from Bimastos eiseni, assembly GCA_959347315.1. NCBI lineage: Eukaryota > Metazoa > Annelida > Clitellata > Crassiclitellata > Lumbricidae > Bimastos > Bimastos eiseni. Next base: position 14,127,304 of record OY365821.1, on the reverse strand, counting down.
TCAATATACCGAGTGCATTTTTAATTATTTGTTTTTGTAGGTTACTCAATCAATGGGCAAATATAATCATTCAAAGTAGAAAGTATATCGATAACACAATCCTATTGACTACGCTGCACACTATTGACCGCATGCACATTTGAGCGGCACATTTTGTTGCTCGCTTTTGACAGTGCGCTTTTGTCTGGCGCACAAAGGATGGGGTGCTAGTGTCTGCATATACCAGACATCTTTTTGAGCAGATAGGTGTATGTGGAGCTCCTATGGATAATAATGTAATTGGAAATTTGATAGCACCACAGTGGTTTAAGTTAGATAGATTTAATAGCAGACTGAAATAGCCCACAGAGTGTAAGTACCGCCTATTGCCAAATGCCATCAACATTCAACAGCCTTAGTTATAGTGCCTGGACAGATTGGTCTATTTGTAATTACACCAACTAGTACTTAAAACACTTAGTTTATGAAAATGATACAAAGTGGAGCTTCCATATAGGGCATGGTGTCAGTTTCCTTTGGGATGACACTAACACTAACTAGACCACAATCAATAACACTATATGAAGACCATACTAACACTTTGGAAACCATGCTGACACTATACAGACCATCTTCACACTGAGACATCTTCTTGAGACTGCAGCTGACATAGGAAATCATACTGACAATGGAGAAAGCACAAACACTGTGGAGACCATGCTGACACTGTGTAGATTACACTGACACTGGTGAAAGCACAGCCATTGGAGAACATGCTGACACTGGAAATTACACTGACACTGGAAAATGCAGATGATGTGTAGACCATGCTGACACTGGAGGTTACACTGATGCTGGAGAAAGCACTCACAATGTGGAGACCATGCTGACACTGTGGAGGTTACACTGATGCTGGAGAAAGCACTCACAATGTGGAGACCATGCTGACACTGTGGAGAGTACACTTGACACTGTGGAGATTATATTGACACTGTGGAAATTATACTGACACTGTTTAGATCACATGTCAGTATGGAGATCACACTGACACTGGAACCAATGCTGTGAATACCATACTGACACTTGGGAGTATGGCATGTTATATGGTTGGCTGTTTATTTAGGAAGAAAGCTTGCTAATAGACTAATGCTTGCTATGGGTTGGTAGGAGTTCGTTTTCCAATGTCATTCATTGGTTTAAAACTTCTTTAAAAAGCTGACAAGTGATATCACTGAGCACTTTGCAAATGGCTGGTTTCCTAGGATAAATCAGTTTTTATGTGACATCTGTCATCATCTCATCATCATCATCATCAGTTCCTGATTGTTAGTGGTAGGTGGGAATGAATTGATCTGCATTCTTGTCAGTCAGTCGTTTGTCGAAGTCAGTCTCTGCTCTTGTGTTTAGTCGAAGGCTGCTTATATCCTCGTTTATGCTCTGCAGTCTTTGTTGCTCTTTCCGTTGCTTTGGCATGTTGTGCATTGTGTGGGATACGATGTATGGCATTCCTTCCGCGTGATCAAACCACTGCACTCTCCATCTCCACTAAGTGACTATCCAGTTGAGTTGTCATCCTCTCAAAGATCTGTATGTTTTTCTTAGTAGTGGTTGGTGTAGAGCATTGTCAACTGAGAGGGCTCTGGGGTTCAAATCCGCTTCAGGGTAGAAATTGTTTATGAGATTTCTGCTTAACCTTTTCCCCTTAGCCAACTCAGCTATAATGGGTACACTGACCACACACTGTCACTGGGATGACAATTTGAGATGATGAGGTCAAGAAAATGATGCCACTAACACTTCATACACACTGCCCCAGTACTAGCTTAAGGGACCGTTTATTTTTTAACTCTTGTAGGAGAATGGGTAAAGCTTTCGCTGATGTCCCACATTGGGGCATAGGCAAGGTGCTCTAATCCAGTGCTTCTGACCTTGTGGCTGCATTGTGACAATCCGGTTGTCGTATCGTATCTTTAGACGTATATAATGTCACTTATATACCCTAGACCTGAAGTGACCAGTGTGTTGCTGGACTTAGGTAGTCATGGAATTTTATTACATCGCAATTCACTTAGTTTGTCTGCACTGCATTGTGTGCAGTCTTTTGCTGAAGCTAGAACGGTTTTACCTTAAGCTAGTACTGTTTTAAAATCAAATAAAAAAATGCTTTATTGTTCACCAGTAAATTACTTCGTACAGAATACAATCGAGGTAACAATAGAGTAACACAGTGCACAATGGGAAACCCCATAGGAACGAAGCGCTTCGCTAACAGAGGTCACCCAATTTCATTCAATAATTATACAACCAATGAAACAATACACAGGAAAAAAACCTTTTGCAATTACATTAATAACAACTAACCAAAAGGCGAACGTCATAGCAACAAGTTCGCCTCGCATAGTGCACACGTAATCAATTACAAAGTTATATAACAACAACACTGTGCATATCATCATACCAAATCAATATACAACATGATAGTAACAGCAGGCTTGTAGGCCAAAGCTGATTGCTAAGGATTCTAATCAGTCAGTAAAGTCAGTTACCTTAAGCTAGTACTGTTTTACCTTAAGCTAGTACTGTTTTACCTTAAGCTAGTACTGTTTTAGTGTTTTACCTTAAGCTAGTACTGTTTTACTTTAAGCTAGTACTGTTTTACTTTAAGCTAGTACTGTTTTAGTGTTTTACGGTTTTACCTTAACTAGTACTGTTTTACATTAAGCTAGTACTGTTTTACCTGAAGCTAGTACTGTTTTACCTTAAACTAGTATTGGAGGAGCCATGTGTATAAAATGTGAGTGTCTCCATTTTCTTGGCCTCGTCATCTTCAAATGTCCTCTCCTCCTCATTCTTTTGCTTTCTCCTCCTCCTTTCCTCTTCCTCCTCCTTATCCCCAGTTTGAACTGGCTTTGTCTGATGAGTCAGGCTCTCTAGATCTGCCCCCTTCTTTCAGGCCTCTCTCCAAGGCTGCATGCAACGCAAAGGTCTACCTCCTTCTTCGGAGGAGCCAGCTGGCGCTCGTCCGAATAGCTACTGCTGCAGCTATGCTGAGATTATCAACAGATGCTGGGCGTTATGGGGGACTCCCATGCCGGGCTTAATGCTTGCATATTATCGGCCGTGGTGTTGTGTTACCTTCTTCCCTCCTTCCACCAATGAAGTTATAGGCACTTCGTTTGTCTTTCCACCACACTGTCTCCATCGACCTGACCCTCCTCCTTCCAAGCTGATCTGACACCAAGTGAAGACCCATCTAACGACCAGGTTGCAAACTTGGCTTGATGTAGTGCTATCCTTTTTGCAGAGTTTGTGTGACTAAAAAGACTTCTAGTCTTCTATAGCGCCGCCATAATAACTCACTGTGCCTCAACCGACGGCGCAATGTCAGTCCGGACGAGTGGTGCTGAGAAGTTTCATTTACAAGTTAAATGATGACATCCTTGTCCATTATCGTCGATGATGATAATATTAATTATGACAAGCTATATGGTGGTGTAATATAGCTGTGTCGTCATAACGGCTCATCATTGTTGTTGTCATCGCCGTTACTAGTCAATGGTCTTGGTGGTGGCTAGAACACTAGCAGTCTGTCCCATGCTTTCTTGAACTTTCTCATGCTGTGGATGGGTTCTTGTTTTATCATCCCTATGCGGTAGCTTATGGTAGGCACTTTCCAACATCAGATTACAGCGCATATATACATATAACCTGTTATATAACCTTCACAGATATGGCACCTTTTTTCAGAATTTGTGTGGTGCAGAGAAGTTTTGTGTAAAATTGCAATATGACACCAAATGACCTCCACACACACTAGTCCGTACTAACAGAAGAAAATTAACTAAACCACTAGTTTTGTGTCAAATATATTCCAAAATGAGGAGCTGACTGCGGCAATAGTTATTGTTCGTTCGACCAAATCATACTCATATGAGCTAGAGCTTTACCGATTAATTGGCCGGCCGATTATAGAGATATCGGCAAGATAATCGGCGCTGATGTAAAAAATTGTTTTTTTTATTTTGTAATATTATTTTCAGTCTATAAAAGCAAAATGACGACAGCAACATCACTGGGTCGGTGAAGGACGGCATTTCATTCTGTTCTCATATCGTGTCGTCTAGCCAATGGCTTCTTCAGACCAGTGGTGAGACCACCCAGTGTGCTAGTATAGACCGTGGGAACGTGTCAACATAGGTGTTTTGCGGAGTGAGTCATAGTGCCTGCTTCAAGGCCAAGGAATGGCTGACCAATTCAAGCCAAGGAACCGCTGGCCAATTCAACAGAGGAACCGATGAATATACATCGTGGAGGCATGCCTAATGAATACATGCTAGCTGCCAATCAGATCTCCCCGAAACATTTCATTCGTCTGAGACTAGATGGGTGGCTGTGAATTGGTCAGCCGTTCCTTGTCCTTTAATTACCCTGGGCACAGTTTGACGGCGGGCGGTGTGTCTAATCTGTATTGCCTGCCTAGGATTAGTCTCCAACTACATGCATACGTCTCCTACGAAGCAAGTGTTTTGCTTGTATCACAACAATAGGCAGTAGCAGTAGATCTATCTTTTGGAACCGGACATCTTGGGAAACACAATGAAATGATCGGCTAAATAAGCGGCTAAATAATCTGGTATTGGCAGATGAATACTCGGCAATAATCGGTATCGGTATAATCAGCAAAAAGTCATATCGGTACAGCTCTAATATGAGCTGCCCTCATATAGCTAAAAGTCCATTTTTAGTTGTAGCATCAACTTTAGAAAATATGCTGACAGAGGCTACATACCATGCATGCTAGAAAAATTGCTATTGCATAAAATTTGCTAATTAAAACATATCATAATACTATGATGCAAGAGTTCAGAGCATAAACCCTGTATTCTAAGGCTAACAACTAAATTACATTATTAAAATAGCATTTAGGATTAAAGCAGCCATCTACAGTACTTTACCATACTATATGTTTAATATAATGAGCAACCTGCCCAAACATACTGAAGTTTAGGAAAAACTCCCAATCTTAAAATCTGTCAATATGCCAGGCCCCAGAAAATGAAGTCTTGACATGAAGTTCTCAAGATGTGACACACAGCACCACTGTATCATGTTTAGTTTATACGACTCTGTTCTTGTGTCTCTGTCTCTGTCTCTCTGGGTGTTTCTATCTGTGCCTGTTCTTGTCCGGTTGTCTGTCAGTTTATTTCATCCATTCTATATGCATGTTGACCTACATAGAGATCTCCGCCAGAAGTTGGTCAAGTTCTTTGCAGTTTGAGGCTGATCAATAGATTTTCAAAATATCTTATGTTTCTTGGGGTCATACAGGTAAGGTAAACAAATGTCAATGCTATTGCAAAATTTTATCAATAATGAGGAAACAACTGAAGAGGGTGGGCCACCTGCCGTCATTGGTCGAGGCAGAGAAAATAAAGTCGTTAAAATTTCATTTCCATGGCTGCTTGAGGGTTAGCTTAAGGGACTACTCTTGTTATTTATAATATCATTATAAATGTTAATATTTATTTATTTATTCTGAAATTTGATATCATCCTTCTTCTGCCAGCATTTTTTGCTCAGAAGTGCGCATGCCTTGACGGCGCAATTGCAATTGTACTGCAGAGTAATTGTGCGCGAAGGACTTGCTCTAGGTCCCTAAGCAGTGACGCCTCGGACGAGGGTTGAACCCGCTCACTCAGCACACACTGAACGTTATGGGCCGACGCTCTAACCAATCGGCCACTATGCCACACAATATGGCTATTTTGGATCTGTGGAACAGAAATTTAACTGCTTTTCACTATTTTGAATTCGCATTCATGTGTTAAATTGGGTTGTTTTGGCATTGACTGGTGTGAAATTCACCCACTGAGCAATAACTCTTAACTGGCTTGATCTGACATAACTGACGGTATTACTTGATGCTGTTTGACTTGAACTCACCATTTAGCATGTTTTATTTTGGTTCTCTGTTCTCTGGCTGAGTGGTGAAGTATGGCCAGACAGACACACAAGTTTTTCCATTAATTAAGAGCTTTCTGTGAAGGAATGACTGAATTCGTAGATAGAGATCTGACTGAATTCGTAGATAAATAATTGAATTGGGACATTGAACCAAGACTTGGCACTGTATGGGAGGGACGTTTTTATCTGTAGCAATTTGAGAAGGTTTATCAGCCGGTCTCCTGATAAACTGTTACTGTTCAATGTGGAAGGCTGGAGCTGGCTGTCTGAGTTAGATAAGCGTTTGTTTTGGTTAATCCTTCAACGCTAAATCCTTCATTAGGAAATTGTGTCTTATCGAGTTCTGTAGTAATGTGCAAGTCATTGTTTTGCAATTTGTTGTTGTGGTTGTTCTTTTAATTGTTAAGTTGTAATATAATTAGAAATTTCTGTTTTTTGCTGTCTGTATTGTTTGGTTCTCAGTCATTGTTGTGGCTTGCATTGTTGATTGATTTATTATTTATCAATTTCATTTTTATCATCAATTTCTCATTTTCATAATCTGATTATTAAACTCGTTTTTAATAATTTTGTTCTGTTTTTTTTATTCTTATTATGATTTATTGTTTTTTATTATTATTGTTATCATCTAATACCAGTATTATTTTCTACTGATATTTTTAAGCTAACTAATGTTATTTATTATTATTTGCTAATTTTCTAAGGTGCTACTTTTGTTATTTATGGTTTGTTAATTATTATTGCAAATGTTGAGACTTGTGAATGTTGAGACTTGTGAATGCTGCCATGTCAGTTGTTGTCTGACAACTGTTTTTTTTGTTTCTCTTGGTTCCTAGGCTGAGTCTCGACTCGCAGCTCGCCGAGCAGCCCGAGCAGAGGCACGAGACATACGATCGAGAGAACTAGAGCGTCAGCAAAGAGAGGTAGTAAAGCCCTTCTCCCTACAGCTTATGCATGTAAGATTAGACATTGAGCACTTAAGGCTGTGCTAATTGTGCATGTTGAAATATCTGTTTTATTAATGATTATTATAATATTAGTTAATTTTCCTCACCGAATTGAGGAGCATTTTCAGGGTAAATGGAATTTAGGGATTTCTCTGCATTTTGGTTTGGTTACACACATTGCTGGAGTCGTATGAATGGACTTCGAATGTGGAGAATTCTGACCTATTAATGTTCAGAATGGGACATGATTGGATTTTTATCCTGTGTTGATCCCTTAGGATTGCTGAAACACTGGAGTACTTGCAATAAAGAATGGATTTGATTAGGATAGACATGATTGAAATTGACATGAATAGAACAGACATGATTAGTGTCATCTAAGAAACTGGGCAAGATTAAAATTTTGTTTTTGAAATGGGACAGTATTATGAATTATGATTAAAACATGGATTGCTTGGCATTTTGAATGTATGATGCAGATAGGGGGGAGGGTGTTCCGGAGGAAATTGCCTCGCAATTTCAGGTGGTGGGATAATTTTTTTGTCTTAGTGGGGGGAAATATCTTGCTTTCCTAACACTGAGGACCGGGGTTTGCCTCCATCACTCAGGGAGTCAGAGGGGGATTGATGCCTCTGGTGTCACGGTTGATTATCCTAGTAAATTGCAATCTGGTAGAATTCAACTTCATGGAGACATGTAATAAGTGATGAACTATTACCTTTTCTTGTCTTTGAGGTCTGTAGGTTTTGATGAAACTGATTTGCAAAGAGTTTCTGAAGCATTTATCAAAGACAGAATGCATCATATTTTGCATAATTGGGTGATGGATTTTATGCAGGAGGAAGATAAAGAGAAGGACGATCGGGTGAACAACGATGTAAAACGAGATTTCTCAGTGAGTCATGTCTACTAAAGGATTCTATTCAGACATATTTGGAATATAAATAATGTTTGGTTTTGATGATCACAAAGACTGACTCTGGGGTTGTGGTATGCACAGTTGAGTTTTGCTACCTGAAAGGAATATAAAATTCTCTTAAGTTATATCTGACAATGTGTCATATGAATAGCCCTTGTCATCAAAGTCAAGCACTATTCTTAATCAAATATCTTGTAACTAGGTTGCGATGTGTCAACCTTGTCTTAATAATATAAGCGAAAATCATATGTATATGAAAGTTATGTTACATATATGGGCTTTAAGTTACATAATCCTTATGCCAGAAGATGTGTTGATCCCTTAGACAGGGCTCCATGTGTGCAGTGATTTTAAGAAATGAGTTTCTGTGATGTGCCATTGTCGTCTGGTCGTTGCCTTGTGCAATTGTAGTTACTGATTCGCGCTGAATCAACAATTATACACACTCGAAGAGCCGAGATATGTGCATGATCTAACGTCTTGGCTTTGCTGGTCTCCTCGGCCCTTTATTCAGGACTGGACTATCATGCATTTTGCACCATGAGCTAATTCCATATGCTTCTCCCATCTGCATTTCTCACCCACAGATAAAGGCCATTCTTTTTGATCATCCTCTCACGATGTTAGATCTGGTGCTATATAATTGTGCTCATGAGATGCTGATTGCAGTTAGTAAAGACACCTGGTAAAGAGCTCGGTCTTTGTGACGATTGAATTTGTGTGATTCGGTTGTGAGTTGATAAGAACAGGACTATAACAGTAATAAAATACGCTTGTAGTCCTCTTGTGTTGCCTTTTATTATTATTGAAGTCTTGTCTGTGTCATCTTATTTTTCAGACGTCACGCTACGTATCAAGCGCAAACAGTTCTCGACGTGGTAGCGATGCTTCGACTGATGATACTCGAGATGTCCGGGTATGCAGCATTGTGGTTACATTACATTAACCATTACATTACTTTAACCATTGCATTGCATTAATCATTATATTAGTGTAGTGCTTGCTGCCTTATATGTGCTAATTTATTTATTGCTGAATACAGAAATTGTGTCAACATACCTTAAATCCTGCACACCACTGGATTTCCATACATACCTATGCTCTATATCTTTAAGATATGTGAGGTGGTGGGTCAAAACACATCACTTGTCGTTTTTGACTTTTTTTCATTAAATCATATTCTACAATGCATCTGCTTCAAAATACTTTTTATAGAATTGAAATAGTTTTTATCTAACTTAAGTTTTACTCGTTTGAGTCTTTCATTAGTATAATCATAACAACTGAGAAAATCGAAGTCACAGTTTCAGAATATTCATATCATCAAATATCTTAGCAACCATTACTTGATTACCCTGCGACTCTGCTATATTCTGTATGAGATAAAGCATGCAAAATCAAAATCTCTTTGCTACTTTGCAAGTAATGGCTTATTGGCATATGAAATCTTGATCGTTTACCATTGAAAACATGCATATATGGTGTCTAGAATTGCATTGCTGAAAATTAATATATTAATAAAAATAATAACATAATTTGCACACATCTTCAACCAAATGGAAGAAGCCTAACAGAGGCTGGATATGTCAGATGATTTTACGAAAGAATAATAATTCATTAATTAACGGCAGGTTATGACCCCCCACCTCACATATTGGCTTAATTATCAAATGCACCTTGGCTTAAAGTAGTGCTTTATATATATGAGTTTACATTTACTGTTACAATTAAGAGTTCGTTGATCTATGTCTCTGTTCAATTTGATTTGCAGAAGGAGTTGTCGGAGTTGGAGGAGAAGTACAAAAGATCAATGATGACGAATGCCCAGCTGGACAATGAGAAGCAGGCGTTTCGTTACCAGGTGGACCTGCTGAAGGACCAGGTGGAAGAGATGGAGGAACAGCTCATCGACACTCAACGTGAACTCAAAGACAGAGTTCGAGTATATTGTCCTTCTACTTGTATAGTCTTCAAAGCGTTCATGTTGTCCAAATTATTATTCTTTCGTAAAATCATCTGACATATCCAGCCTCTGTTAGGCTTCTTCCATTTGGTTGAAGATGTGTGCAAATTATGTTATTATTGTTATTCTGCACTAGGTGAAAATAATCTGCCAAGATTGTGTTAATTACTAAAAGTTTTTTAATATCATGGTTAATAATTTGCAACTTTTAAATTTTGTTGAGGAGAAAATTGTAACCAGCAGGGAATAGCAAGTATGATGCCAAGAAGTTGAACAATGAAGACATTAGGTGGAGATGCAGATGTGAGATGAAGAGGAGCCTAGTGGTCATGGATCAGGATGGCTTAAGACAATAACTGGACATGAATCCAAAAAGGAATACAAGCATCAAATGTTGAAGTATTCGAGGATTGTACAAGCAAACGCAAACGATTGAAGGAACACTTTGTATTTAAGCCACTAAACGTTAGCAAATACATTACGACCGTACAGTTCTTACAAAGTTGTCCTAACTCTTACAGAGTCATCCATAAACGATACAGAAGAACAAATGCCAGAAGAACAAAAGACTTTTTCGTGATACGCAATCAGCAGGAGGATATGGAGCTGTGTTGGAGTAACAATATAAATCAAGATGAAATTGTATGAGCTGTTTATTATGCCACCAATTTTCCTAGACAAGTCAAGATGCTGGACGATGCGGAAGAAAGACGAGGAAAGAATTCCAGTAGCAAAACTGAGTTGGGTATAACTTGCCGAAGTTTAAAGATGATTCGAAATGATCACTTTTGAGAGTTCTTTGGCATGCAAGCTTGTTGGTTAGACAAAGTAGTTCAGTGAAGACTCTGATGGTTAGGCCATGAGGAAAGAATCTATGAAATGGCTGCAAACAAGATTCAAAGGAAGGAAAACAAAGGTGCACAAGGCTGTGTTGCATTGGCCTTATAAATGAGGACATATCAAGACTTGGACTAGCGTTGAGATGAGCACTCGACTTGACAAATTGTATGCAGATGACATTCAAGCTTATGTCCATTGCAAAGCAGCTGCAGCAATGGTCTCGGTTGGGCTGATGTGTGATGCCATAAATGTCCTCTCTGGATGGATGGCATCGAATCACCTCTCAAATCCCTCCAAAACAGAATTTATATGGATTGGCAGTCGCAGGCACCTGGCGGAGCTGGATATGCAGATATTGGCTGAGACCTATCCTCACATTACTTTTTCATCTGTTGTGCGTGATCTGGGTGTATTGCTTGATCAGGAGCTTAGTCTCTCGCAACATTGTATACCAGCTGACTCGTAACTGCTACTATCAGCTGCGTCAGCTTTGTGTAGTTATTCGCTCTCTTACCTCTGAGGCTTCAGTAGTCCTCGTTCATGCCTTTGTAACCAGCAGAATTGATCACTGCAGCGCTGTTCTGGCTGGTCTTCCCTGTGCCGTAGTGGTGCGTTTAGATCGCATTCTTTGTTCTGCGGCCAGGCTTATGGTTATTGGACATATACCTAAATTTTCACCGTTTTCAACTTATATGCGAAATGTCCTTCACTGGCTACCGGTTCAACAGCACATTAATTTTCGCATTGCAGCACTAGTTTGGTGATGTCTCTCTGGTTGTGCGCCATCCTACTTGACTGAACTGTGTCGTCCGGTGTCTGAACTCCTTTCGTGTAGAGCTCTGTGCTCTTCTGCTAAAGGCGAGCTTCTGGTGTCCAGGGCTTACTCGCTGTTAATGCTGCGGCGAACTTTCTCAGTGGTTGGTCCGTCCACCTGGAATGGGCTCCCGGTTGCCCTCTGCCTTCCCCCTTTCAATGATCTACCTACCTTTTGTAAGCTGCTAAAGTCATTTCTTTTTGGCCGTTGCTGGGCTGGGAGCACCTCTGAGTAGTTTCCCTTGAAGAGGCGCTATATAAATTATCGAAATGAATGAGTGAATGAATGAAATTACTAAGGGGACAATGAGGATCATTTATCACCCCCACCAATTGGTTTGCATCAGGAATGGTTTGTTACGATGATTATTTTATTATTATTATTATTGGTATGATCTTTGATGTAGGTTAAAAAGATACATCAGGATCTTATAATTTCAGAGAGGAAAAAAGGCTTTTAAAAAATTGTTTTCAGTATTATTATTTTTTTGCCAGTTGCCAGTTATTGCCAGTTCTGGTTGTTATGTAGTTATTATTTCTGACTGTTACTACAGCAGGATTTTGAATGTTTCTTCTTCAGGAGCTTGAGTTGAAGAAGCGCGATTTTACAGAATTAGACCAGAAATGTCGTGGCCTTACCGAACAGTTAGAACAGAGAGATGCTCTCATACAGGTTGAAACATTGTGCTTCATTTGTTTGTATAACCTAGGAGTTGTTGTATGCCTAATACTTGCAATTATATGTGTGAATATGAGGATGTTGTATAGCTCTTTATTCTACTTCTGTAAAATGTTGACAGTTGAAATGTTCCTAATACTTAATACAAGCATGACGTAAAGTAGTGGAATTAAATAATAGAAAATATTGGTGGCAATGTCCCAAAGAGACAGGCAGCGTTCCCACATTGAAGAACCACCAAAATCCGTTGGAACAGATATGATGTCTCCTTCAGATCATGGTTTGTGTCACTCGTCCAACTACCCAACTCTGAGATGAACTGCAGTCCTTCACTGCTCCTAGCGCCTCCGGATTCCAAGGCAAGGGCTACATGTTATTGTTGGGTGTTGGTTATGGTGCGGTACTATATATTTTGAGAATATCATTTATTTAGAAATGTACTATATATTTATAAAATATTATTTATATGTTATTAAATTATAATAGCTGAATAATTTCTCAAAGAGGAAAGTCTTGAGAAGTTTATAGAAAGGTCGCACGGGAGAGAGCAGAGGTGAGATGGAAGACAGTTGTCGTGATCTTATTTTCTTTGTTGTGATAGGAGCATGGGTTGGTGTTTGTATCGGATGAAATGATGATGATGGAAGACGTGACAGATGCGGCTGCTGCTGCAGCAGATAAGAAGCCAGTCACGGGCACAATGACCGCGGCGCTTCTCTCCACTGAATCTATTGCTGCCATTGAACGACACTCTGGATCGTTAGGTAACATTTGGGACAATTCTTTCTTGTTATATTATGCCAATACCAAACAATCAGGCTGTTGCACACTGTGGGCCTGTTGTAATTGTAATCAGTAACTTGTCTTAATGAGCTGTAATCAGGTAAATATCGAGAAGATCAAGCTGCAAGACAGAAGCAGCCTATATAACAGCTGTGCGCGAGGACAGATGGTCACCTTGCCTGGCTGCCCTAATGTTGAGTGTGACTTCTGTTAAAATGTCATGTCACATCGTCATCGTAGCGACGGTTGACTACATGAATGATAAAGTGATGTCCAATGCTTTTTCTCTTGTACAATGTTCATTAAGTTTGTGCCTCTTAAACCAGTCCATGCCATGACATTGTCAAACCAGCAAATTCTGGGTCTTCCATGACTTCGGCTTCCTTCCACTATACCCAACATCACACTGTTTTCAATACTGTCTTTAGGCTGTCTCACGATGTGCCCGAAGTACCGCAGTTTTCTGGATTTCATGTGGCACAACAGTTTGCTGTCAATTTTCGGCATTTGATACACTTGTTTGGTGGTCACCATTGGTATCCATGGAATTCTGAGCAGTTTTCTCATGCACTAGTTCTCAAATGCTTGTATACGTTTCTCTTCTTCTTTCTTTATTGTCCACGCCTCACAACCATACGTGGCTACTTGCCAAGATAAGGCCTTCATGAATCGCAGTTTGGTTTTAGTACTGACTGATTTATTCTTCCAGAGACTTACCAACTTAAGCCTCTGGAAGAATAAATCAGTCAGTACTAAAACCAACTTGCGACTAATGAAGGCCTATTACCACTATTTATTTTTTATGCTATCTTTCTGCAGAGGCGTCGAGATTTCTTAACGTGTCATTTTATGTATTTTACAAAACGAGACTGTCTGGATCAGATTATTGTGCGCACCTTTTAACTCAAAGGAGTTGTGTTATTGTTTTGGATTTGTAATCATTGACTTATTTAGCAATTTCTACAGCATAACAGAAAAGCATTTTTCTGTAGGACTTGTTTAGCTTGGAATTGTGCCAGTTGTGTTTTATGTAGTCTTTGAGCAGTTTGTATTACATTATTTCCATCAGTGCAGTTATTTGTACAATTTGATTGATTTTGAATGACTATTTGTATTTACAAATGTGCAGATGAAAGGTTGCGAAAGATTGCTGAAGAGAAGAAATTGCTAGAAAAAGAGGTGCGTGGGCTTGATTCTTATAGATCAGCAAATAGATTGCCTAAATATCAAATCTAACATAACTTAACATGTTTGTTTAATAGCAAGTTAATCAGGCTGACCTAATGCTGCATAGATAACATGGAGTTGGTCTTGGGATCACTCTAGATATGAATTGTATCTGAATTGTAATGTTAGAAATGGGAATTTTTAGTTTGCGGTCAGTTTGCCGATAATTACAAAACAGCATTTTAACTCATGAATGTTATGTTACCTGTACTTAACTTAAAGTTGTGCTTTATAAATTTTGAGAATGCGAATGACTAAACAGGGAAGGGTGTATGATTGACCCCAAAGGAGCCAAGTGATATCATGGAGCAGAGATGAATTGATCTGTGTGGCCATCTGGACTGTTCTACTGCCATGTTAATTGGATGCAGTTTGTCTGCGTCTGTAGGTCCGGAAGTTAAAGCAGGAGTTGGAGGATGAACGCGAGCGACGATCAGTCGTTGACAAGTACAAGTCTCACAGTCCCACTCCAAACACTCTGTCCAATGGTCCAACAGAGTCACAGTCGCTCGACGTCCAAGGTATCTTCAACGACATCATAGATATCTTCAGGCATCGTGCTCTTTGGTTGGTTAAGCCATCCATCTGGAATAGCCTTGCTACTTTGAATCTGTGCTGCACTTTTCTGAGCTAGGGATTTAGTACACGCTGTCTTCAGACGCTTAACAATTGTTCTTTCTTTGGCCAGAGTTGAGTCAATGGCACCACTAAAAGTAGTTATTTTTAAGCTATCCTAAATAGTTGCTTGATTGCTTGAACTGTCTCAGTGTTTATAATTGATTGAACTGTCTCAGCGTTTATGATTGATTGATTGATTAATCAATAAAAAAAATTAAATAAATGATTGAACTGTCTCAGTGTTTATGGTTGATTGATTGAATTTTCTCAGTGTTTATGATTGATTGATTGATTGATTGATTGAATTGTCTCAGTATGATTGATTGATTGAACTATCTCAGTGTTTATGATTGATTGATTGATTGAATTGTCTCAGTGTTGATGCTGTGCTGAAGAAAAACTGTCTTCAGGCGTTCGTACTTTGCTTCTGTTGTGTTTTCTGGCTTTTGATGATTTTAATCCAATTGGTGCTATATGCATCATGCTTATACCAGCAACAGAGTTATGGTAGGAGTGATGGGTGGATGGCGGTTGATGGTGCTCGTCATGATGACGATTTGTCACGGTTGTCACCCCATGCTCTCAGCACATCTTCTTCCAAAACTCCAAACATTGGTGGCTATTGTAGTTTTCTGTGCATTGCTTTGCTTGCTAGCAAGCAACTTTTCACTTTACATGGATTGCTAGAGGGAGTACTTATGTGAGATACTCGAAACACACTTTAGTTAATGACAAGGTTCGTCTGTACAATTGTACATATGCATCTCATAAATGCACAGCGAACAACATGGCTATCAAATGGATTTAGATTCGTAAAAACATAATACAATTACCTTACTGACCTAACAATTCCGTGTGCCACAGACTTTTCATTTTTGTCTTTGCATTTCTTTCAGCCGTTAAACAGCAGTGATAGCCTTTGGTCTCTGACGTTTAAATGCACTAATAAACGGTGTTATGTTACAATACAACTGTAGTTTGATATTGCCCTTCTTACAATTAGTTCAGAATTGCACACACGCCTCGACGGCGCAATTGCAGTTGTAATGCAGAGCAATTGTGCATGAAGGCCTTGCTCAAGGTCTCTACACATTGACTGACGCCTTGGACGAGGGTCGAACCTCTACTCTCTGCGTTACAGGCTACTACTGCTCTAACCAATCGGCCACCGTGCCACACTGCAATATTTGCTTTTTTCTTTTAATTATTTAATTTCCCAAGCAGATTCGTACGTCCGATGTCACCATTTGTAGCGTTTTGCTGTTCCACTCCTTCAACTCGCTATTACCCATATGCATAATCCACTCGAATCGTATCATTCTTGGTCTCACTCAAGATTTTCATTTCCTCTCCATTATTCCCTAACATGTAGTTCTTTGGATGGAGTCTCCCCTCATTATGTGGCCCAATCATTTTCTCTGCTGTGTTCTAACTATTCCTGTTCATTAACTATTATTAACTAAATAATGATGTTTACTCTTTGGTTTCTTTTTCAGCTGATATGTTACGACAGATTAACGACTACAAGTTCAAGTTAAAACGGGCGGAGCAAGACATTACGACACTCGAAGGGAACGTACGTTACGCTGTCTCTGTCTTCATCATCTGTGGTTTAAATCTCTATCCAGTCATTTCCTTTTTTACGTGAGAGCATTCATGTAGTGCCTTTAGAAACTACATCCTACCATTCAGGAACAGTTTTCAAATGCATGCACAAGGTACGTGACAAGGTACATGTAGAGCAGATACAGATGTAAGGTTTTGTAGACTGGAAGTGTTTGAGGAGCTTTGTCTACAGACCCTGTCCAAGTAATTATTGAGTTTTGATGGTCACATGTTTACATACCATAAGGTATCTATCTAGTCACCCCATGCCTATGGTACCCTCTGAAGCATTCATCGACACCTTTTTGCTCGGGCCTGGATCTTGAGCGACTCTGAGCAGTTGTCATGAAGGAGCGCTTTATTAAATTCATAGATAGATAGTAAGTTAGACGACATCTTTATAGAGTATTTGACAAATGCAAAATGGTACATTTAAGGAATTTCACCATTATTTCAAATGAGGAGTCCCTGGTTAAGAACAAATGCCAGGTTTTGTAGACAGGAGGTGTTTGGGGAGCTATTCTACAGAACCTGTCATAACAATGGAAAACCTTTAATGAACCAGCAAAATATATTCTTATTCTGTTGTTTACATTCTGCAGAATTAAGTATATACACATTCTGATGACTGCCTATTGTGCTTCAGGATCCTGATGGATCAGTGGAGGGCCATGAAACAGTTTTGAAATTCATTTGTTTATGTTGTTTTATTAGAAGCTCTGCTTAAGCACATTTGCAGGGCATTTAGGTACATTATTTTGTGCTTTGCATATCGACTAATAATATTATAACTAATTTCTTGTGGATTTGTCAGGTAATTCGATTAGAGAGTCAGGTAAAGAGATTCAAAACGGCTGCAGATAATGCGGAGAAAGTCGAAGAGGAACTGAAGGCGGAAAAACGAAGGTTTCAGAAAGAGGTATCTGTGCAGTGAACATGCAGCTAAGCCTTGCTAAAGATTTCATTAGCTATCTTTCTAGGCAGTCTGTTCACAGCTGAACTTTGCCCTTTGCTAATTCGTTACTTCAGAACTTAGTATTCATTCATTTCTGTGTGTGAAATCTGTGTTAAATTGTTCGAGGCATTAACTCGTTGGCTTACTCATAATCTGTCTCAGTTTATTGTCATATCCAAGATTTTATTAAATTACTCTTTCAGTAAAGACTATTCAGAGGTGCTCTTCACGTGATAGCCCCGAGTAAATAAGAAAATGTTGAGCAGTGGAGGTATATGAGGGTGGGACCCGACCCCAAAAAATTATTACACATTGACCACCACTGCCTAATTATTGAGCATCATTGGATGGAGATGTGCAATTTTGAGTAGTTGCTCAAGGTTGTAACTGCCATAGAGGCTCGAGCACACTCGAAGTTTCAAAGCTGACCAATTGTGTCCTTCAGTTTGACCAATTCTTGACCGATTGGCTGCATCTTTTTATTCAGCTGCGGGAGGTCCAGTCTCAGAAGCAGGAGCTTGAGCTGGAAAATGGTCATCTACAGAAACGCCTGGAGAAGCTGCAGAAGGTTCGTCCGAACGTCAAATGACTCGCTCCGTCCTGCCACCTGGATTAGATCTCCACTTGTGCCTAGATCGTTAGCCGTTATTGTTCGTGCTAGGGAGTATTGGAATTTTGCTGGGACAGGCGTTTTTACTTCTTCGGTTTCTTGGCTGGCTGCATCATCCGTCCAAACAGTAAGCCATCTTCCCATTCGCGATTCAAGGTTTTCTAGTTCAGAGTGTGACACAGTAGTTTGCTGCATGAAATTTCTGGCCTTGCTGAAAGTGACTTGAAAACAGTGCAGGTAGCGGCATTCCTTTCTTGGCGTGCCATCATAAATGATGTCTGTGTTTGTCACATGTTCATCTGTATAACATTGAGTTCAGAGGCATGGTTTTTGGTGCTCATTTACTTCACGGTTTCAGTTTGCATGTTTCGTTGTGGTGCGTGCTTTACCTGTTTGTGTTGTGTTCTTGCACCTGACCTCCCACAGTCTGTGTACAGCAGGAAAAGTTTGATTCGTTGGAATTAATTGTCAATTTTTATTTGACTAAATTTTTATGCACAGGATGCAGTGTATGAGTCATTTTCATGGAATTTCAGTTTTTTTTATTGTATGAACTTATTTCGTTATCAGATGTTGCGAAATGTTGATCTCAAACAAGGTGACAGATTTTTAAGTCGTGTGTGTGTGCAATATAATCTGTATACGTAGTTTGGTCACAACCAGCGAGATGGACAGTGATTGATTGTGATGAATAGTAATGATCGAATGAATATTTATATGAGTGATTGATTGTGATGAATAATAATGATCGAATGAATATTTATGAGTGATTGATTGTGATGAATAGTAATGATTGAATGAATATTTATGAGTGATTGATTGTGATGAGAAATAGTAATGATCGAATGAATATTTATATGAGTGATTGATTGTGATGAATAGTAATGATCGAATGAATATTCATGAGTCATTCATTTATTGTCATGAATAGTAATGATCTAGTGAATATTCATGTGCTGAGATGGACATGGTGGATTTAATGAATAGCCCTCAGATTGACATTGCAGAGATCGACATAGCTAGCATGTAATGAATTACGCTGATATAATGACTAGTCATGAGTGCTGAAGACATACCTAAACAGTATGTGATGAATGATCATGACCTAATGATTTGCATAATTTAAAAAAATCATAATTTGCTGTGAGATTAAATTTTTTTAAACCATGCTTTTCAACGAGTAATCAATTGTGAATACTGCAACCAATTTTTCCGCAACCATGCCAGTCAAGTTAGGCGTTAAAGATGGATTGTATTGTTACGTGGAAGCAGCTGAATTAAATTTGCAATTCATGCCCTTGACCTGTAACCAAAATCATGTAATGTTACATAAGGCTGTTTCTGTTTACATGTTTTGTGCTTTTTCACTTTTATTTGATGCTGTTGTATGTTGTACTGATATCATTGAGAATGCCAGCTAAGTGAGCAATCACTTAATTAAACAATAATACTAATAATTAATTAATGACTATTATATGATGTGTATTTTAACTGGCATCAATGAAGCCGTTTTGCTGCATTGTTGCTTTCGATTCTAATCTATTTTCCTAAATCTGGGTATTGTTTCAGCAAAACAGGTAGACAATGAAAACAAAGCCAGTTAACATTCAAGTGCATGTCTGCTGTAGTTCTGTTTGCCAGATGTTTATGAAGTTACGAAGTTGACCTGTTCCAGAACTGTGTTTATTATCCAAAGAATTACTAAGCCCTAGGAGATTATTTCTAACTTGGGAAACAAGAATATTAATATCTGAAATAATATATTATGTGTGTATGAATGTACGAGTGTATATAATATTAATAGTGCTAATAATGTTGAATATGGTGTAATATTGCTACTACTAGATCATTTGCGGTGTGTTTAGTTATTAATTTTCACTCTATAAATCTGCTTATGATAATAATAAATGTTCATTATTATACTAATAGTAATTATTTGGACAATTGAGATAATAATTGGTTGGCAAATAACCGTTTTTGATGTATAAATAGTATTTTGTGATTAATCGGTGCAATAAATTATATGACTGCTGTGCAAGTCACTTGATGATGCTATATTCTGCCCAGCCGTCGTTGAATTCTTAAATGTTGGTATTGTTTAATTTGAATGAGTTTGACAAAACAATCTCAATTGTCTGACATAACTTGATACATCAAACCCAAGTGTCAGACATTCGAGATACATATCGGGTTGTTTTTAATAATTACGGTCTCCATTTTACAAGAATTGTCTGCTTGGATTTGCCTGCTTTTTATTTTTTTGTTTAAGAGGAATGAACTGTGTATCATTAACTGCTAGTGATTGCATCTAAACGTATCGCTGGTTTTAGTAACTGTTTCGTGTTATTCTGCGCTACCATTCTAACAGATCTGTATTCTTGGTCAATTTCAGGTGTTTTGTTTTTGAAATTTGCATTATATTGTGATCACATGTTTTTTTTATAATTTGTAACTGTTCCCGAGATATGACGATGACAATGGTCACAACTGATGTATCTAGGACTTCATTCTGTAACGATGAGCTTAATCCTACTCATCATTAAATAGTTTCTTTCTTTAAATTGTTTCTTGCTGAACCAAGAAATATTATTGGAACCTACCTAGGGATGAACCAAGCGTCAATTTCCGTCCGAGTGTCGAGAGTTTTAAGAGTTGAGTTGTACTGAGTTCGAGTTTTGAATATTTAAAGAAAGTCTCATTCTCTTGATTATTTGTTTATGATTCTTTCCCCTCAGTTTACACATGGACGTAGTAGCTAGTAAGTGCTACTAGTAACAGTATTTGTGTTTTTAGTGAGGTCGATTGTCATTTTGTAAATAAAAAAATCAGATTTTCGTTTCAAAGACAGAAACCCGAAAGCCAGTTTTATTACAACTCGGACCCGTTGTCCGAGTAATGCCGATCATCCATCCTTAGATTTTTGCATCCGTGTGTGATGCTCTAGCGACATATTGCACATTTTGAGATCTGATGGTAATCAGTTTGACAGATGAGTTGTTGCTGGTTAACTCAAAAGCAAATGCCACGAGTATGGCAGCTTCAAACTCAGTAAAAAAAAGATGCTCAGATTTACCTGTGGGGAAAGGGTTGTGTCTGATAGTGGAAATTTACTGGTAAAATGCTGTGTAAATTGTAGCTTGCTGCAGCATTTGCATTTTGAGCTGTTTTGAATGTAACCTTGGTAATTTTGAGGTTATTTATTTTCAAATTTTTACTTTACATAAACAGACGTGAGAGAAATTAGCATCTGCAGTGATGCTCCGGTGAGTTTAATTATTGTTATTTAAAGGGGTTTTGTTAAGTGCAATGCCAGTGTTTTGTGTAACTTGGCAGAGTGTGCAGCAGTTGCAATTTGTAGTTGAGCCACAAGACACAACTGTTGTCTGGGTGTTGCATTTTGGTTGGTTAGGTTCATCTGCACTTTGGAATAGGAAATGTGCCTCTGACAAACACTTTTGAATGAGAAATGTGCCTTTGATAAACACTTTGGAATAGGAAATGTGCCTTTGATAAACATCTCTAAAGGTGCTTTAATACTGTTTTCTTGTTCAGCTCTATAGTTATGATATGCTACCTTATCTGCGTGCATAAGTATGGCACTTTACCTTCATTTCTTGTAGCACTTGCATGAATTACCTTGGTTTGACCTTTACTTTGTATTATGTAACTGTTACATTATGGCATCTAAATTACACATGTTACCATGGTTTAGCACAACCATAGTTTAACCATTACCTTAAATTTACCTCTTTCACCTAAATGCAGCTTAACAATGTTAAACTGTGGTGTTTTTGCTTGACGTAAGTACAGAGAAACGTTGTATGTAACTTAGCATTTGTGTCTTGCCTTCTGGTACCAGTGCTTGGAACAGCATCAGCTTACGCTACATATATAGTGCACTGTTTCCCGCTCGCTAACTCCAGACATCACAGCTACCCTTTTTCATGCTTTCATCACAGCCTGACTGGATTACTGTGACTCACTCTATGCTGGCCTTCCAGCTGGGCGGTTGCGGTGCGTAGAGCGGGTCCTGCGTTGTCGGAAGCATTCCTAAATTTGGCCATGTCTCCGGCTATATGCTGGATGTGTTCCACTGGCTCCCCCTCCAACAGCGAATCTCGTACCGTATCATCTCTTTGGTATGGCGGTCCTTACCAGATTTCGCCCCTGCTTATCTTCACGAACTCTGTTACTCTACTTTGAGTGTAACTTCTAAACAGAATCATGCCTTCTCAGCGGTTGGCCCCTCGCTCTGGAACACGCTCCCGTTGGCGTTGCGGTTGTCGCCAAGGAATATGATTGGATTCATAGTTTAATGACAGCTTACGACAACACAGACCGTTGCCGTCGACAGATATTTGCTTAGCATATTACAGAACTTACAGCATATGTGTCGCCAAGGGTCCACTTAGACACCTTTTATACTTGCCTCAAAACTGCTTTTTTCTTCTGTGCTGGGGGTCTGGAGCACTCCTGAGTAGTAGCCTTGAAGGGTGCTATACAAATCTTCGTAATGAATAAATAACATCCCTGCAGCATATATATATATATATATATATATATATATATATATATATATATATATATATATATATATATATATGCTGTTTGATGCTGTTTTCCCTCTACACTATTAACTGAACTAAGAGCCTTTCAGCTAGTTGTGTCGAGAACTTTTCTAGTCTAGTTCTGAAACCTTTTGATGAAGCAGTGGACTTTGTTTCGGTTAAAGCAGTTGTCTTCTAGTCGTTTTATTCAGCTCACAAGTGTTGCCAGTGAAATAGGAATTGTTGCCAATGTAATTATATCTGTTTTGACTGTCACGTTCATCATATCTAGCCCTGCCTCAGGCAACGCAGTCAGCTGTGTGCCTGATAGGGTCACGTGGTTATAATCATGGGATGCTTGTTTATCATGTTAAACTTAAGTTAGTAACTACTTGAGAAAACAGTTAATACTCAAGTAAGTTATTTGGTTTTTGCATTTTTTCTGTATCGACGTCATCGTAGTTTCGATGGTGCAGACGTTTATATATTGCAGGATGTTTTGTTTCGCTGTGGGAATCATCTCTGCTTAATTAATACAAGTTACTGTTGGTGTCAGTTCTGTACACTGCACGCGTGTTGTAAGATTTCTGTGTTTGTGGCTTGTTTTGTGATTTGCATCATTTCGGTCCAGTACTAGTAATTCTGTTGCCATTTGTGTGCTTTTGCACATGTCCATCAGTTTGATGTTGAAATGTACTGTGATTTATGATACTGTGGCCTTGAATTGTAGGCAAAATATGGAAAGTCATGTGCTACATGATGCTACTTCAGCTGTCTGCTTAGAAAGGAGGTTGTAATGAAACACTGACTTAAAATTTGGTCTACCTACTACTAATAGTTTTCATTCATTTGTTGCATTCTGTTTGTGTCCTGGTTTTTCAGTGCCAATTATGTGATTTGTTCAGAAGATAGATGTCAGTATTACTGAAGTTGTAGAAAATAGTATACAAGTCGTGCAGTGCCTTAAGTAATGAATGCTTGTTGTTTGATGCGCGTGAATGAAGAGGTAGGTTACTGGGGCTACCATAGAGCCTTAAGTTTTGGGTTCAAGTCTTTTCTAAATTAGATTTACTGCAT
This sequence comes from Bimastos eiseni, assembly GCA_959347315.1. NCBI lineage: Eukaryota > Metazoa > Annelida > Clitellata > Crassiclitellata > Lumbricidae > Bimastos > Bimastos eiseni. The sequence continues at coordinate 14,103,778 of OY365821.1, read as the reverse complement.
TTCTGGAAAAGCCCCCAAAGTGCACCTAGCAACAGAGTTTTATCCACATGAGCAACACAGTCTCAATTTTGCATCTCTTCTGTATTTAGCATGCTGAAGATTCAGTCCTTTAAAGGTAAATTTATTAAACATTTTTTAGTGGCATATTTCCTATTATGATCTTACTCACTTGTTGTCTGTACTTCAGTTGTTACAATTCATTTCGAATTAATTGATGGGTGATGAAGTGGTGTGTCAATCATAATAGAAATGTTTGGATAATTGATTTTAGTTCAATTGTGAACTCTCTAAACTTCTTGCCTGCATTTTGACCATGTCAGTATTTTGGATAATGAGTGATTTTAGCTTTAGATGAGGGGCAAAGACTTGTGGGGAAAAAACAGCGATAACCTGGTGCAATCTTGACAGACCACACTGTCAGACATTTATTTAAAAACAGTTTGATTTTTAGGCTGTTTACCAGTACTTCAATTACATACTTTCAAATAGAATGAAGTGATGTTAAAATGTATATGTTGTCGACATCTTTTTGCCTGCATATAGTTTTGTGCCTGCTGTTTGGTAATAATCTCACAAGTAATTACTGCATCTAAAAGAGTGCAACAGTCCTGTGTGTGTGTTTTTCTTGCTGTTTACTGTTTTGTTCATTATATATGACTGCATCAGTGCCTTTGTTTTGCTAAACGACTCTGAACTTTTCATGATCCTTGCGAGTCGACAAACTTGACATATGTGAGATACTCTATCAAAAGTAGGTAGATGTCGCAAATCACAATTTCGAGATAACTGTAAAAAATGACATGAAGGATCTAGGGCATAATCGAGTAGACGATTTCCACATAGTACCGAATTCGAGTATTTGGAGGCACTATTTGCCAGATCCAGGTACGACCGAGTAGTGGCAACACTGACCTGGCGAGTACCATCTGCAGGCGAAGCATAATGAAAAATTATAAAAATAAATGTTTGGGCCTGTAATAACTACAAATACGGCTTTAAATTTTTAATTATCGTTTTTAGATTGTTAAGTGTTTATAAAAAAATATTGTATTGAAAAATTTTGTTTTAACTATTTGTGTGTGTATTATTTTCCGAGGCGAATACTTCCGAATAGTCCTAAAAAACAGGATATTCGGCCGAGGCCATTTCCAGTTATGCCCTAGAAGGATCAATTATGTGAGTTCCAGTTATGCCCTAAAAGGATCAATTATGTGAGTTTTGAGTTCGAATCAAATTCGAATCAAAGTCATCACCCAAAAATAATAGTTGGGTGATGACATTTTTTTGAGTTCTGACATACACCTGCTTTTGATAGGGCATCTCACATGAGAAAATTTTGTTAAATATTTGGAAATCCTTTGGTAGCATTTTAAAAGTTTGCTAATAAATAAACTGTTTAAGATGAATGTATAAAAATAAAGTTGTTAGAAAGTTTTTCTCTGTTTATGTTACAAAAGGTCTCTGAGCACAAGGTTATTCAAGAGTTCTGAGCTTCTTCATCCTTGGGTAAGCAGAAATGCTTGAAACATCCGCTTTCTGTGGCAGGGATTTGAACCATCTCCTCTGGATTGACAATCCAGCAGGCTAGCTAATAGACCTCCACACTTATAGGAGTGTCTTGCAAATTATGGACCCCTTACCTTTAACAAGACATCCTCCTCACTTTTAGCACAACCAACTTAAGCCATCGGGATAATTTTACTGGACTATAGTTTTGAGTCTGTCTAGCAAGGGATTTTACATGTAAATTCGATCCAACACATACAGCAGACTGTCAGCTTCTTCATTGAAGTTGGTGCTCAAGGCACAGACTATACTGAACATGTACCAAATTCAACATGCATCCCTCCCACTCTACATTTGTGTGCATATGGACAACACCATCTCTGCGGACGTCGCTAATGGACACCTAATGATGCAGATGAATTGAAGAAACATCCTTCAATTTTCTTAAATTGTACTATTTATAAAATGAGGTAAAACAATAAATGGTATGGCTAAATTCCAAAATGTTACAATGCAGCACAAAAAATTGTTTAATAAATTTACCGTTTACGGACATGATAAATTCAACAGGCCACGTAAGCACATTGTGCCATGCGGACCTTTGTCACACCACCATAACTCCTCTACAATTCCACAGCTCATGCAATAGTCTGCTCTGAAGTTGAAAGTCTTTGAGAGACGTTTCTTTTCTGACCTACAAGTGTCACACGGCCTTCTATCAGAGTGCCGAGGTTTGTGGGGCAGCAAACCCATATTTTCGAATTACAAGAATTCTGTCACTGGTGTCTATCTACATCCCAAAGGCTTTGATCATCTGTCGAGTTGAAACTAGTTCAGCATAAAGAAAGCCTCCTGTCGAGTATCCTGTTCTCTAGTTGACTTCAAACTCCGTGCTTTTATAGGATTCTAGCTCCGTTTCTCGTCATCTAGGAGGTTTCACCACTGTTCCAGGGGTGTCCAGATATGGGGTCTGGAGGCAAATGCCTCTAATTTTACCACCTAGGGGGGATAATTTTTAGTCTTAGGGGGGAATATTTTGCCTTCGCCCCTTGGGACCGATGGTTTGCCTCCATCACTCATGGGGGATTGACACCCCTGCACTGTTCACAGGCACTGAATGCAGCATAATTTTAGCTAGGGTTCATTTCCTCTTCCTGAACTCCAAGCGAACAGTTTGTGAGAAAATCGCATCGACTCATCTGACGAATGGCTTCGCAGATGCTAGCAACGTCAAGTTGCAACGGATTCCTAAAAAAAGAAGAAAACGATATGAATAGAGTGCTGTCATAGCAGATATTGTGTGGCACGGTAGTCGATTGGTTAGAGCGGTCGACCCATAATGCTCAGTGTGCGCCGAGCGAGAGGGTCACCGTGTAGGGACTTTGAGCAAGTCCTTCGCGCACAATTGCTCAGCAGTACAACTGCTGTTGCGCCATTGTAGCTTGTGCAATTCTGAGCAAAAAATGCTGGAAGAAGGGCGATATCAAAATATCAAAATAAATAAAATATCACCTGCAATATTAATTTTTTTATTAGTGTGCATTTATTAAATGATACTATCTAACGAACAAGCATCAACTGATGGTGTTGAGCAAGAGTGATTGAAATTAAACTAACACAATTTAATGTATTGTATCTTTAGATTTATATAGCGCCTCTCACAGAATAACTATTGAAAGGCGCTCTCAGCACGGAAACCCCGAGGTAAAAAGAGACGCCTTCAGAGAGCAATAAGCCGCTGGAGAGAATCCATTCATTCGTTTAGTCCTTGATGTAGCAATACGATCAACTAATTTCTTAAGAAAATATTGATAGAAGTCATAATTCCCTTTACTTGGCATATATGAAGATCTACTATCAGCAAAGATTGGCCATTCCTGGTGGTGATATTTTTGTTACAAGCCAAACTATTAGTATACTGCAAAGACCCAGTCAAATTAAAGAAAGTGCCACGAGAAAGTCCCTTATACAGAAATCGGACAAGTAATTTCATAAAAATGTATTTGACCAATTTAAAAATTAAGTACAGCATAAAGATAAGGATATAAAACAAGTTACAGAAGGCTAAACCACAAGACAGTGCTAGGTGGCAATATTTCACATTCTGATGAGCTCCATCTTCATTAAAGAGCAATTCCTCCTCCCCAAGCAGTTTCTCATGAACGGGTACTGTAAAGGCTCGCAATTACAATCAGGTGGGTACCTCCCGGTTAAAGGATGTGAAAGGCTTATTCAGAGAAAGTTTCAGTAAGATGGTATAAGTATGTTACGGGAGACAACATCAATCAACAATTTCAACATTGTTACCTTCCACTGTCAAACAGCTTTGCAGCGGCCGTCCTCACCAGTTCATTGGCAAATGCTCGTGTTGCCTGGACGACACAGAAAGATCATAACACAGAACACGTTAAACGTAAAATTTAACCCGACATGTCCTATCTCTAGTATCCACACAGCATGCACTGCTACCTAACTTCAATTGCTTGTTTCTTCATACAAAACGCTTCACACAGTCTGACGACTTCTATTATGCACTGTCATGAGTTCTTGTGTATTCTGCATCGCTGCAACCAGACCACTTTCTAATGACCCAGACTAAGTTTCTCAGGCAGAGTTGTGTAGTGTCTCAGGTTTAGCTTGTATTCACAATACGCAGCTTACACGCATAGATAAAATAAATATATTTGTAAATTATTTCTGCTTCAAACCAGTACACCTTCAAATTGACCAACATCAATCAATCAATTGGAATTTATATAGCGCCTTTTCAAGATCTCTACTCAGAGGCGCTTCTGTCCCAGGCCAGGTAGAAGAGAAAAGCAGATCATAAATACTGCCAGGGATTACGTTACAAAAAACTGATGCCTACCGCCGCGATCATTTCTTCACTGGCTGATGACAGGACATCGGGACATCCGTCCGCAAGTACAGACACAGGACTCAAACGAATTCCAATCTGAAAAATAATAGAAATCACATGAAAAAGACAATACAACCCAACTCGTCTTTTTACAATACAAAATAGCTGCGTTTCATAGTGATCTCCCTCCAAGGTGTGACACAGTGGCCGATTGGTTAGAGCGGTAGGCCTGTAACGCTCAGTATGCGCTGAGCGAGCGGGTTCGACCCTCGTCCGAGGAGTCATTGTGTAGGAACCTTGAGCGCACAATTGCTCTGCATTGGTGCAAGTGGCAGTTCAGCGACACTGTGTGATAACAAGGACCATTAGCGTTGCCCTCCTCCTTTATCTGGGCTTGGGACTGGCACTGCCTGAGTTCTTGCAGCGGCGGAGTTTTGCTCTGCCTTACAACTGCAGTTGCACCGTCGAGGCGTGTGTGCACTTATGAGCTCATTGCAAGAAGGGCAATATCAAATTTCAGTTGTATTGCGTATTGTATCAGTTTCCGAAGTGCACACACGACCGTATGAAAGAACATCCAGCATTTAGCAACTGTGCACGAAGGTCTTGCTCAAGGTCCCAACTAAACGTTAACCTACACTCTTCATGTTACAGGTCAAGCAATGGGCTACCAGGACCCATCACATGATCTTTACACTGAAAGCATTATCAAAATGGAAGGTGATCAACAACGATATCACCCGATAAATTTATGGCAAAATGAAAACAGTGGAGGATTAACGATCACTAAACTGCAGAAAACTGCAATGAACAGACTGGAAAAGATATGGAAGGACAAACATGTGAGCATAGACACAAAAAAAGGGTTAGTGAGAGCAACAATCTTCGCTATAGTACTATATGGCTGCGAGACATGGACAATGACAAAGAACATGGAGAAGAAGATCAACGCATGCAAAATGTGGATATGCAGGAAGATGCAGAGAATATCATGGACGGAGAAGAAGACAAACGAAGAGGTGCGCTGGAAAATTGGAGTTGAGAATGATGAGACGTTAAAACAAACAGCATTGAGAAGGAAGCTGGAATTCTTTGGACATGTTATGCGATCAAATGAACTGGAGAAGGTAATGATGCTGGCATATGGAGAAGAAAGGAAGAAAAGCGGACACCAAAGGAAAAAATGGATGGATGAGATACACGAAAAAGCTGGAATGAGCCTTGAGGAATTAAGGGACGCAACTTCAAAACGAAAGGCATGGTGAGGGTTGATCATGACGGTCGCTAGATTTCAAAGAAATGACAGCACAAGGTAACAAGGTAAACTGCAGATCACCATTCACCATGTATGCAAATGCATGCATACATTGCATACCTATAGATCCAAACCATGTACCACTTCATCGTGAGGTTGTATAACAAGGAGGTTATGTTACTATGTTCTAAAGTCAAACTAAATTCTGGATTTATATTAATGACTGTGTTTTAGCAGAATCTCCATTATAACATGGAATTTTAGATAGAAGCACCAGTGTATAGGATGAATCAGCACAGGCATCCTTCTGGGTACTTTGTGATTCTCTGACTCACCTTAGCTGCTGTCTCGTGGACAAACTGCGCCTCTATGCCGGGTGGAATGACCTCTGCACCGGTCATGACCTTGATAGGCAACCTCTTCATCTTTGTCTCTTTCTCAGATGATTCTTCTACAGCTAAGAGAAAAACACTGAGAATCAAGAAAAAGTCTGATTATTTCTTTACTACACATATTGAGGATCACTTCATTTTGGCAATCAGTCAAACACGATCAGTTATTGTTCAATACATATTTCAATGGAAAAATAATCGTGTAATCTTTTATAAGGCTCCTTTGAAAGCCAATCAAAGATTATAATGAGGTTGTTGTCTAGGTTCACGTAACAAATGAAGAGGTGCTGGGAATAATAGGAGAAGAAAGAACCCTACTACGCATGATAAGACAGAGACAACGGAGACGGATTAAGAGGAAACTGATCATAGAACTGATCGTAAAGAAAATGATCATAGAAGGGAGGATGGAAGGAAAACGCAGAAGAGGAAGACCACGATGAATGATGCTGGACTGGATGATGCCAGATGGCTACCAGAGGCTTAAAGAGGAGGCGCTGAGCAGAGAATAATGGTGACATCGAACATCTGAACCTGCTTGAAAAGGCAGAGAAGAAGAAGTCTAAGCTCAAAATAAAATTGAACTACTTACAAGATGAGCTTATCTGTTATCTGCGTTATATCAGAACTTATGTTGTGATATTCATGCATCTTTGGCAGTTTTGAATAACACAATCATTTATTGTAGTAACCAACTCAAAACAAGCACTTCCTCATCATACCTCTGCTGTCTAATAGATACGCACCACTTACCTTTACCAGTATTGATTATAGGTAAATGAGAGACAGTATTCTCATTTTACCTATTATGGGTAAATATTTGACAGAACTCTAGTTAACCTGTACCTAAAACAGGTAACTGATTGACATCACCTTTATCTATTCTTACCATTACCTTTTACAGGTAAATGATGGACAATACTCCAACCTGATCTTATCTGTATTTATAACATAAGAAATGATATCAATCTAACCTATTGCAACTACATCCAACTCAATATCTTCGCCATCATCATTGTTTCCATTGTCTTGCACGGCGGACGACATCCTTGAAATCGCGTCAAGGCGACTCAAGACATCTTTGTGGTTCGTCAGTGACGAGAAGACTTCTGGAGGGTCTGATGGTTTCTCCATCTGGTTCTCTCTCAGATGAACCGACATTTCTAACACAAAATACACAAATGTATGCATGCATGGTAAGTAAGTGACCAGAAACACAACAGAAACTAAACAGTGGTACTTCAAAGTTTAAAATGTTTCTGCAGCCTTTTCAATTATTGTTTGTGAGGCGCCCTTTTAGCGGTATGGCTACGTTACGGCGCCATATAAATTGTCTTTAATAATATTATTATTATTATTATTATTATGTGGAAGTTGTTTGGTCAAAATAACACAGCACTTGGCAAACAGTGTGCAGCTCTGCATTTCTCCTGCTTACAGCCACTGTTTACAGGGTCTAAAACCTCAACTCATTTGGTCACAGTTGCCTATTCAACAATCCATAGGAAATCATCATCAACTACTTAACTGTCCATTGAATTTCATAAAGGTGCTATATAATTGGTACGCTACCTATCTTCACTGGTGCTTTGCCAGTACAATGTTGTCCTGCATAAAATAATCATTGTGTGGTTAGAGTGGTCGGCCCGTAATGTTCAGTGTGCGCTGAGCGAGCGGGTTCGACCCTCGTCCGGGGAGGAACCTTGAGCAAGTCCTTCGCGCACAATTGCTCTGCAGTACAACAGCAATTCCGCCATCGAGGCGCGTGTATGCACTTCTGAGCCAAAAATTTTGGAAGAAGGATGGTATCAAATTTCGGTGTTAAATATATCATTTAACTAAGTTTTAATTTTATTAGTCTACATCTCAGCAGCCTACCATTGTCTAGTGTCGAACAACACAACACAAGACAATATATTAGATTAGATAATCTTAATAAATCCAGGAGAGCCTCCTCTTCCTACCACAGTCCAGTGGTGTGTACAAGCGATGGCGACACCATCTGATGATTTGTTGCTTCGGCCAGATCGTCTCTCCATGGAATGTGACACAAGCATTCAATAACGAAGACATTTTCCTCTGAACTGCAACGGCTCGACACAGCTGAAGCACATCATCATGTAGCATAAAGTAAATTCTGTAAAGTGTGGTGCAAAGCAAACAGTGGCAAGTGAAATGTAGACCGAATTATGCAAACCGCAATGTAGAGTAAACTACGTGAAGCATCTGAGTTTACGCCGCCCCTTGGAACCAATCTGTCTAACTTGCCACATTATTCTGTGAATGGTTTTATTCATTTGGAATTACAAGGGTGTTGAAAACGAAAAAAATTATGAATCAGCTGTATCATAATCTTATACTATTTTCCCGAAATGCTTTATAGCAAAAATTATTACAAATATAACCTCCTGCATTATAAATTAACATTATACATATAATTTTAAATCATAAACATAAAGTTTTATGTACCAATGACCCAGAGGGCCATGCCTCCGATCCTTGTAGCCGAGTTTAATACCCAACACGGGAACCTGTACAAGTTTCCAGTGCCCAAAATACTCAAAAGTGTTAACTGCACGCTCTACCCCCAACTGCACTTGAACTGGTAAGTAAAATTTCAGGTTTGGAATGCAATCGTCTGTAGTTGACTTGAGTTAATCTCTCAAGACTTCATACTACACCCTGCATGCAACAGAAAAATCAACTGAACTCTTGACTTGTCAGCTACACAGCTTGGTGCCTCACAGAGATGAAAATGGAAGAGAATTAACCTCGGCAGCTCTTCGTTTCCCAATGTTCCACTGGAGAAAACCATTCCAGGACGTCGCACAGTACGGATGAACGGAACGATCTAGGAAACGAGCAAAGTTGCTGAAACGCTTTCTTACTTACTAAACGTACAATCGTATTTATTTGAGCCAAGCTAATACATGCACTGTTTTTACTCAGAAGAAAATATACTAAAATATCAGAACAAATTTCAACTCTGCCTCTCTAGTGAAATTTTGATAACGGTTTAACTTGAAGTTTCACCAACTGATGCCTAGTGCATTATGATAACGACGCTACAGAAGTTATTAGATTAGACTCCATTATAACATGCAATAAACTGCAAATGCTGTCAGAATGTGTTCAGCTGAATGGATCCCAGATTAAACTCAGCTAGGAAGCTGGATTCATCATAATATTATGTCGTCGCTAAAACACGTCATGTGAAAGGGTTGCACATGTAGAAATTAAAGTAGTGTCTGGTTTGTTCAGAACTAACGGAAGTGGTGAAAATCGACAGACAGCGAGTGTGTCTCTGACGGGTTAAATTCTTAGCCAAAAGATATGTATCATAATTGTAACTGCGTGCTTCTGTAGCACCTTTTCATGAAAGATTCCTCACCAGATCCTCAGCATATATGTATGTATATCTACCTCGGAAATACGACACTAAACATACACTAGAACATATAAATAAAGGCAGATGAACACCTACATGCAGACAGACACACAGATACCCTGATAGGTAAATGCAACAGACAGATGAGACAGACTTACAGACACAACGCTAGACACAAGCAAATGGTCAATGTAGAAGAAGCCACCTGACAAAAGCTAAGCAAGCAAACACAAAACTGAATGCCTTACCAACATTGCCTCCATAGACCGGGTAGTGTTTGACAAGGGACCTGACAAGGTCCTCCATGCTCTCCAGATCCTGAAGGCTGAAAGAGACACAAGCGAAAATAATTCACAATGAAAAGACGAGAGAAAGTAGTAAGCCACGATGTGATTTTCTCATTTATTAATTATAAAACAAATACAAAAGTATTTCAGATTGCCTCATTCCAAAGTTCAGAAGTTCGGGGAGGGGCCGTAGAGTAGTGGTGGACACACTGGGACGCAGCGCTTGAGGAACCAAGATCAAGACCGGAACCAACTTAAGGTTGACTTATTTCCTTCTTTCACTGGACGATGGCATTTGCTAAAAATGAGATGCATAGCATAATGGGGCCTTGCGTGGCAGTCGATGGTTAAATTCGACTCCTGTAATAACTCCTCATCATTCGCTCATACTGTTCTTGTAATCATACTGCAGTTTGACAGTTTGAAATTAAACGAAGAGTATTACTATTATTATTATTATTATTATTAGAATTGGAATTGAAAGCAACGCCCTGGCATTGAGCAATTGTGAGTTTGGGTCTGGCTCCAGAACCATACACAGTGTCTGTCTATGTGACAGGCTGAGCACCTTATCCATTCAGCTCCCATGCCCAAACTGTCCTAGCATACTAATATCTGGCACACAACTTTTAGTGGCATCGAGTTTTTGAATGAGATGGCGGTGCGGAGGGTCAACAAGCTCCCCTGCAGCCTGGTAATGAAGACACTGAAACATAGATCTATATTCATCACAAATGTCAATGGTTTTCAACATTATTCAGTGTCTGGCAGCTGCCACAAAATTCACTTGCAATGCTCGGAAGCTGCGGAAACTGCTCCATCGTCTCCACTTCTTGTCTTGGAGGGCTGTAAATATGCAGTGTAAATTTGCAGTGTAAACTTAGTGTAAACTAACAGTGTTCATTTCATTATCTCTTGACAGGTTTGCCAAATGCCAGTAAACTAAATTGCACAAATGTGAAAACAGAAAAAATTTCTCTTGCTATTCACTCACTTGATATTCGCCGTAACATCCTCTGGTGGCTTTCTCTGGGAAGACTCGCTACGTAGTGTTTTGAACATGAGGTGTTTCTCTTTCGGCCGTACGATCGGAAGTCGATTTTCCTGAGTCACGACCGACGGCATCGACACTAGCTGATCGTTCGATCGCAGTTCCTCACTTTTCTTTGACTGCCCAAACTTTTTGACTGAATCGAGTTTCACAATGACCGTCTGATTGCCAATCTGCGTCGTCAGAAGAGTTTCCGCAGAGCGTGCCAGACTTGAGGGATGTGTTTGGATGAGAGATTTTCCAGTGGAAGATTTCACACTTGGAATTATGTTATTAGATGATGTAGCTGTCAAAGGACCTTCACATTGAGCGACAGAGATCGGAAGAGCAGGTTGAACGAAAAGATTCTTTTTGAGTAGACTCGTCATCGAGGAACTCTGAGGTGCTGGCGGTCGGAGAATAGAAACTGCCTTTGCCTTGCCACAATAATCAGTTGCCAAACGAATACTCGTAGACGTTGAAGTGAGGGCTACGTCCTGATTTGCTGCAATTCCTGAAAGTGGTTTGACCGGCTGGGTGCTTGCCGCGTTCTTCGTCTTCAGATGCGGTGTGAGAGTCAGACCTGAAGATGAAACCTTCATCCCTTTTGGCACAAACAAAACATGGCGCACTGGTGGCTGATGGGAATTCGGGGTGACAACCACCGGATGACCCTTCACCTCTGAAGGCACAAGAAGAAAGACAGGTGGCGAGTCGACTTTTGGTTGAGATGTCGTACAGCTCTGCTGTACTGAACGCTGAACTGGACTGACCTGGGAAGACAAAGACCTAACAACTGGACTGACCTGGGAAGACAAAGACCTAACAACTGGACTGACCTGGGAAGACAAAGACCTAACAACTGGACTAACCTGGGAAGACAAAGACCTAACAACTGGACTGACCTGGGAAGACAAAGACCTAACAACTGGACTAACCTGGGAAGACAAAAGCCTAACAACTGGACTGACCTGGGAAGACAAAGACCTAACAACTGGACTGACCTGGGAAGAAAAAGACCTAACAACTGGACTGACCTGGGAAGAAAAAGACCTAACAACTGGACTCATCTGGGAAGACATAGACCTAACAATGGGACTGACCTGTGCAGGCAATGACCTCACAACTGGAATTACCTGGGAGGGTAATGATCCCACAATAGGCCTCACTTGGGAGGGTAATGCTCTCACAAAGGGCCTCACCTGAGAATGCATCAGACGTGTGACTGAAGCAACAGGAGAAGGCAATACAGGTGAAGCAGAACCACAGGTAGAAACACCTGGTGGTAAATCCCGAACAGAGGAAACGGGTGCTACTCCCCTTGGTCGCTTTGTTGCCATGAGCGTGACTCTGCCTCCATCGCTACTCCTTAGTAGACTTGCAGGTCTCATGTTACCGAGCACAACCTGTGATTGGTTTGGACCCATACCGACCGATCGCAATACAACTGTCTTTGGCCGAGCGCTTTCAACGACTGTCGTTCTCATGCCTGGCGAAGCGGATCCGTGTTTCGGCGACTGACTTGGTTGAACAACCCGAACACCAAACGGAGCAACCCCTCGGACGCCGCCTGGCGTCACCAACGTCATCGTCTTAGGGTCCCCTTCGTTTCGCTGGACTGGAAAAATCACCGCATTTCTTGTAGGCAAAGACCCGGAACCAGCGCAAGGGGCAACAACGACTGAGTCGCCAGATTCCCCTCGTACTCTGCTCGTTCCTGGTCCAACGAAAGTCGTTGTACCAAAAACACCTCCCGATTGACCCCCTCTGCCAACGACACACACTTCCTTCATTGCGACGTTCATCAGATTCTGTAACCCCATAGAGTTCATGACAACCCTGTTCACAGTCGTATTCTCACCAGTAGCAAAGCGGTTGCTTGCTGAATTCATCTGGGTAGCGGCAGCTGTCAGAGGCAACATGCCTGATGAAGCCACGATCATCTGGGGCAGAGCCACTGGCTGCTCTGGTGCGCCGACATCCATTGCGCTGTTCAACTTGTTTGTGCCAGATGTCTTGGATGCCAGAGCAGGCACTTGGCCAACCTGAATCGTAGCGCTTGTTTTGGCTGCAGAGCGTGACTGGACAAGATGACGCGGAATCCGAAACACTCTGCCAGATGAGTCGATGCACCTCCAAAAACCCTTTTCTTCGGTTTCCTTCATCTGTGCTGCTGGGACTTCAATCGCTTGTGATGCAGAAAGCACGTCGAGTGCACATGCACTTGGCTCCACTTTGACAGCTTCATCCGTGCTATTACCAACAGAAATGTCTGGCTCCCCGTCCAGAGACGAAGTATCACGCACAAGTGGTGTTCTGTGGTTGCGATCGCCAGTTGATTCGATTTCCATGTCATCCACCAATCCATCTGGTTCTCCGTAGACACCAGGACATGATGCCGAGTCGAGGTATGCCTTACCGGTGACTCCACCTGTGTCTCGAGTTCTGCCAGAGTGATCCAATTCTTCATATACATCATCACCTGAAGTCGGCTCCACACAAATTGTATCGCTAATAACTACTTCCTCATGGACGTTATCACAGAGTTCAAGTTCCACAGAGAGGCCATCCTGTTCTGTGTCGACGTCACCATTATGCATGTCATAGTTGCCTTTTGATTTTGAAGATAAACAGTCTGGCGCGAAGCAGATATTGTCGCTAGACACTGCTTCTTCACAACTTTCTGGCTTCATGGAGATGCCATCGAATGAAGCTTGCTCAACGGACACTGCGTCACCAACGACACCTTCTACTTGCACATTATCACAGTCTCCTAGTTCCCCACAGGCACTTCTACACTCCACACTGACGCTGGTACTCTCCGGATTCGTACGAAAACCAGTTAACTCATGAGTTTCGCTTTCCAGAAGGAAATTACTTGAATCTGATTTTCTGTCACCATCTGTTGTAATTGACTCCTGCTGCAATGGTGACTCACTGACTCTGTCAAATCCAGTAGCTGCCCTGGAAGCAGCAGGTATCGACGACTGCCCTTCTGAAATACTTGCAAACACATCGAAATGCCGTAGAGCTCCAAATGAAGCCTCGCTATCGACAGATTGCTTGATATTCTTCCTCTCCGTTTGCGGAACAGAGGCCAGAGATGGACAACAGATCACTGGAGAATCTACAGCCAACTCCTGGAATACGTCTCGAAATTTCGGATTCAGTTTATCTGCTGTCCGATCCTCATAACTGTCGTCGTCTATTTCCTCCTTGATCGGCAGATGCGGAAACTGCTCCATCGTCTCCGCTTCGTTTCTTGGAGGGCTGTCACATGCGTCTTGCAAGACACGACTTAGTCGACCGCTCAGCGAATCGGTGATTTCTTTATCGAGTTTGATCTCGACAACCTACAGAGTCACAACACAATTGATCATAGCAATGTAATGTAATCATACACCATTGTACCATCTTTCTCACAACAGCATTAATCATAGTAATGTAATGTTAACTATACATTCAAGTGGTACCTTTATATATCTAAGATATTCCCTGCCAACCAATTCAGCACTGGAGCGCAACATTCACCACCCAAAAGACGTGGAGATCAGAATGTGCTTTGCCTCCTCCGGCATCTATTTCCTCCAAATTTCCTGGCAAATTAATATATATATATATATATATATATATATATATATATATATATATATATATATATATATATATATATACACATATATATATACACATATATATATACATATATATAAACTCTGGCCTAACATGAAGGGGTTAAATTTGCCATGCAGACGGAGGAGGCAACGTACATTCTGTAGCACCCCTGTAATAACACTTTAGGCCTACCAAGATATTAGATTGTAGAGAATGTGATGTTGCACTTTGTTCTGTTCTTCCCCATACTTTGAAATGTATTACACAAAGTTCAACTATTGACATGTTATGTTGAATGTGGTGCTGGCAAGACATTGAATGTGTTGTGGTGCATGACGTTTCCCCTTCTTCTATCGTATTCCACAGTAATATACAGTTAAGTAAAATTTAGTTCCATGCAAAAAGGAGTTAAGTTGCTGATATGCTTGTGAACTTGAACAAACCGTTTCGGCTCCCATTGTCTGAAGACCTGTATAGGTTCTGTCCAACTAAAACAACAGAACAATTAATTAACTGCAATTAGATGCAAAATAACTGCTATTGGTAACAAAATAACTGCTACCGGAATCAAACACATACCATCCGACTCAAAATAACTGTTTTCAACAGGAAAATACTTGTCGTCATTAGCTATTAAATGATTTCATCAGCTAAATAACAGCTGTCAGAAGAAACATAACTATCATTAGTAGCAAATAACTGCTATCAGTAGTGTTTTATTTATTTATGTAGCCATAACAAGAAATGGCAGTACCTATCAAAAACCTGAAGATCCCAATGAAGCAATGACATAGACATATAAAGACACAGAAAACCAAGAGGACGCACACACAGACAGAGGAACAGACACTGAAAGTTATTGACAAATACAATGAGAATTGAATAAGAAGAGTCTGAGAATCTATAATGCCCTTTACACAGTAGTCAGAAATGACCTTCACTAGGAGCTCCAACCTGGCTACAGGCAGTTCAAGGCTGCTCTTACGGCATTGCTCTTTACCATAGAATGAAGGAACCATCAAAGCACAACTACTGCAAGATTTCAAAGGTCATAACTATCAATTAAACTGTACTTAATTGATGTGAATCATAGGCCCATAAACAATAGGCCTACAATGCTGTTTGATTGATCACTAACTTGGCTAAGATACATGTAGTGGTGGCGCTGCACGAAAGCAAAATACGCAATTGCGTACCAAAAGAAAGCTAAAGAATCGCCAAAAATATTTAGACAACAATTTTTTACTAAATAAAAGAAATCAAAATATTTAGCCAAATAATTTGTAAATAGAATTAAATTTTCAACTTCAGAACATACTTACTTAGTATTTATGGTTTATTGATGTTTTCGAGACTCAGAATAGCTAACATATTACCGGCTTTCCATAGCGAACGATAATTGAACATTTCCTGTCTAAAAACGTTCTGTTTTCATTTTGCTTTTAAATTACACTTTAAAATTGCGTACCAAACTTTCAAGGCCAGCCCCGTCACTAGATATGTGTATCTAAGCTATATAAATTTATAGGCATGACACAATAGCCTATTCGGTAGCAGCGTTTAGTTCATAATTCAACATCCACAGGTTTTAGTCTGCTTCATATACATCTGTCTCTGTCAAAAAGCATTTTTTGCTGGCAAAGCCAAAGAAGAAAATAGCAAGTTCTGTGATACTGACCACAACCATGGGATTCATCAACTCCCAGACAAAAGATCCAAGAGTAGGAAATGAACACCTGCCCTACAGCCTACACGCTACACTAGATATGCACAGTTGTACACAGAAGCTTGACTTGTACACAGGGCCGTACCAAGCTAGATTTGCACCCTGTGCCTAGCATCAATCTGAGCACTCCCCCATTTTGAAAATAGTATTTGCACCCTGTGCCTAGCATCAATCTGGCACCCCCATATTTTGAAAATAGTGCATTGTATGGAATAATAAGTTATTCCATCCTGAAATTTGCATCCTTTCCACATTTGTACCCTGGGCCACAGCCCCGCTGGGCCCCCTCGGTACGGCCCTGCGAATATGTTTGGTCATAGCATATCGCCTAACGGCAACAACGGTTGTTGATGGCAGATTCGCTAACAGTACATTGACGACCACATGTAAAAAGAGAAGAAAACCTTGAGTTGATGGCTTATGTTGAAGATCTTCCGGCTTGGACCTTTACAGTGCAGCTGCACTCGGACCTGGAACTCACCCCATCCACGGCGCGTCAAGTGGAAAGGTGGCTGACTGGAAGAGGTACAACATCCAAATCAACACATGGCAACAGTCTAATGTACAATGCATAAAACAACTATAAAATTATATAGCACCTCCATTCACATTTTAATCCAAATAGGTCAAAGCTCACAACAAGAGTCAAATATTAGCAGCTTGTCTAACAATATGATTCAATAATACAATACAACTGCAATTTGCAATAGCCTTCCTACAATAAGTCCAGAAGTGCACACAGTGCCTCGACAGTGCAATTGCAGTTATATATACAAACCTAATTACAACACATTAAGTTTTGCTTGAGACCTGTGCAATTCAATTTAGTTTCAGTTGTGCATAAATGTGCCTGTTGAACAAAAGCAACATAACACATATGAATGTAATGTAATCTCACATAATCTACAAGTAACCAGATGTTTGCCATCCACACAGAACTCCTTGCTAGTTTGGCAAAAGGTCCATTTTGGACAAATTCCTTTGTTGGACCCCACTAGCTATAACATCACTTTTCTTAGACTGCACAGTCCATTTCCATCCCTCTCCAAGTGGTATGTTTTCATATTATTCACGAGATCAGGACGGTGTCATATGTTGCTCGAAATGAACCATGCAAGTACATGTTTGCTTCATTACAAATCAACTCTAAACTGATTACTTCTTCCGTGTCAATTTCTGAGGTCTCAATTGATGGCTTCTTCTTCCAATGAAATCACAAACAATGATCACAATTAAAACTGAGAAACCAAACAAAGTAATAAAGATGTAGATATCATTAGGGCCACAGCCGCAGAGAAGATACGTCTGAACAATTATCGTGCACATACGTTATTTCGACGACATTATTCGGAAAGTAGCTGTCGTGAAGAAAGAAGTAGACTTTCTCAATGAATTCGTCGATCGGTGGCTCATCCTTCGGTCCTCGGACATACACCATCCACTTGTGCGTCGATTTGTCATTCACCTCCTTCTTATCTGGTGCCAGGTACCTGGTTAAACACCAATCCAATTGGTCATCATCGCATGGAGCAGTACAACAGACAGCGGACAAAACTGATGTAACCAAAGTTCAGACCAATACTTAGCAGGTCTTTCAGTGTTCATCTTGTTAGAAGGATACCATATTTTTAGAAGGATAAATATTGGAGTTCTATCTGAATATTATTGCAGCTTTCATGAGAATGACATGGTTAATATTATACTTTGATCCAGCACCACCTCCTGTTGATCAAGCATCAGTCTATGGAACTAAGCATTTGTGAGCGAAAGACCATGCTCAAGGTCTATAGACCTATGCTCTCCACAACACAACGTGAACATACTAACAGTCTGCACTGCCATTATTCGTTCTCATGGAAATTACTGCTAATAATATCATTGCGATATCCATGACATACCAAGTCATATCTTTCTCTGTCTTCACAATTGTCATCATTCCCATCATCATGATCACAACCATACCCCACAGTCGCCAATATAACCAATATCAAATTGACAGTTATACTATATGTTATTGCAAAAATACCATCACCATTGTGATCATATAGTTCATAATTGTAACCAGTGATATCCCTGTTTCCTTTGCAGCAACTTTTGCCTAATTTAATTCTTCAAAAGATAGCTGTCAATAGAACCATGTAATATGTTCAATTCAATTTTAACTCAATTTTATTTGGTAACCTAAAAAAAACACGAGAAAATGACAAACAACAGGTTTTCATAAATGGTTACATAAGGGAACCTAAAGGGGTCACAACTTCCGCTAACCAGGGGCCCTATGTACAATTTATAAACTGGTGATGGGTTATTAATAACATTCACAAATCAGGTAAGTAAAAACAGATAGAAGTTAATTTTAACTAGTGCTCTAACTAAGGGCTCATTGCATGCACTGAATAGACACAAACATTCAATGCTTAGAGGTGTCTTCAAGCAAGTAGAGGCGGGAGTTTATTTTAAAATAATTTGGCTCAATATATAATACATAACTCTGCCTTGTGGTTCTAATAATATTAATAACCCCATCTTATGTAATCCACATACTTTCATATGACAACTCAAAACCCTCATACACCACTAAGCGACCTTTACAGTAACATTACATCACTACTTAAATAACCAGGTAAAAGTTTGAGTTACAACAACATTGATCGCTTACTTGGACACATTGCCTACGATGAGTTTTTTAACGATTTTGAAGCGGTCACCCCTGCATTGCTCAATAGGCACAATCCCCTCTGGCTGACTTCGGTTCACCTAACAACCACAAAACCAAACAATGACTTAACAAAATATGTTCAAAACTCAGGCCATTATAAGTGTCTCAAGCTTCAGGCCAAGGTCAAGTCATCGTAAGTGAATCCAAAGGCCAAAGTCGAGGGCAGATTTAGTCACTGCTTGTCCAGTCAACCCTCAACATCCAAATTACAAAATGCATGAAAAAAGTTGATGAAACACAATCCACTCAGATATTTTCTAGCTAACAGGGCATCTGAATTGAGTGAATTCTTCTTCATTAAGTTTGATATAATTATTTATTAATCAATTACTAATCATACTTTGGTGCACAAACATATAATAAACACTGTTGAATAACACACACACACGTCTTGACCCCTTGACAACAAGCTGTACTGGTTTCCCATACATTTTAGTACATGCTCATCATGAAAGGGTTAAATGTCTCTGAAAAACCTTTTCTTAAACAAACAGATGCACACATCTCACTTATGGCACAATGGCAGCTGACAATGACAATAGGTCAACATTGTGCTACTGGTTGCAAATGGTAGTTGACAATGGTAATGGGTCTAAGTTGTGCCATTGGAGGCATGTGGCAGCTGACATGGCTGTAATCAACACACATGAGTATAAACGGAACAACTGTAATTATTTGATGCCACCTTAAAAACAAGCTCAAAAGAGCTAATTGAAGTCGGATAGAAATTAAGAACCACAAGACTAGAAGAGGAAGGTTTCCAATTTAGAGCTAAACACAGTATCCACAAAGAGTTGTGAAAATGTGAGTCAAAGAAATCCAGCCCAAAACAAACCAGGAAGAAAACTTTCAAAGTAAACACTCACAGCCAGAGGTGTGCTCATCATAATCAAGCGTGACAACTGACAAGCCATCGAAGACATCACTGAAGACAGTAAGATGTACAAACATGGCAAAACAAAACAAATACCTGAGAGTTTGCTGAAGCCTTTGACTGGCCTGTCTGTTTCAACCGACTTTTATCCTCAATCAATCGTGATTCGACACTGCGCGAAGAAGCGAAGGCCGCCAACGAGGGTCGGCCGTGCGTGGATCGAGATGAACAAATCGTCTTCCCGATAAATTTCTTGACGGCAGGATGTATCACTGTTGACTGTGACTCAGACAGCGTAGGGGCAGAGGACTGCTCAGCAAAACACATGTCAAATCATCGCTTTACATACATATCTGCACAATTATGTAGCTCCTTTTCTTACCCATCGAAAGCACAGTGCTGAAAAAATAACATAACGTACTATAACATAACAAGGGCCATTAAATAGTTCACTGGACATGAAATCTGTGTTAGAACCACTGCCAAATCCAAATCTCTCTACAACTAAACCTTTATCCAAATAACAATTCCATTCAGTGATGCATCCATTCTCTGCATATTTGCAATAATGGCAGACCTTCAAGTTTAAAATAAATAACCATGCAATTTATCATTAAATCTGTTTAATTTCTCATCACAAAGTCTCAGTAAACAGAGAATTCGAAGCAGGGATAGTCATTCATGAAACACAAAGAGAGATTGCTTACAGAGGGTCCTGCTGTAGGAAGAACTCTGCTGTAGTGCTGAGCCACGATACAAGCACGCAGCCGATCCAAGACTCTCCTTCCTTCATTAATCCTCTACAAGAGGCAACAAACACCACAGTCAACTCAGTGAAATGGCGATCCATTCAAATCAGTGTTTCCCAAACTATTGGTTGCGACCCAAAAGTGGGTCGTGGCGTCTTGTCAGGTGGGTCGCTATGCTTAAAAAATTAAACTGCTTTCTTGACCTTCCTTGTTGTATTGTCACTGTAGTATACTTCAATGAGTAGAGTCTAGTCTAGCCTCTTCATTATATCGAGTATATGCAGTGCAAGCATTGCAAATTGACATTGAAATGCTAATTAAATTTCAACACAATATTTTTCGCCTTTGTGAGGTGGGTCGTGGGCATTCATAGATTTTCTGAAGTGGGTCCTCCGACCAAAAAGTTTGAAAAGGACTGATTTAAGTAACTAAAGATTTCAAGTTCCCAGAAACTCATCTCCTTTTAACCAACATGCAGTCACTCGTACTTGTTCTGCCCTCAAAGCACAGCGCAACACAGTGGTACATGGTAACACGTTTGCCAACAATCATACAGTTGCAAATTTGCCTTGTGACCAATAATACAAGTTGGCACCAGCATAAGCTGGCAAATAAAATGCAAGTCCTGTGATGCACTTGCTATATTGGGAGCATGTTCTCCCAACCCCTTCATTGGTAGACAGCACAGTACTGGTCCCATAGGACCTCTAGATCCTACAATTGACCGACTCAAGTGCCGACATAAAAGAAATGTGCTACTACTTTTGGTCTCTGGCATGGCTGGCAACCGAGCTCTTCGTTCTTTTTCTGAAGGCGAGCGTTTGGTCGCCTTCCCCATGCTTGCACCTCAAATGGGCAGCATCACGTCGCTTGAAGATTTCGCTATATATAGCAGTACTTGCAATAAATTCTCAACACAAAACGAATCCAAAGTGTTTTGAATCAGATGAAGTCAGGCAAACCCACAGCATGAATGCCCTAAATCTTAAATACCTTATCAATTAAATCAATTTCAGCCTCCTTGTTGCACAGTTCTCTCGCAAATTCTCTTCGGATGATTGTCTCAATCTTCTTTATAGTAGCCTCTTTAGCTGCAAAATAACGGAAAACTTTCACTCCTGAGCTGTAATAATGAATTGCCTATTCACAAGATTGGGGTTCAATGCTAAGCAAGACAAAACCATTTCAAGATCATTTTCCACTACTGGCATCCAGTGAACTGTTCTTGAAACATAAGATCATGTGACAACAGGATGACTGGTCATCGGTAGAGGAAAAAACATCAGAATTATTAAGACTACAGATCTTTTTCAGGAAAATAAATATGTTAAAATAAATATACTGCTGCCCATGGTAACCTATGTCTCTCTGTCTCTCTCTCTGTTTCTGTCTCTCTCTCTATCTATCTATCTAGCTATCTCTCTCTTTGTTTCCCTCTCTCTCTCTTTGTCTCTCTATCTCTCTCTCTCTTTGTTTCCCTCTCTTTCTTTGTCTCTCTCTTTGTCTCTCTCTCTTGGTCTCTCTCTTTGTCTCTCTCTCTCTCTCTCTCTCTGTCTGTCTCTCTTTCTCTCTCTCTCTCTGTGTCTCTCTCTGTCTGTCTGTCTGTCTGTCTGTCTCTCTCTCACAGGACAGAGCATTTTGAGATGCAAAAAAATTTAATGTTAGCAATTTTGAAAGACTCTCCTCACACATGTGTACCACTTTCGACAAAAGACCCAAACCAGTGACTTACCGTCATGCTCCAGAAGTTTCTGTCGCTTGCTTCGGTGCCCTGTGAGAAAGTCAAATTCCTGGTAGTCAGTGTCGACTTCATCCAAAGGTCGTTTCTCGCTCATTTTGCCAAATTCTATAGTCACAATATAATTCGAATTCCTTAATCAAATTAATCAAGCAGTCACAGCAATGTTTCATCCATACAACAACAAAAGCACTGGAGCCTCTTCATAAAATTTATTTTAGAGATCAACAGGGAATTCATGTTCTAGACAGCGTCATGCAGATAGTAAAGATCTGGAAGTGCACATAGTATGCAGATAGTGAAGATCTGGAAGTGCACATAGTATGCAGATGGTGAAGATCTGAAAGTGCACATAGTATGCAGATGGTGAAGATCTGGAAGTGCACATCGTATGCTGATGGTGAAGATCTGGAAGTGCACATAGTATGCAGATGGTAAAGATCTGGAAGTGCACATAGTATGCAGATGGTGAAGATCTGAAAGTGCACATCGTATGCAGATGGTAAAGATCTGGAAGTGCACATAGTATGCAGATGGTAAAGATCTGGAAGTGCACATAGTATGCAGATGGTGAGGTTGGTCGACATGTAGAGCAGTGTCGACAAAAGCTGGCCTTGAAAAGTATTCACTATTACCTGGCAATTTGTTGAATGAAAGAAAAGGACCAATAGGAGCAATGCTTGTCAATGTATGATTCAACAAAATAAACACTTTCCTAATAATAGGCCTATGGAGTCAAAACAGTGAATTCATATCAAGAGCACTATCTTCAATAATTGGTCATAATGATTTGGATCTTTTCAATTTGTGGTCATAATGATCTGGCTCTTTCAATAATTGGTCATAATGATGTGGATCTTTTCAATATGCAGTCATAATGATTTGGATCTTTTCAATATGTGGTCATAATGATTTGGATCTTTTCAAGATGTGGTCATAATGACATGGATCTTTTCAATATGTGGTCATAATGACATGGATCTTTTCAATATGTGGTCATAATTATCTGGATCGTTTCAATATGTGGTCATAATGATCTGGCTCTTTCAATATGTGGTCATAATGATCTGGCTCTTTCAATATGTGGTCATAATGATCTGGATCGTTTCAATATGAGGTCAAAATGATTTGGATCTTTTCAGTATGTAGTCATAATGATTTGGACTTCATTTGACTTTGGCATGAGAAATGTGTACTAGGCCAAGAGGAAATCAGTGCCTGTGTGCATTACTTGTTTTGGTGACTTTCAAGTGTTTGAAGCATCATGGATAAGGTCTCTCAGTGAAGATGGAAGTCAAGCAACAGCCAAAGCATTCTTAGTAATTACACTTTATTACAGTCGTATTCAGTAAGTGTGATTTCGACATTTATGGCTTAATTGGACAGTAAGACTTTACAGTTTCAGTTCAGGCCTTAATATCGTTGTATTATTTACTTCTGCTTAAGCTATCGCTGTGTTACAATAATGTTTCCTTAGTTGCCATTTGTCTGCGAAAGCTACAGAATCGCAACTTAGTCGGAAGTCAGCAACGCATCCGGTGATAGGTGGTGCCGGGTCTTTAAAGATGGCTTCACTTGTCGTTAGATAGCAATCCATCGTAATCTCCGTTATAATCTCAACATCCACCATTTTATTTATAAACATAATCTGTTAAATAGATCAGCCAATTTCTAAATGTATTTATTTTACGGATGTTATATTTGTAGCCTGCAAAATACTTATATCAAAATCCAACGTGACATCGTTAGTTTCACCATAAAAATATCGACAAAAAACAGTCAATCTAGCCCATTGACATGCCATCTGTAGCACACAAACAACCTCATATATTAAAAAGCAACTGTTGAGATAAAATCAACAACTATTTTTGCGATTAATCAAAAATATATAATTATTTTAATAAATAAACCCGAACCGTTATAAGACTTGTTATCGCCCAATATGGTACGCGGTCTGTGTCAAAATGGCCGAATTAGTAAGTATGTACTGTAAAATATAATATCGCTATTTTGAGCCACTACCTTTAGACTTCGTCGAAAAGGATCTTTATTCGCCGGAACTAAATTTTGAAAACTGGGAAATAACCGAAGGTCTGAATAAATTTTGGTGTTATGACTTGTAATCAGGTATTCGGCTATATCGGCCAGGAGAAATCAGTAGATAGATCACCATGCTAATAATCATTTTATTATTCATTCACTCATTACGAAGATTTAATTAGCGCCTGTCGTAGGTTACTTTTCAGGAGCACTCCCGACCCCAGCAAGGCTGAAATGGACAGCTGTAATTAAGGCGAGTATGAACTGTCACAGTTGATCCAGAGGTGATACTGCACAAAGCAGGTAGGTCTACTTTCAATCATTTCAATAGAAGATTGTTGCACTAACAATTATAATTGTCATAGCTATTTCTAATCATGATGCAATGTTAACATATTTATTTTCCTGAAAAAGATCTGTCGACTTTGATTCCTTCTGGGCAAACACAATCGACGTTGTGTCTATAAATGGGCTACATCGCTGATTGGGAATCGGTGACTCACAGAGCTGCAGAATTCGATTAAAAACAAGGTTGTAGGACTTTTATAAAATAAAAAACTTCACAAGTCAACATTTCATGTTTTAAAGGCTGTTTAATTTACAAATCAAAAGTCATAAATTTAGCCTGCCCTAGTGTCGGTTTTATAGTTAAGCTTATTGGTTCACTGTAGACTCTGTCGTTTGTAAGATACAATTAATGTATCGAAGGTTTTAATAAATGCCCTAGCTGTATACGTACGGCAAAAACCTGACATACAGAAACAAACAAAAACTTGTTTAAACCCGAAAACTCTTCTTTAAAATTCTAGCTCTCACAGCCCTGGCTAGATGGGGTTCAAGTCACACCCAGATCAATTACTGAAATACTGGACATAGGAACCTTGAACAAAATGGAGAAGTCCTTTACTCGCAGCTGATCAGCGCCATCATTTATCCGTGCTCTGTCGTTTGGTCGTGGTCACGGTGTAAGATAAGCATGGTGTGTGCACTCCTTATGCTTGCCATATTGCGTTTATGGCTAAGCTTATTAATTCGACAGGCGGCGCTGCGATCATTGCACGATTATGGCCGCGCGTAGTGTTGTATAGCAGAATAAGCATTGTAAGTGAATTTATATTATCTACGTATTGACAATGAATCGATATTGAATTGATATTTGCGTACCAAAATATCATCGTTCACTTTAGTTTATTGCTCCTTCCAACGATTAATTGTTATATTCCTACAGGCTGTTGTCTATTTCAAATTTGATGAAGACTGGAAGACGTGCCAGCGTATGCTCAGCTCCACTGACCATTCTAGGCCTACTAACAATTCAGTCATTTAAGCCGCAACATGTATATCTTACGCCACGGTCGTGAGCACTTCTGAACTTTGAACGGAAGGCAAATAATTCAAATAAAGATGTTTTACACTGTATTGTTAATTTGTTACACCGTTGTTCATGTTTGCTATATCGATCCAGCCTCTGCTTAGGTTGTACTGAGAGAGGCGCTTTATAAATCCGTAAATAGAATAGAATAGAATAGTAATTTTATCCGTTTTATACGGTTTTATATTATTCACAATCGACACAGCAAATTTCATTCATTGCGAAAATATTCCTCTAATAGAACGTTCGCCTATTTGATTGAAGTGCTCAGCGACACCTAGCGAGTAGACTTGGACGATTAGTGACTTCACTAATTGCGATTAGTTAGCGCCAGCTGATCGATTAGTTCAATTAGCCGGTTTTCGATTAGCTCGATTAGTTCAATTAGTACGATTGGCTCGATTAATTCGATTGATAGGCCTAATATCACAACTCGTGATATTGACTCAGTGCATTAGTGTTAATTAGTGCTCTGTTAATTAGGCCTACAGTTAAATGCTGTAGCCTACGTAGACTAATCATGGAAGTACCATTGCATCTCATTTATGACGCGGATAACATAATAATCATTAATTTTGTCTACGTTTCAGTACTCTTTGCAAATCATAATGTATACCATCATGCGGCCATGCATGGCTGCAGACATTTTTATTCTACTCCTGTTCCGGGAACTGTAGGTTATTGTAGGCTAAATGCACTGAAGTCTGTCACTTTTAAATTAAATGATAATAATAATTATTATAATAATAACAATTATTATTATTATTAATTATTATTTTTATTATTATTGTCAGTGCTTTTCTTCTACAGAAAAAGGTGCTGGAACGCATGGAAAAGATGTCAGAACGCATCCGTAGGTCTTATTATCGAAAGAGATGGCGCTAAAATTAACTACCAAATAAAATTAATTTGACAGAACACAATGATCACAATCTTACTTATTCGTTTTAGATTCTAAAAATTGAAAGTGTAAAGTTTTATTTCAAATGCCAGAGTTTTTGCACAATTACCATTTTTATTATCTATTTATTGGAAAAAAGTGCCAGAACGCCGTTCCGGCGTGTTCCGCCAGAAAAAAGCACTGATTATTGTCATTATTATTATCATCGTCATCGTCATCATCATCACCGTCGTCGTCGTCGTCATCATCATCATCATCATCATTTAACGAACAAACGCTGTTAAAGTGTGGAAATGCATAAACGGAATTGTGTATAGACACTGATGCGTACAAAGTACATACCCACCTGACCGACTGTGCAAACGATTGTCAACTCTATACCTGCTACATGTATCTCCCAATCCGTCCATTCGTAAAAGAAGAAGAGGCGTGGCAGACAGAAATCATGTGCACATGTACAGCATTCGTAGGTCGGGCACTAACGTGTGTCGCTCCTGGCGACAGAACAAACTTTCCTTGGGAAGTCTTGAAACAGGGTTTTGCCCCTGGATACTTGTAGAGAGATAGACAGACATACAGACATACATACAGACTGACAGATAGACAAATAGACAGACAGATAGACGGACGGACAGACAGACTGTACTCACAGAAAGGGGCACTCAGAAATAGAGGAGGGTAAAATATTGGCGCTTCACATTTTTATTTTGCTTTTTTGTTCCCCGCACTTCCAAATCGCAGCCGGCGACACTTTACGCGGGGTGGGGTAGGAGAAACGCCCGTCCTGCAGTTCCACCACCTCCACAGTTACAAATTTACCACTGTGTGGCACCCATCCAAACGTAGGCCTACAGTCGTGGTATTCAATCCGTCTACAAAATAATGGTATCGCAAAAATGCACCCCCTCGTATTACAGCACCGGAAACGTAAAGCTACGGAAACGTGCTTACCACAATAATTTACATAGGGCCCACATATGCAAGAGACTCGATAAGACTGCATTTACTAAAGCACTTTCGCGCAAAGATCATCTTTCAAGCATAGAAGAACTATATAATCATATCCTAGATGTGCACATGAATGTTACTGCTGGCCTAAAATCAAGTTTAAAAGCCGTCTCCTGAACGAAGAAAAGAACCGGAGCAATAACATGTTAAACGTAGGTAGTAGTGCATTCGTCATGAAAAAGGCGGTACATAAGCTGCCAAGCCAAATGCAATAAAATACATCGTATACGGCTGTATACAGGTTGTCATCTGGCTTGCAAATGTATTCAACAACGTACTTGATATGATCACCGCCATTGACCAACTATCACTGACCAACCATCACTGACCAACCATATTGTGACCGATCAACTATAACTGGCCAGCCATAATTAGGCCTATTGTGACTGACCATTGACCAACCATATCATAACTGACCAACCATCATTCACATTTTGCCCAGAGAGTGCGGTAACTGCTACGGCACACTTTTCATGACTAGTATGTCGGCACGACCACAGAGAATGACGATTCATATCCGGATCTAGAAACGTTCCACTTGCGGTTCAGTCTTCAACGACAACTGGCTCGAAACCGGGTTCAGATTCTGTTCGACTGGTTCCTGAGCAGCAGGCGTTAGTTCAAGATCACCAAGTGCGGTCAGGTTTTCCAGCAGATACTGGAGTCGTCGGAACTCGGATGTTAGATCCTGTGCCTCCATCTGGGCCTTCGAGAGGATGCTTTGATCGTCGTTAGTCCTATCTGCTTTGTTAGCTTCACCGGCGCCATTTTCCACCACGCGTCCCACTTCCTTTTCCAGGTCGTTGGCGACTTCCTGTGCAGACGTGACTGTGGGTACAACGAGTGTCCTTAGCGTGGGTAGGCTGTTCCGGACGGAGGCGCTGCTATCCGAATCATCGGATATCGGGATGAATTC
The DNA here is from genome assembly GCA_959347315.1 of Bimastos eiseni. Lineage (NCBI taxonomy): Eukaryota > Metazoa > Annelida > Clitellata > Crassiclitellata > Lumbricidae > Bimastos > Bimastos eiseni. Next base: position 14,075,402 of record OY365821.1, on the reverse strand, counting down.
CTGATCTGGCATCACGGATTCCGTGAACGTCTTCTTCATGATGACGATTGTCTCCATGTCACCGGTGGCTTCTCCATCACCGGTTCCTCCACCACCTGTTCCTCTATCACCCGTCTCCAAGGGTGCACCGTCGTCTTCTTCCTCCCAAGGTGTCGGTGGTGGGGCGTCGCGAAGTATCTCTGAGATCTCGGAGTCAGATTCAATCGAATATCGCGTTCTGGTCATTGCCGACCTTTGTGTTGACCCCAGTGATGACCCTGCTGATGACCCTGCTGACCTTGGTGGCTCCTTCACAGATGTCTCTATTACAGAAACCTTTGCTTCTTGTCTCACTATTATCTCTCCAGTTCGTTTCGTATCTGGTCCAGGTTCTGCCGGCGTCGCCTTGTTCACTTCCGGGTTAATATTTGCAACTTCCGGTCCGTTTCTTGCAACTACCAGCTCTGCGTTAGCATCATCCGGTTCAGTTCTGATCAATTCTGTCTCTGGTTTGACGGATTCCGGTTGCGTGGTTACAGCTCCTGGTTCAGTCTCAGCAACTCTCGGCTGATCTTTCTCCACTGCCGTCTCGTTCACTTTTGCTTTAGCTATTTCCGTTTTAACCGCCTCCGCCTTCACCACTTTCGTTTTAACCAATTCCGCTTTTCCTACCTCCGTTTCATCCATTTTGATTTTGACTACTTCAGTTTGAGACACTTCCTGTTTGGCTACATCTGCTCTAGTCTTTTCCGTTGCAACAACTTCCGTTTTATTCACTTCCGATGTAGCTACTTCCGTTTTATTCACTTCCGATATAGCTAATTCCGTTTGATTCGTTTTCGATGTAGCTACACCTGTATTATTCACTTTCGTTGTAGCTACTTCCGTTTTATTCTGTTCCGTTGTAGCTACATCCGCTATGACATGTCCAGTTTGACAGCTTTTCTCTTTATCCTCTTTTTCCACCGTTGAAATGACGTCAGACCCAGGAATGGCTTTTACAATATCTACTTCTTGCTTTCCTACAGCTTCCTCCTTTCCTCCATTCAAACCTGGAGCGTCCATATCCATCGCTGAGGTGAAACTGAAATGTTCTTCCAAATAATAGTCTATTTCTTTGTCGTTCGTAGCAAACTTTACAGTTAGAAATCGTCCGCTATGCTCCACTGCAATACCATTATCTCGAACAGACTGCTAGCTGTAGGCCTATACAGACTACAGAAGATGTTCTGCCTCTGACCTAGATCTCTGTTATTTTCTAAGGGATGTTCAGCTGAAAATCGTCAATTTTCCAGGAGAATTTCCAGCGCCAATTGAAAAACTTGACTATGTTCTGGAAAGTTTTGATTTTGACCTTTTCTTGTTGGCGCTACTACTGTTGCTTGCTGTGTTTCTTACCCGAAGGTGCGTACAAGCGCAGTCCACAGACCCCAACATTCACAGTAACACAATTTGTCCAAGAGAGACCTAAAAGGAATTAATCATACATTTCTTATAATAGAATCCAAAGAATGCTACATACTGATTATGAAAGCTCAATGACACGTTTCGTGTTACGATGGACGCAAAAGGAATGTACATGTGTCATATAATGATGAAAACTTAAGGTATTCCCAGACTACATTCCTACTTCATCAATTTTATGTAGCATTAAAATGGTTTCAAATGCAAGTGTTGCTAGTGTTTTATTTCTTCATAACAGTTAACAAATTTAAGCTGTTAAATATGATGCTCAGCAATACTAAATAGCCTGTGGTAAAAATCAATGTCTTATAGATGTTTTAGCTATTTAACCTTTACATTTTTGCGTTTTAAAATCCATCCATTGGCATTAAACATTCCGTTTAGCTTTTATCATTAAACTGATACATTCCATTAAGAGCCCTATATAATCATCAATAACATGAAACGTTCATTTAGGCTTCTATTATTATCTATTCTGTTTCTTGTTATTGATCTGAGTAGGTTCTTAAAGAGTGCTATATAAATGCTCAGAAAGAATGAAGGAATGAATTGATGAAGCTTGAAAGAATGTTCCATGTTCAGGATAACATATCAATGAGATGTCCGTGATCTCAGCCGCATAGTGTCCGACATCGCAGCGCGTCGGGTAGGCCTGCCTCGCTCTGCGACGAGGGGTGAGCTTCTGGAAACCGAGCTTTGACCTCCCACGGTCTATCCTTTGGACAACCTTTCGATTTTACGCAGCGCTCGTGAATAAGCTGGTGCCCTGCGCTTAGCTTTCAAGTGGCGCTTTACAGATTTGGAGATTACGATTCCAGTTCCAAGGGCTCGCCTGATTATTAGGCACAATAGGCCTAAGAATAGGTAAAGTGCAATAAGCAGCGACTCTCGGTCTGGGGCTCTTAAATATGGAACGATCTCCCACTTGAGCTTGTAACCCAACCGTCAGGTTTTTACAAGTTCCTCAAGTCTTTTTTTGTGCCTGGGCTGGGACTGCTCCTGAGTAGGTTCTTGAAAGGTGCTATATGAATGCTCAGAACGAACGAATGAATGAATAATAGAATCTTAAAGGAATATTTATTGCTAATTCCCTCTTTCTGAAGATGATCATGATAATGATTTGGCCAACGACGACAATAATGGTAATGACTACGATAAATCATCATAAACCTTGATGATGATTTGATGAGGATAACAATCATATCGTCCTCATCGTTATTGCTGCTCTAGACGATAATGATGATCACAACGACGATGGTACTGTGATGATTTCATCGACAGCTACTACGATGAAGACGAACAATTTATCCACACGTAACAAGTCAGCGGGCTGCCCATTATGCATGCTTAGCTGTCTATGTCAGGATACCTGTATGTGTCAGTCCGTCTGTTTGTGTGCCTGATTTTGTTTGCGTCTGTCTGTGTCTGCCTAACGTCAGTCTATCTGTCTACTTGTGAGTCAGTCTGTCTGCAATGGTCGGTTCCTCTGTTTACGTCATAGTGAAGCACCCTACGCATTCAGTATGTATACCTTTTGGCAACGGTCTAACTCTCTCGCAAACACGTAAACCCAAGTCTCTCCGTTAGTCATATCACAGAAGCCATGAATCGAAGTTGAAACATAGCGTCAGTAAACTTACGTGCTTCGATCCACGTTTAGATAGTACGCTTTTGCTGCAAAGATCCTATTTCGAGTTGCTCACTCTCATGAGGCAGAACTGATAACGAGTTCTTGCAGAGTGGAGTCGAGTCACTCACTGTACGTCCTCTGCGAATGTCTGCAGCGTGGGCTGACTTAGGCTGCTGCTGCTGCCCTGCTGACCACGCCTGCCTAATGGAAGGGGTTGGTCTACCGGCATTCGTCAATATGGTGCAGCGTAGGTGCAGAAGATGCACACACATTTGAAAGAGAGACAGACAGACAGACAGACAGACAGACAGAGACAGAGAAAACTAGAGAGTGAGAATCGCACTCATATGTTTGGTCAACGTTGACCAGCGTTGGGCCGGTATTGGACAATGTTGGGCCAGCGCATTTCAAAACATACTGTCTGGGGCGTGAGTAAGACCCATACATGCACCTACAGAGACAGAGACATGTGTTCTAGCAACTTCTCGAACCACCTATGCTAGCCAACTGAACACTTGTAAGAGGTTATCATCATTCGTCTGCGTAATACAAGCTGTCTCCTCCTATGGACCGCCGTTCAGTCATAATAGTCATTTATGTCTATTTCCTGGCGGAACAACGCGAGAATGGTGGGATATTGATTGCGCTAAAGCCACTATTTAGAGATTTTGGCCCATACGCGCGCACGCACAGTAACTCATGTATACAACACAGTAAAAATGAACTTTGATATTGCTCTTCTTCCAACATTTTTTGCTCATAAGTGCTCACACGCATCGACGGTGCAACTGCAGAGCAATTTTGTGCGAAGGACTTGCTCAAAGTCCCTGCACAGTGACATGACGCCTCGGACGAGGGTCGAACGCGCATACTCAGCGCACACTGAGCGTTGAGGGTCGACCGCTCTAACCAATCGGCCACCGTGCCACACGTATAAAAAATCATATATACGTACACATATTGAACCTGTGCCTTGTGTGTGTTGTATTTTGTGCCTACAGTAGGAAATGTGTGTAATAAATGTGCCGAAGTTCGTGTGTGCCTTCCCTTGTTGCCCATTTACTTAATTTTCCTGATCCACTACCCACCCAAACCATTTCCGAAATCAATTGACACTCCCACCCATAAACCCATGACCCATTACTGTACATACATTTCTCAGGTTCCAATCGTTTTGTACTGTGCTACTGTTCAAATATTCTGTGCATGATTGAATGATTCAATGTCGATGAGCAACATGGACAATTTGGAAATAATTTTTATTAGAAGGTTCCAGTGTCTTGGACGAAAATAAAGCCTAACATTGAAACAATAACATTCTTTAAGACTTGAACCAAACTAAAATCTGTAATTCGCTAATACAGAGTCGGATGTGCGGCTTCCCATACTGATCACGTGTTGCAAAGTTGCTCGAATATGATCGCTGCTCAAGACCAAAATAGTTTCTACTCTGTCAGGCAATCCCTCCCTCTGCATGTCTGTCTTCTCGTCCGTCCGTCTGTCTGTCTGAGTACATTCATGAATGTACGTAAGGGCTAATGTACAGATGTATGTAAGTATGCATCTACGTGTGTATAATATATATGTATGTATATATATATAATTAATATATATAATGTGTATTATATATAATAGGCCTACAATGTATACAAGTATGTATGTATTTGGCATTTGTGTATGCATGGACTGTATGAATGTAGATGCCAGAGTTATCGTGACAAAGGTATTGGCATACAATTCGATTTGAAAACATAGGTTTTTAACTTTTCTGCTTAATGCTTTTAAATGTCGAAATTTCAGAATTTTTATATTCTCTTCTGTCTATGACAAGCTAGCCACTATATCCCAGCCTCGTTCTGGATTACGGTATATTTTGAACTCAGATGGTAATCCACCTCGCCTCTGAAATGACTTCAGAATAGATCTACCAGATCGTGCTCCGAGTGAGGCCATAGCTCAATAACTAACTGGCCTGATTTGCATATTTAGATTAGCTCAGCCTACAGAGGTGAGAATGCAAAGGACGTGCGGTTATTACATCGAATATCGGCGAATTGTGCAATTTGAAACTATAAATTTTCAAATATCAGAATGTAAAATAAACTGTGTGATCAAACTAGTCACGCAGATTCCCTATTGCCAGAGCGTTCCGTCCTCGAGCCTTTGTTGGTACGCACAGAAAATTGTTCCGCTCTACAGCTAAGATGACATAACATTTAGCATGACTATACAAAACTGCGTCTGACAGTATTCTCCTTTCAAAAGTTCATTTTCATACCGATACAGATTATTTTAAAAGACGCACTTTACAGCCATTCGCTCGTGAATAAGATGGTGCTTTGCACTTAGGCATAAAGATGAGCGCTTTAGAATTCTGGGACTAGAGTTTACGATTACGCTAGCATAACTGGATTCATTAAATCAACGCTTGAATGAGTGAATAAATGAGTGGCAGACAAGTGAATAAGCGGTTGATTAATGGCTGAATGATGAAATGACTAAACAAATAAAAATCTCTCTGAGAAACAAGCTAATAAGCGAGTGAATGAAATTAATGAACATACGACTGATTTTAAAAACCCTATAATACGAATTAATAAATAATTTGTGAATCAGTTAACCAACAACTGAATAAATTAGTGAATGGATAAACGAATGATTAAACGAATGAATAGGTGACTCAATGAATGAATAAAGCAGTGAAGAAGTTAAAGAAATAATAAGTGAATGAATGAATTATTGAATTAATAAGTGAATGAATGAATTAGTGAATGAATGAATAAATGAATGAATGGATTAATTAATTAATTAATTCATTCATTAATGCATAAGTGAAAGGCTCAGTCTGACTGAATGAATGAGTGAATAAACGAATGAACGAGAATCGTGAATTCATTTTCTCGTAGGAGTTTTTTGCCAACGCGGTTGAAAAGTGAAAAGATCTTTTCTATGACAATAATTTTAAGTTCCGTATCTGACAGGAACTCCTCGCTTCCTACGCATTCGCTAGTAGGCGATTCACAGACAACGCTTCTAGCAAACAAAGTTTTGTTGAGTAAACACAACTACGCGAGTTGAGAGAAATTGCTTATATAGTACAACGAGGCTAAAAATCAAGAAGACGCCAGCACTTTGATTATCATCATAGTTTTTATGGTTCCTATGTTGCGCTCTTTTAGCCTTCTTCTTACATAATATGCTTGCAACAGTGCTTTTATCTGGTGGAACGCG
>OY365821.1:13749098-14066598 GCA_959347315.1 Bimastos eiseni | reverse complement strand
AGAGGAACCGATGTTGCTTGACAATGCGTGCGTGTACAGTGCTTTTTGACTGCAGATCCTATCTATATAAGTTGAACCTGATGGAAATTCCCATAACAGTGGGATGGTTCTTGAGGGAGGATCACAAAATGTGCAGAGTCTCCTTCCTGACCCAAGGTGAGAAAGTAATTGAAGTTTAGACTAGGTAATAGATAAACGTCATTTGGAATTTACGAGCGAAGAGCGCAAGAACGACTTATTCAATTGTTGCATCTATATCTATACTTGACCTGGCACTCGGTTTACTACGATTTCTCTTCAAAGTTATCATCAACATAGATGATGAATGGCGTCATGATCATGGGAATCTCAAGACGAGATCAGGAATGAGGTCTTTGTAAGAACAGATTAAAGTTCAAGAATTATGCAATCCTATAGAAAGTAGAAACCGTAAGTTGACGCCTCACACCAGATACATGATTACGTGGTATAGGAATTTTAAGATTAGATTAAGATTCGATCGCAGGTCAAGAATTATGCAATCCTAGAAGTAACCTTCTGACCGGATCTGGTTAAGAGTTTTTATTAATTTAAACTATAAACTATAAAAGATAGAAGTTGTCAATAGTTTAATTCAGTGCAAAACAGTTATAATGTTAACAGCAATCATCAATCAGAAGTATACAAAAGACCCGTATGAAATAAATGAAAGACCTTAGTACAAACTAGAATACATATACCATACAGTCAAGCATGCATATAATATTATTTATTTTGCATCTTCTTATATATATATCCGCTTATATACATCCGCTTGTATGTAGGCCTATATATAAATTATTATATATATATATATATGTTACAGTCAATGTGTACAACTAGTCATTGCATACAATGACTAACATTTTTAGCGAGTTTACACAATGACTGCTTTGGTCAGGCTAGAATCAAAATGCGGCGGTCAAGGTTTTGTTAAATGTAACTGTTCTGGAGCTAACAGCTGTTCATCTAACAGATGCAAATGCTTCAAAGCTAAAGGAATGTGCAACAGCAGGTGCCATACTTCTCTGTCGTGTGATAATAAAAGTTGACAAAATGGAATTTGGAACTTTATTTTTTAAGCGCATTTATATATCTGTTCTATTTGTTATAATTATATGTCTTATTTGGTAACATTTATGATTTTCAATAAACACATTTATATGTCCTACCTTGCATCAGTCAAAGTGTACAATAACAACCATCAATTTCCAGTCAATGTGTGAAATCGCTGGTTTTATTAGTCATTGTATACAATGCCTGACAAAAGCAGTCATTGTGTGAACTCGCTAAAAATGTTAGTCATTGTATGCAATGACTGGTTGCACACATTGACTGTAACACACACACACACACACACACACATATATATATATATATATATATATATATATATGCGTGTGTATATACATATACATACATATACAAGTGCAATAGTTTTTGCATCGCACCAACACGTGTATTAATCACCGAAGAACTTTAAATGCAATAAGTTATTCACAATGTTGTTAGCGCTATTTACACGAAACCAGTGATTATTACGTAACCCCAGCACATGGCCATTGGCCGCTTAACCAGAAAACGTTGCAGGTATATATCTTACAAATTTTTATCGAGAAGAATAAAGACCGTCGGCCTGATAGTAATCTCCAAACTTCTAAAGCGCCACTGAAAGCCAAAGCGTAGGGCGCCAGTTTATTCGCGAGCGTGATATGAGCAGAAGGAGCTGATTCTTGTGCTGCGATATGGTACACGATTCGATTCCTGCCTCCTCTGAAAACCTTCTCCCCAAAGAGTACATCCGCTGACTTCGTTTCGACTAAGGAAACAGCGATGAGATTTTTGCCTGACTGAACGGACTACACCCACCACAGTCGGAAGACGTGGAGGTGGTCACACGTGGAACACACTGAGTATGTATACAGGAGGTTCGAAAATACTGCCATGGTTTGTGCGTTTAAACAATCATTCTAAATATTAGTTCGTGTCAATGACTCTTAAATGTCGCGTAAATGTATAGCCAGGCGAAGACTGGACGCTGTTCATTTATCCTAACTGCAGTTAGATGCTTTTCTAAGACATCTAACTTTGAAACGCTTGAATCAATTTTAGACAAGCACTCAATTACTCTAAACACATCTGCATTAACAGCAGGCAGTATAATGTTTGAATCAATTCCAACCTACGTTGTGTTCAAAACATGTCTTCAGATTCGCTGCTGCTGCTTAATTCTATCCTGAAAACCGCTAAAAGAATGTATCAAGACGCGCATAGTAAATCGGTCAGTCATAACTCATTCATGTAGCTCCTTAATGGAACCTCTCGTAAAGGCACTCTAAATATAAACACTTCTGGATTCGTCATGGAAAAGCGTATAGTTTGTATTTCATCAGAATTAATCTTACAGTGGGCTAATCTTCTTTGTAAACAGTCGACAGCTATAAATTTTACTTCTATAGGGCACATTTCACTTCAAATTAGTCTTCTGCAGAAAACTTAGTTTATCATAATTATAAATACATCATACGACGTCTCTCTCCGCTTCATTCATGAGCTGCCGCTGCCCTGCAGGATGAGTGGGCAGACGCATTATAAACATCTTTCTGACTCGAAGTTTCAACGTTCGAAGCTTTCACGTAGGCGACACTAAAAAAGCTCTTGAAGGTTAGAATATCAACAGATCCACGTATAGAACTACTCCTCTGTAGTCAGAGAATCCGGCAAAACGGAAGACGTCAACTTCAGACTAAAGTTTTCTGATGCCCATGAAGCAAGTGTCTGCGCCATTTTTTGAAAAAATCCAGATGGAAACATGAATCTGAGAACAACATCCGTTTGATCTACACGATATATGCTATTCACGATAATATACGTCTTCAGCTGTTGCAGTATAAAAGTCCAAGCGACTGAAGACAGTCGGGTAAATCGCAATCGTTCGTATTGACAAACTTTGGCGATGTGAGATACTGAACTAAACCGATATAATAATTTTGCATGTATACGTTCAATCCGCTATGTATCCGCAGTGAGACGGTCATGGAGAAACGATCGCTCCACGAGAATCACGTGTTCCCCTCTCCTGCTTGTTTCTATAGCGCTCGACAAAACGAGTAGGCCTTTAATAGAGGAGCTCAGGTGTTGGAAAGCATTTACTTGCGTTGGTTGAGACGTGGCAACCCAGGATTGAACGCATAATTATAATGCATAATTATAATGCATAATTATAATGCATAATTATAATGTCCGACGTAACTTCTATCGCTGACGACGTTCGTTCAAGAAAATAAGATAGAAGTTGCGAGTATAGTCCTGCAGGGCTGCTAGCGACGAGACAACATGGTATACAGTGCACAGGGAAAAGTGTCATTCTATGCGCCATTGGAACTGAATTCCCTTTAAAAGTTGTCGTCCACGACTCGGAAAAACTTATCGAAATAAAAGGCTAACAATCCATATCCACTTTTATTCCGAGAATGAAGACGTTGAATGCAGGCAAGCATGCACGAAATGTCTTGAAGCACATGTTGCTTCGATAATGGCATGAATGACAATCTGTTAAGCCTTCGTATCCATCAAGTAAGAGTTCGTTCACGAATGGTCATGCATTTCATCACGTATCCACAAGTGACGCTCACTTGTTCACTTGTTGCGTTTTGTAACGTCATTTCATTTTCAAAATCATTTTGTAACGTATGTCTATTAGACATTGTGTGTATGACGCGCAGCGTGTGAGACCTTTGTGCGCAACATTGACCAATTCCATCCACGATTTTGTTGTGGAACAAATGGAAAATCTCCTTCATCTCTCATATTTTCGCACCGCTGACCATGGACCCGATTACACTAGTCAACGAATTCAGATTTCTGAATCTGGCACAATGGAAGTGCACTTCGGATAATCGTTTCGATTTGTTGGAATACGTCCGGTTTCATGGCGAATCGATAGGTCTTGTAGAAACTCCGTTTCGGTCCCATGGAATTTCGTTCCGGTTCCGAAAATCTTGGGCTGCCGGAAATTCGTTCCGGTTTGTTGGAGACCCGTTCCGATTTGTTGGAAATCCGTTTGGGCTGTCGGAAATCCGCTCGGGTTCGTTAGAAACCCGCTCCGGTTCATTGGGAATCCGATTAAGCTGTCGGATATCCGATCCGGTTAGTTGGAGATCCGGTTTGCATAGCGAAAGCTGGTACGCATGTCGCCTGGAGGTCGTTAGCCGAAGACGACGACGTTGTGTTTCCGGTGATATAGCCATCTGGTGTTCTAACTCTGGCTTCCTGTGACGTTGTACCTTCCTGCGCTCCTCTTGAAGCAATCGCATCCGACGGTCACCTTGTAGTCGGCGAAGGTCCACGCCTCTTCGTAGGTGGAGTTGAGAGCGATCGCCGGAACCGGAAAGCAGGCAGCGTCGACCCTTTTCAGCACTTTGATGACGTACTTCCGGGGCGTGCATTCGTATAGCGCCATCATGCACATGGTTTGCTTGCACCTTCCGGTCAGAACGTACGGCGGAAAGACTCCGTCATCCATCTTCTTCCACTTGGACTCCATCCGACACTGCCACGGTTCCTTGGCTGCGGTCTTCTTCGACGTCTGTCGCTTCTCGGTTCGGCGCCTCTGCCTGGCCTGCTGCTGAGCCAGCCTCAACCCCTTCCTCCTCTTCTTCCTTCTTCGATCCTCAGCCTCCTCATCCCCCTCCTCGGATGCCAACCTCATCGGATTGAGCTTGTTCCGCTTTGGCACTACTTCATCGTTCCGGATGCTCTCTGCGTTCGTCACGCTCCGTTTCCTCCTTCCTCTTTCGTCGGCGGTTTCAACGGGCATCGCAGCCAAGCGCGTCCGGCTGTCGTAGTCCGTCGACTCGAGGTTCAGCCGCAGCCAGAGACCGTCGTGCTGGACCGGACGACAGTCGGGCGACGACGCCGCCGGTTCACCAAAGACATCGACGGAGGACCGCTGACCGTCAACGGAGGACGTGCTTCGGGCTCCGACTGGACGCACGGCCACTGCGCTGACCATGGCCAGCAGAACGATGGTCAGTCGGGTGGAGACCTACAAGAAACAGAAGGGAGACAGACGCTGAATGCCTATGGAGTTGATACATTGGCTGTGAAGGCACGACGTAATTCTTACAGAATTCATTCATTTTGCCATTTATAACATAATTGCATTTTGTACGATATTTATAAGTACTAATAATAATGACAATAAAAAATTTATTGTTCAATAAAAGTTTTATATTGTATAATAATAACAGCTATTTGCGTAAAGATAACAACAACAATGATAAGACTGCAAGAACAACAAAATGTTAATAACGTGAACGGAACAATAACAATAACAAGTAAATATATAACACTGAGAAGAACAGGATTCAGGAACAGGAACGACGATCGTTATCATTTGTGTCATTATTGTTGCGAGTATCACTTATTACTCGAGTAAAAATAATCTATGGAGACGCTGCAGGAAGACGTGTACTGATAAAAAATGCGAAACTCTTCTGAAATCATTATCAGCATTATTTTCAACAGCAATCATAATAAAGAGCGGAATCACATCTTGATGAAAGTAATACGCGGAAGGAGGCACTTACTGTCTGTTTCCTATACGTTGCCCTCAACCTAGACGCAGTCTGTCGGGGCACAACCCCTCTTCTGATCACCGTTCGACCACGCTCCCTTTTCATCCAACTGAAAGACGACATGATACGGCTATGGTACGTGTTCGACGCGTAGGAGCGGACCGCAGCGTGTACAAGGCGCGGAGCAAAGCGAGAAGATGCTGCTGCTGCGACGTCTTCGTTTAAAAGCATCGTCGTACTTCCTCTGGTTGCTGCCTGCGCGACTTCCGACCGTTATATAGGAGGCGTTCATTTCGGCGTCGGATTCTCTATCTCTCTCCTTCTCTCTCTCACACACTTGCCGTCGCTGGCTGCCTGCCTGCCTGGCTGGCCCGTGTTTGTTGTCGTCTCTATCGACGACCGCGAAAGACGAGGTAGGAAGAAGTCCGCCGGTATTTCAGTCGGCGCTCGTGGAACGCAGGACGCGCGAGGAATGTCATTGTCATCATCCGCGTCAATTTACAAAACAGCTCTCTCGACCTATCGTCCACCTCACTCTGCCTTTCTCAGGTTCTCCCTCCCTCCCTCCTAGACCAACGCTCTTGCGGTGGCCGCCTCCCGACCGGTCCCAGACCACTTGTAGGCCGAGGTATAGGTTATACACGCGCTAATATGTATTTGGATACCATTGGCTTGACGATATATATACATAAATATGTTTATTATAATAATATATCTGAAAATCGAATGTGGTCATTCTGCTTGGCTACCTTTTGCTCAACTCATATACTCCGCCCATCATCTGCATTTCTTGCCTTCTCATTAATACATTCCGTGTCTGCCTGCATGTCTGTCTGTCTGTCTGTCTGTCTGTCTGTCTGTCTGTCTGTCTGTCTGTCTGTCTTCATATTCTTAAGAATTCTTTATTCCGATAACTTGGTTGTTTGTATGGTTTGCTCTTCGCTCGCCAATCTTTTGGTCCTGTCTTCTCATATATACACATACATATACACATACATATACACAAACACATGTGCATACGTCATATGCACATATAGGCCTACAGATACATTTACACATACATGTATACATACGACAATATATATATATATATATTCATACAAATGTACGCATATGTGTTCATACGCATCATCATTACATATACGCACGCATATGTATGTACATTAATATGTATGCGTGTATTTGTGTCTGTGTTTTAGATATGCATGCACCTATGTATGTGTGCGTGTGTATGTGTGTGTGGCATCTGGTGTTCTATAGAAAAGCACGCGTGCATATACGAGTGTCTGTTACGTGTCGTATGTTAGAATGGCGTGCGAGTGGGCAACGCCTTAAAATCAAACGCAACAGCAACGACGTAAGCAGACGACTTTCCAACAAGTCAATGTGTCGAGCGAGGAGGCTCTCCACTGCAGTGTTAGTACAGCACATGTCGGTAACCTATGTGTTGACCTTGGATGATATGCCGAATGCTGTAACATAAAGACCCACACACACACACACACACACACACACACACACACACACACACACACACACACACACACACATACACACACACACACACACATACACACACATACACACACATCTACACATATATACAACTATACACACATATATACACCTGTGTGTGCATATTATAGCGATAGTGACATACAAATATACATACAGACAGACAGACAGACAGAAGAACAGAGACAGACAGTCAGTCAGTCAGAAAGAAAACCAAACACAAACCAATTGAAAGATACAAAGAATACTTAAGGATTTGGTGATCCACAGTCGAGCAGCGCAAATTAAATAGTCAACCGAGAGATCGATATACACTGACAGACAGACAGACAGACCAATTGACAGACAGACAGACAGACCAATTGACAGACAGACGCAGAGACTGACAGGCAATGAAAAGCCGTAACTTTGCTCAACTGGGGTGGGGTCCAGTAACAGAGGAATTTCTTCAGACGAATAGAAACGCGTGGACTCGCATATAATTTAAAACTTTTTGAGGCTTGAATCGCGCGGACTCGCCTTCAGAAAGCATGTGGGTGGAAATCCCGTACACGCCTTCTGTCATCGGTAAATGGGACGATTACCCTAATAGGGGTCGGATGAAACAGAAGGGAGCCAGCTGTTCTGTCCTCTCACCTCACCGTTCATCTCTGGTGTACTCAGAGGCGCCTTGTTTAAGCTAACGGGTCACATGGTCGACGAGCCAAGGGGTATATGGTATCACACACTACAGGTTGATTGTTGTTTGGCAGATGACGTTTGCAAGCAGGGGTTCATCAGTATCCACCCTCTCTTGACCCTTTGAACCACAACAAGTATAGGCTTATGTGTGCCCTCGCTGCATGCCAGAGCCTCATAAATTCGCAGAAAAAGAAACATTTTATAGCCTCGGCCAAAATTCCGGTCTTTTTCGTCTGCATGCAGATTCCTCGTAAACATTGTGGAAATCCCCATGAAGAAAATATTTTTCAGATTGCTGAAATACACATTGTCCCGGACGAACACCCAATAGTTTAGCGTAATGTCTGTACTCCGTCGCATTATATTCGATTAAAAAGGACTAGAGTAGCGTTTGTGGTCCTAGGACTCCTCTGCATGCGTGTACACTCAACTTTTAAAGTCTATGGAAAGAAAATATCTTTCGAGGGAAATTGAAAAACATTAGCTTGTGTCTCAAATTGGACAACTCTGAGTGGGTATCTTGAATGGGCGCTATTTTAAATCGCTTTGATTGATTGATTGACTGATCGATCTATCGATTGATTGATCGATTGATCGATTGATCGGTCGAACGATTGATCGATTGATTGATTGATTGACTGACTGATTGATTGATCGATCGATCGATCGATTGAATGATTGATCGATTGATTGATTGATTGATTGACTGACTGACTGATTGATTGATCGATCTATCGATCGATTGATTGACTGGTTGATTGTTCTCAACCTCCAGTTCTTCAGGTCTATGAATGCCAATTAATACGGAGTTTCAAGGTTGTAAGGTGTCCCGCTGTTGAGTTCTATCGTTGCTAGTCTTCGCTTATAATTATAATTTGTATTGCTCTTGTCTGATTTGTTTCTTTTGCCTTCAAAGTGCATGGAGTGATATTCCGTCAATTGGTATACTGTCTATGTGTCCAAAACCATCGGAGTATTTACTTAACGACTTCATCCGACAGTTATTTTAATATCAAGTCAACGTCTTATTTCATCATTTCTAATTTCCAGCAATTCTCCACAACCAACTAACTTCTGTTGTGAGAATTCTTCCTTCAACTGTCCTTTCGCTTTGCATAGTATTCCTATCCGTATAAAAATGCGTTTCTGTATTGAAGCGCATTCAAGCGTTTGTCCTGTTTGCCTTTGAATTTGCATGAATGTAAAGACAACAAGATCGTCACTCAATCATTCGTCACCAAGTGCAGACCCAGTTTCGAATCAGAATGCATCATGCGTTGCTCTGGCGTGGAACCTGCTACATCCACGGGAATTGTTACTAGGAACATTACGCAATGTTCATCTGTTTAATGTCTGGCTTTCACTGTAGCGACTATCTTCATGACTTAGCCTATGCATGCAGAGATCAAAGGCTGACGTGTCACATTCTTATCCATAACTCAATCGGCCAATGGTCCGTAAATGTTACGACAACGTGGTCCTTTCCCAATCCTTGTCGGACTGTACAATATTTCCACAACCCCTCACACTGTACCCGATATTAATGAACAGTGTCTGCTAATGGAGTGGGAGAAAGGAGCCAGCCGTGGAATGAGGAATATTTCGATTCATCAATTATACCTCGAGTGGCAGGGGCGTTGCAGAACGGGTCAACCAACAATGGGAGAAGAAGCCGCCCGCGTCTTCTTCTTCTCTTCCTAAACACAGACTCAGAATGCGTGTATATGCGATACAACGGCCACCCAAGCAGAGGCGCGCATTGTCTGCGGTTGTGGGTGGCGGCTACTCGAGATTTTGACGGGCATGTCGAGCTCACCGCCGATCGGTTGGTCGGTCGGTCGATCGGTCGAGGACAGGTTACACGCGTCATGACGCAGTTTCAAGAACGGTTTTCGGTTTTCTTCCTCGGCTGAACGTGTCGCATTATACATACATAACATACACAGAACGTGTGGTAGTGTGTATATATACACACTGAAAGTGTCGTATTTTAATATATAAATATACTGAACGTTTCGTATTATAGAAATATGTATGTATAAAAATCTTTGGAATGGGTGTTGGTCACTGTTGTTGGTATGTACACTGAACGCACGTGCCGTGCATACTTTAGCTGTAACCATGCACGACCCGTCGTTGAGAGTAGAACGACTCCTGTGGATTAGTATGTATGTATGTATGTATGTATGTATGTATGTATGTATGTGTGTATGTATGTATGTATGTATGTATGTATGTATGTATGTATGTATGTATGTATGTATGTATGTATGTATGTATGTATGTATGCATGTATGTATGTATGTATGTATGTATGTATGTGTGTATGTATGTATGTATGTATGTATGTATGTATGTGTGTGTGTGTGCGTGCGTGCGTGCGTGCGTGCGTGCATACATACATACATACATACATACATGCATGCATGCATGCATGCATACATACATGCATGCATGCATGCATGCATACATACATACATACATACATACATACGCATACATGCGTGCATACATACATACATACATACATACATACATACATACATACATGCATGCAAGCATGCATGCATGTATACATGCATGTATACATACATATGCATATACATGCATGTATGTATATGCATATGTATGTATACATGCATGCATGCATGCATGTATGTATGTATGTATGTATGTATGTATGTATGTATGTATGTATGTATGTATGTATGTATGTATGTATGTGTGTGTGTGCGTGCGTGCGTGCGTGCGTGCGTGCATACATACATACATACATACATACATGCATGCATGCATGCATGCATACATACATGCATGCATGCATGCATGCATACATACATACATACATACATGCATACATACATACATACATACATGCATGCATACATACATACATACATACATACATACATACATACATACATACATGCATGCATGCATGCATGCATGTATACATGCATGTATACATACATATGCATATACATACATGCATGTATACATACATGCATGCATGCATGCATGCATGCATGTATGTATGTATGTATGTATGTATGTATGTATGTATGTATGTATGTATGTATGTATGTATGTATGTATGTATGTATGTATGTGCTTGTGTTGGTTGACAATTGCCATAATGTCTTAGATGCCTCATCGAAATTCTGCCTTCTACTTCCTAATCAGTATTATATCTAAATTGCCTTAAAGGTGTTTTCATTGTGGTGTATCTTACGTTTCCTCGTATACATATAATATATCATTGTCTCTGTTTATGCGCTGCTTGCTCGACTTGAAATCCTTTCGGCCCTGATGAAGGGATCCGGTTATATGGCGACTGTCTCTTCGTCCGATGATCGCCTTTCGTTCGTTCATCTATCCAGCCACCCAAGAAGGATTCTGCTGTCTTCCTCCAAGCCTGCCTCGTATTTCTGGCATTCATCTATCTGTCCATCCATCCATCCACCCTTCGGTCGGTCCGTCCATCCATCCATCCATGTCTTGCATCGTCCATGTGCAATCCGTACTCTTCGATTTCAATGCACTATGTAAATATGCCAATACTTCATCCTGTCTCGTTTGTTTTTCAAGTGGCCTCGCATTCATTTAATTTATGATATAATAACATTTTTACATCCTATATATATATATATATATATATATATCGCCTAATCAGAAAGACAAGATATATTGCTGACAACACAAGATTCTGTCTCAAAACGAGATAATTTGCGACCTCTCAGTTGACCTGATGGACGTTGATCGGTGTGGGCGCAGACGATGAGATCATTTAATCTCATCAATGGCCCTTATGCTCTTAAGGTCCAACATTCTTGCACTAACTTGAACCGCACATATCAAGAATCCACTTCGTATTCTTACATTCAAGCGTTGGTTCACAGCGTTTAAAAATTTCCTATTAACAATTCTGTCAAACGCCGAGCGTATCGGTTGTCTGGAGGGGGCTGGTAGGCACAGCCACAGTCAACTCTTCCAATATAACTCCTCAGCTGAAAGTTACTGAGAATATGCTGGAGCGATCAGGAAACTAAAATATCTCAGATACATTTTTCGCGTTCAACCAAACTAAAATATCTCAGATACATTTTTCGCGTTCAACCATCGACAACATTAGAACTCTACTTGCGTTCGTGTTCTTTGGTAATCTGCAAAATTTTCGACCCAGGTCTCAATTATTGCTTTCATAACATTCGCGAGATCGAGTCGTTGTTTCTGAATACTACACTAAATTACCCTCTTACCAGAGGCGCACCGTAAATAATTATTCAATTCAATAACCGTTCTTGTTCAGCAAGATTGATCACATCGATATGCTGTTTATCCAAGGATACAGAAAAATGCGATCTCATTATTCTCACTAGAGGTACATTGACAGCCGCTGGAAATAAAAAGCAGCAAAGAATGGGTGTTTGCCACAAAAGGAACTAGCCGTTCCGCTCGAAGGTGCTGACCCGCTGTCACTAGGCCTACTTACATAATTTTTATGAAGCTGTCCGAAATAGTTATCAGCTATTTATATTATTTTATTATTTATTAAAATTATTATACAAAGATACAGCGAGCGACCTGCTGAGCGATAGGCGACAGCGTTAGATTTATCTCAGAGAGATCGGCAATGAAGACAGATTATACATTCATAAAATACGGTAATGGAGAGGAATTATGCACTGAGTATAGAAACGACTTCAATTTACACTTAAATAGTTGCAACGTTGTCAGACTGGACTAGTCGGTAAAGAGTTCCCATAATAATTGAGACCATATTTTTCATATGCTAGGTCTACGTTGTTCGATGGTTGCGTGAACACTAATCTGGTGGTAGTTCACTGAAGAACGCGTTGAATGAATGCAGCTCATATTTTGCAAAAATTTAAAAACATAAATTTCGCCTGTAAGCACCAGTGTGCAAAGAAAACTAGAAGAGTTACAAGGCGAGCGCTCAACTTAGCGGCTACCGGGCTCCAACGAGCTATACTAAGGCGGAAACTGCTTAGGGTGTAAGTCGCATTTTTGTGTGGAGTGTTTAAAGATTGGAATGAGGATTAGAGTGTCTAAACAGTTTGGAATGATACACTGCGGCAAAACAGAGGTATAACGAAGGGGAAGATACAACAAGTCTAAAATGAGTAAACAAATGGCAATAGCCCTACATGTGCCGTTTGAAGATTAACAGCTGGCGATTCAGTAGATTTATAAAATACTTGTTTCTGTATATATATATGACTGATCGAAAAACGAGACAATCTCGTAAACCTACACTCTAAGAACGACTTCGTCAGAATCAACGTATTTCATAACGTAGTACTACGTTGTATATGGCCTGAGTAATACTACATTAGATTGACGTAGTGATCTCTGTAACGTATTGAACTACGTTAAACCTTCTAACGTCGATCAACGCAGTTTGGAGCGTAGCATACGATTTCTGTCTGCTGAATAATTATAATTACAATTCAAAGAGTCGGTTTTGACAGAAAACCTTCATATTGAATAATTCTACATTTGAAGAAAAAAATTAAATTTTGGGGATTCGAACCCATGCCGCTAACTACACTAAAGAGCCCGAGGCAAACGCATACCCATTCGGCTAATCACTTTAGTAAACATGGTCAAAGCTCCCACTTAACTCAATGCATTCGGAATGACCATAACATGTCTATTTCTCAAACAGTTGGTTTTGTTGGTATACTTTCTACTTTACAGAGATTAGATTCCTGTTCCATTCTTTATGAAGATTTTGTATTTGAAAACGTCGCACTGCAGAATCAATTGATAGCGAATACAGTTCATTTTGTGTATTCGTGCGCACAACGCTATGTGCGGTTCGAAATATGCGAACTTCTCAAAATAATGTTATTCGCGTTAATTATCATGTGTGAGAACATAGAATGTTTTACCAAATGTTCATTTATGTGCTTAATAAAATTATTTTTAAAACGCAAGTCGCCTAGTGTACATGATTGTACCCGAACTACATTTTGCGCGCCAAACACACGAAATAGGGTTATAAGGCTACAACGTATCTCTACGTTAGATGAGGGTAACATAGTTTCAATACGTTCAGTGTTGACGTAGTTTTCTGACGTTTAACGTATTCTACGTCAATAACAACAGATTAATATGTTAAAAATGGTTAACGTAGTTACATACGTTATCCGCAAACGTAGTTCTTTTTGGAGTGTACATATATGTAAAGATCCTTTAGTTCGCATCCTTACTGCATTTATGGAGCTTGTATGAGTGTATATACTAAAAATCACTGTATACATGCATAAGCCTAGTTTCGTGAATACTTTGAGACAGTGGGAGGAGTCGAATTCTCCACAGTTGCCACACCCGTGAACCCTGAACCATGAACCGGGTATACATCTATGGCACATGCCAATGGGCTTAAGGCCCGTTTTGTTTGACGTTACTTCAAACGGTCATTACACTCCTTCAAACACATTACATGTGACAGACAGGCACAGAGGCAAGCCTATGCACCGACAGGCAGACGGACGGACAGAAGGACGTAGAGGCAAACAGAGGAGGAAAGACAGGCAGATGAACAGGCAGGCAAAGTGGCAGACAATCGGTATACTCTCTAATAATCTAATGTGAGCAGATCAGGTCTAGCCATTCTTGCTCCTATAACCATATAACCATGCAGGATCATCGATCTGAAGTGAGCGAACAGCACATTCCAATGCTCTTCAAATACTCCTCAATAGGTAAAGCTCTGCTCAAAAACCGCCATTGTACAATACAAGGGAATCTCTACCAATCGCTCAATTTCTCAAATCTCTAATATCACTTCTATAAAAGCACTCAGAATGGTTTCTTCTGTCGCATCAACGGGTCTCTCTCTCTCTCTCTCTCTTTCTCTCTCTGTGTGTCTCTGTGTCTCTGTCTGTCTCTCTGTGTCTCTTTGTCTGTCTGTGTGTCTTTCACCCTCTCTCCCTCACACACACACACACACACACACACACACACACACACACACACACACACACACACACACACACACACACACACGCTTAACTAGCCGTCTGCAACAACCCCAAATCCAATCAAATCCGCTTACACCAAGCATCACTCCGGTGAGCTACATCATCGCCTCACTGCATGTAGTTGCCATGACAATAATAGGACGTCAGCAAGTCTCTTTTTTGTGTCGTTTGGACAACTTCGTCATGTTTCATGTTCTCCGCAGATCTATGCATCCTCAGCTGACGTCTTTCCTATATAGATCATATTAAAACTCTCAAACCCCACACTTATACATAGCCTTCATAATTCTTAATCTGTATACATACCACGAAGCGCATGCGAGAGGCTTTAAAAATGGTTGTAGAGAAAATAAGTCTATTATCAGCCTATTTTTATATACTAATGGGCCTAACTTATAGTCCGCTCTACATGTAGAAGAGAGATAAAGAAAAAAACCTGACGAAGGGAATGCAGAGCATAGGCCGTATACATACGCGGTCAAGAATTCGACTATCTCGTGTATACAGGCTTCTGATCTTCTGAGGAATCACAAGGAGCCGGTGTAAAACTTCAGATAAGGTCGGCATATCCCTCCCCCGCATGATGCTTAGAAAGCCAGTGTCATGGAAATGTATATTAACTGTATAATTATTACTAGGGCCTACCTAAACACGCATCCTCCCTTTATAACTGCTTAAATGAGGAAGAAGTTGAAAGGCCATCTACATGTATATATATATATATATATATATATATATATGATATACATATCTCATGTGACAGCCTATTTGAGGAAAAATCAAGAAGATACACAGCTTTACACATATATATTATATAAATATAAGTATATATTATATATATATATAAATACTATAGTTGCGCGATGCACTCGTGAATATGTAACCGACGTAAGCCTAATATGTAACCAAATATAGCTAAACACATAAATAAAATACCATATATTTATATATATATATAGGATCTATATATATATAATTACAATTTCAGGCAATGATTTTTGCTCCGTATTCATAATAATAGTTAATCGAGTCATAGGTCTACCTCTTATGCAGTCTGAAATGTAAATTATGCATCTATATAATTATGAGGTTTTTTGAAGCCGCGCTCTAGAAATGTTCAGTCACATCAGGTTACATATTATATCGGTTACATATTACATCGGTTACATAGTATTTGCTATGTCATGCTACTTACACATACTCACATACTATAGTTACATAATAGTAACATACTTAGTTACGGGCATAGTGTAAGTAGCGGTTATGGCTCGATCTATATATATATATATATATATATATACTTAAGTAGTTGCGATAGTTCAATGTATATCAACAAAGTCGACGTATCATTAACCTGATCATGCAGTCTTAACACGTTCGAAGTCACGCACGAATGACCAAGTCGAAAATGTGATGATCAGTCAAGCATGCGAAGACAAAACTATATCCAGCACGGTACACTACAAATTCGAATCAAAGATAACAACATATCTACAAAGTTAACAGAACATGCTCCACTGTGGATGCTAAGTCATTATCATTGTCTAATAATTAATATTAATTATAATAACCAAGCGCTGAGGGGCCGTTGACATATTATATAACGCTCAAGGGGTAGGTGGGTGGGTTCCGGTTTTGTTAGCGTTATATTGTGTAGGGTGGGGGTAGGTTGAGGGTTTCGTTATATAACAAACTTTTTTCAGCTTATGCTATTTTGCCTGTTTGCCTGACAATTGGAAATTCCATGTACCACGGACCTTCATTGTTTAAGCGAAGTTCACAATACGTTGTGAACCAAAACTAGCACCATTAGCTGCCACCTGGCGAATTGATTTGACGTTTTTAGTTATTATTTTATAAATCCACTTTTAACAATTTCCTGTTTACAATTTTAACAATTTCATGTGCATAGCCTTAAACGCTCTAAAATTCAATTCTGTGTGCTTTGTTTGATTCTGGTTTAAATTAAAATTAATTCACTTGAAATAATTATTTTGGTAGGTATTATCATGATGTTTGATTTCATTTTCTATAGTATGTAAATAGTTTATGTTTGCTTAAATACCCAATTGCAGTTGTAGTACGTACTCTGTATACATCATACGCGATTAAATAGGTAGAGTTGTACCGCGAACTTATCGATAAATACCTGATAGTTCAATATTAAACCAATCCATTCAGTGTGATACTATAATGCTCATTTCTAGTGCAAAACAGAAGGGAAACTAAAATGGTGTTTTTAAATAGTATGTACGTCACTACCATGTATCATCATGCTGTATTAGTAGGTCTATATGTAGATACATGGTGACAATCGTCGATTACCCAATTAGTTACCGTAATTAATACAAGTGAATTTAGTGCCATTTAAAGTGCGATTATTAAGATGCAGAGGAGCTCCATACATGCGGTCTAATCACCATTGGCACGAGAGAGTACACAATTTTAAGGTAGCTTTTGATACATAGCTAATTGGGCATAATTATGATGATTTTTTACTACTTGAATTGGATAAAGGCAATTATCAGTTGAATCACTACTACTAAAGTGCTAACTAACATCGTATTGTTATAAAAGTATCAAATTGTGCAATACAATTATTTTGATTGTATGTCTTTTAATGTGCTTATAGGCTGGGGTAGGGTAGGGGGTGGGTAGCATATCTGTTATATAATATAGGGGTGGGGGGGGTCAACGTTTGCTGTTTCATAACGTTATTAGGGGTAGGGGGTGGGTCAAAAATTGGGATTTTATGCGTTACATAATATGCGAACGGCCTCTGAGACGAATAATTATAAGCTACTTACTGTAAGATGTGACATTTCGAAGTTTACGACTTGATCGGAGCTGATATAGCGCTTTGGGATACAATTCATTTGACACCTCTGAAGCCGACAAAACACGTTCACTCGATTTGAAGCCTTTTAACCATTTATGATGCGCCTGTATATATTCGACACGCTGATACGTCCATTCAGTTTTTGACGAACAGCCGTAAACTCAGTAGATAAATAAATGCTTGTGGCGAACCTATTAGTTGAACGTCGACCAACAAGAAGCACACGTCTACTTTGTAGTCCGACAGATCGTTTCACTCACGTACAGACAGAAGATGCGTGAATTCTTATTCACGAGTGCATCGCGCAACTAGTATTTATATAGCGACCGACTAACATCGATGGAATACGTGAGGCATATACGCAAATGTCCTTAAGTGGTGTCGATAGATAACAGCTATCTGGTGCAACAAAAGAATGTTCCCAACTATAATATATATCTTCCATAAATATATATGCATGTACATGTATGTATATACATTAGCTACCTTCCCAATACATTGAGAAAATATGTCCTATGTATACATACATATATAGCAATATATATATATGAAGCGCAGAGAAGTAACCTATGCGTGCGGGTACGCGCGTATCATCCTGCCTCTGAATTCTGGATTATGCTTCGGACGCGCATGCGTGGAACCTGCGTACACGCACGTAATGAATGATTTGTAAGTTCATTTGAAATTTATATAGCGCCCCTCTATAAACCAACTAATCAGAGCAAAGTGGTGACCATCAGGAGCAGCAAAACTGATGAATGCGTATGAGTTCCTGGCTGCTTGAGTTGGATTGGATTTAGGCGTAATGTACATTTTATACCCCGTAGGCTAACTAAACTCTATATCATAACAATGCTATAAACTAAACTTTTAAATAGCGATGGCTGTCAAGAGCAAAACTCCTCCCAACGTCGTAAATTCCTTTGTCGCTTCAAAATTAGACCTACTTATCTTCCTGCAGTCCAGTGTTAAATTTTTTATCGGGCTGGGGAGGTCACACGGGTTGAACCCCCAGCTTCAGCTACTGGGGCGTTGATAGCTATAGGCTTACGGCGGAATTCTTCAGGTTGTCATAAATAATTATTCTCGTCAGCCGACCATCTGCTTCATTTTTTGACAAACCTGACCCTGCGAGTGCAGTTTCTATATTAATGTACTGATCATCTCAATATTAACCTGCTATGTAACGGATTGATTTTGGTGCAAGGGGGCGTGAGTAAATGACGTCACGCGCCTAGGGGAGGGGTCACACGTTTGTGACGACGTGCGACGACGGGGAGAGGGGGTCAAAAATCGTCCAAATTTCCATGACGTCATTTATGGACGGCCCCTAAGAGGCCACCATGGAACGAAAGAAGTATACGTGACCATGCAGTCCATAAAAGGCTGTGAGCAAGGATATTCACGTTGATATATCAACGGTGTCTGATCGTAGCCAAAAAGTGCTTTATCCACAAAACTGATTGCGGTGGATACATAGAGGCAGGTTGGTCTATACGGAACTGCGGATTCTTCCGCATGCAGCCACATAAGCCTTTAGACGGCCATGACACTCCTCAGGCGAATCGTAGACCAACAATGGCAACAATTCACTCACATATAGCTAGAGACGCATTCATGAAACATTTTTGTCTGATTAAATCATACAGCTGCCACAGAGTATCAGCTACTACTAGACATATGGCTAGTTTTTTTATAGCTTCCTACAGTTTGAGTGGTCTATACCCACATTCACGGTGTCTCCTGGTACCAGATACTGTGCATATAGCTATTGGCAAAAGTGAAACGAGAAAGAAGCATATATCAGCCCTACAGCTGTAGGCTACATATCTCGTAAATGTATAGTACCATCGGTTGGTTTAAATAATATTATTTATATTGCCTATCTGCTGAGGCATTCTTCGTTGATAAGGTTTATCGCTAACACCTGCACTTAAGGACAATGTTCCGGCCAAGACTCGTTCGTCGCTACTACAGAGAAATATTCCGTGATGCCATCGGCATTCCTCTACTAAATATAGGCCTACTTTTAGTTCTTGCATCAGTACTATATTTATAGGCCTGTTCGCGGCTGTACGCTTGCGTCATAGGCCTATAAATGAGAGGAAATCCACTTCGTGAATGAATCTTAAGTGGAATGTGTTGGAAAATCAGAGCCTGGCGGTATCTTGTCGCAGAAGAAGTATCCGCGAATTCCTGGCAACCTTTCCTGGTGATGGAATCATTCCAGGAATTCTAAGCATGCGACGCGATCGTTTTTTGTTGCGTAATTGCGAGGAAGAAAAAAGAGTAAAACTAACAAAAAACTTTATCGTTTTCGGTCGTCGCACAGTGAGATTCATTAGTTTGTCTCAAAGAACTGATTGCATAATACTGTGAAGTAAGGGCAGTTGCTACGATTTCTATGCATCAAACAGAAGTAATAATTATACGCAGTGGTCAAATTGCTTATGCAAATCTACGAGGCCGGACCTCAGATCCGGCGGGATCCGCCAGAATCTAACTACCGCCTATAGACCTACTTAGGGATAATCGTAGGCCTGTGTAGAAGCTATGTAAAGAAGACTTGCTAATGAACGGGCGCTTATATCGAACAATTAAACTTCGCAAGGACTGAGTTGTTGGACCAGTTTTACGCTATAGGTAAAATTCGAGATGACTTGGCTGCCGAGTAATTGCATGCATTTGCGAATTGCATGATGTCATCAGTTCATACTGCGTATTAATTTCCTCGCTTCTGGCATCTGTCTGTGAGGATTTAGCGTCAAACATTGATCACAAAAGTGCCTCGACTCCAAGCGATGTATGTATAGCTTGTTATAGTCTCACGTACTGTCTCACACGTCACACCCATGTAGACAGGCACGCAGATGACGAAATGATAGAGCTCGGTGAGCTCGGCAGTCGAAAATATTTGGACTCTGTATAGGCTACATAATGCATCACATGAGACTATAAGGGTCTACAGAGTACATTGAATATACTTTATAGGCCTGTACCTAAGTTATGTAGTTTGAATACACGTTCAAAAAATCCACATTCTAGGTCGGATTTAAATTACAATAAGCATATGCCATGCAGTTTTATAACATGTCCTTGGCCTACATCGTAATCGTAATCTCCAAACTTCTAAAGCGCGACTCGAAAGCCAAGCGCAGGGCACCAGCTTATTCACGAGCGTTGCATAGAATCAGAGGGTTGTCCAAGGAGTAGTCCGAGGAAGGTCAGAGTTCGGTTTCCAGAGGGTTAGAGGACGTGCTTAATTGCAATTTACCCAAGCGAAGAGAGAGGACAGCATGCAGTCATGAGATTCTATGAGCCTAAGTTCTGACTAAGTTTATCTAATAAGCCAAGTAGGTTCCAAATCATCTTAGACGGCGATGATATATATATATATATATATATATATATATATATATATATATATATATATATATATATGCCTAAAAACTGTCAGCCGTGTTGTCGAACAGTAGCTGTTCATCGACTCTAAATAACTCTGTGAGCAGTAATTAAGTCTTCCATTTGACTAACCAACGATAATGATAAAATAGCTATGTCACAAACAGTGGAACTTTTTGGAATATTTCAACGATCCACAAGACAATCTTTCGATGCGTAAAAATGTTAAATTCCTGCGAGGCTCATAAAACCTCACGGAAACGGTATGTATGGGTAATCGGGAGCAAAACAAACCACTACGACCTTATCGTAAAAGACAATTCGTTCATCGCAGATGCAGCCAGCACCATTGCACAGCCACGCCCGTCCTTCCACGTCCCAATACCACCGGCATAGAGATCGTGCCCTCCCCGCGGCAGTACGCAGCGGCCGAGGGGCGGTCAAAGAACGCCTAACGGACAACGCAGAACGCAAGTATTCGATATCCGAACTAGTCGCGAAGGAGCGATCGGCCGATCAGCCCTTCGGCGGCTGGTCGTTCGCGAGTGTCGCCCACGCAGGGTACTAGAAATTCCAGCATCCGTCCGTCCGTTCGTCCTCGCCTGAAACGGCTACATGTTTGCTGCCCGTATTTATAGTTTGGAGCGTCAAGTGTCTTCGCACACACTTTAAACCGTTAGCGCGTCTATATCAACGAACCGAACCACAAGTGTGTAAAGGGCACAACAAATTAGTTTTCGGTTTGTATACAGTAATATATTAAAAAAATAACCACTTAAGAAACGTCGATGAGTTGATTACGCTGAAGTAGGTCATTACAGTCGATTAGGCTGTTTCATAATTAAGCCTACATCATCTTACATGTCTTGTTTAAATTGGATTGAAATCATTGAGCCAGTCAAGTGTAGGCATTAGCCGATGTAAGTGCGTGTAGGCCTACTCTGATGTCATCGTATTGTTTTTTATGAACGTGTGCGTCTTTCGGCGACTTAAACATACCGTGATTAACTGATTATATCGCTTGGGTAGACCTGTAACATTCTCACTTGTAGGGCCCTTAATTATTAAAACACATCTTCACTAGGTGCTTTTATCGGCATGCACCTCAGCCGGACCCTAGCGAACATGCCCGCATCTTTATCAAACACTTGTTAGCAAAATAACATTCTATTTCGTGGATAGGGTAGGCCCGGCTAGCGGGATCTTTGGGTCCTATTTTCCCTATTGCCCCGTCCCTTAGATTAAGATGTTAATACTAAAACGTTCTGTTTAACAGCTTTTTCGTTTTTCTCTGCTTGTTATGTAATAACTCTGTATAACACTAACGGTATCAATAAAAAACACATTTGATTGATTTGATTTGAAAAAACAACATATGTCTGTAAATAGCCTATGTATATTGTGGCTTTGTATTTATACGTATATATTGGGTCAACATCTACCCTGTAAAACACTGGTATAACTGCGATTTCATGAAAACTGAAGTGCCATACCCTCACTGATTAATCCATAACAAATATCCCCAAATAGTCAACATAGGCCTATAATGGCCTCAAACTAGAACAGGTAGTGATCATTATGTGGATGACGCTAGAGGCCAGATTATCCTGTTCCTCCCACATAATTATAGGGCCTTTGCCAATTGACAGACTGCATTTTTTTCTATTGAACTTTGATCTTGTGCTAAGTTGTGTCCTGTGTAGTCATGGTAGTTTATGACTGATTCAAAGAACCAATTATCATGAAAGCCTTAACTCACCGGATAGTCAGTTTCGTGGAAACTTTGAAATTGACATCACTGAAGAATGTTCACGTGAAAATTGAGATTCTAGAACACAACTGAAGTATAGTCAAGTACATAAGATCCATTTATCTTGCTTGCTCATTGTGCTCACATAGCCAAATGGCTCCCATATGAGCAAATATGTATATATCTGTAGTATGTACACATATCATTGCAATAAAGCATATGTAATTGTGTATATGCAGACACAAATATAAATGCAGATGTCACCCTACTGTCCACCTGAAGTCAAAATAATGCTGCACATTTTTTTAGACAGTGCCACTAGATGTAGGCTTACAGATGTAATAGACCCTGGACAGTCACTCTGAGGTGGCAGCAGCAGCAGCATTAGGAGGCCTTTCACTCGTAAAATAAAATACTGTGCTGTCGAGGTGTGTACACTTATGAGCAAATTTATGGAAGAAGGGTAATATCAAATTTCAGAACAAATATATATATATATATATATATATATTATATATATTATATTATATATATAATATATATATTATATATATATATATATATATATATATATATATATATATATAATCAAGAAGAGAACCGTTCAACAGTGACAGAAATCCAAAAAGCTCAACGTAACAGGAAGAAGTCTAAGCTTGCGAATAGCTTCAGCTTGGTAAACAGCGATAACCAACAATGAAAACACAGAGAGAATTGACAGGGAATGGCCTTGGTGCAAGTGTTCAGTCTGTTGGAGTTCTGTAGTTTGGATGGAGCCGTGTTGGAGCTCTGTATCTTCTAGATAGGCCGAGACGCAGCGGCTTCTGGCATCTGCTCAGTTGAGGCATAACCAAAGGCACAGCAGCAGCGGTATCTACCAAAAATGAGGGCATGTCACTGAATAATATTATCTATCTGTCTGTCCGTCCGTCCGTCCGTTCATCCATCCATCCATCCATCTATCTGTGAATTTAATATTAATAATATATAAATATTTACTATACTATGACTATGATATACCCACAGATGAACAGATATCAATAATGTACAGCAAAATTTTGCAACTAGCACATTACAGCAACAGGTGTATAGCAATAATTATAGCCATCATATTTCTTAAGCAGTGCTTATAAAATAGACAGCAGACTTCTTTACATTTTGGCTTCAGTCAGAATATTTTACAAGAGTTATTCATGCAAAATCATATTCAAAATTCACAATACACAGGAGAGGTAATAATTGATGTTCTAGGTAATAATTGATGTTCTAGGGGTAATAATTGATGTTCTAGGTAATAATTGATGTTCTAGGTAATAATTGATGTTCTAGGGGTAATAATTGATGTTCTAGGTAATAATTGATGTTCTAGGTAATAATTGATGTTCTAGGTAATAATTGATGTTCTAGGTAATAATTGATGTTCTAGGTAATAATTGATGTTCTAGGTAATAATTGATGTTCTAGGTAATAATTGATGTTCTAGGTAATAATTGATGTTCTAGGTAATAATTGATGTCTCTGAGACAGGAAGATGGGATACATAATAATATTATAAGCAATTGGGAAAGAAGGATTTGATCTCAAACTGTATTAGACAGTAATCCATCTAAGATAAGTGACGATACAGAGGCAAATTCAACCACAAAACACAGCATTTTTTTCAAGGTTTTTCTTGGATTGCACGCCATTGATTTGGTCCCCTCACTAACTGCTTAATAAAGAATTGTCTAATAAATTGTAAACTAGAATACATCACTATAAAACTGGAAACTCTAAAGACACCAAACAATCATTATCATCAGTAAATGTCCATTCAGTTGAAAAGCATGTTGCCAACCAGTCTGCTACGAGTTCTATATTTCTTTGAGCGATGCTATAGCACAACCTTTAGAGAAATAGTAATGTTATTAGACAAAATTAAAAAAAATATAGAAAGCTAAAATATTGGTATACAATACCTCTGTTGATTGAGTAAGATTGTTCTGTCATTTCAGAATGATCCTCAAAGTTAGATTCAGCCAAATTCTTCCAGGTATACAGTGGAACTCTTTCCTTTCCGTCACCAGTCAAGCTTGTTAACCTACAACCTGTAAGAAGACTAACATGAAAAATATCCAATTATTTATTTTGCCTAATCTAATGTCATAAGATTCCTATCCAATCGCTAGTCAATTCACGTGCAATCACAAAAACAAATCAGTCCATTGGATGAGTCAGGTTGAAATCGGAGGATAGATCAGAAAACCCACTAGAATAACAACAGCACTCACAGTAGCAACAATAAACACAATATGTCACTATATAGCTTATATTGCTGTTGTTATTATCTATATTAGTGGTTCTCAACCTTTTTGGCACCACGGCACACTTGCGATCTTTGAAAATTCAGACGGCACACCATTGAACTAGAACTATTTTTTATGTTTAATTTTGAGCAATTCTATGCTGCTGCTTTTAAATCTTGCTTTTAAGCATTTACCATGCCATTGCCAAAAAGAAGGATTAATCTAGAGTTGTACATAATTTTCAAAATAAATTAGAGTAGTGCAGAAAAAACATTTTATGTTAGCAGTTTAACTTGAACAGATAAAAATGCAACATTTACAATTTTACATTTACAAGGTTAAACATAAACTGATTGTAAACTATGCAAGTTATCGGTGGTTAGAAGACTTTTTGTAATTTGTAAGACCTGTTTAAATGTCAATCAATGTTAATGAGATATCTGGGCTTGATGCGTTCCAGATATTCTGTCAATATATTAAACACACCTTGACCTCTTGCTGTTCCTTCAAGTTCCTTGCAGCATAAAAATTGCTCACTGATTTTGTCTCCATTTATAAATCGAATGAAACCTAGTAATTGTTCTTTGCCACTGATATCAGTAGACTCGTCAACTTGAAGTGCAAAATCACAAGTTTTTAATTTCTGCATTACATTTTCCTTGATATCGCTCGACATATCTTGAATCCTTCTCTTGATCGTGTCGGCAGAAAGTGGTATTTTTTTATATCAAGCATTGCCATGCATTGTTTGTACAATTGCCTGGCAAGCAGGCAAAATCGGAGATTCCGCAATAGCATACATGCACTTTCATTTGCTGTGCTGTAATTTCGGCTACTTTATAACTTGCTTGTTGAGCTTTATCCGAAACCATAATTATCCTTTTCTGAAATAAGGTAACATTTGTTGATAAATCTGTCTTATAAAATATTCACTGCTTTTACCTTGAAGTTGTCGGTGTTTCGACACTAAGTGACGTTTTAGCTTGCTAGGAACCATATATCTTCATTTGAGAGTTTTTCGCCACATACAATGCGCTCTGATAAAGGACAATCCTTGTCACAACACCATGCAAAACCAGAACTTAAACAGCAATCCTTGTACTGACGACGAACTTTAATAGTTTTCATAGGGTTTGGATCGCTAGGTGATATTGAAACAGTACTTGTACTTGGGGCATCGTTTATTTTGTCGTTGTCATCATCATCATCATCAAAATTGTTCTCCAACTCTAATCTGGCCTTCTTTGCACAAATATTGTCCATTATTTGAGTTTTCTAATTTATTTTGTTAAAACTAAGTTACGTTAATGACGAAAATATTGAATTACCAATTAACTAAACTGATTATAATGCCCGATTGTTTTAAGTGCAGACGACCAATGGCGGATCTTTACACATGATAGATTGGGAAATCTGTGACGCACTTGTCATTGCAGAAAATTAGTTAAGCAATAATAAAAAATAGACTAATTTTTTTAAATTTTAGATCACTAGAAGAATTAATTACAAAGTGATTAACAGAAACCAGTTGCCTTTTCGTTAAAATAGATACATTATCTTTAACTTCATTCGAATATCGTTTTTATTGATTTTGAATTTGATTTTCATTATTAGCGCCGCGGCACACTTGGCGGTGCCTCGCGGCACACCAGTGTGAAGCGGCACACTAGTTGAGAATCACTGATCTATATAATTACCTAAGTCACGTGCTTAGTCCGTCATATCTAAGGCACGTGATTGGACAGAAGTAGAATTTAAGACGCATGATTGGACAGAAGTTGACCGAAATATTAGAAGTTGACCTACATATTTGCCGCGCAAAAGCGTGTGATTGGACAGAAGCTGACCTAAATATTTGCAAAAGTCATTGTAAACAAACGTTTGATTCACGTTTCAAATTTTTTTTATTTGCATCTATGTAAGCACGTATATGCAGTTATTAAAGTTAAATACATCGTGTAATGTAAGTATATTTGCAATTATTCAAACTAAACGGATACTTAATGGGTAATGTGTGCTGTTTGCATATATAATAATTGTGTAATGTAAAATTTACATTAAACATATAGAAATTATTACATCGATTCCTAACAGCTTACACACAAATTTATACCAGTACAGATTTTTAAAATTAAACATACTTGATAAGTTAATGAATTTCTGGGAATAGACAATTACTTTGAAGAGGTCTGAAGCAAGATGTCAAAATTTTATTAATGAGCGTGGGAAGCTTACTGGGAAGCCAATGCATTTCATCATTGAAAAGTTAACCTATTTCTCACTTGCTTCAAATCGCCATCATATTGCTTAGGGATAGTGGGTGCACTGCCTGGCAACAATGTCTGCATAGTTTGCTGCCAAATTCTTTATCTATCTGGATCAAGTGGCTTGTTTACAGATTGTTATGCACATACAGGTTATTAGGTAAAATATTTGGACAAGTGATTAGGATTGGCAAGATTATTCTGCTCAACTTCTCAACTCTCAACTTCTTAAAGTTTAAAGGCATGGTTCAATACCGGTATTTTCCATGTGCCACAGCCTATATAAAAATTACTTTCAGCAAAGGATCCACTTTAGGGCAAACAGCAATAGAAAAATCTCAACAGCTGAAAGAAATTCCCAGTACTTCGGATGAGGCAATAGGCACGTGCTTCTCGTTGAGTACATATTTCTCCTTTTAGTCACCATCTTCTTACGTTATGTGGCTTAAGCATATGCATTTCCTTAGCAATGGAACAGGGCATAATAAAGTAATAAAAATCTAAGTTTAATCCACTAGGTGTATGCATTGGCCTCAAAAGTGCACACTTGGCTGTGCATTATGAAATAAAAATAAAATGTCCTTCATTCATTCTGTGAAGCTACATTACACTCTTAAACATCTACTCAGAAAACAGAGTAGATTTACCTAGACAAGCAGTCAAAACGTAATGGTAATGGTAACTGCTTATTATTGCCACTTCAAGAGGGTTCATCAGAGGTGCCTCTGACCTAACATAATGAAACCCATGATGCTTGCCCACATATGTGTAATCACAATTTATGTGTTCAATTTGGCTCATATGCTTATATTTACAATTTTAGATGCATGTACAGCATCTCTAGACTTTGCAAACAGCCTCTGTGCAGCAGTTCTGGTCATTTCACCTGCACGATAATACCGTATTCTGACAGTTTGTAGATTAACTGTATAGGCTACACCCCACCTAGTGTGCTAAAATAAAAAAATTAATTGTTCTGGGCACAGTACCATCTGCTGTCTTTTTTCAGTTTTTATAGGCCACGCAGCCTTTTAATCCTTCTCCAGTTGCTCTTGGTCAACTTAAAAAGTGTTTAAAATGGCAGATGTGATGAGTTTAAATCTGCATCTAGTACAGACTAGTGCCGATATAGAAAAATTGTCAACAGATTGACTGAAGAGCAGGTTATGCGTAACGTAAATTGCTCTTCATTTGAAGAAAAGCAATTACAGTAATGTAAGTTTAATATTAGACCAACATCCAAGATATCTGAACAACTGAGAGCAATTTCAAATATAAATTTCGTGGCCCATAAAATGAAAGAATTTCGTACAAGCACTTTTTCTTCCAACTGATGGTAAATTATTAAACTAAATTTAGTCTAATTTATTGCACTATAAATCACATGCATTTACAACTTACAACCATGACAAAATATCTCAATTAACCAGAGATTGACTTCTGACAGAGTAGCATTTAGTGCTAATATATCACTCGAAAGCACTCTACACTGTGTTTACAAACATAAATTGTGCAATCACAAGACTTAAAACAAGGCTAGTAAGATAAGATTTTAGCACTCAATAATGATAACAGATTAAATTGTAGTTCCAAAAGATATTCAACAACATCAAGGCTAACACAGAAAGCACCCTAGATTAACCTCTAGAAGTGGAACAATATCAATTAAAATTACAGTATGAGTATTACATTGCTAGTTCTGTTAGGTGTGGTCTTGAGGATTGAAGGGTACTTCAGTTAAACCAAACATGACAACAACATTCCAACAAGCCGATATACCTGGCTCTCTGATGTTTTAAATGGTTTGAAAATGCATTGTAAATTTTATAACATGCTCTTGAATTGTGCTATCTTACTAAGACTCCATTTTACAGTCAACTTCCTACATACTACACGGAATTTAAAAATCAAAAGCAATAATGATTAACCTCGATTGTGCAACTGATTTGTATAACAGACCATCAAGTGTTGTGTAAAACGTAGAAAGCTTCCTCACAACAACATATGATCAACAACAAAGATCGTCCATGCAGGTTTCAAAACGGCAAAAGTCAACGAAGGTGAATCCAAGCGTGACAGGTCAAACCCAAAATATGTGGCAACTGTTTTAAATACTAGAAGTCTTACCTCCCAGGACGGTCTCATGTTTGTCTTTGCACCACTTGTGGTCAATGTTGTGATCGAAATTGCCTCCAACGCCCACATCACAGCAACGACGCTTTGCTACAACATTCACACAGCAACAGTTGAAGATAATATCTGTGCTGACTTCAAGTGTGTTTGCACAAATGATTAGGAGAGACTTTACAGCAAGTCACGAGGATACCATTGGTTAAGAGTGCAAAAACCACTGACACTGTGACTATATTGGAGGAGACTATGCGACCTAAATACCATGTTATTCCACAGGTAGACAATCTAGTGCGATATTCGTTTTTAATTTGAATGCTGTACTTTAAATGTATTATTCACTAGAGTGCCGATATGCAGTTGGTTAAGTAAAGAATATACTTACTTACTTACTTATATGACAGCACAAAGGATTCCCTAAATCATTAAACAGGTCAAATATTCGGATGTCTGACATGCAGGTTTATCAACTTACAACAGTCAAGCATGCTTATGCAAACTGCTACAACCGAATATTATGCAGTTACTTAAATTCACTCACAAGCTCATCTGTACAATTTGATACCAGAGCAGGAACAATTTTAAACATAAGTTCAATTAAATTAATATAAAATTATAAGTCATGCAATGCAATAGCTTTAAACAATCGTGCAACAATTGAGGATTTTCTTCTGCAGCCTAATAGGTTACAGTGGCTGACAAAATAGACATAATAACCTGGAGGCTCTTCATAAAGTGTCTCCTCCAAGTGATTGGGCAGGTAACTAACATCACGCATTTGGTGTCCGTGTTTCATGCTCTCAACAGAGGGCACCTGTTGTTCATCGGATGAAATATCAAATGCAAACTCTGAACATGGAGAAATCTCTTTTGCAGGCGATAGATCCACACCTGAGATGTATTCCGCACTGATGCACATAGTTGAAGTTGTCTCTGTCGACATTTGAAGGTTGTCCTCTGTGAACTGGCATGAAGGAACTTCCTGAGGTTCATTCATCAGAAGGTCTCTGGTCATACATCGTTCTGCAAAGTCACTCTGTGTGATGCTCATCTCGGCAACACTGACATCAGATACTTTCCCAAAAGCATTGAATTTCCGTAAACTACTCCCCTCGTTTACAGTGCACGAATCTGTGGGCATTGGGGGAACAGCACAGACATCAAGGTTTTCGACCTCGTGTAACCCATGTTGAAGATGCTTATACCTGTCTGGCTGTTGTTGATTTCTTACAGGTAGTAGTTGTTCACAGTTGAATGGTTCGTCGAATGTTATGGCAGGCGTCTGGTAAGCCTTAGCGAAACAGCTCTCAGTTTTAAGAAGTGTAGCATCTGACCATAAAGCTACATCAGGTTTAGCTGTATCATCATGCCTGCAGTGCACGGTGCTCGAGTATAACAATAGCGAATTATCGGCAGGAGACAAAACAATGTTTTCCGAGCTGAAAATGCTTTGAACAAAACAAGAACTCTCTTCTTCCTCCAGGTTTGCTGTAGAGTAACTAATGGATTCATTGGCAATTATTGTGGATGAGTGTTGCTGAGATTTGTCACTCACTTTTGTCACAGTGAAAGAATTAGCTTGATTCGGAATGTTGCCAAATGTATTGCAACCATTTGAATCTCCCTCACTGGCTTCTAGATCTGGTACACTGCGATCACATTTAGTAGTTAGGTCCTCAGCCTTACTTCCCAGACCATAATCCAAGTAGCTAAATGTAGTAATTTCATCATCACAATGACTAAAGGCTTCATTTTCATCATTAAAGATCTCGAATTGGTCACAAACAGAGGTGGGCTCCTCGAAATCAACATCGTCAGTGGGAACATCACAGCTAATAATTTGCGCCTGAAAGTTGAAAGAATTCGACTTTTCAATTGTTGAAGATAACACTAAATCCAGGTTAGACACTTCCTTCTGGGCACTTCTGGGATTCTGACAATGGTCCTGCACTTCAGTTGAATTGTGCTGCTGGCTACCACATATGCCTTTAACATCATGTTGAATGAGATTGATCTCATGAAAAGTATCCAGCATTTTAGTTTTTCCTGTATGTATAAATTGATAGCTACATTCCAAGTGCTTCTCACTATCAACATCTTGTGATTGACACAATTTATGGTTATGCTTTGCTGAAAATGTAAAACTTGCACCAATTTCACTACAGTCGCCATCCATAGAAATGACAAAACCACTTCTGTCATTGTGAATGCTGGACTGAGACTGGCCACTACAAGGTGTGAAGTTGAATCCTGTCTCTGCTAAACCGATATTACTTGCCAAGTGATTCTTGAGCAGTCCTTCAGATGATGAAACATCCGTTAAACCCTGCACATCTACACATTCTACTGTATCAACTTCACACAAAATCTCACCAATGGCGACAGTTTCATTCTGCATCTCAACAGTCGCAAGCTGTGTAAAACAACCATCATTCTTCTTACACTCAGGCTCAAGATAATTGCTTACTATATTAATATCTTCAACCACACACTGATTTTGAACACTTAGACCATCCTCAAACTGACAAATAGCTACATCATCTTTCTGTTTACTCTTGTCAGATTTTGATGCTGATTCCTCACCCAAAGCTCCATATTTCCTGTCAATCACGTCTTTTGCAATTTTATGTATATTTCCACAGATAATCTTCATACTGCCATAATTTTCAAAAGAATCTCCAGTTTTGCATTCATGTTCAATCGATGATCTTTCACCCATCACGTTCTTCACACCATGCTGAAGTGGAATTTTGCCAATTCCTTCTTGATGGCCACGGACAGGTAGCTGTGCCATTTTCAATATATCTTCAACTTGATCTTGAATCACAATTTTACTTCTCATTTCAACTTCAAGTACCCTGCAGGCTTCCGTTTGCGGATGAGATTTGTGCTCAGTTTTAATCTCCTTGGATAATTCTTCTGTAATTTTGTCTTCATCGCAGTTAGAGCCATCAATTTCAGTTTTCGCTTTACTTCCATGCTCATTTCGATCATTTACCTTATTGTCATTCAGATTCACATACTCACTAGAGTAAATTACAACTATATCTGCATCGGCAATGAAAGATTTCTCTCTGTTTTCCTCTACAAATTCACCATAAAATTTACCATCCAAATCACTTATAGGATGGTGTTCAGCTTGAATCACATGCTGGTCTTCATCAGTAACTATATCATCCATGACTGCATTTCCAGTGTTATTCTCTCCATCAGTTTTTTCATCTGTACCACCTTCATTGGCTTCATCCTTGATTTTTAAATTAATATCTTGTTTAATTTGGTGTCTGGGTAATTCGGCATTTTCAATAAGAACAGGTAAAGGTATGGCAAAGATTGTGGCTTTCCAATTATCCTGAATATTGTTCTGTTCAGCTTCATATGCGTTCTCAACATTGTAACAAAATTTGGAATTATTGCTCCCAGTCACCTCATCTTCAACTGCGCTTTTAGCTGTGATAATTGAATTATTCTCAAAGTCTTCATTAATTTTGTGCCTAATTTCATCTCTGACAACAGTCATATTTTCAGCTTTTTTTTCAATCTGAAAATCATTGCCTGTATCAAGTTTACTTTTGGTCATTGTTTCATCATTTCCTATATGCTTTAATTTAACTTCAGCCTGATCACAGAACTCAACTATAATCTCACTTTCATATAAATATTGGTCCTCGATCAAATCACTACAAGTGTCACTGCTAACTTTGATGTCACATCTTTGTCTCTGGACAAATTCAAGATTATTTAAAGCGTCACCTTCACTTTTACAACAACTGTTACTTTCAGTGGCACTGCTGCCCTCAATTGCACTTTTACTTTCAACTGCACTCTCACAGTTTGTGGCAATTAGGCAATCCCATGCAATTTCACTGCCAATGACACCTTCAACTGCACACTCGAAGTCAGTGGCAACTATGCTCTCATCTGCCCTTTTAACGTCAATGAAACTTTCAACTGCACTCACAAAGTCAGTGGCCTTTAGGTTCTCTACTGCAATTTGAAGGTCAATGACACTTTCAATTGCACTCTCAAAGTCAGTGGCATTTAGATTCTCTCTTGAAATTTCAGGGTAAACGGAAATTTCAATTGCACTCTTAAACTCAGTGGCATTTAGGTTTGCTCCTGCAATTTGGTAGGCAATTGCACTTTCAATTGCACTCTCAGAGTCAGTGACATTTAGGTTCTCTCGTGCAATTTGTAAGTCAATGGCACTTTCAATTGCACTTTCAAAGTCAGTGGCATTTAAGTTCTCTCCTGCAATTTGAAGATCAATGGAACTATCAATTGCACTTTCAAAGTCAGTGGCATTTAAGTTCTCTCCTGCAATTTGAAGGTCAATGGCACTTTCAATTGCACTCTCAAAGTCAGTGGCAATTAGGCTCTCACCTGTCATTTTACAGTCAATGGGACTTTTTCTTTCAGTGGAATTTTTGCATTCTGTCAGTGGCCCAGTTTTTTTCATAGACAGTGGTGTAAGCCAGACCTCAGTATTTTTATTTATTTCACACCCAATATGAAACATTTCACCAGGATCTAAATAACTCTGATCATCCGCAACCATAACTGTTTCAACATTCTCATCTTGACCTAAATTTTGAGTGACAAATCTGAAATATTTTGCAGCAGCAGCAGTATCGCAGACCGTTTTTTTAGCTGTTTTTGTGGTGAGCTGTCTTTTGCCTTGACTTTCAATTTGAATATCAGAAGATAGTTCACATTCTGGCCAATTAGTTGTAGCTTCTAGAAATGCTCCGAATCCACGTTCAACAGCATGTCTTTCACATTGTCTCATACTGCTTGGAATTTCACTTGCAGTAAGTGGTGGTACCTCTTCTTTACAGTTTTCTTCCCGATGATCAGCATCATTGACTCCAGAATTCACTAACTGGATCACAGGAACTTCATTAGTCTCTATGTTTTCAGTTTCAGAAATAACTTCATTTGGACTTGAGGCTTCATTTGTAATGCCATTAATGAGTCCTTCATACTTGACCGGCAAATTATCAACAGCTTCTCGATTTGTAGTAATGACAATCTGAGAAATATTTGCACCAGAATACTTAAAATTCGTTTGACTGCCATGTGATGGATGTGAATCAATTCTGAAATCATCATCTTCATAGGAAAGTCTCGACAGACTGTTTTGCATAAATGCCGTCTCAAATCTAACGGCTCTGATACTTTCAAAGATGCCAGCACTGTTACAGAAGTAGTTGTGATTCAGCTCATTAACAAACAGACAATTTTCGTGTGTGAACGTTTCACCTTCATTCATATTTCTATGATAATCTTGACGATCTTGGTCTACGACTTGTGGGAGTCTTGGAAATTCTGTCTCCAAGTCAGAACCTTCAAAAACCTCAAACTTTCTTTTAAGATCCCACTTTACTGACAACTGAACGTCTTCAACTTGATTTGAGAGTGTTGCTGGCTCAGAATCCTTGCTAATCAACTCATCAACATCCATCAGTTTCTCATCCATCGGTTTCCTAATAAACACATGTTACAAACTCTGTATCATTCAAACTTTATTGTACAATACACTTAAAAGAATCATAGATTAAACATAATAATAGATTGTAGATAACAAGAATAATAATAGTAAGAATAATAATAGCAAAGGTACCTTCATATCAAACCCCAGGGATAAGGATTGCGCATCCAAACTTGATCATACATCTGCTATTTAGTTTCTTACAGCCTGAAAGATTTCATTTACCTTGGGTGATATATAATAATAATTGGTGGTTCTTCAACCAGCCTGCCTCTTTGGGACATTGCCATCACTAAAGTAATAATAAAATAATAATTATTATTATAATAATAGTAGTAATGATATTAATAATAAAATAATAATAATATTAATGATGAGTCAACAAGTATATTTCACTCAGGTAACAAGAGATTACCAGATGGGGCTGCAATGGTTAACCTGAGTGGCAGATAAATATGAGGATGTCACAGTTAACATACCTGTATTGTTCACACAGCCAATGCAGCTGGGACCACAGCAGAACAGGCTGCTAACTCCAGCATGAAATAGACAAACACTAAGGGTTGTCGTTTCATTTATTTCTGTCACCGCCTTCAAAACGCTGGCCCCATTTATAATGCCTGTCAGTTTTCTTTTCCAACACCTTTCCATCTGTATCCAGCACGGTAAAGCCATATAATTGGGAGGCACATTAACTGATGATGCAGAGAACCAGACCTGATTTTCCAGATACCCACAGCACTATTAGGATGATTTATTCTCTCCTGTGGGATTACACTAACCTGGGCTAAAATTAACATAAATGATAATGATAATAATAAGAATAAGTGTCTTCTGCCGCAATTCCACTTAATCAGATCTTCAATCAGGAGTTCTTGCCACTCAACACTATTCTATTCTTCAGGGAATTTTCGGAGGTCTGAGGGACCACATATGCCTCAGAATGATGATGATGATAACAGTATACGCTTTTCAAACCACTAAACCATTTTCTCACTGTCAGAACTTGATGAGTCTTAGCCAACCTCAGACAGTAAAAATCCTCGCTTATTCAAAACAAAATCTATGAGCAGGTATATGATTAAAATTAGTTCCACTCAAAGAGATCTGGCAGACAGTCCAGATTGCTAAATTGGATGGTGTTTAGAATTTCAAGGCAAGATACGGAAGGGGATGAGGCAGAATCAGGAAAGGACTTGTGACAGAGCAGTTTTCCCCATTTTAAGTGAATGACCTGTGGAAAGAGAGCAAGATGTGAGGATTTGGCATGCTATAGGATGGGTCCAGACATTATTTGTTTTAATTCTTGCAATAGTTTGTTCCATAAATTTCTTTCCATCTTACTTGGATTTCCAAGTATATGAGAGCTACAAAACAGAGGAGTTTGGTACATGAAGGTCATCTGGTCATTATAACTTGCTTATTAGTCTTAAATGCACTTTTCTTGATAGCAAAACACAGACCCAAGCAATAGGCCTGTGTGCTGTCAAACATGCTCAAATAATGCTCAATAAACGCTCACTTAATGCCAGAGCTGCATCTTAAAACTGATCCTTCTAGAATTTCTGCTGACAGAAATTCTAGGCCCCTGTATAGGCAGAGCAATCACATAAATCATGGGCCTTAGGCAGGGCAGTCTTATCTTCAGGCCTTATGAGAAACCTGATTGCATGCTCGACCCCAGCTCCTAGAAAGTCGCTGGGGCACCTGGGCACTTGAGCCCCCACCCCTTCTCTCAGTGAGTCAGTGCACCCATATAAGTTCAAGGGTAAATTTTTACATTAACAGCCATACCGAATACCGAAACAATGCACGTGATTACACTTGTGCCTGATCAAAGTTTATAGTGAGTTTTTAGAGGTTGAGTAGGCTTTGTGGTGACCCTTTAAGAACCACCACTGGCAGGTTCAATGTTCACTTAAATAAAGGATTCATTTTCACATAGAGTAACTATTAGTTTTAAAAATATGAAAAGAATGTGATAGTCTATCACATTCCTTTCATATTTAAAGAAAATACTAATCTGTCGTCATCAAGTGCA
Organism: Bimastos eiseni; assembly: GCA_959347315.1. Taxonomy (NCBI): domain Eukaryota; kingdom Metazoa; phylum Annelida; class Clitellata; order Crassiclitellata; family Lumbricidae; genus Bimastos; species Bimastos eiseni. The sequence goes on along the minus strand of OY365821.1, from coordinate 14,029,593 downwards.
AATTAAAATCATATGAATTTTTAAATAATGCTCAAATTTACATTATTTATAATATCATCACTGTTCACAAAGGGAATGAGACCGATTTCAAACTAATCTGAACTAAAACATACCTATGTATTGTTTACTACCTAATAATGCCGGATTTCCCCGATTTAATCGTCATTATCGTAAGAAGCTTAGAGATCTATCTTTATTGGTGAATCTGATCAATAGCTCCCGGCATAACAATAAAACCCATTCAAACACCAAAAATGCACTTAACATTAAATCAAGCCACTTTATACCGCCACGATAAAGCGATAAATTCGGATACAATCCACATTAGGCTTCTGCGGAAGCAGACGACAATTTATAATCAAGCCAGAAGATTAGACCTATAGCGCATACCCAGTCAACTCTGTACCTTTCACAAAATTTCCTTGAAATAACTGCCGTCGAAAAACGGGCTAGGATTGTTGTTGAAAATATTCAATAACAACGAAAGTTTAAGAAGTTAAATACTGGAAACTGTTTATTTCTGGGAATCCGGACACCGCATACGTAAATTCTAGGAAACGCGGCAGCAACGCTGGTTACCTGCCATTCCTTGTTTGCCATTTCTGGTCCCATACCGTATTCAACCCCACAGCTGTATAAGCTGTTGTTAACATCGTAGCGTCCTAAGAATAGTAACGTCTGCGTAATCGTAGCATCTGCATAAAATCAGATCAGAACAAAATCTGGTGTCTCTAAACTTCATAATTAAATCTATAAATTTCTCAGTGCCACTCAAAAGATGCGTCGCACAGACCAGCTTATACCACCGGCACTATCTCGGGTGGTTTGCAAGCATTAGACAAAGATGGTAGAGTCATGATAGAGTCTTAGCAGAGGCGACGATCCAGAGGGGGACAAGTCCCCCACCTTTTACAAAGAGGGGACAATTTATACGTGTGTCCTCCACATTTCCTACTCCTCACATTGGGTATGCCCCCATCTGTCAAACGAGATCGGCGCCTCTGAGTCTTTGCTTTAAGTACATGTATGGCACTCCAATATTACATATTAAAATGTAGCGTTGTGATGTTGGAATTCAGTGGCGCGTAATTAAACCACTGAAATTTTTTTATTGGTTGCATCATACAAACGAACAAGCCTGGGAATTACCGTACACGGTAATATATCCCTAGGAAAACAAAGGGTGCAATGCATGAAAATTGAAAATAGTAGTTTTCTTATATCGCACCAGTTGGAGTAAGAAACGGTTTCTTAAGCTGAGGAGAGTAGTCACTAATATAGTAGCATAGATGGTGGAGTTTACGACTCTACCAAAGATGGTAGAGTCGTTGAGTCTACGACTCTACCATCTTTGACTCTACCATTTTTGATAGAGGTTTAGTGCAGGCCTAAATCTTCGATAATTTCTCGGCACCATATTAGCAGACTCTACCATCTTTGATATTAGGATTCATATTAGTTCCAGGTCAAATAGACCACCTTATTTTTTGGGGTTACCAAATAAAAAAATAAAAAATAAAAATTCGCTGGCGCTTGGTATGAAAGTGAAGTGCTATGGGCGGCACTTCTCAGCTTCTTCAATGCATATGAGGGCGGTTAGCCGGGTTTCGACCTCGGCCTCGCTGTTCCTATTTTTACACGTGCGTTTTGTGCTGCTCGCATTTTATTGTAGGCCTGTTATGAAAATGGCTGCGTTTTGTCAGCTATATTTTGTAAATGCATACACACGTACATACATACGCTGAGTCACTGTAGCTGAATTTGCTAGGTGTCGGAAATTAAACCACATAAAAGTAGAATCTACGTAGGCCCAATGCAATTGTGCCGTGACACTCATTTCGTTCAAGCGCGAATGAGGAATACTAATCAGTCGCGTGTACCAAACAACCAAGACGTCGTGGCAAAACTCAACTGAGTCGTAAACCGCGTGCTAGCAAAGATTTCTAGCGTGGTAGTGTTATATGTCTGTACACTATATAGTCTCGCTGCAAATCGTTTGTGATTTGCTAGTCAGAGAATTTTTGTAGACTGACAAAGGTATTTTGCAGATAGACAATACTGTTCCGTTGCATCCGTTTCACCGATATCGTCCACGTTTATTGTAACATCCGTTTCTAGGAATTAACTATGACGGAAGAGACCAGGCCGTATTCGCCTACGAACACCGAGGATGGTGATTTGAAATCTGTAGGGGGCAACTCCAACATTGTCAAGCTGAAACAGACCTTAGGGCTCCACCACGGAGTGGTAATCATAGTTGGGGGCATTATCGGAAGTGGCATATTCGTTTCCCCGAAGGGCGTGCTGCAAGAAGTAGGGTCTGTGAACGGATCGATTTTAATCTGGGCACTTTGTGGACTGATATCGCTGATTGGCGCCCTTTGTTATGCGGAACTCGGGACGTGTATTCTCAAATCAGGAGCTGACTATGCCTATATCAACGAAGCGTTTGGGCCTTTTCCAGGGTTTTTATATCTATGGGTCGCACTTGTGATCATAATTCCCACAGGTAATGCGATCACAGCTCTGACGTTTTCATACTACATCTTACAGCCAATTTTCCCAACATGTGAGCCACCTGATGCTTCAATTCGCCTGTTTGCTGCACTTGCAATTGGTAAGTATGTGTGGAAGTCAACTTTTTAAAGGTTTCTTAAACTATTTCACTACTACATCTGCTTATCTCTTTAGACCTTTTTGTCATTTTAGATCTGTTAGATAGCCACGCTACCGCTCCATGTGGGGTCTTAAATAACTTCCTATTAAAGTGTTTACATGTACTGTTGAGCTGGACTCTAGACATCATGAAACACAAATTACATAAAACAAGAGCTGTATAAAATTTTCTTTCAATTACCGCAGTCTTCACACTTAACATATCTTGAACTAAATTTAACAACAGCTTAGACATGGGAATAGGAAATACTAATTCTTGCTATGTAGTCCTATGTTAGGCCTTTGAATTTGACGATCATTGCTCTGCAATTAAACGGCTTTAGCATGTTTGGTTTGTTAGCGTATAGAATCATCATTCTGGAATATTCTTCTGCTTAAAATCTAAACTGAGAAATCTAAACTGAACGACTAGACAGAGCGCAATCTTGAACTTTATTGCTGAGTCATGTCTGGTTAGGTCTATGTGATGACTAGTTGTTCGTTGAAGCTTTTGAAATTGTTATTACATAAACTACCTGTTTTCATTAAGCACATTCTGCTGTTGTCTGAGCATGGATTGGATTATATTAAATGCCAATTAATAAATATGTGATGGCTAATCACATTAATCAAGGCTGATTCAGAGTTAGAAGTTTGGGGAAACAGAGCAAGAGTTACTTACATCATGTCAGATGTTATTGCATGCCTCCTATCTGAACTGAAAATATAATCATATGTGGTTATGGTCTATCATTTGTATTAATTTCTTGCATAGGGATTGACTCTGAGTGTAGCCAGGGCATGTGCCTGTTATTGAGGAGTTGGCATTAACCCCAATATCCAGATAATTTCTTGAAATTTCAAAAACTTCTTCAGAAACAGACACACGACTGAAATCCTCTCAGAAATAATTAAATCAAGATTTATTTTGTAACTTGAATTTCTTAAGGTTTTCAACACTTCAATTTGGAACAAGTTTACACCTAAGCAAAACAATCGCGTCCATTTGACACGTATTATGTTACACTGTAAGCGCACATGATTTCTGTGTTCTGATTGTCCAGATCCCCTGCCCTCCATTATTTTGGACGAGTTTACACCAGTCATTGCATGTACGGTAATGTTGGCACACGTAACATGCTGTATGTAATAGATGCGTTTGATGGTATACATATGTATGAAGACACTGAATGAGGCATCTTTTAAGTAGCACACCTAAACTTTTGAGCATATGACTGACTGATCCAAACAAGGGTTCTTTAAGGTCATTGAATATGTATGATGAACTGAATTAAACTGTGAGCATCCTATGATGGGGTCTTGTAAATGTGGTTGCATTAGCACAGGTGGTCACACACAGTTTGTGTCTTTGGATAATTTTCTAAGGTTAAACTAATTCTGTGATCCATGTCCCTCACCACCATATGACATCAGAATTTACTGTTACAATGCAGAATGTTGTCCGGAGGAGGTGGTATATAAGGTTGTCAACAATTGTTGAAATCATGGCCCGAGTATCCTGTTGACCCATGGAGCGGATGCCCGACATCGTGGACATTTTTTTAAGGAAATGTAGCAAATGTTGGGCACCAGAGAACCGGTTTCATTGCGCGGGCAGTCAGCTAATATGATCAACTGAACATTGTCTGGTATATGCTCGTGTAAAATTGTGCATTTAAAAATACGGAATGTCGGGCACCCAAGTACCGATTTCATTGCCCGGGCAGTCAGGCTCGGACGGGTACCCAGATGGCAGGTGCCTATTGATAGCCTTAGGGGTCAATGTGCTCCACTACAGTTATTTAATCCTTTCAAGCAGAAAAACATAATGTTGCCTGTGCTTAACTGTTGCCAACCGCAGGTTCTGTTGTTTTTTTCACCAGGGAGGCTCACGCCACAGACTGTTTTACTCATTGTTGATGTTATTATTTATGGATTTGTTTTCCAGTGCTTCTGACATTCATTAACTGCTGGAATGTGAACTGGGCAACAAGAGTACAAAGCATCTTTACAGTCACCAAAGTTTTTGCTCTTGTGATTGTCATCGTCATTGGATTCGTGCAACTGGGCAAAGGTCGGCTTCGACTGTTGACTATCTTGTCTAATTTCGTCTTGCCTCGGAAGTTCTACTGTACTACTTTAATAATGCATTTGGTGTAGGTCAATGCCACTTTCAAATGACTATGTGTGTAGTTAAGCAGCAGTTTTTAGCAATCACATCATCAGAAGGTGGGATAATATTGAATTATTATTTGAAACTGTTTATATTTGTGGAAGATAATGAAACTATTAATGATAAAATCATAACAAGGAAGCTGTTAATCTTAATATCTTGGAAGTGAAACTATTAATCATAATGTGTTGTTCAATTCCTAAAACTGATGTTTTGAGGCATGTCGTGGTAGAACTGAGAGATTTTCGGGAGTTGTTTTCATTTACTTGTGAGTTATTGAATCATGCGATTGAAATGAAACATTTGTCTTCGTTTGGATCTTCTACAGGTGAAATCGAACATATTCGGAATGGTTTTGTGGACACTAAAGCCAGTCCTGGTGCCTTTGCGCTAGCTTTTTATTCTGGACTGTTCTCATACTCTGGCTGGTAAGGTCTTGTTGTTGAATATTGTTGTAAATGCCATTCATATCATATCGTACATTTGACCACAATACAATGACTCTGTACCTGGCCTTTACGTTTACCATTATCAATAAAAAGAATATGGTTTAAAAATATATTATTTCTTTTAATTAAGTTTGAAGTAGACATGTTGAGTCACATATTGAACCATTTATGTGCTTTGGTAGAGCATCTGGATCGTATTGGTCCGAACCTTCTTACTGCAAATACTTTGTAAGAACATGGGTAAGTTCTTCACACCTCACTGTTAAGAGCGAACAGTTGACTGCTATATGATCTTGTGTGCACTTCTCAAGCTTTGGGGACGGCAACATCGAATGCAGAACTTATATTGTATCAATTGTTCTCAACATGCTCGATATATTTAATCTCTTTGATGGAAGGATGAACATGTTTTTCATATCAATCTTCCATTCTTTCAGACAACAGAGCATACCATTTTGTCGCATTCACTTGGAGAAATCTCTTGTATGTGTGTGTGAGTGTTTTCTGTGCTTTTTCTGTGTGTTTATGTCATTTATATCGGGTCCTGGGTTCTGCTGCACGTCTTGTCGGACGCATTCCTAAACTTGACCATGTCTCAGGCTATATGCTGGAAATGTGCTCCATTGGCTCTCCCTCCAACAGCGAATCTTGTGCCGTATTTTTTGCAATTTGAGTGTCATTTGAAAGGTTAATGTCTCTCTTTTTATGATGTTCCTGTCCAGAGGTATGAGTAAAATATATGGTTTAGTTGTTTGATCACAATTTAATAAAATGCATTTAAAGTTTATTATGATTTTGAAATGCAAAATTCATAGCCAACCTTGTTCTGAATTGAGTGAAATTTTTAAACAGATAACTTATGTTTGTTGTCTAATGCAGCATAGGCTAGACGAATGTCTGGGCTTTCTACTCATACCAAGTTTGCTATCCTAGCCTCACTGAGCTTTGGCTATTAATGGCGGGAAAATAACAAATTATAAGAAGTCGTTAAATTATTATAACAGTGGCTACCACAAAAATCATCTAGAAGCCATTAAAAATTGAATTTTTTTGTCAATTTTTATTTTTAGTTGTTTAAAACATATTTATATCAATTTAACTTTTGTCCCCAAAAATTGAAAAATTGACTTTTCATCACATTTTTGCTAGGGCATAACCGAGTAGACAATTTCCACCGAGTACCAAATCCGAATATTTGGGTGAACTATTTGCCGGATCCGGGTAGGAACCAAATAATAGTGCCAACTCTGGCCAGCAACTGGAAGCGAGTACTATCGAGTACTTTCCACTAGGCACAGCGTAGTTAACCTGCCACATGCACAGTTGCGGAGAACTATCTATGGTCAATGCAGAGTCTATAGCAATATCCTCCATATAGCGTATTGTCGCACTCTAGGCTATAACAATATATTTATTATTAAATAACTTTATTTGTGAAAAAAATGTAAAACCTTGTTATTAAATTTGAAGTATGAAGTTATCAACGACGTCTTTACTCTCTAATGTTTACTGGAAAGTAGGTGGAGCCAATTCAAGTGGAAAAATTACTGATTTGGTTGCCGCCTGGGGAATGCAACCAAAAGAAATTAAATTATATAAATTAACATGATCATAATTTTAAAGAAAATTCAATGAAATGTTAAGTTCTTGTTTAATTAATCAATAACTTATAGGTAAATCAGTTACTCCTAAATATATTTGATGAAAAAATATTATTTAAAAAAAAATATTATTTTATCATAAAAGTTATTTTTAGCTATTTGCGGATGTAATATTTGCCGAGGCGAATACTTCCAAATAGTCCAATATTCGGCCGTGGCGAATGTCCAAGGCGATTTCTGGTTATGCCCTAATTTTTGCAACTATCTCACTAACATGTGTTGCGACATAAGCCTGGTTTTGGTCAGATGAGTCACATTATATGCATATTTTCAGATACATTATGTTACCTGTATGGAATAACGTTATAATACAATGTCAATTTTTAGACCAGTTTATATGCCAAATTGATGTATTACATTATATGCTATACCAAGTTACATTAAACAGCCCATAATTTCCAAGCCTTGAGCTGTTACATATTATTATTATTATTTGATTATTATTATTATTATCAAAGCTATTATTATTATTATTGTGCATTACTGAGTGCCACTGTCTTATGACAAAGCATCAACTGATGTTGCTGCTGAGGAATTGTGAGTGAACAACAATTTGTTCAAGGTCCTTGTATTGTAATTTGGGACTTGTTAATTGCCTCTCAAATTGGCTTGAACCAATGGGTACTCACTGCATTACAAGGCAAAGACTTCAACCAATTGATCTTCTTGTTCCTGGGCAAGGACTGCTATAACTCAACACCTTTGCCATCACGGACCCTGCTATGTGGAATGATCTACCCCCATTATACATAACAAGCTTTTAATTGGGCTCCCACCCTCATCCCTTCATTGCCTGAAGACTTTCTTATTTCCTTGGGGCTGTCACCCTGAGACCCCTTCTAAGTAGCTAGTACTGTGATAAACCCTCATTGGGATAATATGATGGTGTATATTTATTTATATCCTATGTACATGTATTTGATTAGTCTAATAAGCCTTTTCAATATTATGTCCTTAGATATTTAACAGTGGCTGCATAAAATTTGCAGTCTTGGTCTTAGAAAGAAAAGGTTTCTTTAGTTAACATCACCCAGTATTGGCAATTACAAGACCTCTAAAAGGCTGAGGCTTAACCTGAAGATCAAGGTCTGAATTTCATTAAAAACAATATTCTTCTTCTTGGGCTTCCATTAAAATCAGATCGCAATAAAAGCTCAACTGAGATCGAAGTCTGAGGCTAAATGAAGTAATGAAATTCCATCTGGTGTGCCATTAGATGTGCTGAATGATTTGTCTTTAAGCTAAATATTTATGTGAAACAATGATAGGGGTTTGCTGTGGTTGCAGCAGAGGCAAAGGCTAAAGTGGTAGATGTGAGTCTCCTTGAGGTCTACATCTTATATGACTTGATCTAGTCTAGTTTGACCTGCAACTTCTGCTTCGTGTTGCAAATCCATGGATTTACTTGGCTAAGAATGTGGTTCACTAATTCACTTATAAATCACTTGCAAGGGCATCTTTTGAGCAGACTCATTATGTTGTCTAGTTTGAATTCCTAATTAAACTCCAAATTTAAATAATGAAAAAAGGTAACTACCTGAACAAAAGTGGTATGAGAACCCTTTATAATGAGGCTTTTACATGAAACATCTGTGTTTTTCGTGTTTTTGAAATGAAATCTGTGTTGGTCAGACAGACTTTCAGTTGATTTTGTTAACCCGAGGAACTTAGCATGTAAAACTGTGTTTTTTCAGGAATTACTTGAATTTTGTGACTGAAGAAATCAAGGATCCATACAGGTATCATATGTTTCTTTCAGTATATGTTTTCTGATACGTTAATTTGTCCAGTGGTTCTAACTATTTTCTGGCCTTAATTTGGATCTACCCTTGACACTTGGGGAACATACTATGTGCGACATTGTAATAGTGTTACGAGGTCACTAATATGAGATCACTTTAAAATGCCCAGGACTTTGGGATTGCTAACTGAAGGGCCAGAGGACAGGGATCAATTGGTTATTGTTAGAGCTTTGCTTTTACATTCTTGTTAAAGTGATGAATTTTCTGTTAATTTAGATAATATGTTTCTTTTAATGCATCAGTTTATATTTGATAAGTGATGATTTCAGACCACAATATTAGTGTTGTTGGATCTTTATTTACCAAGTTTTCCCTGCTTGTAACTATAGAATGACTAGCAAGAAGGATAGTAGTTTAGAAGTATGTTGGAAAGAAGGATAGTTGTTTAGAAATTTTATTCTGACTAGCATGAAACATAGTAGTTTAGAAATTTAGCTTCTTGGTTTTGTTTTTTGTTTCACTGCAGAAACCTTCCACGTGCGATTTGGATATCGATCCCTCTTGTTACCGTAATCTATGTCTTTGCCAACTTTGCCTACTTCACCGTTCTTTCTCCAAAAGAGTTGCTTGCATCAAATGCCGTGGCAGTTGTATGTGATGCTTTGTCATTTTTAGAATTCATTATTGATGTTTCTAATCTTTAATATCTATCTGCAATTCAGAAAATAATTTAATTCTTTTAACTGGTGTCACTGAAATTGCACAAAGTATTTATTGCAGTTAGAAGCAGTAATTGCTAAAGTGATTCTATAAACTAAACCTTGAAAATATGGCTCTGAATTTGAAAGTAGAGGCAAAATGAATTAATTTAATTGAATTGTGCCTTTGACTTGACTGAATCGTATTTTGTAAGCGCTGCAGTTAGTAGCTTTAGATTATCATTTATGTTTATAAATTCTTATTCATGGTTTTAGATTTGACTTGTGGTTTTGAATTCTCATTTGTGGTTTTAATTTCTCATATGACTTTAATTCTCATTTGTGTTTTAATTTCTCATATGACTTTAATTCTCATTTGTGGTTTTAATTTCTCATATGACTTTAATTCTCATTTGTGTTTTAATTTCTCATATGACTTTAATTCTCATTTGTGGTTTTAATTTCTCATATGACTTTAATTCTCATTTGTGGTTTTAATTTCTCATATGACTTTAATTCTCATTTGTGGTTTTAATTTCTCATATGACTTTAATTCTCATTTGTGGTTTTAATTTCTCATATGACTTTAATTCTCATTTGTGGTTTTAATTTCTCATATGACTTTAATTCTCAATTGTGTTTTAATTTCTCATATGACTTTAATTCTCATTTGTGGTTTTAATTTCTCATATGACTTTAATTCTCATTTGTGTTTTAATTTCTCATATGACTTTAATTCTCATTTGTGGTTTTAATTTCTCATATGACTTTAATGCTCATTGATGGTTTTAACTTCTCACTTGTGAGTTATTATATTGTCTTATTTTTGTTGCCTCCAGTCTTTTGCGGATCGTATGCTGGGTGTTATGGCTTGGTGTATGCCCTTGTTTGTTGCGGCTTCTACCTTTGGGGGACTCAACTGCGCAATCTTTACCTCTGCAAGGCAAGACACGTCATAATTTCTTATATATTACAGTGTAAATCAATATGAGGTTGTTCAATCTGATGAAGGAATATGTTTTAGGTAATATATATATATCGTTCATTGAGCACTGTTATAATGTTTTGAAAATGTGAGGTCATATAAACTATTATATCATGATTTGTATTGCTGCCCCAAAGAAAGAAACTGACTACTTCACTTTAGGGGATTACTGGAAATCGCCTCGGACATTCACCTCGGCCAAATATCCCGTTTTTCGGGATTATTCTGAAGTATTCGCCTTGGCAAATATTACACACACAAACAGTTAAAAAAAAAAATTTTTTTATACAATATTTTTTTTATAAACATTTAACAATCTAAAAACAATAGTTAAAAATTTTAATCCATATTCGGTACTCAGTGGAAATTGTCTACTCGGTTATGCTGTGCTTCACTTTTGCTTCTGAAACACTTTATCTCGTTGACTTTTGAGCAACAATATGGATGCCTTGCATGGTGTAATCATACTGCATCAATATCTGACTTATTAAGCGGAGATTATATATATATTATATAGATTTTAGATAATCATATTATATATCTGGATATCCGGTTATTTTGCATCTGGTGTAAATCTTCGTTTAATGAGAACAAACTTCAGTAAGTGACTAACTATGCATCTGATTTGTATTTCTATGTGACTTATAATGCAGGGTAAGGATTTTCATGATAATAATAACTGTTTGGTTAAATGTCAGTTAAACATCAAAGACCCTTTTAAAGCAGCATTGCCTTGCCTCGTGATGTCATTGCTTGGTATATAAGCATGCGCGTAAATGAGTTGCGAGTCCAACATTGCGTTACTTTTACGTTGCAAAGTTTTTGGTTACAATTCTCTGCAATCCGTGAAGTGAGACTCACAGGCATTGAGGCTTCTGTTGTGCATTTCATCAGGTTCCATGTCTCCCTCGTTTTACTTTCAACATTGGTCTTTTATAGACTGGCGTTTGTCGGCGCACGAGAAGGCCTTTTGCCGGTCTGTGTTGCGATGATCAACTTCAAGTTCTTTACGCCGGTTCCTGCCTTGATTGTTGGAGTGAGTTATGAACTGAAGGATTTGTTTCGTTATCTATTGTTTAAACAGATACCCATTTTGTAGTGAAGGTTTCCAGAGCCACTACAACATAACAAAACTGTTGAAGTCGCTTTTTCTTTAAACTATTAAGTGAAATGTGGCAATGGCTGGCCTTTGGAATCCATTGGTTTGGATGACCAACACGCTAACTGCAAATTAGGTGTATTTCGTGTGACAGATACCCCCCCTCCCTATCTGTCACATTGATTAATAGCTGCTTTAAAAAAATCAGTAAATTTCCAATCATTTGGGGATTTTTTCATGCTCAAAATGTGCCAAGAAACCTTCAGTCGGAACTCTGTTCGTGACCTGGGTCATAATGGCCATCCGGGAGAAGTTGTTCAATCTCTCTGTTTCTTGCTTTCCATGTCTCAGTTGAATCCCTTTTAAGGCCTTCTGTGAGTGTACCATAGACCCCCGTTCCACCGGACCCATCAAACACAGCTACTGAGCACTTGACTTTTTGCCCCCTCATGCATACATGTAGTTATATTAATTCTTATTATTGGTTGTGTGTCTATAGTGCTTCTTATCCCTAGCCATGCTTGTCTCGAAAGATATCTACGTCCTCATTAACTACACGAGTTTCGTGGAGTCGATCTTCATGGGAATGTCTGTTGCTGGGCTTCTCTACATGCGATGGAAACGGCCTGAAATGGAAAGACCTATCAAAGTGAGCATTATTATTACAAGAATCAGCTGTTGACATCATCTGACCTTAACCTGTCGTCGAATTTGTGTCACTTTGTCAAAACATCCCTGGAGCGAACATAACAATTCCTGGTTTAGTTCATAAGGCAGTTTTGAATGTGAAAGTATTTCTATAATGATTATAAAGTCAACGGTTGATTTTGGTTCCTTCAGATCAGACTCTGTATCAGACCTGGGCGAATTGGTACGAACAGTTGTATTGCACCTTAAATTCAGATTTATTGACTGGATTTAATAAGTGTGCCAGCTGAATAGATACATGATGATACATACAATACATACATGATAGTTTAGCACACTACAGTATGATTCCACTAAGGTCGTCTTATTCGTGTGTGTGAAGGACTTGCTCAATTGACCCTCACTCGAGTGATAACTTCATTTGGTAGACATATTCTCGTCATAAAGCGACCTGCTCAGCCCATCAACTGCCCTGATGATAGTATTTAGATTTCTTGTGCTTAGTTCAACCATCTGTTTCATTTGCATAGTCTGTAAACAACATCACATATCCATGCTTTAAAAATCCATGCTTGGGTAGCTGTATGTGTGTATGTTTGCTTGGGTTGCTGTATGTGTGTATGTTTGCTTGGGTTGCTGTATGTGTGTATGTTTACTTGGGTTGCTGTATGTGTGTATGTTTGCTTGGGTTGCTGTATGTGTGTATGTTTGCTTGGGTTGCTGTATGTGTGTATGTTTGCTTGGGTTGCTGTATGTGTGTATGTTTGCTTGGGTTGCTGTATGTGTGTATGTTTGCTTGGGTTGCTGTATGTGTGTATGTTTGCTTGGGTTGCTGTATGTGTGTATGTTTGCTTGGGTTGCTGTATGTGTGTATGTTTGCTTGGGTTGCTGTATGTGTGTATGTTTGCTTGGGTTGCTGTATGTGTGTCTGTATGTGTAGAAGAATAAGATGAGCATTGTGAGCTAGCATGAAAGGCAGTAAGGCCATGGGTATGAAGTGTTTTTGACTTCCTTTTTGGTCTCTGAATACTAGAGAGGGTGGCCAGTGTGATAAGTAATTGGTTAATAGAGAATATACATTACATTACAATACAACCAGGCATTTATAAAGCGCTTTGACAAGACAAGTCTTGCACAAAAGCGCTGTGCTGCATTTTTAGTCATAGATCAGGGAGAATAGGTAGGTCTTCAGTTTTGTCTTTAAAAGAGCAGCGCTTGTGGCTTGACGGACCGAAATTGGGAGACTATTCCATTCTGTGGGTCCTACGACTGAGAATGCACGGTTCCCAAACTTCTTGTTGGTGTGAGGTATGGTAAAGTCTCCACACATAGATGAACGGAGTCCTCTCGAGGTAGAGGCAGTGCATGACACAACCATGGACGTCATGTAGAGGTGGAGGTTCCGTTATGAATGTGGTAAATCTTGAAGGCGACACGGGCATGGATGGGGAGCCAGTGTAGCTGTTGTAGGGATGGTGTGATGTGGTCGCGAGGAGCAAGACCTTTTATCAATCGGGCAGCAGAGTGTCGGACTGATGATAGGGGTTGTAGTGTTGACACATACTTACTTTAATCTTTGGAGCATCGAACTGTAGGTATATAATTATTGAACATGATTGTTGTATGATTAGTTCTTTTGGAAACATTTGTTGATAATTTTTTTATTTAAGTCGTTTTAAAATTTTAGTGTAACACATTTTTACATTGGTTTTGAATGTCTGTAGGTGAGCTTGATCCTGCCAATCATCTTTATGTTCATGATAGCGTTTCTCGTCATTTTTCCACTGTTTGCGAATGCCGTTGAATGCTTGATTGGGCTTGCAATGATTCTCACTGGTATACCAGTCTACATTGTGATGGTGGCGTGGACGGGAAAACCAAAGTCATTCAAGAGACTTACCAGTTCGTAATAGCTTACCTTTTAATTACAGCTATTCACTGTTTGGCTGCTGCTTGGTGTGGGTTTATTTATTTTTTTGGAGGATTTATATAGCACCCCTTCAAGAACATCTACTCAGGAGCGCTCCTGACCCAATCCAAGCTAAACAGTACAGTCTGTGTGTCACTGCTGTCTGTCTTTCTTCTTCTTGGTGTCTGTTGTCTCTAGAGAAAGGAGCATTTCTGAGTAGCATCTCTTCAAGTGGTACTATTCACATTTGATGTAACATTTATACTGTTTTAATGTTTCTATTCTAATCAAATCGTGAGACTTTTACTTACGTATTTAAAGTATTTAGTAACTTGTATAGCGCCTCTAACAGCAGTGGGCATTCAGTATCTACCCTAGTACGAATACCCCATGTGCGTACTCGGGACACTTAGTATATGCTAGCCTCTGTTGTTGGTCCTGAACTCGAGTAGAGGCAGCGCCGAGCCTTCTCGGTTGCTGGCCATGCAACCTGAAATGGGCTCCCTGTCACCCTCCGCCTTGTGCCCAGGGGACACTCGACCGTGTTTTATACTAGTCTTAAGACTGTCCTATTTAGCCGGGGTTGGGGCTTCTGAGTAGATGTCTTGAAGGGGCGCTATAGAAATCCTCCAAATAAGTAATAAATAAAATAAAACTTTAGTAGACATCTTGAAGAATGAAACAAATGAATGGCTGAATGAAAAAAAAGTGAATGAATCTGTTGTTTATAACCCACTACAAATGAAATTTGATAGTGCCCTTCTTACAATCAGCTTAGAAGGGCACAAACGCCTCGATGACGCATCTGCAGTTGTAATGCAGAGCAATTGTGCATGAAGGATTTGGTCAAGGTCGCGATACAGTGACTCCTTGGACGATGGTCGAACCCGCACACTCAATGCAACCCATTGTAGTTATTTGCTCAATCTGCTATTTATAGCCCATGTTATTTTTTTCCCATTCTGTTATATATAGTCCAGTTTATTTATAGCTCATCTATATATAACTCAATTTGTGATCTATGTTATAGCCCAATCTGTCATCCAAACTGTTAATAATAACCAATTTAAATCAACTCTCGGCTACCTCGCTGGTCGTGGTGATTTTTTGTCTGTACTTCACGTTGTTCACTTTTGTAAATTATGTACATGTGTCGGAGAAAACAAATGTCTGAATCCTCCTTTGTTTCACTTTTTATTTCAGACCGACTGACAATAGCTTCTCAAAAGCTGCTTCTGAGCGTTGAGGAGGAGAAAGGGGAAGACAAGAAAAACTAAAGTCAATGTTGTAATTGGAAGATTTCAGCTGCTGGGAATGACTAGTCCTTTAACAGATTACTAAAAGTTTTAAACGCTTTTTCATTACCTGGGAAAACATTTCAACGCTGAGAAATTTGCAAACATCGAACTTGAAGTCATGGAAGTTCACTCTTGACTCTGCCAAGCCTGTTTGGCAGAGTCAAGCTGCCAGCTGTTTACCAAGCTGCCAGTTTGCCAGTTACCTCCTCATGTTCTGTTCTGTATACTCTCTGCCTGCTTAATTGTCAGTTTGTTTCTTTTGAGCTTTGACGTGGCACTTAAATGTCTTCACTGTGTCGGGAGTCATGCCAAGTGCTGTATTATAACGAAGTTAAGTTGTTGTAATTATGACAACTTCTGTAGCATCATCAAACAATCAATCAATTTATTTCTGCCAACCATGAAATAATTGCAAGTACATTCATCTTAATCAAATTCAAAAGGATTAGTAGCAATAGGGAACCCAAGGAGCAATAAGCCCTGCAATACGGGAACCCCTGTAAGTACAGCCGATTGAACATATTCAAAGTTGCCAATTTAAAACTATGCCTATAATCCCAATCTTAAGTAATCTTAACTAATACAAATGATCACACGGGTAGCACCAGCTGGCCGGCCCACTCACATCTGGTCCCACGGCCGTTCTGGTAGTTACAGTTCGTGGTCCAAAATCTTGTGTTTACTAAATATCGTAAATAATGTTGAACTGGTTTATGTAGAGTGTATGAGGAAAGCACGTAGTTTTTGCTTAAATATAGAGAAAGTTGCGGATTGATGGATCTCAGTAGGGAATGAGCTCCAGATTATAGGTCCCATATAATGTATGGAGAATTTACGGGTATTTCTTCTGGCGGGGCAGCTCGATAGAGAGAAGAATTTCGAGTTGGGTAGCTGTGTAGTTGAGTAGCAAACTACTTGTAGCATGTTTTACACACTTTAAACTTTTGGCCTAAATGCTTGAGTTACATTGCAATTGCAATTTTGAAGTTGTTTGTTTTAAAATATATGATCTTTTGAAGAAGTCGCAATGTATCGAAGTTGTGTTCTGTAAGTGATTGATGTTAAACTGTGAGTTGTTGTCTACTATAAAGGAAAAGGTTGTTGTAAATTTTGTCTGCTGTGTAGATGTCAAAATCTACAAAAGTTTAAAGTGAATGCTCAATTAAAAGTTGCTTACAATTCGTACAGTGATGCTAAAGGTGTTTTTACATATGTGATACAGTACTTGTCTAAATGCATCAAAAATGTTTTTAATAACATAAACAGTATTATAGGTGAGTAATATATGCCTTTTTTCTTTTAAAAAAATTCTGGTGTCACATGTGCTGCAACTTTGAAGGTACAATGCTATATTCTTTTGAAGGTACACAAGGAATTCCCCCAAAATATGGTGAATTTTTGGGAATGTCATTCTTGCCATCTTGTTTATTTCATTCTCGACAAACTGTTGGGTTGCTTGAAGGTTGGGTGCGGTCTCACATGAAGAGATATCGGGACAGTGTGCTATGAGTTATGTTACTTTTGCAGTAACAGAATGCCAGTGCATTACAATTCTACTTCTGATTAGTTGATCTCAATGATTTTACGGCTGTGAGCAAATCAGGTTGGAATACTTTAGCCTTGGTGCTATTGCATTGGATGCGGTGATCAGGGTTGATTAAAGGTAGGCTAAATATCTGGACACATTAGTGCGGTGTTTATTCGCCAATTGGTGCAAATGTTTATTGAACCTAGACTATTATTACTAGTGTTGTTAGGCATAGGCTCTTGTATTGGTTAGTTAGTTTAGTGCGGTGTTTATTCGCCAATTGGTGCAAATGTTTATTGAACCTAGACTATTATTACTAGTGTTGTTAGGCATAGGCTCTTGTATTGGTTAGTTTTACTGTAACTACCATAATAGATATAGACAAAGAATCATTGGAGCCACTAGATGCATAAAAAATCATTTGCTATCATTTGCAATGAAATAATTGATCGTGGATTTCTATAGACTGGCTGCAGAATAACTGACGTTGCTTTTAAAAAAGTAGTAATTCAAATCCTTGGTTTGTTTTCATGTGTGGCTGATCTCTGTTTAATGAGCTTGATCTGCTCCTTAACTTGCCATTTTGTTTATTTGCATTTATTAAGGTGTTGTAACAGTATATTGGTCATATTGGATGTTGACAGTCACATTTATCGAATGCCCCAGTTGACTGTACATTCGCCGGTTTTTTATAGAACTGGTTGTGTAATGGATCTCCTTAACTTCTGTACGATGTAATTTGCTGTTGTAAACAGGTTATGCTCCAGAGCATTGTTTCTGGTGTTTTCAGAATGGAGCTGGAACATTCCGATTGCATCAGAAATAATTTACTTACTCTCGCCGTTGTTGCCTTGCGTGAACTTATTTTCACTCATATTGTTGTTTTAGCCGGTATTACGGCTATTGCCGTTGCCAAGTGCTTGCTATTTTAAGTTTATTAATGCTGTGTGTGTGAGTGCAAAGAAATTCTGGCAAATTGATAAATCTGTGTCGATGTATGTTTCGCGCCATGCTGCAAGATGTCACGTTTTTAACACAATCACAAAATTCACACAGGTCTTTGATGGAAGGGCATTGCTCTTCAGAATAATAACCCATAAACTGATGTGATCTGTTTGTATTCATGCCCTCTTATGAAATGATTGATTCACTCGGCTCTCGTGTCAGAGCGTACGATAAGGTTCTTGGCTTTTCATTCCGTATGCAATTTCGTTCTTTCTGTTATATTATATATATATATATATATATATATATATATATATATATATATACATACCCGGTTTTGTCTTTGCAACTCGGATGATTTATTCCTTGCTATTTATGCCTATGTGTGTAGGTATATATTAATGTATGGTGTTAAACCAGTGGGCTTTGGATGTATTATCCTTGCACTGTATTGTTCAAGTTAGTATCTTTTAGGATTTTAAGAGTATATAAGTTTTTATGTTTTTGGGAATGTGTTGTGCGTTTGTAGTCTTAGCTTCTTAGTTTAAGGTTCACATTAGTGATTCTTGATGCTTCATTTGTTGTGGGGGTACGACAGACAGCACAAGTCAGAGGCTACGAGAAATGGAATGTGGATGCAGGATTTAAAATTTTTAATCATCTGTACGCTGTTCTCAGGATATTTAGATCAGATACTTGTGTGAATGATGTAACAGACTGTGACTTTCATTTGTAGACATTATGTGGGTTGCACGTTTTCACATGACTGATTTTTATTACATATATACTTTATATGAGAGTTTTGGTGGAAATTGGTTAATATGTGGCATCGTTGTGCAGTGTTTTCTACTACCGAGCCTTGATGGATCCATATTTGAAAGAAATTGCTGGAAAATATGCAGTGGAGTGTTCAGTAACATGAAATAATTGATACACTGAAGCAGAGACTTCTCTAAATTGTTGTTGGTTACCGTTTGCTTCATGATAATTGTTTTGCTTTCTGCCTCTAAGTTCAGGATTTAAATCCCTGTGCACATAACAATAAATGTAACCAGGTCATGTAACTCATCTATAAGGAAAGTTTGTCCAGTTAGTAGGCTTCTTTTGTTGTTTACAATCAAATCATAAGATCGTTCTAATGGCGATTAGATTATCAGATTTGTGTATGATGTATTTGGTAGTTATTTTTTGCTTATCGTAGCTTTACCGTTTGCTTCATGATAATTGTTTTGCTTTCTGCCTCTAAGTTCAGGATTTAAATCCCTGTGCACATAACAATAAATGTAACCAGGTCATGTAACTCATCTATAAGGAAAGTTTGTCCAGTTAGTAGGCTTCTTTTGTTGTTTACAATCAAATCATAAGATCGTTCTAATGGCGATTAGATTATCAGATTTGTGTATGATGTATTTGGTAGTTATTTTTTGCTTATCGTAGCTTTAGCGTTTTGGTGCAGAGTTCCAGAATATTTGTGATCCGTAAATTATTTTTCAGTTTCCATAAAGATGTGTTACGACGTGTAACAAAGTTTAGATAGCACATACTTGTTTCCGGTGTATAGTTCTTTTATTTCGAGTTATTATTGGCACTTCTTATTATGTTGCATGTATTTTTTTTTGGTTCCTTATCATCTGTTCGTATATTACTATTGACTGGCTTCTGTTCTTACGACCAAAACTTCTGTCAACATTTTACATTATAATTTGGTTTTGTGTGACATTGTCAATAATTGATAACTGACCCTCATGACTCGAGTCATGACTGGTACCCAGATACAGTCAGAAATTTTGACAAGTACCCAGTTAGCTCTTTGAAATATTTTGACATCTCTAATGGGGAAAAAAATTTGTTTTATTGCAATAATGGGTTTACTGTTGCATTAATATCGCATTAATGGAGAATGAGCTTGGAATAAAAACCAAACCATGGCCATTATTATACTAGTCTCATATCTAATCCAGGGTGATGTTAATGTGGAGATTTTTAGTTTCTAGAAGTTGTTAACTAATCGGAACTAGTCAGTACGTGGTTAATGCCAACTTCTGATAAGGTTATGCATTTTTTGTGTTTTTATTAATTAAGTCAGCAGTACAAATAGCTGTAAAAGCTAAAAGTTTTTTCTTAATATTAATTGGTGAATTTTTTCCACCAAATGATGTAGTAATGTGGTTGGGATTGGGAGTAAACCTGCAGGGTCGGGAACAAAACATGGGGACTGGGATGAGAATGACTTGCCTGTTGGGGGTAGGAATTGGGACAAACTTGTTTTAACCTTCATCACAGGGTGATAACTGAGGCTGACTACCCAGGCAATGAAATCGGCTTTCGGGTACTCGAAATTCCATATAAATGCGCAATTTTACCAGAAAATATGCCAGAAATATTCCATTGGTCATATTGGCTGACTGCCCGGGCAATGAAATCGATTCTCGGGTGCCCGACATTTCCCTACATTTCCTAACAAAATATCCGCGTGGTCGCGAACCCAACCATGCGGATCGATGGGTACCCGGGTCGTGATTTCAACATTTTTTGACAGCCTTAGTGATAAGTGCCATATTGTGCTAACCAATCGCTGTGTTCGTGCTTCCCACAGTTCTTACAAAATAAATATGAATTTTTACTTTTAACTTAAATTGTCCTTTTAGAATATGACATGCATTTTAAGACCCTGAAAGGTCAGCTGTGACCTAGCAAGGCATTTGTTTTATAAAGCCTGTTTATTATAATGCAGATTATACTTTTTAAAGGATCTTTTAACTGGCTGCGACTCAGCCCTCATGAATAAGCCGGTGCATTGTTCTTAGCTTTGATATTTTGAGGTTATTATTATATATTTTGGGCCCCAGTTCATTGGCTGTGGCTCTGCCAATACAAGGCACTGTAGTTGAATTCCTTTGGAAAAGTTTTTATAATCCAGTCTGACAATCACATGTTCAAAATAAGGAAGTATCTGTTTTTTTTTAAAAATGGCATAGTGATGACAGTCTGTGTACTGAATTGAACTCCTAAAAATGTCATTTGCAGTGCAGTGGATGTAGGTCAGATTTTAAAATTAGAATTCTAAACTGATGGTCTCACATTCAGCCACTTGTGTCTCTTTCACTCCATTTCTGATTTAGATATCACTTGCGATAGTTAATGAATGCTAATTAAGACAT
This sequence comes from Bimastos eiseni, assembly GCA_959347315.1. Lineage (NCBI taxonomy): Eukaryota > Metazoa > Annelida > Clitellata > Crassiclitellata > Lumbricidae > Bimastos > Bimastos eiseni. The sequence goes on along the minus strand of OY365821.1, from coordinate 14,008,642 downwards.
ATTTTGTCTTACTGTTTGCTGTTTAAGTGAATTTTGGTCTGTTGTTTGACATTTTGTCTGTCGAATTGCTATGTCTGAATGAGTGCATTTGTGCTACGTGCATTTTAGGTTGTGAAAATTGTTCTAAGGTCTCGTTGTTGTAAGATCTTGTTGCATGCTTTATTGTATTATTCTTCTGTGAGAATATTTAGTCTTTGTTTTGTCAGTTGGTTATTAAACATTGTTTGTGCAGGTTTGCTGCTAACATGGCATAAAAGTTTTATTGTAGGCGATTTAACATGGCTGATTTTGGTTTTGCCTGCCAGCTTTTCATTGTTTTTCAATTTTAAAATCATTTTCTAGAGAAGCTATAGAATGGTAATTTTACAAAACTGGTTTAACATAAAAGCCCTAGGTGTCATTCACTTTCAGATACATATGCATAACTAAAGGAAGCATAGAAGAAACCTAAGAACTGACATGCATAATGGTGAAAGTCATAAGAAAGTCGTAAGAAAGAATACTTTGGAGACATGACTTCGTAATAACAAAGATGTTCATTTGTTAATTAAAACTGACGAATACTCTTACTAGTAAGATTACATGATACAGTACTAACGGGTGACAACAAGTTTAACAGTTGAATTTAACTGTATAGCGGCCTGCAAGGTGCCCATCTGCCCTATTTCTCATTTTACAGGTAGTAGAGGGCCGGGTCAAACTTGTGGGGCTAGCTGCTATCCTTAAGATCTTCGCACCAGCTTGCTACCAGTCAACCGCCTCCCTGCCCAACTTTACATTCCTACAAAAACTGTGGGCAATGCACTGGGAATGGACCAGATCATTAGGAGATCCTTGTGTGCACTTGTCACCAACAGATTGCTAGCATCGTTAACTAAATGATCAATGCCAGTGGGTTGTTTAATCTACAAAGCGATGACAAATGGATTTTGTAATGGTACTTTATCATCTGCCAGTTGCATCATATATCAATTTATCATTCATCAAATATGTTAGCACAGTAAGAAGACAAAAAAGTATTTTAGAAACACAGGAATACAGTATCTTCATGACAGTAGACCCGCCTGTATTATACTAATTGAAGCTATAACATAGTCCATGTCTGCTTAATACAAATTATACTATGTGCATAGGAAATCACACCAAATTTACAACAGTGTTCCCTATAATTGGCACCTTGGACAATTAGAGTGGTCAGCCTGTAACGCATATAATATGGGTTCGATCCTCGTCCAAGTGATTGATGTGTGACCTTCAGCAAATTCTACAATATAACTGCAATTGTGGCATTGATGCATGAGCACTAATGCACTCATTGCACACTGCATCAGAATAGACATGGGGTGAGGGATTATTGTCTCTACACTACAGAATAGCTTAAATGGATAAAAAAATGGCATGCTGAAATTCTTATAATTTTCAAGCAAACATATTTCCTTTCAGTTGCCATAGTAAATTTATAAATCAGACTGGTAACCTGCAGAAACAGATAAAACACAGAACCACAGATACCTTTAAGATACCTCTTTATCTTCTCTGGACTGTTTTGATCATCTTTTCTTCGTTTCAGAGAGGTAACCTGCAGAAACAGATAAAACACAGAACCACAGATACCTTTCATATACCTCACCATCTTCTCCGGACTGTCTTGATCTTCTCTTCTTCGATTCACACTGTTTACCTGCAGAAACAGCTGAAACACAGAACCACAGATACCTTTCATATACCTCTTTATCTTCTCCCGACTCTCATAATCTTCAATTGTTAGTTTCTGAGTGGTAACCTGCAGAAACAGGTAAAACACAGAACCACAGATACCTCTCATATACCTCACCATCTTCTCCGGACTGTCTTGATCTTCTCTTCTTCGATTCACACTGTTTACCTGCAGAAACAGGTAAAACACAGAACCACAGATACCTTTCATATACCTCTTTATCTTCTCCCGACTGTCTTGGTCTTCTCTTCTTCGATTCACACTGTTTACCTGTAGAAAGAGCTGAAACACAGAACCACAGATACCTTTCATATACCTCTTTATCTTCTCCCGACTAACTTGATCTTCTCTTTTTTGTTGCAGACTGCATACCTGCAGAAACAGGTAAAACACAGAACCACAGATACCTTTCATATACCTCTATCTTCTCCCGACTGTCTTGATCTTCTCTTATTCGTTTCAGACTGTTTACCTGCAGAAACAGCTGAAACACAGAACCACAGATACCTTTCATATACCTCTTCATCTTCTCCCGACTGTCTTGATCTTCTCTCATTCGATTCACACTGTTTACCTGTAGAAACAGCTAAAACACAGAACCACAGATACCTTTCATATACCTCTTTATCTTCCTTCGACTGTCTTCATCTTCTCTTCTTCGATTCACACTGTTTACCCCTACAAACAGCTAAAACACAGAACCACAGATACCTTTCATATACCTCTTCAACTTCTCCCGACTGTCTTGATCTTCTCTTATTCGTTTCAGACTGTATACCTGCAGAAACAGGCAAAACACAGAACACAGATACCTTTCACATACCTCTTTATCTTCTTTTGACTGTCTTGATCTTCTCTTCTTCGTTTCAGACTGTATACCTGCAGCAACAGCTGAAACACAGAACCACAAATACCTTTCATATACCTCTTTATCTTCTTCCGACTGTCGTGATCTTCTCTTCTTCGATCCACACTGTTTACCTGTTGAAACAGCTGAAACACAGAACCACAGATACCTTTCATATACTTCTTTATCTTCTTTCGACTGTCTCTGTCTTCTCTTCTTTGATTCACACTGTTAACCTATAGAAACAGCTGAAACACAGAACCACAAATACCTTTCATATACCTCTTTATCTTCTTCCGACTGTCGTGATCTTCTCTTCTTCGATCCACACTGTTTACCTGTTGAAACAGCTGAAACACAGAACCACAGATACCTTTCATATACTTCTTTATCTTCTTTCGACTGTCTCTGTCTTCTCTTCTTTGATTCACACTGTTAACCTGTAGAAACAGCTGAAACACAGAACCACAGATACCTTTCATATACCTCTTCATCTTCTCCCGCTGTCTTGATCTTCTCTTCTTCGTTTCAGACTATATACCTGCAGAAACAGCTGAAACACAGAACCACAGATACCTTTCATATACCTCTTTATCTTCTCCCGACTGTCTTGATCTTCTCTTATTCGATTCACACTCTTTACCTGTATAAACAGCTGAAACACAGAACCACAGATACCTTTCATATACCTCTTCATCTTCTCCCGACTATCTTGATCTTCCCTTCTTCGATTCACACTGTTTACCTGTTGAAACAGCTGAAACACAGAACCACAGATACCTTTCATATACTTCTTTATCTTCTTTCGACTGTCTCTGTCTTCTCTTCTTTGATTCACACTGTTAACCTATAGAAACAGCTGAAACACAGAACCACAAATACCTTTCATATACCTCTTTATCTTCTTCCGACTGTCGTGATCTTCTCTTCTTCGATCCACACTGTTTACCTGTTGAAACAGCTGAAACACAGAACCACAGATACCTTTCATATACTTCTTTATCTTCTTTCGACTGTCTCTGTCTTCTCTTCTTTGATTCACACTGTTAACCTGTAGAAACAGCTGAAACACAGAACCACAGATACCTTTCATATACCTCTTCATCTTCTCCCGCTGTCTTGATCTTCTCTTCTTCGTTTCAGACTATATACCTGCAGAAACAGCTGAAACACAGAACCACAGATACCTTTCATATACCTCTTTATCTTCTCCCGACTGTCTTGATCTTCTCTTATTCGATTCACACTCTTTACCTGTATAAACAGCTGAAACACAGAACCACAGATACCTTTCATATACCTCTTCATCTTCTCCCGACTATCTTGATCTTCCCTTCTTCGATTCACACTGTTTACCTGTACAAACAGGTAAAACACAAAACCACAGATACCTTTCATATACCTCTTTATTTTATCTTCTCCCGACTGTCTTGATCGTCCTTCGACTGTCTTCATCTTCTCTTCTTCGCTTCAGATTGTATACCTGCAGAAACAGCTGAAACACAAAACCACAGATACCTTTCATATACCTCTTTATCTTCTCCCGACTGTCTTGATTTTCTCTTCTTTGATTCACACTGTTTACCTGCAGAAACAGGTAAAACACAGAACCACAGATACCTTTCATATACCTCTTCAACTTCTCCCGACTGTCTTGATCTTCTCTTATTCGTTTCAGACTGTATACCTGCAGAAACAGGCAAAACACAGAACACAGATACCTTTCACATATCTCTTTATCTTCTTTCGACTGTCTTGATCTTCTCTTCCTCGATTCACACTGTTTACCTGTAGAAACAGCTGAAACACAGAACCACAGATACCTTTCATATACCTCTTTATCTTCTCCCGACTATCTTGATCTTCTCTTCTTTGTTGCAGACTGAATACCTGCAGAAACAGGTAAAACACGGAACCACAGATACCTTTCATATACCTCTTTATCTTCTCCCGACTGTCTTGATCTTCTCTTCTTCGATTCACACTGTTTACCTGTAGAAACAGCTAAAACACACAACCACAGATACCTTTCATATACCTCTTCATCTTCTCCCGACTGTCTTGATCTTCTCTTCCTCGATTCACACTGTTTACCTGTAGAAACAGCTGAAACACAGCACCACAGATACCTTTCATATACCTCTTTATCTTCTCCCGACTATCTTGATCTTCTCTTCCTCGATTCACACTGTTTACCTGTAGAAACAGCTAAAACACAGAACCACAGATACCTTTCATATACCTCTTTATCTTCCTTCGACTGTCTTCATCTTCTCTTCTTCGATTCACACTGTTTACCCGTAAAAACAGCTAAAACAAAGAACCACAGATACCTTTCATACACTGTTTACCTGTAGAAACAGCTGAAACACAGCACCACAGATACCTTTCATATACCTCTTTATCTTCTCCCGACTATCTTGATCTTCTCTTCCTCGATTCACACTGTTTACCTGTAGAAACAGCTAAAACACAGAACCACAGATACCTTTCATATACCTCTTTATCTTCCTTCGACTGTCTTCATCTTCTCTTCTTCGATTCACACTGTTTACCCGTAAAAACAGCTAAAACAAAGAACCACAGATACCTTTCATATACCTCTTCAACTTCTCCCGACTGTCTTGATCTTCTCTTATTCGTTTCGGACTGTATACCTGCAGAAACAGGCAAAACACAGAACACAGATACCTTTCATATACCTCTTCATCTTCTCCCGACTATCTTGATCTTCTCTTCTTCGATTCACACTGTTTACCTGTACAAACAGGAAGAACACAAAACCACAGATACCTTTCATATACCTCTTTATTTTATCTTCTCCCGACTGTCTTGATCGTCCTTCGACTGTCTTCACCTTCTCTTCTTCGCTTCAGATTGTATACCTGCAGAAACAGCTGAAACACAAAACCACAGATACCTTTCATATACCTCTTTATCTTCTCCCGACTGTCTTGATTTTCTCTTCTTTGATCCACACTGTTTACCTGCAGAAACAGGTAAAACACAGAACCACAGATACCTTTCATACACCTCTTCATCTTCTCCCGACTGTCTTGATCTTCTCCTCTTCGATTCACACTGTTTACCTGTAGAAACAGCTGAAACACAGAACCACAGATACCTTTCAAATACCTCTTTATCTTCTCCCGACTATCTTGATCTTCTCTTATTCGTTTCAGACTGTATACCTGCAGAAACAGGCAAAACACAGAACACAGATACCTTTCACATACCTCTTTATCTTCTTTTGACTGTCTTGATCTTCTCTTCTTCGTTTCACACTGTATACCTGCAGCAACAGCTGAAACACAGAACCACAGATACCTTTCATATACCTCTTCATCTTCTCCCGACTGTCTTGATCTTCTCCTCTTCGATTCACACTGTTTACCTGTACAAACAGGTAAAAAACAGAACCACAGATACCTTTCATATACCTCTTTATCTTCTCCCGACTGTCTTGATCTTCTCTTATTCGATTCACACTGTTTACCTGTAGAAACAGCTAAAACACAGAACCACAGATACCTTTCATATACCTCTTCATCTTCTCCCGACTATCTTGATCTTCTCTTCTTCGATTCACACTGTTTACCTGTACAAACAGGTAAAACACAAAACCACAGATACCTTTCATATACCTCTTTATTTTATCTTCTCCCGACTGTCTTGATGGCCTTCGACTGTCTTCATCTTCTCTTCTTCGCTTCAGATTGTATACCTGCAGAATCAGCTGAAACACAACACCACAGATACCTTTCATATACCTCTTTATCTTCTCCCGACTGTCTTGATTTTCTCTTCTTTGATTCACACTGTTTACCTGCAGAAACAGGTAAAACAAAACCACAGATACCTTTCATATACCTCTTTATCTTCTCCCGACTGTCTTGATCTTCTCTTCTTTGATTCACACTGTTTACCTGCAGAAACAGGTAAAACACAGAACCACAGATACCTTTCATACACCTCTTCATCTTCTCCCGACTGTCTTGATCTTCTCTTATTCGATTCACACTCTTTACCTGTAGAAACAGCTGAAACACAGAACCACAGATACCTTTCATATACCTCTTCATCTTCTCCCGACTATCTTGATCTTCTCTTCTTCGATTCACACTGTTTACCTGTACAAACAGGTAAAACACAAAACCACAGATACCTTTCATATACCTCTTTATTTTATCTTCTCCCGACTGTCTTGATCGTCCTTCGACTGTCTTCAGCTTCTCTTCTTCGCTTCAGATTGTATACCTGCAGAAACAGCTGAAACACAAAACCACAGATACCTTTCATATACCTCTTTATCTTCTCCCGACTGTCTTGATTTTCTCTTCTTTGATTCACACTGTTTACCTGCAGAAACAGCTAAAACACAGAACCACAGATACCTTTCATATACCTCTTCAACTTCTCCCGACTGTCTTGATCTTCTCTTCTTCGATTCACACTGTATACCTGCAGAAACAGGCAAAACACAGAACACAGATACCTTTCAAATACCTCTTTATCTTCTTTCGACTGTCTTGATCTTCTCTTCCTCGATTCACACTGTTTACCTGTAGAAACAGCTGAAACACAGAACCACAGATACCTTTAATATACCTCTTTATCTTCTCCCGACTATCTTGATCTTCTCTTCTTTATTGCAGACTGAATACCTGCAGAAACAGGTAAAACACAGAACCACAGATACCTTTCATATACCTCTTCATCTTCTCCCGACTGTCTTGATCTTCTCTTCTTCGATTCACACTGTTTACCTGTAGAAACAGCTAAAACACGCAACCACAGATACCTTTCATATACCTCTTCATCTTCTCCCGACTGTCTTGATCTTCTCTTCCTCGATTCACACTGTTTACCTGTAGAAACAGCTGAAACACAGCACCACAGATACCTTTCATATACCTCTTTATCTTCTCCCGACTATCATGATCTTCTCTTCCTCGATTCACACTGTTTACCTGTAGAAACAGCTAAAACACAGAACCACAGATACCTTTCATATACCTCTTTATCTTCCTTCGACTGTCTTCATCTTCTCTTCTTCGATTCACACTGTTTACCCGTAAAAACAGGTAAAACACAGAACCACAGATACCTTTCATATACCTCTTCAACTTCTCCCGACTGTCTTGATATTCTCTTATTCGTTTCAGACTGTATACCTGCAGAAACAGGCAAAACACAGAACACAGATACCTTTCACATACCTCTTTATCTTCTTTTGACTGTCTTGATCTTCTCTTCTTCGTTTCAGACTGTATACCTGCAGCAACAGCTGAAACACAGAACCACCAATATCTTTCATATACCTCTTTATCTTCTTCCGACTGTCGTGATCTTCTCTTCTTCGATCCACACTGTTTACCTGTTGAAACAGCTGAAACACAGAACCACAGAAACCTTTCATATACTTCTTTATCTTCTTTCGACTGTCTCCTCTTCTTTGATTCACACTGTTAACCTGTAGAAACAGCTGAAACACAGAACCACAGATACCTTTCATATACCTCTTCATCTTCTCCCGACGGTCTTGATCTTCTCTTATTCGTTTCAGACTGTATACCTGCAGAAACAGGCAAAACACAGAACACAGATACCTTTCACATACCTCTTCATCTTCTTTTGACTGTCTTGATCTTCTCTTCTTCGTTTCAGACTATATACCTGCAGAAACAGCTGAAACACAGAACCACAGATACCTTTCATATACCTCTTCATCTTCTCCCGACTATCTTGATCTTCTCTTCTTCGATTCACACTGTTTACCTGTATAAACAGGAAGAACACAAAACCACAGATACCTTTCATATACCTTTTTATCTTCTCCCGACTGTCTTGATCTTCTCTTCTTTGATTCACACTATTTATCTGCAGAAACAGGTAAAACACAGAACACAGATACCTTTCATATACCTCTTCATCTTCTCCCGACTGTCTTGATCGTCCTTCGACTGTCTTCACCTTCTCTTCTTCGCTTCAGATTGTATACCTGCAGAAACAGCTGAAACACAAAACCACACATACCTTTCATATACCTCTTTATCTTCTCCCGACTGTCTTGATCTTCTCTTATTCGATTCACACTCTTTACCTGTAGAAACAGCTGAAACACAGAACCACAGATACCTTTCATATACCTCTTTATCTTCTCCCGACTGTCTTGATTTTCTCTTCTTTGATCCACACTGTTTACCTGCAGAAACAGGTAAAACACAGAACCACAGATACCTTTCATACACCTCTTCATCTTCTCCCTACTGTCTTGATCTTCTCCTCTTCGATTCACACTGTTTACCTGTAGAAACAGCTGAAACACAGAACCACAGATACCTTTCAAATACCTCTTCATCTTCTCCCGACTATCTTGATCTTCTCTTCTTTGTTGCAGACTGTTCATCTTCTCTTCTTCGATTCACACTGTTTACCCGTAAAAACAGCTAAAACAAAGTACCACAGATACCTTTCATATACCTCTTCAACTTCTCCCGACTGTCTTGATCTTCTCTTATTCGTTTCAGACTGTATACCTGCAGAAACAGGCAAAACACAGAACACAGATACTTTTCACATACCTCTTTATCTTCTTTTGACTGTCTTGATCTTCTCTTCTTCGTTTCACACTGTATACCTGCAGCAACAGCTGAAACACAGAACCACAGATACCTTTCATATACCTCTTCATCTTCTCCCGACTGTCTTGATCTTCTCCTCTTCGATTCACACTGTTTACCTGTACAAACAGGTAAAATACAGAACCACAGATACCTTTCATATACCTCTTTATCTTCTCCCGACTGTCTTGATCTTCTCTTATTCGATTCACACTGTTTACCTGTAGAAACAGCTAAAACACAGAACCACAGATACCTTTCATATACCTCTTCATCTTCTCCCGACTATCTTGATCTTCTCTTCTTCGATTCACACTGTTTACCTGTACAAACAGGTAAAACACAAAACCACAGATACCTTTCATATACCTCTTTATTTTATCTTCTCCCGACTGTCTTGATGGCCTTCGACTGTCTTCATCTTCTCTTCTTCGCTTCAGATTGTATACCTGCAGAATCAGCTGAAACACAAAACCACAGATACCTTTCATATACCTCTTTATCTTCTCCCGACTGCCTTGATTTTCTCTTCTTTGATTCACACTGTTTACCTGCAGAAACAGGTAAAACACAAAACCACAGGTACCTTTCATATACCTCTTTATCTTCTCCCGACTGTCTTGATCTTCTCCTCTTCGATTCACACTGTTTACCTGTAGAAACAGCTGAAACACAGAACCACAGATACCTTTCAAATACCTCTTTATCTTCTCCCGACTATCTTGATCTTCTCTTCTTTGTTGCAGACTGAATACCTGCAGAAACAGGTAAAACACAGAACCACAGATACCTTTCATATACCTCTTTATCTTCTCCCGACTGTCTTGATCTTCTCTTCTTCGATTCACACTGTTTACCTGTAGAAACAGCTAAAACAAAAAACCACAGATACCTTTCATATACCTCTTCATCTTCTCCCGACTGTCTTGATCTTCTCTTCCTCGATTCACACCGTTTACCTGTAGAAACAGCTGAAACACAGCACCACAGATACCTTTCATATACCTCTTTATCTTCTCCCGACTATCTTGATCTTCTCTTCGTTGTTGCAGACTGAATACCTGCAGAAACAGGTAAAACACAGAACCACAGATACCTTTCATATACCTCTTTATTTTATCTTCTCCCGACTGTCTTGATGGCCTTCGACTGTCTTCATCTTCTCTTCTTCGCTTCAGATTGTATACCTGCAGAATCAGCTGAAACACAACACCACAGATACCTTTCATATACCTCTTTATCTTCTCCCGACTGTCTTGATTTTCTCTTCTTTGATTCACACTGTTTACCTGCAGAAACAGGTAAAACAAAACCACAGATACCTTTCATATACCTCTTTATCTTCTCCCGACTGTCTTGATCTTCTCTTCTTTGATTCACACTGTTTACCTGCAGAAACAGGTAAAACACAGAACCACAGATACCTTTCATACACCTCTTCATCTTCTCCCGACTGTCTTGATCTTCTCTTATTCGATTCACACTCTTTACCTGTAGAAACAGCTGAAACACAGAACCACAGATACCTTTCATATACCTCTTCATCTTCTCCCGACTATCTTGATCTTCTCTTCTTCGATTCACACTGTTTACCTGTACAAACAGGTAAAACACAAAACCACAGATACCTTTCATATACCTCTTTATTTTATCTTCTCCCGACTGTCTTGATCGTCCTTCGACTGTCTTCATCTTCTCTTCTTCGCTTCAGATTGTATACCTGCAGAAACAGCTGAAACACAAAACCACAGATACCTTTCATATACCTCTTTATCTTCTCCCGACTGTCTTGATTTTCTCTTCTTTGATTCACACTGTTTACCTGCAGAAACAGCTAAAACACAGAACCACAGATACCTTTCATATACCTCTTCAACTTCTCCCGACTGTCTTGATCTTCTCTTCTTCGATTCACACTGTATACCTGCAGAAACAGGCAAAACACAGAACACAGATACCTTTCAAATACCTCTTTATCTTCTTTCGACTGTCTTGATCTTCTCTTCCTCGATTCACACTGTTTACCTGTAGAAACAGCTGAAACACAGAACCACAGATACCTTTAATATACCTCTTTATCTTCTCCCGACTATCTTGATCTTCTCTTCTTTATTGCAGACTGAATACCTGCAGAAACAGGTAAAACACAGAACCACAGATACCTTTCATATACCTCTTCATCTTCTCCCGACTGTCTTGATCTTCTCTTCTTCGATTCACACTGTTTACCTGTAGAAACAGCTAAAACACGCAACCACAGATACCTTTCATATACCTCTTCATCTTCTCCCGACTGTCTTGATCTTCTCTTCCTCGATTCACACTGTTTACCTGTAGAAACAGCTGAAACACAGCACCACAGATACCTTTCATATACCTCTTTATCTTCTCCCGACTATCATGATCTTCTCTTCCTCGATTCACACTGTTTACCTGTAGAAACAGCTAAAACACAGAACCACAGATACCTTTCATATACCTCTTTATCTTCCTTCGACTGTCTTCATCTTCTCTTCTTCGATTCACACTGTTTACCCGTAAAAACAGGTAAAACACAGAACCACAGATACCTTTCATATACCTCTTCAACTTCTCCCGACTGTCTTGATATTCTCTTATTCGTTTCAGACTGTATACCTGCAGAAACAGGCAAAACACAGAACACAGATACCTTTCACATACCTCTTTATCTTCTTTTGACTGTCTTGATCTTCTCTTCTTCGTTTCAGACTGTATACCTGCAGCAACAGCTGAAACACAGAACCACCAATATCTTTCATATACCTCTTTATCTTCTTCCGACTGTCGTGATCTTCTCTTCTTCGATCCACACTGTTTACCTGTTGAAACAGCTGAAACACAGAACCACAGAAACCTTTCATATACTTCTTTATCTTCTTTCGACTGTCTCCTCTTCTTTGATTCACACTGTTAACCTGTAGAAACAGCTGAAACACAGAACCACAGATACCTTTCATATACCTCTTCATCTTCTCCCGACGGTCTTGATCTTCTCTTATTCGTTTCAGACTGTATACCTGCAGAAACAGGCAAAACACAGAACACAGATACCTTTCACATACCTCTTCATCTTCTTTTGACTGTCTTGATCTTCTCTTCTTCGTTTCAGACTATATACCTGCAGAAACAGCTGAAACACAGAACCACAGATACCTTTCATATACCTCTTTATCTTCTCCCGACTGTCTTGATCTTCTCTTATTCGATTCACACTCTTTACCTGTAGAAACAGCTGAAACACAGAACCACAGATACCTTTCATATACCTCTTTATCTTCTCCCGACTATCTTGATCTTCTCTTCTTTGTTGCAGACTGTATACCTGCAGAAACAGGAAGAACACAAAACCACAGATACCTTTCATATACCTTTTTATCTTCTCCCGACTGTCTTGATCTTCTCTTCTTTGATTCACACTATTTATCTGCAGAAACAGGTAAAACACAGAACACAGATACCTTTCATATACCTCTTCATCTTCTCCCGACTGTCTTGATCGTCCTTCGACTGTCTTCACCTTCTCTTCTTCGCTTCAGATTGTATACCTGCAGAAACAGCTGAAACACAAAACCACACATACCTTTCATATACCTCTTTATCTTCTCCCGACTGTCTTGATCTTCTCTTATTCGATTCACACTCTTTACCTGTAGAAACAGCTGAAACACAGAACCACAGATACCTTTCATATACCTCTTTATCTTCTCCCGACTGTCTTGATTTTCTCTTCTTTGATCCACACTGTTTACCTGCAGAAACAGGTAAAACACAGAACCACAGATACCTTTCATACACCTCTTCATCTTCTCCCTACTGTCTTGATCTTCTCCTCTTCGATTCACACTGTTTACCTGTAGAAACAGCTGAAACACAGAACCACAGATACCTTTCAAATACCTCTTCATCTTCTCCCGACTATCTTGATCTTCTCTTCTTTGTTGCAGACTGTTCATCTTCTCTTCTTCGATTCACACTGTTTACCCGTAAAAACAGCTAAAACAAAGTACCACAGATACCTTTCATATACCTCTTCAACTTCTCCCGACTGTCTTGATCTTCTCTTATTCGTTTCAGACTGTATACCTGCAGAAACAGGCAAAACACAGAACACAGATACCTTTCACATACCTCTTTATCTTCTTTTGACTGTCTTGATCTTCTCTTCTTCGTTTCACACTGTATACCTGCAGCAACAGCTGAAACACAGAACCACAGATACCTTTCATATACCTCTTCATCTTCTCCCGACTGTCTTGATCTTCTCCTCTTCGATTCACACTGTTTACCTGTACAAACAGGTAAAATACAGAACCACAGATACCTTTCATATACCTCTTTATCTTCTCCCGACTGTCTTGATCTTCTCTTATTCGATTCACACTGTTTACCTGTAGAAACAGCTAAAACACAGAACCACAGATACCTTTCATATACCTCTTCATCTTCTCCCGACTATCTTGATCTTCTCTTCTTTGATTCACACTGTTTATCTGCAGAAACAGGTAAAACACAGAACCACAGATACTTTTCATATACCTCTTCATCTTCTCTCGACTGTCTTGATCTTCTCTTATTCGTTTCAGACTATATACCTGCAGAAACAGCTGAAACACAGAACCACAGATACCTTTCATATACCTCTTTATCTTCTTCCGACTGTCGTGATCTTCTCTTCTTCGATCCACACTGTTTACCTGTTGAAACAGCTGAAACACAGAACCACAGATACCTTTCATATACTTCTTTATCTTCTTTCGACTGTCTCGGTCTTCTCTTCTTCGATTCACACTGTTAACCTGTAGAAACAGCTGAAGCACAGAACCACAGATACCTTTCATATACCTCTTTATCTTCTCCCGACTGTCTTGATCTTCTCTTCTTTGTTGCATACTGTATACCTGTAGAAACAGGCAAAACACAGAACACAGATACCTTTTATATACCTCTTTATCTTCTCCCGGCTATCTTGATCTTCTCTTCTTTGTTGCAGACTGAATACCTGCAGAAACAGGTAAAACACAGAACCACAGATACCTTTCACATACCTCTTTATCTTCTCCCGACTGTCTCGGTCTTCTCTTCTTCGATTCACACTGTTAACCTGTAGAAACAGCTGAAACACAGAACCACAGATACCTTTCATATACCTCTTTATCTTCTCCCGACTATCTTGATCTTCTCTTCTTTGTTGCAGACTGTATACCTGCAGAAACAGGTAAAACACAGAACCACAGATACCTTTCATATACCTCTTTATCTTCCTTCGACTGTCTTCATCTTCTCGTCTTCGTTTCAGACTGTATACCTGCAGAAACAGCTGAAACACAGAACCACAGATACCTTTCATATACCTCTTTATCTTCTCCCGACTGTCTTGATCTTCTCTTCCTCGATTCACACTGTTTACCTGTAGAAACAGCTAAAACACAGAACACCAGATACCTTTCATATACCTCTTTATCTTCTCCCAACTGTCTTGATCTTCTCTTCCTCGATTCACACTGTTTACCTGTAGAAACAGCTAAAACACAAAACCACAGATACCTTTCATATACCTTTTTATCTTCTCCCGACTGTCTTGATCTTCTCTTCTTTGATTCACACTATTTATCTGCAGAAACAGGTAAAACACAGAACACAGATACCTTTCATATACCTCTTCATCTTCTCCCGACTGTCTTGATCTTCTCTTCTTCGATTCACACTGTTTACCTGTAGAAACAGCTGAAACACAGAACCACAGATACCTTTCATATACCTCTTTATCTTCTCCCGACTGTCTTGATCTTCACTTCTTTGTTGCAAACTGTATACCTGCAGAAACAGGCAAAACACAGAACACAGATACCTTTCATATACCTCTTTATCTTCCTTCGACTGTTTTCATCTTCTCTTCTTCGTTTCAGACTGTATACCTGCAGAAACAGCTGAAACACACAACCACAGATACCTTTCATATACCTCTTCAACTTCTCCCGACTGTCTTGATCTTCTCTTATTCGTTTCAGACTGTATGCCTGTAGAAACAGCTGAAACACAGAACCACAGATACCTTTCATATACCTCTTTATCTTCTCCCGACTGTCTTGATCTTCTCTTCTTCGTTTCAGACTGTATACCTGCAGAAACAGGCAAAACACAGAACCACAGATACCTTTCATATACCTTTTTTTCTTCTCCCGATTGTCTTGATCTTCTCTTCTTCGATTCACACTGTTTACCTGTAGAATCAGCTGAAACACAGAACCACAGATACCTTTCATGTACCACTTCATCTTCTCCCGACTGTCTTGATCTTCTCTTATTCGATTCACACTGTTTACCTTCAGAAACAGGTAAAACACAGAACCACAGATACCTTTCATATAGCTCTTTATTTTCTCCCGACTGTCTTGATCTATTCTTCTTCGATTCACACTGTTTACCTGTAGAAACAGCTAAAACACAGAACCACAGATACCTTTCATATACCTTTAAGTTACCTCATTATCTTCTCCTGTTTGTCTTCATCTTCTCTTCTTCGTTTCAGAGTGGTAACCTGCAGAAACAGGTAAAACAAAACCACCTTTAAGATACCTACTTTTTCTGATGATCTCCTTTCTACGTTTCTGTGTGACTACCTGTTGAAACAAATAAAGGGCAGAAATACAGGTCCCTTTAAAAAGCGTGGTAATGAAATTTATCTTTTCACTAAGTAGGCGTAGGCCTGCTAAGACTAGTTACTACATTGCACTGGGTATGTGCATGCGTATCAAAATTTATTTGACATATCAGTCCATTTGGCTTACCCGGTAAACTACTACTCGGCGGCCCGACGTCAAATTGACGTCTCCTTAATCGGCAACTCATCGTTGCGCGGCATCTCGTAGGGTGCTCGTAGCACAGCTTCAAATTATTGCAATTGAAAGTTGATGGCTAGTCTTTCAATGTGAAGTTATATCAGCAAATTACGCTTTAGAAGTGCGTATAACTGTTTCTGTAACACGTCCTTTAAGTAAGTCTGTTTTATTAAGGTCTGCTATAAATGATAGTTGTATTGTATTGAATAATGAGGACTTACAAGATTTTGACATATTGGACATTGATGCAGGTTTAACAATTTTTGACTTTTTGTGATGAATTGTGCAGAAATTCTTAGCCAAAATACTTAACAGACAGGGCCGTATCGAGCTATAATCGTGCCCTGTGCCCAGCATCAATCTGGCACCCCACATTTTGAAAATAGTATTTGCGCCCTGTGCCTAGCATCAATCTGGCGCCCCCACATTTTTAAAATAGTGCATTTTAGGAATAATAAGTTATTCCATCCTGAAATTTGCGCCATTTCCACATATGTGCCCTGGGCAACGGCCCCGCTGGCCTCTCCCTCGGTACGGCCCTGTTCACAGATGCAATATTGAATGCACAACACTTGTATAGGATGTGATATTCCAGTTTGTTGACTCTATACACAATGTTTTTAAACAAGATGCCAAATCTGAACTGATTGGGTAGCCTTCTTATTGGCATTGATATTAGGGTTTCCCAATTGATATCTCAGCTTTAAATTTATTTATTTTTACTTTAATTATTATTATATATATATATTTATATATATAATCATAAAGATAGAATTTTTCAGATCCATCTGGGGCAATCACCACAAAAACACATTTTTAAAATAGTGCATTTTATGGAATAATAAGTTATTCCATCCTGAAATTTGTGCCATTTCCACATTTGTTTCCACATCTGGTATCAGGAACATGATGATCTGATATAATGTTATAATATGACGTGTGTGATATTGTAACTATTGCATTTATTATGTTGTACTCAGATATGGTAAACTGACTGACTGAACTGCCACATTGCCTAGATAGCTGTATCTGAGTGCCTTTGTGAGTTAATTGGTGTGATATATGCATACTTTGTAAGTTAAAGCACAGCCTTTATTTCAATGCCTGCACTAGGCTTATCATCCTGCAGAACAAATATCTATAAATTGAATTTGTGCAAGCGCGTGTATTTATGTACCAATAGGATAAGAATCTCCTCCCATGTCATGCTAAATTGGGACTGTCCCAACTGGGTTCGTATTGCTTCCAATGTGTTATTTTATTGATGCCTGTTTATTATGATTATTACCTGTTATATCTGAAGATTGGACTACTATTGAAACAATACAATGGAATTGAAACTGAGTTGTATATAAAGTTAAAATGACTATGTTATAGATTTTTATGTTCTACTTCAACATTACAAACTATCATTGTGTGCATAAAGATGATGAACATTAGATTGTGACTAGGCCTACTATAAATAACACATACCTGCCCCAACAGCTGTGGCCAAAATGTGATTAGAGTAGACCCAAATCTGCTTAGAGCAAAGCATTGGAGAAGTCCTTTACCTCTAGTTTTCTGTTTGGAGTTTTCTGGTTTTCTTGAACCCCATAAATTGCATATTATGTACTCATACATTTATTAAACTGATGTTGAATAAAGACTGAGTGAGAGCTAAATCTACCTTTTCACAAAAGTCTTTATCTGAGCTTAAACACTATAACGATATTGTCTATAATCATTGTAGGCCACTTCATTTGTAACAGTGGAAAATTTGACTGATAAAGCAATCGGGTACCATGCATTGGGCACGGTAACTGATTGTGAAGCACTGTCTTGATATTTGAACTGATGTCGTAACGACGTGAATTAAAGACGTCAGAAAACGCCGTCGTGACGACGTGAATTAGAGACATCGGATTGACGTCTGAAAAAACCGTCGGGTCGACGTGAATTGGAGACGTCGGATTGACGTCGGAAACCGATGTCAGGCCGACGTCTGAAAAACTCGCCGAATACCTGAGCACCCGCTGAGCGGCAAGACGTCGGTTAGACGTCTGATACTGATGAGTTTGTGGACGTGTTACCGACGTCGACCCGCCGTGGGTGGTTATCTGGGTAATCATTTACTCTGTTTCTTCCGAATTGTTCTATATATTTCGATAATTAACTGTCTTAATATTTTACTTTGTCGTTTACCTTGTCAGAATTATTTTTCTAAACTTCAATTCGCCAGTTTTCAACGATAAAGAATCAAAGTGATACACGAAAACAAAAATTATTATACAATTATCGAATATCAGAAATAAGCTTTCCGCGTTTCCTTGGAAATTATTATGACGTCATTGAAGATAGTGTGACGTCACTGGTCGTTATAGCCAATCATTTTGTGGAATGCGTCTCATCGCTTCCCGCGCGTTGCTTTGAGCTGTTGGCGTAGAGGTGAAAGTGAACTCACTGTGTTTTCAGCGTGAGAATCATAGGTATTAAATGTCCGACCCTAACATTTCCGCTTCAGACGTAGCTTAACAGTTTAAGTTTTAGGGATACGAATAGGCTGTCTTCTAAGAATTTTGTAATAATAATTAATTATGGTTGAACTCGTCCTTTCAGCCGCTCACTTCGTGGGAAGCGCTTCTGAGTAGATCTTAGTAATGAATGAATGAATGAATGAATGAATAAATAAATGAATGGCATATAACTTGATTATCTTTCAAGCAAGGAATCTATGGCAATAATCGTCTTTCATGCATATTGGTTCTTGCTTTCATTTTATCCTACAAGATATTCGGAAACGAAATTTAGGGACTAAATATATATCTCGCTAGTGCAGTCTTAGTATCATTAGTGTCATTTGATCGATGTCAATAATGTTAGTAGGTCTATGTAGGCCTATGTCTGAAGGTTGACTACTGCAGTGCTATTTATGTTTACCACTCTTGGGGAGCATTGCAGAGCTTGAGTGCGTGCTTCGTGCAGCCGCTAGAGAGGCTTGTTTGGCTTTAAAAACTTTACCACGCATCGCATTGTATGCTTGGCGTGCTTCACTGGGACCGACTGGGTTCCGGTTTTCCGATGCATTGAATTTTAGGTTGGGCCGGCCACATGAAATTCCTTCAGATCTGCGTGCCCTTTTAGCTCGAGACGCTGTACGCTTCTTTTACAAGCATCTGGAAACAATTCTTTGCCGTCTTAGTTGGATTGCCGTCTCTGACTAGGAGCGCTATCATATAGAAGTCCTCTAAATGAATGATCCGCAGCATCCATTATTACTGGTGGGGCGGCCTATGCGCTCGGTTTTTTCAGTATTGACGACTTCGCCACTCATTCGTGCATGACGCCGTCTAGTTCAGTAAGTATGCACGCAAGCTAGCAAATGTCACCGATAGAGACGAAGAGCTGTAGCCCAGTTGATCCATTGCCGAGGTCGTAAGGTGGACGTTATAAAACTAATAACGAGTTGCAGAGCAGCAGAGGCCACATCCGGCTATGATCAGCAGGCTTTACTCATTTAGGCTTTTGTTAGTACTCCTTAAGAGAGCAATTGCAGATGCTGACAATGTGATGGGTTCACAATTGATCCTACATGGTTATGCGTTGTTTCAGGCAGTTAACATCATCTCCGAGTGTTAAGTGTAAATGAACGTATTTGAGATTAGCTCCAGTAAACAGGGCCGTACCGACCTATAATTGTGCCCTGTGCCTAGCATCAATCTGGTGCCCCCACATTTTGAAAACAGTGCATTTTATGGAATAATAAGTTATCCCATCCTGAAATTTGCGCCATTTCCACATTTGTGCTCTGGGCCATGGCCCAGTTGGCCCCCCTCCGTACGGCCCTGCCAGTAAACTACACACAATTCATTCTTATTTACCTGCACACATACATAGTAATCTTACAGTTTGAAAAACAGTGGGCAGTTGACATCTCTCAGTACATACACAGCATTACCGAAATTTGATACCACCCTTCTTCCAACAGTTTTTGCTCAGAAGTGCACAGACACCGCTCTGATCGATCGGCCGCTGTGCCACATGAATCACTTAAATGATCTCCGCAGTATGAATATCCACTAAAGAGAGTACTGCCACATTTAATTGAAAGGTGGTGGTGGGATGACTCAAGAAACCAGGTGATCATATTAATTTATTAAATTTTAATAGAAATCTCAAACAAACTCAATCAACTTTGTTCACATTTGGATTTGCAGTCTGTCAACACCATTCTATACAGTTTTACAACTTGCAGCAACGCATCAGCACTCTGTTATGACTAAGAACCAAGGCCGATTACGATGAAATTGTGCGCAAGTGTTCGACAGCGACCACTGCATACACTTAAGTTATAACAACGAAATTCTAATCTTGGGAAAATCCTGGATAAGATAAATACAAACAAACAAATTGTACTGGGCCACATAGAACAAAAAATACCAATTTTATCCCCAAATTACAGATTACAGTGTCCTTTTCTTAGCAGTCGAAGTCCAATACAAGATCCCTTATGACTCGCATGCAGGGCCGTGTACTGAGCTAAGATCCAGTCAACTCAACCTACCAAACTCCACTGATAAAGTGTAGAAAACAAACATTTAAATAAGGTTTCCTATTGAAATGGTAGTCTGGGACGGGGATATGGACAAAGAATTAAGTAACAAAACACTAACATTATTTTTCAACCAAGACAGGTGCAGTCTCTAGGGAAAAAATTACACTATGAGCTGCCGTGTCTGGAAAATCAGGTGACGTCTTCGTAACACCAATAAACGAGCTTCAGCTATGTCATCACAGAGTTGGATGCAGATGGGAAGGCACTGGAAAAGAAATTATTCATTACCATTAATAGAAACATTCTCTAAACAAAAGTTTCTGCAGATATTGAAGGTGACCATACAGTCATCCCTTTCATCCCAGTAATAACCAAACACTTAGGTGCCATTTTTTCCCTTCAGTAGGGCCCCGTGGTTTTTGTGATTTCCCATTTTTTTGCGCAACATGAGAGGCATAATTTTTTAATTACTGAAACTTTGAAATCCCAAGACTCAATCACCTCACTTAAATTAAACGAATAATAATAATGCCTGCAAACTCAATGCAAACAGTTTGTCACGTGAACCTTGTAAACTGGGCACCAGCTAGCTAGCTGTATATGTTTAAAATAATAACTACAACAGCTCACACTGCATTTCTATTTGTGTTATCTGCACTGTACCCTAGTACATCAGATAAAACAAGTAATATTGCAATATTTTTACATCTTTTTAACACAAGGCCACTGAATAATCCCACATCAATACCCATCAAAAACGCTTTAATATTAATGGTGACAAAAATTCTCGGACTTAATTAAACTGTCGTCCATATTTAGCTATGTACAGAGACACTAGAAAAATCTGTCAGATGGCATGAGACTTGGACAGTACTGTTCCGCTAAGAGCCACTCTGCAACGAGAAGAGCTGTATTCGACTGGGGTTGAAGTAGAGGTTTGACGAATGATACACCAAGGACCAGACGTAAGGGATGAAAAACTCCTCCGGCTTCTCCTCTTCCACATATCGAAATTTCAGGTCAGGAAATTTCTACAAGAAAACACGTCAACATAATCGTAACTGCAAACTCCAAATTTCCAAAGTGTCACTGTAAAACTAAGTGCATTGCACGAGGTCGTTTATGAGTAATGTAATGTTATCAAACATCTGTACGGTGTCGCTCGAAATCAGTAGCGCTCTCAATGGGCATATGCGCCCTGAGCCGAGTTTTGGCAGAAAGGTTTCCAAAGATGTCAAGGGAAGATCCTAAATCATTAGTGTAGTTGAAATTCCTGGATGGGAACCTGTTTTTTTGGCTGTGCATATTTGTGACTCCTTGCATTATCTGATCAAGTTGCTACTGATAACCTCAAGATCTATAACACGATTTAAACTTGAGTAGCACTTAAAAGTCACTTTACCATGATCGCCAAACTAACTAAAGTCAACATACTATCCAAGTCCAGATCATGGAGTGACTAATGCAGCGACAGCATGAAGTGCCAGACACCGCAGCTCATAGCGTAATTCTTTTCCCTAGGATTACACTTGCCTTGGTTGAAAAATAATGTTAGTGTTTTGTTACTTAATTGCTTGTCCATATGCCCCTTCCCAGACTGCGAATGGAACGAAATTGACACAGACGATAAAAGCATGATCCGGAAACTGAGTCGAACTATGTACATGTATGTATCTTTGTTTGCTTTACAAACTGACACACCGCAGTAAGTTATATGATGCGAGACTTGGTTGCCTTTGGCATTGGGTCCGAATTTAGTTCAATTCTACTCTATAGATTGTTATCTCTTCATTACAACTTTTTCAGTAGTTTCAAAGTTATACAAAATTCTTTTCAGAATTTTTGCTCAGACCTGATTACTGAAAGCAAGGGTAGGATCGAAAACAATTCCCAGGTCATGAACAGAAAGGAAAAATTGGATGATTGGGAACTTAGAGCAATAAAATAATTTGACAAATGATATTCACACAAAATCATATTTAATACTAAACGATTTGATACTCAATACAGACCAAAGGAAGATTCAGTAACAGATGGTATAATCATAATTAGTAACTTCTACGTTGCCAACGTCTAATGCACAAGGCATCAACCGGTGATGATGCACCAAAACTAATTAGGTAAATGTCCAAAAGATCAATTCACTAACTGATAGAAGCAGTCTATGGTGAGTATGCAGTTTGAAAAGGTAAGTCTTGAGTTAGAATGAAATGACATAGGCAACTTAGGTGAACTTACAGACACAAGGTGAGAGTTTCAGAAACTGAGCACTACTGAATGGTTACTGTTGTGAGCGGCAGTATATAAATTAATAAATAGAAACTGAAAAGCTCATTCACCGATATGGCACAGTAGGATAGAACCCGAAAGAAGGTTGAAGAGGTCAACTGTTACCTTTAGCCTATCTCTTCTGAACTGCACAGCACCCTGTTTAATGACAGCGTGGACCTCATTAACTGTCAGCGAACTTCCCTGCTGCTCCAAACGCGTTGTGAAGAAGCTCAACACCTAAAAGAAGAAATAAACACATTCACACTCGGGCAATGGCTTGATGACGTCAGGACTCAGAATTGGTTCATGACAGATGTGTTCAGTACACTGTACATCTTGTCACAAGTCAGAATGCAACAGAAAAACACAATACAATGGAGAAACACAAACCAGAACCAAACGAAGAAACGCAAGCCACCCAGAGTCAATGGAGAATCACAAGCGATAAACCAACATACATGAGCCACAACCCAACGAAGAAATACAAGTGAGAACCCAATGAAGAAATACAAGTGAGAACCCAATGAAGAAACACACCTCCCTTTTATAGTCTGTGTTGTGTTTCTCCAGTTAGTCAGATTTCAACCTGGTTTCTCCAATGTAATAATTATAATAATAATTATAATAATTTTGGCCTGCAATTCTTTAAATTTCACTCAAAACTGACCATTGGCTGAAGTCTCAGACAATTAACCGGTATGTGGATGTAATTAGATCAGACCAGACCAAAAGAAACTCAGTGAGGTACATGACTCACAGCAACACGCCATATACACATCAACTTAAAAAAAAATACACGGTTTCAGATTTTTTCACCTCCGAGCCCTATTTCAACAGAGCTGCACAGAGTACCATGGCTATGTCGGGCTAATAATGATCTGACCATTCATAACAGACCAGTTATAAAAATTAAGCGTTTCAATACTATTCAATGTTTTTATCGGTACGTGACTTTCAGGTCCCACCCATTAGGTCCTGGACTATTAGGTACCACCGATTAGGTCCCGAGACAGTTAGGTCCCGGGTCAATAAGGTACTGGACGGTTAGGTACAGCAACGAAACAATTAACCTTATTTGCTTAACTAGGGTCAATAAGGTTATTAAGGGAATAACTAGCTTAACAAGCTATTTGATCTGTATGTAGGAAATAGGCGAAGAAAGGGGTGCCAGTAAACTGGTCCCATTGTCTGTCATCTTGAATAGAACGGCAAAGGGACCGGATTCAATACATAGTATAGATCAAAGCAAAATATAGTTCATTGTCTGTCGAATGGTTAGTCCTTCACGTTGTCTTGTTAATTGTTTCATCTGTAAACAGAATATAGGCAAATAAACAAAACTCAAATAATTATGTAGTATATTAGTGTTAAGTGTTAGTGTTAGTAAATTTCAACAACGTTAATGTAAGTAAAATTTTATGATAAAAAAAGTATAAAGAACAAACCAAGTATGGAGGAAAACGATTTTCAAGAAATACAAACGAAAAGAAATAAAAAAATGTTGCACGATGGAGGTTTTCTATTTACATTCCACAAATGTAATGTTGACAGGAACGTTAAGTGGCAGATGATCGAATTTTGAACATTGTACAATCTTATACAGATCGTGAAATCATCGATTATCTTCGTGGGCTTTCTCACAACTTCCTTATGGAATGACAATAAGCTTTTAATTCACTTTTTATAAATGTTTAGTATTTCTTTTTCTTGCTCTCTCTATGAATAAACTTTCAATTTTGATATTAATTGACTTGTTTTAGTCTTGTTTACTTAATTGGCTAGTACTAAGATTATTAACAATAAGTTTAATTGTTTCATTGCTGTACCTAACCGTCCAGTACCTTATTGACCCGGGACCTAACTGTCTCGGGACCTAATTGGGCGTACCTAATAGTCCAGGACCTAATGGGCGGGACCTAAAAGTCCTTACCCGGTTTTTACAGAAATTAAACTATATGAAAAAGCATCAAAAACGAAAATTAAGCATCTTCATCTCTCCTTCAGGCTTGAATTAATCCCTCACAGGGTAGGGGTCAGCCAAAAACTAAGCATCTTCATCATCTGGTAACCCCTTTGCTGGCATGTTAAGCGAATGAATGCTTACCAGATCGATGTTCTGGATGATGTCCTGAAACGTTGCGTGCGTCTTAAACTGCGTGAAGATCGAGCGTTGATAAAGCATTGTATAGATAAGATTTGGATTGTGATGGAGCGAATGTGTGAGGCAAGAGTTGAGGATCTCCAGTGTCATGCGCATTACTTCCTCCAAGACAGCCAGCTCCTGAACCTACAAAACAACACTCAGAACCATAGAACCTCACTGTGATTTACAATCCTTCTTAAAAGGCACTGCATACAAGATACGAAATAAACAACAGTTAGCAATATTAAATTGTTACATTACAACTGAAACTTGATATCGCCCTTCTTCCAAAATTGTTTGCTTAGAATTGCACACGCCTCGACGACACATCTGCCGTTGTAATGCAGAGCAATTGTGCGCAAAGTCCTTGCTCAAGGTCCCTACGCAGTGACTCGTTGGAGGAGGGTCAAACCCCATGGTGTTGATTAAGTACCACTATAAAAGTCCATAAATATATGCAAACAGTTAGAAATAATATTATTATACACTTATTAAGTGCCACTACCTAATGATCTAGGATTAATTGATGGTAATAAGAAGTTGTGAGTAAAGGGTTTTATCTCAATGTCTCTACACAGAGGAGGTCTCTTCTTCTACACTCAATATTACAAGGGGAGTATTCCAGGCAATTCAATTGGCCACAGCGTGCCCTGATTAATGCGTTGACCAGTCCTCTCTCTCTCACCTTCATCGTTCTACCAAAGTCAGCATCCTCGCTATGTGGATCAGCTGTCTCAGAATATCTTTCTGATCGGGATATCAACCTCTGACCTCTCTTGGATAACTGCCAAGCAAGCAAAACTTTAAGTCACGATGATTAATAAAAAGATTGGCTGGAAAACAATCTGATGAACTTCAGCACTGGTTGCACTCTGAGAGTGCCCGTCCCAAGCCTGGATAAAGGAGGAGGGCGACGTTAATGGTCTCTGTTACCACACTGTGTCGTTAAACTGCAACTACTACTACAATCAGATGATGGCTCTGGGTTTCCGAGAACACGGCTGGCGTTTCCGCATTGGATTGCTGTCGAAATTCTATCAGTTAAGCACGATAATTTTAAAACTAACCCACCTGATCTGACTCTGCCTCAGAGGACTCGGACTCACTGGCATTCTGAGGAGTCGCATTGGTTTCTGTGGCCTTCTCTGCAACACGGTTCACTGCACGCGTGTGCTTTTTCACGAGAAGAGCAAAGAGACTGTCATCACAAAACGATTCACAATAGTAACGCATTATAATTACTATTTTCTATTACCGAAGGCAAGTGTACTACATTGGGGGTAAAAAAATCAGAATAAAAATAAATATTATTATCGTCATTATTATTATTATAATTATTATCATATTTAATATGAACCTATAAAACATCCTAAAACACTCATGAATTGGTCAGTCAGTAAATATGAATGTCAGAAGAGAGAATTTGAATACCAATAACAGTTCCCACCTTCTTCAAATTAGATGGTAAACTCAACCACACATAACTGAATAAAGTTCATCCTCACATGATCAAAGCAATGTAACCGTACTACCACAATGTGTTGTAGTACGGAGGCAAAAGTGGATCGGCTGCCCCAGAATATCTTTCTGATGTAATGCTCACTTCAAGAAGCGCAATTGACATGCATATAGAAAAGTTGAATGATGTCCAGTGTTCAAAGTTTCATTGGGTAATCTACATATCAGGAACTTAACTTCTTTAATAGCGTATTATTACACTCACTCTCATAATTCATTTGGCCAGAAAGTCAGCAGGTGAGTGCAGTAACTTTAGGACGTGAGACAAACCTGATTAATCTCTGAGCAACGTACGGATGCAGATTGGTGAACTGAGATGACATGTTTGCAAGGGCAGCCAAACAATTCGTATGAAGATACTGATCCTAGTAAGAAAACAATCGCAGTATTACATTACAAAACAAATCAGTAACACACTAGTCGACCTACAGGTATGAAATTGTGCACACATGTCACACTTGCAGGACAATGCAATGTATCAAATTTTTACGGACAAATTTTTACGGACATAACACAAAAATTTAGAAAAAATGACCAAAATCGCACAAAATAAAATATCGTTTACCCACTCGAATGAGTCCTCCTTGACGAATTCCACTCTGGCAAATTTACATCATAAATGAATTCTTAAGGAAATGGATGGATTGTGCCATCTACCAGATTACCAAAGGCCAATAAAAGTGTCCCAAAAAACCCATGTTTTCACTTTCCCTTGTCTTGCCTTAGTTAAGACTCTTCTGTTTAGCTGCACTGGAGATGGGGAAACATGCCTGATGTAATAAATCAAACCTATTCTAACTATGTCAAATGGCCACAATCTATTACTGTACATTAATAACGTCTAATTATCACAATAGATGGTCGTTTGAAATGAAACTACAAGACACATGGCCTTCATTGATTTTTACCTCATTTGAGCCATGGTCAAAAGCAATAAGCCAATGCAAAAGTCCAGTTGAAATCCAATGTCAGGAAAAACCATTGTAACAGACATTGGGTAAGTTGATATAAACAAGTCTCAAGTCCAAACTTTAATGACATTTCTTCTTCATTTTTTCTTCTTGTTTTCTGCTTTTTCAAGCATCATCCAGTCCAGCATCATTCGTCTTGGTCTTCCTCTTCCCCATTTTCCTTCAATCTCCCCTTCTATGATCGTTATCATTATTGAGTTTCCTCTTAGCACACGCCCTATCCATCTCCGTTGTCTCTGTCTTATTGTGTGAAGTAGGGTTCTTTCTTCTCCAATTATAATCACATTAGTTAACCCTTTATCGACCAGCGTTATCGATTATGCATTACATTTTAGTACACACTGGTTGTTAAATGGATAAATACCATAAGAAAATAGCAGGATAAATTTGAAGTCACTTCTGCCTTAATGTAACAGCCACTCAAGCAACCTTTTAGAGTCAATACAACCAGTTGACAAAACCATGCAATCTCTTTGTATCTGACTGTAAGGTACACAAATGCTGAAATGAATTCAGATGGTTCTGAAAAAACCATGGTTATATATAGAATATATAACCATGGAATATAAAAGATATAGAATATAAAAACCATGGAATATACAAACCATGAAAAATAAAAACCATGGAATATAAAAAACCATGGAATATAAAAGATATAGAATATAAAAACCATGGAATATACAAACCATGAAAAATAAAAACCATGGAATATAAAAAACCATGGAATATAAAAGATATAGAATATAAAAACCATGGAATATACAAACCATGAAAAATAATACCATGGAATATAAAAACCATGGAATATAAAAACCATGGAATATACAAACCATGAAAAATACCATGGAATATAAAAACCATGGAATATAAAAAACCATGGAATATAAAAAAACCATGGAATATAAAAACCATGGAATAAAAAAAATGTGGAATATAAAAACCATGGAATATACAAACCATGAAAAATAAAAACCATGGAATATAAAAAACCATGGAATATAAAAGATATAGAATATAAAAACCATGGAATATACAAACCATGAAAAATAATACCATGGAATATAAAAACCATGGAATATAAAAACCATGGAATATACAAACCATGAAAAATACCATGGAATATAAAAACCATGGAATATAAAAAACCATGGAATATAAAAAAACCATGGAATATAAAAACCATGGAATAAAAAAAATGTGGAATATAAAAACCATGGAATATAAAAACCATAGAATATAAAACAATGGAATATAAAAACCGCGGAATATAAAAACCGTGGAATGTAAAAACCATGTAATATAAAAACCATGAAATATAAAAACCATGGAATATAAAAACCGTGAAACAGAAAAACCGTGGAATATAAAAACCGTGGAACATAAAAACCATGTAATATAAAAACCGTGGAATATAAAAACCATGAAATATAAAAACCATGGAATATAAAAACCATGGAATATAAAAACCGTGGAATATAAAAACCATGAGGAGCAGAACAAGGCAGACAGAACGCTGGTCTTACTCGCATCCTAGTCATGTTGTACTGAATTGTTCGAATGAGGATGAGGATAATGAGACCACCGAGAGATATCTCTCCAATCTGACGTTCTGTGAACCAAACGATGTTCTTCAGCATCTGACCAACAAAACCAAAGAATCTCAAATAGCAGTGCAATCACAATCGTAAAATATAAATTTATACAGTGCTACAACATAAAAGCTAAGATCAGGGTACCAGTTTGTTCACAAGTGCTGCATCATGTCAGGCAGGTTGACCAGAAATGCCAAGTGACGATCAGTCTGGTGGCCAGCAGGGCCGTACCGAGGGCAGTGCCAGTGGTGCCGTGGCCCAGGGTGCAAATATAGAAGGGGTGCAAACTTCAGGATGGAATAACATTAATTATTCCATAAATTCATTCTTTCTTGAAAAATGTGGGAGCGCCAGATTAGGCCCTAACGTTAGGCACAGGGTGCAATTATAGCTTGGTACGGCCCTGGTGGCCAGATGCACCAAAGAGAGGAGGAAGAGGAGCTTCCAGAAGACATAAAGGAGCTGCTAGATGAGCCGAGGAACTGAAGAAAAAGAATACTGATAACTACCTCAGAATGTTGAGAAAAGTTGTCACTTGTAAACATCACCAATAAAGGAACATTAAGACATTCTAAATCAAGACTGAAATCATAGATTGTGTGGCATTTTGTCTGTAGCCACTTCTCCAAGCAAACATGTCATACTTAACATGCACAGCGCAACACTTTAACGATGAGAGTGTACTAGAAGCAACTTGGAGACCAATGCGGTTCACCTCATTATAGTGCTAGACTGATGCATGTTGCCAGTGCATAAAATATAAAAAAAATACCACAAATTGAACGAGGTACACATGGAGAATGGAGTTGAGAATGATGAGTCGCTACAACAAACAGCGATGAGAAGGAAGCTGAGGTTCTTCGGACATGTCATGCGATCAGATGGATTAGAAAAAGAAATGATGTTAGCATGCGGAGAAGGAAGGAGAAAACGGAGACGACCAAGGAAAAAATAGATGGACGAGCTACACGAAAGAACCGGAATGAACCTGGAGGAATTAAGAGATGCGACTTCAAAAAGAAAGAACTGGAGACATTTTTGTCGTTGCAATTGCTAGAGTTCCAAGAAAGTGACAGACAAGGTGACACAAGCTCTGGTCACTTGCCAGCACTGAGACCAATAATGTACAATAATGTAATGACCTTCCAATTACCTATCATTGGTGCTATAAGATATTTGTGAAGAGCATCACATCACAGGGTATGGTAGTCAATCAATTGGTTCGATTATTCAGCATGTAACATGGTTTGAGTCCCATTGAGGGAGTTTTTTTTACAGTCTAGGGAACTTAGAGCAAATCCTTCATTCACAATTTATCAGCGCCATCAATGTTTATCGATGTTTATTAATGTTTGTCAATGTTTTATTAATGTTAAGTAATGTTTTATTAATGTTAAGTAATGTTTTATTAATGTTTATCAATGTTTATCAATGTTTATTAATGGTTATCAATGTTTATTAATGTTTATCAATGTTCATTAATGTTTAATATTTATTAATGTTTAATGTCTATGAATGTTTATCGATGTTTCTTAACGTTTGTCAGTGTTTATTAATGTTTATCAATTTTTAATGGTTATTAATGTTTATTAGTGTTTATCAATGTTTATTAACATCAATGTTTATTAGTGTAAGGTCATTCCAAGCAATGGATGAATCATATGAAACTGTATTATATCAAAGAGCCATAAAAGAAATCACATGACTAACCATTTCATGGACTGCTTTGCTGAACCAGTTGTCTTCACTAAGTATCAGAATGACTATGAGCGCCATGTACATGTGGTGCGAACTGCCGTCTTGCGTGTGATACAAAATCTTCAAAATTGGCATCACCTACCAAAGAGAGATGGACACAACAAGTTAAATAGCCAAGCAATCAGAATTAGAAGTAGCTACTGAAATTTGCCAATCGATTATAATTAGAATAATCTTGTAGCCAACCAATTAGAATCAGAATAAGCCACTGACATTAGAATTAGCAAAATCTTGTAGCTAATCAATTAGAATCAGAATAAGCTACAGAAATTTGTAATCAATTAGAATTAGAAGTGACTAAAATCTTGTAGCTAATCGATTAAAACCTACATAGAAATTTAAGCACGCACTTTACTATAAGCATGTTTGTTATTTATTAGCTAATGAAAGCATCAATTGAGGGCTGAGTGACTATGAATAATGAACTAATCCAAGGCGAATAAACAGCAACCATTTCATGGGAAGTTCATTACTACACATCATCCTGTAATGATGCCAAACCATTCAACGCCAGAGTGCCACCAACGATTAATAAAATATACAAAGACAATATATAAAATCAATAGGAGGTAATGAAAACATCTATCGGTACGAAACGGACCCTGCTATTGGCTGTCGTATATCAGCTCATCAAAATAATTAAAAGCAATGGCCTTTCATTTAAATTTCCTAATCAAGTAACCATGCATGACAAATAGCAGCAGCTTGTGGACAGTCAAAACTCAATAGCGAGCCAAAGCGATGGCTTCTCTAGTTACTTTCTTAACTCTGCATGATACAAAGCAGCTGCTTGCATACACATGATACTTAATAAAAAAATCCTAAGCAACGGCTTTTCAACTGCTCACCAAGTGGTCAATATTTGTTCTCGAAAGGATAAACGCTTTAACTGTTTCGACGCGATGTAGTAACATGTAGAGATTCAGCATTGTGTGTTCGTCTCTCAGCGTCTGACAAATTGTCTTGTACAGCTCCCCGAAATCAACCTGAACTTTCACCACAGTCGGACCATTGCTGCCTTCTGTAAACAACAAAACTCCAATCAAAAACAGTCACAGAGCTGGTAATTCCATTTCACTACTAAGCTGCATCTGTCAGGTGCAGTTTTATTTCATATTATTATTATTAAATGGACAATTTCTAGAGCGCTGTAACACAGACCATGCCGCTACAAGGGCGCTTAAAAAAACGTCTTACAGAGAATGATGTTGGCTTTTGAAAAATTGGCAAATTCTTGTTGAGCATCGCCACAAAATTTCATTTCTCGGTAGCCAGTCTGATGTTCG
This sequence comes from Bimastos eiseni, assembly GCA_959347315.1. Taxonomy (NCBI): domain Eukaryota; kingdom Metazoa; phylum Annelida; class Clitellata; order Crassiclitellata; family Lumbricidae; genus Bimastos; species Bimastos eiseni. Next base: position 13,976,522 of record OY365821.1, on the reverse strand, counting down.
TTGTCTGCTGGTCTCCCTCGATTGGTGACTTTTAATGACTGCACAGTATTCGACAACTTCAGCAGTTGCATTTGAATGCAAAGTCTGTGTCCCAAAATCTGACCTGATATAATACTGTGAATATGTACATATGCATCAAAACATGTATAGTTCTAATACCTTTCAGAACCTCTCAAAAGTGATCATAATATAAGGAACATATCCTCAACACACAGTTGCCGAGTTGTCATTGATTGACGCTCCTCAGAGACTTTTACACAGAAATAGCCTCTACTCACCTGTGATGTCGTCGTTACAGGCGAAGAACGCCTCCCTGTATGGATTGGGCAGATCGCTGTCAGAATAGCATTGATTGACAAGGACCAACAACAGCAGAAGGCTCTGATTGGCCAACGGCACCTCAGTCTCACCCTCTGGTGGGCGGGACTTTCGCTGACTGCCCATTCCCAATGTTATCACAGTCCACAGACCGGCTACAGAAGAAGAAAAATGGAACAATGCTCAGCAACATGCATTGACCAAAAATCTATATTTACTCAAAATCAAACAGCTTCTGGTAGCCAAATCAATATAATGTACTCTAACATGACAACCATCACCATGACAACCATTTATATGGTGCCTCTCGTGGCACATAAAAGCACCAATTGGATTCAATAGTCACCACAACACGAGATAAATTCACCCAAATGTGTCGCACAAGTATTCTGACAATGAGGAAATCTCATTGCATCCTTTCAAGTTCATGTCAAGGGCAAAGGATTCCTCAATTTAAGGTTCCTCACCCTGTCCCAATCACCCCCACTCTCAACCCCAACTACCACCATGACAAAGATCAAAACTATAACCCCCAATGTGACCATCACCACAACAACCACATTGGTATCTTCTTCTGCATCCAACTAATACACCACCTAACTGCATATTAATTATCTAACAATTAGCAATCTAACTACTGTACTAATAACTACGAGAACTTACAAGCCACTGCAGACAGCATACCACCATGGTCATTGTCAACATGAAGATGTCCTGGGTACTTCACCTGCTCGACGTAATTCAACAGCAACCTTTCGACGAGTTTCACTGCACGAGAGGAACTTCAACAACAACAAAATCCATTTCTATTACAGCCCAAAAAAATTATCAACTTCAGACATAAGAATACCAGATTGTAACAAAGAACAAGACTGAAAAAAATTACCTTCAAAGTTCACAATAAATTAATCTGTGGCACTTAGCTATATGCATTCAAACAGTGAAAGCAATATAAATAATTATTATATAGGGCTGTGGAAATTAACGATTAATTAATCGATTAATTGTTAATTTACTTTAGTAATTAAATTTCTGTTTAACGATTAATCATTTCAATTTTTATGCCTAGCAATCTCTAAAGTCTAGAAGCAACAATAAAACAATAGATAGATAGTAATCTAGCTATTAAATATAAACACACATCAGACCGATTCCATGAATATTTTGGACTCATATTATTGGTCAACGGAAATATAAAAAATGCTGATAACGTATATTGCATTCATTGCGACAAATTGTTCGCATACCACTTCAATACGAGCTAGAAAACCACCTGTGTCAATTTGTGTTGGTAACTATTGTAGCTAAATTTAGTAACTGAGAATTTTAATTGAAATGTCATTAATTTGTCTGACAGATGTAACTAACAAAATTTTGTGATTTAATCTAAATTAACTATTAATTGATCGTACATTTTTCAAAAGTTAACTATTAAAATTAAATTAATCATTACCAGCCATATTATTATTATTATGTGCATTTATGAAACACCACTGCTAATTACAAAGCATCAACTAATGGTGCTCGATTGATGAGCATTTGGCAGTGAACGATTCATTGTAGGCACCTACACAGAAACTGTCTTAGGATAGACTTGAACCTATATTCTCCATATAGCAAGGTCACCAATCTAACCAACTGGCCACTGTTATTAACGAATGTGCATACATATATGTCTAGATAATATCCTTCTTGACAAGATTTGAGTCGGGCTCGCCGCTGCTTACCAGTTGCCCTGCAAGAAGCATTGGTAGAGTCGAGAATCAGAAGCTTGTACGAGATTATACATCTGCAGCGACATCAGCGAAAGCAGTGTATTGACACACTCGAGATGAACTGCGTATGTCACGTCGCTTTAAAGAAACAAGTCATCCAGTGAATGCACAACTTAGATAAATATTCACAGATTAACACAAGTATTTGTGTACCAGCGTGGGTATATGTATGTATACTCATATATAAAATAAACATATATACAGTGTTGTATGCAAGACTTTAAACTTAAAAACCAAGATGAGACTGAGACAGTGAGATGCCGAGTATGAGACAGTGATGTACCGAGACCGAGACACTAGGTTCAAGACAGTAAAAGACAAGTGATCCTATATAAAATGCTGTAAAATACTAATGTATCAGTTTTCAGGAATAAGGTTATTTTATAATTTCAATTAGAAACTTAATTATAATGAATATTGTGCCAATTCCCAAGAACAGTTTTTATATTGCCGAGTTTTATCTTTTTTTATATTTCTTCTTCGGCCTATCTTCTGAATAGTATAAAGAAGGCACATCTGAAATTATCTAGATGATCTTAAACAAGCAAATTCGATACCAAATACCAAACGAAATTACAAATTTGCGCATATCCTTACTCACCCTGTGAAACTCGAAGTTGTTTTAAATGTTTCGGTTATGGTGGTTTTACATCAATGACAAACGGCACGACAAAGCTATAGGTTGCCAATGGGCCTTACTTCCATTGCGTAAACGCAAACTTCACAATTTCAGGTTGTCTCTCAGATATTTTTCCACTTTAAGACAATTGAATTGATTTTAGTATCATGTGACTCTCGCAGATTCCGGTTTCAGTTTCTAGCGCACGATTTTAAGATAGTTAACGCGAAACTTATCGAGACCGCTTGTTCGAGACAGAAAGGAGACTTAATTTCAAGACAGTTTCTAAAAATTCGAGACACTGCCTCGAGACCGAGACAGCAAGCTTCCGACACCGAGACACTAAAAAACTGTCTCGAGACCATACAACTCTGCATATATATATATGTATATATATATTGTATATAGATTGCAAGATTGTAATTGCAATTATGACAAATTATTGAGCACCGTTGGTAGAAAGCTACTTCTAGGGTGCCTCAAGACTGTTAACTGTCAAAACAAATTTAAAAACATATTCAGGATTAAATAGAAGGCATAGTTTTAACTGTATCATGAAAGCATGAAGATAAAGACTCTGATATGGAGTGTGGTGCTGTACGGATCAGAGACATGGACCATGCGAAAAGAAGACATATGAAGACTCGAGACTTTTGAAATATAGACATGGAGAAAAATGGAAAAAATTAGCTGGACAGAACACAAAACAAATGAAGAAAAATTGGAGTCCAGTGATTGGGCGCAATTGCAAATGTTCACAAGCTACCATGTGCAAGACACATGTTATACAAACAGAATGCAGTTTCAGGCAACCTTGACATAAGCATCGCACAAGGAACTCTGTGGCGCTATAGAATTTATTTAGTCAAAGTCATAGTCACTGTTTCATTGGCATCAACTGAAGCCGTGTCATCGCACAGTGTCATCAAACAATTTGCATTTAGAGAAAGTGGACAAACCTACTAACACTATAGGTACATCGACGAGGATTGTAACAAGGCCTTCCAACAGACTGCTGAACAGTGAAAGCTTTCCCTCTGGTAATGTCATGTTGCCTAATCAACAACAAAAACATTGTCAGGTCAAATCTCTACAAAAGTCATGGACTCAACATTTACCTGCAAATCACTGAAACGTCAAATAACATGCGCAAAGACGATGATATCATGGAGACAACATCCACGTCGGTTGACAACTCTCTTTCCGAGAGATCTGCAGATTATTTGCCTTAATGCAGAACCTTGTATCAACCGTGACAGTATATATATATCAGTAACTGACATGGACTTTATGACATGTCTGGATTCTGCTGTTGTCATGCCTACATGTCAAAATCATTCTTAGTTTTGTTAAGTATTTTCTATGTTTTGAACAGCAGTTTCTTCCATCATTTGGCACATGTATTGGCACAAGATGTGAAAAATTTCCTGGCATTCAGTCAAGAGATTCAGCCTACTGCCAACAATGAGTGACCACTTGTTGTCGTTCTACAACCTCGACACAACTTTGGTCCAGCAACTCTGAACATGGCATCGTAAGAAAACTCATCTGATGTTTGCTGGCTCAGCATAGGTGTCAGCATAGGCCTTTCAATGACCAGCAACTTATTATTGACATTATAACAAATTACTGTCAATATCATTACTGGTAACGTCATCATGCATGCACAGTTTGCACACCTGAGAACACTGCTCAAATGGTAAGTGAATGCATTCATAATAGACTTCTCAAAACATGTGACCAAATTAAAGTCACAACTTTAAAGCCCAACCCAGACAGACGATGAGCAAAACCTACCGTCTGGCGGCTTAGCCTCAAACTGATCTAGAACGACTTCTTCCGTTAGATTCTCCACGAAATACTTGCACAGGTTTCGTATAATGAAGAGTGCATTGTAAGTCTGCCAAGTTAAGATGGAGCTGTAACAAACAAGCAATTCTTTTAAATCAATAATTCATTACTTATTCATCTTGTCTCAAAGTGAAAGTTAAAAGGCAAGCAAAAATTAGCTGCAATCACTAGTAAAACATTCAAGCAAATAGTAAAGTCATCAAAAGGAAAGAAATTATACAGTTCATTTGCAACGTCATAATTGCTATATCAAATTCCTGAAATGAAATAAATGATTGAACTTAGTCAATCATGTAGATCTTCAATTAATTCACTTTTAATTAGTTAATTAATCTAATTTTATTTGACACCCCATTAATTTGCTTTTAAATAGGTTGCCAAGTCAATAAATCTCACTTATTATCTGCAAGTTTCCTCTTTGGCAAAAACAGACACACAGCTCTATTTAAACCTAAATGCTGTTGCAACTTATTCCAGGTTCAGCAGTCTAGCTTATAATCTTTTCTTGTATTCTTCCTCTTAGACCAAAACAAACAGAGCTCTTTTTACACTTCAAATCCCATTGTTACTACTTACTCCTGGCACTCAGCAGATGTTTCGAGCTCGGCTGCTCGAAGCTGAAATACGCGAATGAGTGAGCAGAGATTTCCCGTTCGACAGTTGTTGATTGCAAAATTCTTGCAGATGTTTGATGTTGATTCTTCCAAATGATGCTGTTCTGAACTGGAAAAGCAGTAACAACTTATGAAGCTGAATTTTAAAATGCCAAACAATTACAATTAGGAACTTCCATAATGCTGGTGTCTACTGCCCAGGGGATCACCTAATGGTGAACTAATAAGCAAGTCGTAATCAGCTTAACATCCAAAGGATCAGTCAAGACTTCAATTATACATGTAATGTCCGTGACTTGGGTGTCACCCTCGATAGTTGGGTGTTGTTCTGTTGTCTGTTGTCCACCCTGTTGTTCTCCCTGTCCCTCTTGCATCTGATGCGTTCATGTTACGATCGCTTGATGCACCTGAGAGCCATCAGAAGCTCTGTTTGCTCTTTTGCCTTTACAGCCATAGTCCATGAGCTCATCTAAGTACTGCAATTCCTATTTGCATGTTTTCCCAAGGCACGCTTATTCTCCCTTCAATCGATCTATGAACTCGGCAGCCAAGCTCACTGCTACTCCCACATTACTATCTGCAGATGTCCTACATTGCATTGCTTCTCATATCCAATACAATGTCTTTGCAACTTTATAGCTGGGTCAAGCTCCTAAATGTCTTTGCAGCTTTAACCCCTTTACCGGCTAGCCCGAGTGCAGCTCGGGCTGCGTTAGCTTTCATTATTCGGCTAGCCCGATTGGGCCTCGGACTGTACTTTGCAAGCGAACAGCTAATCGGCAAGCCCGAATCAGACTTGGGGAAAGATATATATGGGTTTAGCATTCATTTATTCGCAAGGTGGAACTTATTTTTGGAATATTTATCTTGCACCCTCATCAACAATGGCGTCGAAGAGAGTATACAGCGCAAGCCAAGTTCGGCAAATTCTCTTAGATAGAAGCGATGAATCGTCGGTAGTCGACAGCAAAAGTGAGGAAGAGTCGAGTGAGGATGATTTCAAACATTCGGATAGCAACGAAAGCACGGAAACGGTGATCTACGATGCTGGATCAAATTTTGCTTGGTCTGATAAACAATGCAAACAACCCACGCGACTGGATTTCACTGGATCTCCTGGACGAAAGGTAGCAATTCCGGACACAAGTGATGTTTTACATTACTTTAGATTGTTTCTGACTTGTGATGCGTTAGAAATGATGGTTGAAGAGACAAATAAACGTCCCGAGGAGCTGATTCAAGGCCTTCGGAAACCTAAGTCAAGGTTGTCAAAATGGGTTGATGTTGACCAAAGTGTTATTTTTAAATAAATGGCCACCATGGTGACAGATTGAAAATTTTTAATGGATGGTAAAAGGGTTAACAACTGGATTAAACTCCTAAATGTCCTTGCAACTTAATAGCTGGGTCAAACTCCTAAATGTTTTTGCAACTTAATAGCTGGATCAAGCTCCTAAATGTCTTTGCAACTTAATAGCTGGGTCAACCCCTAAATGTCTTTGCAACTTAATAGCTGGGTTAAACTCCTAAATGTTTTTGCAACTTAATAGCTGGATCAAGCTCCTAAATGTCTTTGCAACTTAATAGCTGGGTCAACCCCTAAATGTTTTTGCAACTTAATAGCTGGATCAAGCTCCTAAATGTCTTTGCAACTTAATAGCTGGGTCAACCCCTAAATGTCTTTGCAACTTAATAGCTGGGTTAAACTCCTAAATGTTTTTGCAACTTAATAGCTGGATCAAGCTCCTAAATGTCTTTGCAACTTAATAGCTGGGTCAACCCCTAAATGTCTTTGCAACTTAATAGCTGGGTTAAACTCCTAAATGTCTTTGCAACTTAATAGCTGGGTCAACCCCTAAATGTCTTTGCAACTTAATAGCTGGGTTAAACTCCTAAATGTCTTTGCAACTTAATGCACACCACTGTCTGCTGCCTCTAACTGGTCTCTCCGGCCTTCTGATCGACTTGATCTCCTTGTTCCCTCGGCAAGGACTGCTATAACACCATGCCTTCACTATTGTGGGATCTTCAACTTGGAAAGACCAAACCCAACAATCTATAGTGAAAGAGAGAGATTTTTTTATTGCACTTCTGAAGTTCCAGTATAGAAATATCCGACAGAATTTCATTAACAAGAATAAAGTACTAATTATACATAGTTTCATTGCATTCAATTGCTAAAGTCAAAAGGCAAACCTAAAAGAACCAATGGTTCCGCTTATAGATAAGGCTGTCAAAAAATGTTGATATGACGACCCGGGTAGCCGGCGACCACGCGGATATTTTGTTAGGAAATGTAGAAGTTCTGCATTTTTACGGAATGTCAGGCACCAGAGAATTGATTTCATTGCCCGAGTAATCAGCCAATATGACCAACGGAATATTTCTCACATATGTTCGGGTAAAATCACATATTTTTACGAAATTTCGTTACCCGAGAACCGATTTGCATTGCCTGGATACTCAGCCAATATGACCAAGGGGATATTTCTGGCATAATATTATGTTCAGATAAAATCACGCATTTTTACAGAATTTCGGGTACCCAAAAACCGTCGTTTTCATTACCAGGATAATCAGCTTCGGTCGTGTACCTGGTACCCGTTGACAGCCTTACTTACAGCCTTGCGAACGGTCACCCTACAACACCAGTGCCGTACAAGTAAGTATTGACATCATAGTATGTTTTAACTTCCATAGTCACACTGACAGAAGTAGCATACAATTGTCCAGCAATAAGCATAAATCAAAACAATGAACTGAAATAAACTGAAGTCAAAAAAACAAAAGAGAACTACTCCATTCAGAATACATGTATACCCTTCTTAGAGAGTAAAAAAAACAACAACAATTGTAACCAATAAAACCATGGAACTCATACAAACAGCATATGTGCAAGTTCATGAAAGGATATGGTGATACAATCACATAGTGTAGTTTCAATGCCCGTTTACACAAATACAATAGTAAGATTTTAGTCAGGATACCGCCATCATCCTTTTGTTGCCTGAAGACTTTCTTATTTCCTCAGGGCTGTCATGGTAAGAGTGCTTCTAAATAGCTAGCAATTTAAGCAGTGCTTTATAAATTCTAATATATGAAATAATTTATAGAAACAAAATTGTGGCATAATCTGAACCTGGCTTTAAATACAACCTCAATGTAGTACAAACTGGTCATTGCAAGTAATCCAATATGGTTCCAAATGGTCACGCTACGCTACCAGGAGACACAGTCCTTGAAGAGAAAAAGAAGACAGCCAAGCAGAGATAGAGACAGGAGAGACATACAGAGAGAAAGACAGACAGAAACAAACATGGAGAAAGTGAGGCTGAATGCGGAATGAGCGAGAGTAACATAGAAGGGTAGACTAAGTAAGCATTAAAATGATTTTTACCTTGTCTGTGGAATTGGAAATGTCAATGACAACAGCTGGTTCCAGAATGGATCATTTGGGGAAATTGATTCAGAGCTAGCAAGCTGATTAAGATGCTTGTGCGATGACAAATCTCCCAGCGTACTGTTGTTGGTTCCCATGCTAACAACGGAGAAACACTAAGTCATCAGTCATATTAGTTCAACACAAACTAGTTACTACAGAGTAAGCAAACGTGACTAAAATCTGTAGGGCATTCAGCAGTATTAATCTGTAATACATCACTGAACTCCCAAGACAACTGTGAGGTGTGGATCATTTGAATACATACACTTCCATAAGGGGACTAAAGTTCGAAACATAGCCCTCATGAGTAGAAAAGAGTGAGAAAGTGCCTATGCAACAAGCTAACGCAGGCCGATGATATTGCAAGGTGTGGTTTAGCTCGATACACTGTCTTTTCCAAAGCAACTACGCTTAATAGAACATAACCCTACACATATTTATGATATTTGTGCTTGTTAGAGTCAATAAAAGGCAATTCAAAGTTTTAAACAAATATAGCACGTAACGAAAAGCGCCAGTTTATCAGCCGGCACCGCGCAAGAATGTAGTCTTTACACAGAAGACAGACGCAGAAAATGAAATAGAAACAGCAGCTGCAAAATTAAAATTAACAATTACAACACATACTTTTAAGTGTCAATTTTAAATGTATAAGAAGATTAAAATGCAGTGAGGATTAAACACAAACTTTTATTTGTCTAATGTCAAAACAACGTCGACGTATTACAGAACAACACCGGATGATCGCTACACGCATGCGCGTCTGCTCAACGCTGGTACCTTTCAACATTCTCGATTTTTAAATGATTGGCGCTAATCAAATCTCCTCTTGCTTTTATGATTACATGATTATAAAATATTGGGCCTAACAGTTTCGATGTGTGACAATAAATATCATTAACGACGCCCTCTTCCTTAACCCTGGCTTGCACATAGTAAGTTCCACGAATTAAGAGACTTCTGTAGGCCATAAGTTTTTGCCTCGCCTATTATAAATTATATAGCGCCCAAGTTCGCTTCGGAGTGCTCTCTACCCATTCCAACTGTACGGCCCATTACTACTGCTTACAGTGCCTAGGCCTACGTAAGTCCAGTTGCGACTGCGGCTGATGGATAATTTTATATAGGCCTATGCAGCTGGATGTTTGCAAATCTAACGAATTGTGTAATAATGCAGTACATTATTAGGCCGATGGACAGTTTACTTATTTCATTATGTACTTGCTAGTTGCTACAGTGGTTTTAACACAGACAAAACATCTTCTGAACCACTTTAAACCATTGCTATGTTATTCGATAGGAACTTTAATTTATAGAGTTTATTTATCAAGCTCGAATGGTGTATTTTTCTTATGACTTTCATTCAATTTTTGAACGTTTATTTTGTGGTAAATATATCAAAATTTCCTTTGAAACTGTTTATTATATTTTTTTCAAATAGACATGTTTACACAGCCTGTACACATTACAAGCTGTAGCGCACCAAATTGAGGCTGACCATGCAGTGACCAGCTGTACGATACTTTAGGTAGGCATTTATACCAAGTACCTCTGTTTATATTCTGTAAACACCCAACCATCAAAAACCAAGTCAGACAAATTCCAGAAGCAAACAAATTAACAAGTATCTTGAATCTTCGCGAATAAATTTTATTACGCGTGCAACAAAGTTCAAGGTTGAAATGGGCGCGCCCATTTTTTTAAATGCACACCGTTTTACTAATCAGAAAACAACATCGGCGTGCCATAGATCTAAATCCGGTGAAGGTCAAAGGTCATGCATTGCGGCGGCCCATAAGAAGCTGTGTGTCACATTATCTGGGTTTAGTTTCGGAGAGGATGCAGCGACGGAATTATAGTGTTTGATTTATCTTGTGGCACTCCTTGTTTGACGCTTCCCGTCGTCCGAACTTCAGAAAAGGCGTTGTCTTTGGCTCTGTTGGGTGATGGAATCTACTGCGGAAGATGGCACAGTCAAAGAGGAAGGCGATGTTCACGAGGATGGCCTGTGGCAGACTACCCAGCTGGACTCGACCATAGGTGACCTTCAGCGTGGCGGAGGACCGGCCGCTGAAGGGGAGGGCGAGAAGCCGGCCTCGGAGGCGAAGAAGAAGAGGCGACGAAAGCCCCGTGTCGTACCGAGCATTCGAATCTACTGTGGGACCTTCGTCCATTCGACGAGGCCGGATAGAATCGAGGTTCTTCAGAACTGGCTGCTCGGAGTTGATGGTGGAAAGGTAAGACTGCGACAGAGCGATTTTTTTAGCAGCCAATGACATGGGTGCAGTTTGTAAGAGGAAGGAAACATTAGACGCAATGGGTTCAAGCGGTCATCTCCATGCAGTGATTTGAACCATTTTACACTGAAGATATGTTTCTCTGCCTCCTCTCTAGGTCTGGTCAGCCTTCCACTGGTTTGGACTATTTCATTTGGAAGGTCTAGTTTTCCATTGGTATTTCAATACCATGCTCTCGTGGGATATGTGGGGAAATGTTTCTTCTCCCGTAGAAGCATTGGCAGTTCTACATCTACAGGTGGGCCAGTGCGCTCTCCAACTGTGTTTGTGGCCTCCCCAGTTGCGCTTTAGCGAAACCAGACATCCAGCTGACCCCTCTGTCGTTTTCCCTGGCCCTTCCGTGAACACCCCTTCATTGGACAATCCAGAGCTGCCATTATATAGAAGGTATATTTCCCCATATTGTTGCTCCTGTTCAAATGTCATTCTTTCCAACCGCTGGCTCAGTCTGTCTCACACTGGAGATTATTCAGGTTGCTCATACATTCCATTCCTTGCACTAGGTCTAATCCAGTCATCTTGTCCATGAATCTTTTTTCGACTGAATTAGACAATCTTCCAATTCGTCATCGAACTCTGAATAAGAAACGGTTGGACTGCACGTGTGTGTGTGAGTGCTTCAATTGTGACTCCTCATGTTAGCTATGCTTTAGCTTGCTAGCTAACTCACTGTCTGTTTGGTGTGGCTTCTAACATGAGCTGGGCTTGTTTAGTACTTGAAAGACAGAATGTTGAATGTCTAAATGGCTAGTTGCTGAAGAGACAATTTCATATACATTTCACCCTATCTATAGTATTGGTCTTCCCCGGGTAATTATGAGCTTGATTTTATCAACGAATTCCAATAGAAATTTTCTGTTTATGGCAACATATCTTTCTGCCCAATTATGAAGAGGGATTCAGTCTCGTACTTGGTCTCATATTCATAGGGTTTTAGACTTTTAGTCTCTATTTGGATGAATTCAGTTGCATATTGAGAAGGATTCAGTCTGTATTCAGACTAATTCACTCTATTCAAAGGGTTTCAATTTGACATTCAGACTAATTCACTCTATTCAAAGAATTTCAGTTTGATATTCAGACTAATTCACTCTATTCAAAGGATTTCAGTTTGATATTGAGAGGGACTCAGCCTCGTATTTAGAGGGATTCAGTTTGTTTAAATCTTTGTCAGATGGTGAAGTGGTGTTGAAAAGAGAATCGATTCAGTTGCAAAATGTTAAATATTACCATATTATTGCATTATTTAGTGCTAAAATATACTATTGTATTAATGATCCATGTTTAGCACATTTCTATGTATGCTTGCATGTGTGTGTGTCTTTGTGTGCCTGTTAGTGTGAATGTTAGTGTGAATGTTAGTGTGAATGTTAGTGTGAATGTTAGTATGAATGTTAGTGTGAATGTTAGTGTGAATGTTAGTGTGAATGTTAGTGTGAATGTTAGTGTGAATGTTAGTGTGAATGTTAGTGTGCTGTATCCTAGATAAATAGATATGTAGCTTCATGCATGTTGTGTGTGTGTGCATGTATGCTGGATATGCACGTATATAGGTTAGTGTGCAGAAATGTACACTTGCCAAGGATTGTATGACTATTTATGTGTATAGGTCTTTCTAGCTTGCCACCTATTATATGATGCACTTTTTTTTACCAAAGAGTGACACAGTAATGGGGAAGTAGTAATAACTTGATAAAAATCGCGGTAATGGTGTCAGAATAGGTGGTAATACCGTTGGTATGGAAATACAAGTACAAGAGTTACTGTGGTAACAGTTATAGCTTTGTCCTCTGTGCATTGGAATATCCATTGAACTAAACAAAGTCAATAATCGTTGAGCTATATAATTAAATTGCTTGAATTTTAGACCCATTTTCAGCTTCATTTAAGTATTCTGTAAAAATCTATAGATTTCAACAGAATGTTCTAACGCATATGAGCATTTTTATATTGTTGCATTGCAGGTTTGGAATGGGAATGGGACGATGTGGGAATGGGAACAGACCTAAAGAATACAGGGTTGGGATGGGGACAGACCGGGTGGGGGTGGAGTCAGACCCACAGAAATGGGGTTGGGATGGAGACAAATTTTACAAGTACCCTTGTAACTCTTGAATTTTTACATACTTTTGATGTTGGCATATCCATTTGCATTCATACTGTTCCACTTTGGATCTGTCAAAATAACTGTGTAATTTATGTGGTCTGGACCATATGGCCCTATCTGGCTGGTCCCTGGTTTCCTCTTACATGCTGAGAACTCTGGACCTTGACCTTTGCTACTGACCTCTTTTCCTTTCCATAGGCATCAAGCCTACTGCTGCAATATAAATTTTTATCCATGTGTTGCCACTGTGTGAAGGATATCAACTTATCAAGTGTAGAGTTCCAGCAGGAACAGCATAAAATTGCAAAGTAATGACCGTTTCATTGAGTTTCAGAGAAGGCTGTGAGTAGGCTGCTTGAAGGAGTGCTACATAAATTTTTTTAAATGAATGAAAATGAATGTTACGTTTGAGCCAAACGATGCAGTTGGACAAGACATAACGTACTGTTAATCTGGATTATTTTGTACGTGCTGTGCGTTTGCAAACATTATCATTCATTCATTCAGAGCTTGTAATTTGCACCTCCCAAGATGACTACAATCCAACTTTATTATTACTACAATTGAAGATGCATGTGATCCTTGTTCATTTGCCACTTGCTCACCCACTTGGTTAGACTATCACGCACCCTTGGAGAAAACTCTGTGAAAAACATGTCAAAACGAGGAGGTTTTAAGTGTGATTGCACAGTTTGCAAGAGTTGTTAATTAATGAGAGTTTGCTAATTTGCAGATCATATTTTCTGAAAAGTCAGAAAATTATCGGAAGCTTCTGGAAGAGCACAAACTGACAGAGTTTGAAAAGGAGTGCGTCGTCGCCATAGAAGAAGGGTTGGTTATTCTCTTCTTTTCACATTCGTTGTCTGAGGAGTGTTGTGGATGGCCTATAGCAGCGTTTCCCAATCTTTTTGTCCCTGAAACCGGTTTGATCTTAAACTTGTTTGGCGGAAACTCCGTCTTCAACTAAACGTATTCTGTTTAGGTATAAACGCATGAGAATTGCAGACAATTATAGGTTTAGGCCTTGATTAGATTAATAGCAACACAAAATTTAATATCGATGACAGTGACTTATTAATTATCTTTCATATAAAGTTACATACAGATGTTAAGCAAAAAGCCTCCTATGAGAACTTTGTGTAATTTCTTTTAAATTATTTGATGATTATTGTTCACACTGAAAGCTTTCCGCAGAACCCTTGTCTTCACTTCATGGAACCCTAATGTTCCGTGGAACGTAGTTTGGGTAACACTGGCCTATAACATACTGATTGACCTTGTATTTTACCTTGTATTGTTGGCCTTTGTCTATCCTGTTTATCAGTTGTTTCTGCAGGTCTAACTATTCCAAAGATTGATTCTGTGCTGTCCTTGACAATAATTAAGTTTTATTATAGTTTTTGTGAAGATTGGTTATCCTTCAGGAAAGGATTCAGCAGCTGAAAGAAATAAAGACACGTCTAATTTATTAAATTTTAATGTTCATCCTCCTTCTAATCTCTCTGAAAGTAATATGTGATCAATTTATCGTCTATCGCTCTATTATAATAATGCTTGGGGCTTATAGAAGGACAGCATAGTCTGTGAGGTGCCCCTGTAATGGCTGGGCTGTGTTGTGGCAACAGCATTCTGTTCATTAATATTATTGTCATTATTTTCTTTATTATAGTTAACATGATGTTTAATTCTTAGTTTGTCTGGATATTTTTATAGGACTTTCATGATGCCTGGCTTTGTTGACTGCCATACACATGCCGTTCCGTACCTCGTTTCTGGTCTGTTGCTGGATACAAAAGATGGAGAAGGCACCAAGGTAGATTGTCTCCATGAAAGGCGCCGTAAGAAGCTCAGCCTCATCGCAGACGACCGCATCGCCGCGGAAACCTTCAACAGACTTGTCGTGAGATTCTTGTTTTTTCAATTTCGTGACATTTCCCAATAGCAAATCAAAGCATTCTGTCCATCTGACAGTTGCTTTGTTGCCAGGACCGATTTTATTAATGGCCGTTCACTGGCATCGCTTTCAGAGTACTGGAAAAAGTAGTAGTTTAGAAACAGCATTGTGGTGATGGGGAGTTGAGTAATGGTCGTGGAGGCATGCAGGTGCCGCGCCTTGGCTCGAATTTGCTCTGTCCTCTCATGTTCTGGACCATCTTCCTTCCTTAATTGTGTTTCTGTCACAGGATCTTTCTAAAATCCTCTGAAGTGGAGGATCTGATGTGCAGTATATGTACTATGATTGCCTTCAAACATGGCACCAATAAAGCTTGCAGTTGGGAAGATTGTCTCTACTTCTACAGGATTATCCTCCATTTGGACAGCGCAGTAACTATCAGTAGGCATATAGTTGAATCATAGGTTTGAAGTTATTTATGACGTGTTTGTGGGAGAGTCTATTGTCATTTATTGTTTGCTTTGTAGGCATGTTTAAAAGCGATATTTATTATGAGCTGATGTGTACCAATTGAATACTCCAATTGTTTTTATTGACTCTGAGATGTTTTTTGTCTTTAGCAACACTCGTTACGTGAAGGTATCACTTGTGCTTCGTATAATGGCTCGGCAGTGGAGTCGGCTGCGAGACTTCTCACGGACGCTGTTGGCAAGTCTCTACTCATCATAATTCTTGTTCCTGTAACTTGCAATAAGAGCTTAAAAAGCTGAATGAGCACATAAAATTCCTGTCCCAAGAACTCTAAATAAATCCTAAGACATTAATAAAATGATCGATCAAATAAAAATGCACGAACATTTAATTTATGGAGTCAGAAATTGACTCTCTTGTGATAATTTTGAGAACATTCACTTGGCTACTCCGGTTAAGGACAAAGAAAACTTACAGCTGGTGGTGAAACCTGTTATTGTTAAGTTATAAATATTTAATGGAGAATTCTGAGAAGAAACAGACATGAATTGTTTTGCTGAGCTGAATGAAAAACATTTGATAGTATATGTGAATGAGATTGTGTTCCAAAATGTTTACAAGTTGATCCATGGATGTCTTTCAGTGCGGTGTAAACAGCGTGCTCAGATTGGATTGGAGATCTTTTATGGCGACAACCGTGATGACACGCACATGTTTCAGATGATTAAAGCGAAAGATGTTGTAAATCATATACTCAGGAAAAAGGTATTACCATCCGATGACAGGTTTTACTGTCTCTAAAAGTAAGACCTTTGTAGAAAGATGTTGTAAATTGTATACTCTAAAAAATGTATGAACATAGGAGAAATCATGTCTTAACCATGTTCAGCTACAGAACTATAAGATGTGACATGGACGAATGGAAACATTGTTGTAGTGTAGGACTTCAGCATTTAGTTCATGAGGAAATGTTCCTAATTGTCTGATTGCTGCTGTTGTATTTTAACCTTGACATCAACCTCTACATGACCTTGGGTCCATGGTCATTAACTCGACTTCTCCATGCGACTGTAATACGATTTTACTAGAAGCAACCATGGACTGAAGTTGTGTATCTTTTGAAAATGATACTGTCTTCTTCTTCTGGTTCTGACATCACCACTCCTCTTACTGTTGTGTCTCTTCTTTAAGCTTTCCATATCCACCTGTCATCCAGGTCAGCAGGGCCGTACCAAGCTACAATTGCGCCCTGTGCGTAGCATCAATTTGGTGCCCCCACATTTTGAAAATAGTGCTTTATATGGAATAATAAGTTATTCCATCGTGAAATTTGTGCCCTTTCCACATTTGCGCCTGGGCCTAGGCCCCGCTGGACCCCCTCGCTACGGCCCTGCAATCCAGCATCATCTGCAGTTTAATGCATGCTTATTATGAATCATGTTCTTAATCGAAATTGATGCTAAGAAAGGTTATAATATTAATTATCGAATAAAAAAGAGTGCCATTTTGTAATTTTTTTAAAGTTTAATTATTGGTGTTTGTTTTTCACTCTCTGTTGTTAGAGTGACCTCGTGCAACCATGTTTGATATTTTCCAAGCCGCTGCCCGAGTGGATGGAGACAAAGGTGGTTGAGATGGCTAAGGATATGGACTTGCCCATCAAGGTATGACTCTTAAGTAGCCATCTGACATCTTTTGCATCATTCAGTTGCAATTACTTCATCATTATCTGCTAGTCAACTTATCAGAAGCGCGACATGCAACGGTTTCAATACAGTATCATACTTTGTCGATTTTAAACCACCAAAGTTTTTAAGAAAATTTTGGGATGATATAGGAACCATTCTGAGTAGTAGTATTATCACACATTTTACATTGCTCTTGTTGTAAGTCACCTTTTATCGCTTTGGTAGCTATGTTTCACTGCCTTTGCACTCGTCTGTTTTAACCTGCTCACCGTCGTAACCAGTCTTCTTGATGCAGAGGCTGTGAAGCATTGTAGATTATGTTATATTAGATTAAATTATGATAGCAACACTATAGAAGTCATTAGAATAGTTCTGATTATGAAATGAGATGTGGAGAGTTTATTTTTTTCTAGAATATTGTTTGTGTTTTAATGCATTTATTTCTAATCAAGAAATCAAATCTAGCCATAAATAAAATGTTCTGATCCCAGTTGATTAGTAAGTAAAATCAGTAGTTAATGTTAATGAATAGATATTTTATTTTTATTGTTCAGACAACAATTGGTGATTTTCCGGAAGAAGAGATGAATTCTGGCCTACGGCAGTGGCTTGATCTAGGTCAGAAGCGTCTGCTACGTTACCACAAAAAGTGTGGGGTCCTTGGCAACAAGGTTGGGAAGCAAAATCATTGTTTCCAGATACTGCATGGCAGAATGTAATGAACTATGTTTTTAAGCCGATTTGGACAAATAAGTGAGTAAGTAAATGAGTAAGGAACCTTTATTTGCATCTGAAACATATGTGCATGTATTAAAATAGACTATTACCAGATATATATATATATGTATCTATATATATATCTATATATATATGAATGCACGACTGAATGTGACTTAAGAGACATTGATTCATAAAGCTGCTTTGGAACAATTTAGATTTGAATTAGACAGTGTTTCAGCAAAATCATGATACTTGTCCTAATTGTTAAGCATGTTACCGCCACATGATGCAATGTTGTCACTACATGATGCAATGTTATCACCACGTGATGCCGAGGCTGAGCTGGGAGTGCTTTTGAGTAGATGGCCTTGAAGAGGTGCTGTATAAAAGTGCTGTAATATTGCAATGTTACATTTTCTGTTAATTAGTGCGAATTAAATTCTTTACAATTTGCTGGTCGTCATTTCCTTTTACAGTTGATACTCGTTAATGGTTCTCTGTGTACTGGGGACGAACTGAAGCTGATCGCAGAGAGCGGGGCATCAGTGGCTTACTGTCCGAGTGCAAGTCTTCTGTGAGTTTCACTTTATGATGAAGTTATTCTAAATGGGTCGTACACGAGTGAGAATACACTTTGTGTTTTGTGATGATAATCTAGTGTAATGACTTCTATTATGATAGTTACCATAAACATTAGGACCCTAACATCACAATGTTGGGGCAAAAATGAGTGATCATTTCAAGTGAAACTGTAGTAAAATTATTGACGTTAAAGTCTTCGTTAGAGAAGCCTGGTCGACTCTCTAACCTTTAGGGTTTATTGTTTAACCTTTCTAAATTTTAGGGTTTATTGTTTAACCTTTCTATACTTTAGGGTTTACTGTTTTCCCAAGGATTTCATATCGTCAAATTATTATTATTATTATTATTATTATTATTATTATTATTACATCAATTTTATATAGTGCCCCTTTGCAAATTGTTCTCTTTGCTTTTGAAACTATCATTTCCTTGACTATTTTAGTGACTTAACTTGGTTTTTAATGAAGATTTCAGTATGATTTTACATTTTACATTCAGGATGATTTTACATTTTACATTCAGGATGATTTTACATTTTACATTCAGGATGATTTTACATTTTACATTCAGGATGATTTTACATTTTACATTCAGGATGATTTTACATTATTTCCATTGAATATGACCATAATGGTTGCCTTCTTTTAGTTTATCCTATATTTTATTATAAAATTGCTGCAGTCTTGATTAGGCTTGATAAAATCGTCATATTTAATTATTATGCAGCAAAATCTTGCAGCAGTTGAAGGCATTTTATCTTAAATCATAATGCTTATGTTTTTCGTAAAATTTCGTAAATATATTTTGTAAATTGTAACTGTAGGACTGCAAAATTCTTTCTTGCACGTTTTTATAAAAGTTTATTGTCATTTATGGTTTGCTTTAGAAGTTTTCACCTGTGTTTTTGTGCCTCTGATTATATTTTCAATCCGCATAGTGCAAATAGAGTTTGTTTTTTCGGTGTTGCAGTAACTGTACGTTTTCATCATTGTCAAGATTCACATCTAGACATATCACAGTTGGATTGGGAACAGGTCAGCATAAAGTTTTGCCATCTGCCAATACCACATGTCAGTAGTATTACAGCCTTAGAAAAATCGTGAAGATTCAAATAAGCAAATAATATGATTATAAAAATATTATTGCCCAAATGTTGCATATTCTTGAGTGCTAAGCATCACTGTGTTCTCGGAGACTAAGAATGACAACCTGATGGTATGTTTTATGCCAAACTCTACAGATTTTTAGCCTCAAATATGTTGCGCATTCGGTGATGACGCTATATCTTCTCTTCCTGGCTCTCTGCTTCTTAGGCATATTCAAATGTCTGACATCCCTCTCCTCTTGCTACTGGATCTTTTCTTTAAGCTTTCCATATCCGCCTGTTATTATCCAATGTAGCATCATTTCTCGTGGTCTTCACTTGTCTTCCTCTACTCCATTTTTCCTTTGATGGCTGTTTTTAGTAACCTCTTAACATGTTGCCCAATTTATTTTCTTTGTCTGTTTCATACTGTGTGTATCAGGGTTCTTTCTTCTCAGATCCTTTACATCACATGACATAACGCTGATATTTCTGCACATTCTTCATTTGTTGTATGAACCATTTCCAACGCTGTACCATGTCTCTGGAATGACCTGCCTCCTGAATTCCGTACATTTTCAGTTCCACCACCATTACTGCCTGTCGTCCAACATCATCTGTTCTAAGCTCCAATATCCATCACCCCTCTGGCTTTCCATTCTAAGCTTAAGTCTCACCTTTTCAAGAATTCTTACCCAGACTCCTTACTTGATATTCCACCTATCAATCCTCGACCAAAACGCCACCCCTGAACAGCTACTCTGCCTCTGCTGACCCTTGTAACCAGACTATGCTCTACCACGGACTATCCTTTGGACAACCCCTCTGATTTGGTGCAGCGCTCGTGAATAAGCTGGTGCCCTGCGCTTGGCTTTCAGTTGGCGCTTTAGAAATATGGAGATTACGATTATGTTCAGACAAGCCAATTTTCTCCATTCTCCTCAATGTCACACATTGCAACAGCCTCCACTCTTCTTTTGGCTGTTTTCTCATGCTATTTATCTTTTTCTCATGCTGTTTATCTTTTTTCTCATGCTTTTTATTGTTTTCTCATGCTATTTATCTTTTTCTCATGCTGTTTACTGTTTTCTCATGCTAATTATCTTTTTCTCATGCTGTTTATTGTTTTCTCATGCTATTTATCTTTTTCTCATGCTGTTTACTGTTTTCTCACGCTAATTATCTTTTTCTCATGCTGTTAATTGTTTTCTCATGCTATTTATCTTTTTCTCATGCTGTTTATTGTTTTCTCATGCTATTTATCTTTTTCTCATGCTGTTTATTGTTTTCTCATGCTATTTACATGCTATTTGTCTTTTTCTCATGCTATTTATCTTTTTCCCATGCTATTTACATGCTATATATCTTTTTCTCATGCTATTTACAGGTTTTTTGTCTTTTTCTCATGCTATTTATCTTTTTCTCATGCTATTTATCTTTTCTCCTGCTATTTACATGCTATTTATCTTTTTCTCATGCTATTTACATGCTATTTATCTTTTTCCCATGCTATTTATCTTTTTCTCATGCTATTTATCTTTTTCTCATGTTATTTATCTTTTTTCATGCTATTTACATGTTTTTTTGTCTTTTTCTCATGCTATTTACATGTTACTTATCTTTTTTCATGCTTTTTATGTTTTTCTCATGCTATTTACATGCTATTTGTCTTTTTCTCATGCTATTTACATGTTATTTATCTTTTTTCATGCTATTTATCTTTTTCTCATGCTTTTTACATGCTATTTGTCTTTTTCTCATGCTATTTACATGCTATTTACATGCTATTTATCTTTTTCTCATGTTATTTACATGCTATTTACATGCTATTTATCTTTTTCTCATGCTATTTACATGCTATTTATCTATTTCTCATGCCATTTATCTCGGCTCATTAGACACAGACTCCAAGGATTTAAGGGATTTGTATTAGTGCTATATAATTCTATGAATTTGACAAGTGGCCAAACATAGCATATATGTTCGTTGCAATGTTGCCAGATATTAACACGAGTCACTGTGTGTCGATGCTGGACACGCTTCGCCGGTGCATCCAGTGCACAGTCCTTAGCAGTAAGTGGCCTCAGCCCATCGTCACAAGGACAAAAAAGGTCAAAGCTGAAAAGGTCAAGGATCGCGTGGTGGATATTCAGTCTCATCTGTGTGTTGGTGGTTCGGAAGAGAAGAAGAAAGAGGGCGTCGTGAGTGAGGATGAAGAAGAGGAAGAGGATACGGGTCCGGAGGAGATCGTTGATGTTTCACTGATGAGGCTGTTTCACATGGCTACGCTAGGTGGCGCTACAGGTAGTTTGAATAATTTATGATTTATTGAAGTTGATATTTCCACACATCATCTTACCTGATACTGTTGAGCAATCTGTGATCTGTGGTTGTAAGCACTCTATTAAAAGAAGATAGACCAGTGAGCATTAGGCCCAAAAGTAGGAAATGATTAATTTGCTGTGTGGGATATGATGGTAGATCAATCACTTGAAACTTTTGACCACACTACTGTTTAAACTTGGCAACTGTGGAAGGCAGGAGTTTTACTTGAAAACTCGCATAATGCTTGGAGACTCTCGTACAGGTAAGCACCTCCTAGTGGAACATGTTCAAAGTGCTATGAAAGCTGAGAAATACAATGTGCACTCCATTGGACTGTGGCCTGAGTCAGTGAGGGTTCACCTTTATGAATAGAACCCGGTTTCCCTTATAAAGTTTACAGCAAGTGAGCATGAAAACCTACTTGTGTTATTTTAATTAGGTCTGTTAATTAATCTTTTCTTTAAAATGGATCTAAACAGCAGGAAGGTTGTCAGGCCTACGTTGATATATTGATGTTTCTGTGGTACGCCTGTGCTATCAAGAATACTCTCTACGTGAATATCAAACTGGTACCTGCTGATTCGAATTCTTACCCTCGATACAAGATTCAATTCGACTTTTGATTCTCAGGTACCTGTTCTAGTTTTATTATAGGGTTGGACATTTAGCCTTACTGACTCATTCTCCATGCCCATGGAAGGTTTTTTAAGTGGCTGATATGGCAAGACTGCAAGTGATGTTGCTGGATATTGGATGGACAAACATAAAAATTTGCCGTCTTTTTCAGTGCTTGGTCTTGGGAACAAGATAGGCAACTTTGAGATTGGGAAAGAATTTGACGCTCTGCATATCAATCCGAATGCTTTGTTCTCAAAGTTCATGGTCATTCGAAATCAAGATACGATTCTTGTAAGTTTTCCAAGTAGCTTTTTGATAGTGATTCTGTTCATTTTGGAGAAAAAATACAACACGTTATGTTGTGAGTAAGTTAACATGAATTCTGATATGATGCGGTCATGAGCTCCATATTATATTCTTCGGTTTCATAAATGAAATTCCCTTTTGTTCAGCATTGCTTCAGTTTATTTAAGTGCTGTATTTGATAAACCTGTCCAGACTTACATCACTGGCCCAGAGGGTAAGAGGGTACCAACACACTGGTCAGTGGTCACAACACATTCAGATTGAATTAACACTCAGCTTAAAGAAGACAGACATTTTTTTTCTTGATGCCAAAGTGTTATTGTTTAAAGGTAATTTTAAAGTTGAAGTTTGAATGCTACATACTTACTTGCTTTGTTTTCAGGAAGTTGTGGAGAAGTTTGTGACTGTAGGTAAGTAAAACCTATTGTACTCTGGAGAGATTCTTTGCTGGCTGGAGATAGTTAAGAGTGTATGGCATGGAGAAGGATGACAGTTGACTGTTTTCATCACCGATGTTTACATTGTAATCTGTAGGATTTGCATGAAGATGCACACACGTAAATATATACACTTATTTGAATGTATAGCCTACATTCATTTATTCTCACATCATGCATACCTAAACAAAAAGCATTCCTCCTTATCTTATCTCTGTGGAATCCATCAGTTATAATTATTGTTGTCAATTCTGTTCCTCTAACTGTTGACTGTCAAGTTGTCCTACTTATGTACAGGTATGACATTCACATTAAACTTTCCTTTTCCTTGGCACCCATACTTACCTCTGCTGACATGTACACAGAGCCATACCGAGGGGGGGGCCAGCGAGGCCCAGGCACAAATGTGGAAATGGCACAAATTTCATGATGGAATAACTTATTATTCCATAAATTGTCAAAATGTGAGAGCACCAGATTGATGCTACGCACAGGGCGCAATTATAGCTAGGTACTGCCCTGCATGTACATAATTGTCGATGTGCAGTTGCTGTTCCTACGTCAGGTTGTTGAGGGAATGGACAGACAGACAGGCAAGCAGAGAATACATGCAAATCAATAGTGATGATGATCTCATTTTGACTGATCATTCTCTTGATTTTTTTACAGGGGATGATCGAAATATAGTTGGTCTATATATAAAAGGCGAGCGACTTATCTAGGAAATGTGCAAACCCTAACGAAAGTTCTTCAGCTGACGTGGTACTATGAACTATAGTCTTAAGCTCAATGAAGACCTGGAATAGAAAATGGCTGTAAGACCTATCAACAGATTGATGATGGCTAAACTTGCTCATTATCGGCAGCATTTGCGTTCAGTGATATTTAGTCATTAGTTTTGCAACGGTGCTAATTTACAGACTCGTGAGTAACTGTTGACCGTATTATTCTGCTGCATAAATGTTTTCATGCTGTGTGATCGAGTTTTGATACTCATTGAAATTGTGCAATAATGGTTGCTCTTAAATTGTTTTGTGATGGATTTTTCCTCGTAGCGAGTAAACCGTTTATTAGTTAGTTTTTTGTGTTTGTCCCTTGTGATGTGTATTGGACAATAAGCAGTATTTTGAGATTATTTTGTATATGCCTCTACTTTGAAATGGCTTTTGTGTTAGAAATTTTTGGATGGTCTAGTTTTAATGATCAGGTCTTGAACCTCATGAGATTTTTGTATTTGCAGTTCGTTTTGTTCGGTTTATATGAGTGATGCTTTAAATCTGTCCGTTTTGTGGATTGCCCTACCGGATTTATTCTGCTACCTGCCTTTTAAGAGCCTAGGAATTAAGCTGCTTGTTTCTGTGTGTTACATTATGGTAATGATTAAAGAGATGTGTTTGAAATATTTATGGATGTTGTTGTTCCCAAATCTATAATTATTGTGTGGTCTGGAGTCGTGAGCTACGGTAGCTGTAGGATTACATTATTGTATTTTATATAGTGTCACTCGCCATGCTACGTCAATTGAGGGGCTCTCCCAATTCAAGAAAACCCTTTTGTGCCATTACGTGATGCACATTGCATCCTGTAATAGCACATATTCTATGGTAAAACAAATTGATCAATTTGCAATTATGATGCTGAGAAATTTCTACAACTGTTTGAACTACAGTCTGAGGACCTTGGTGGTGCAGAGGAATTTTATTTTGTATGTACGATTCCGCATGTAACTCTATAACATAGGCCTACTAGGTTGCAAAAGACTTGTTTCCGTGCTGTTGGTAAAGTAATAATAGTAATAATGATGACTATTTACATAAGGCGCCGTAAACGCGGCCCTGCCACTGCAAGGGCGCCTAATTGGATCCATCTTTTGCCCGATAACAGAATTTTCGGGTTAATTTGTTAATAGGGTACCTCTCGTGTTAGGCATTGATTTGCCCAATATAACTTTCTACTGATGGCCGAGGGTCGGCTGAATCGGTTTTCCATTATCGAATGAGGGAGGATTCTTCACTCTAAAAGCCGTAATCGTAATCTCGACATTTCTACACAATACAGCGCCCACAAAAGTGAAGTCGCAGGAACCAGCTTATTCACAGGCACTTGATCAAACCAGAATCGATAGGCAGTGTCAAACTTCAGTCAGATAGACGGCTAAGGTTGAAACGGCGATGGAGATACGAGGAAGAGGAATCAGGATTGGATTTGTTTTGAGCTGCTAGTGAAAGACCTTTGGGGAGATAGCAACATGTGAGGTCTTTCCCAAACTGAGCGCATGTGAGTGTGAACACACTAATTCAACGACTTCGCATGTGTGGGCGCTGTAAGCCTAGA
The DNA here is from genome assembly GCA_959347315.1 of Bimastos eiseni. Lineage (NCBI taxonomy): Eukaryota > Metazoa > Annelida > Clitellata > Crassiclitellata > Lumbricidae > Bimastos > Bimastos eiseni. The sequence continues at coordinate 13,951,040 of OY365821.1, read as the reverse complement.
GATCAAGACTTTGATAAGACTGCCCATTTTGCAAACCGCCAGGAAGTCCTGGTGAACGCGTGCCCCTTGTCCATTCACCTCCTTTCCCTTCTCCCTTCCATTACCCTCCCGCCTGCTCTGGTGCGTCTGCTGCAGATTAATCAGACAATCATTCTAATACCAAAACGACACTCGATTATCGTAATCGTAATCTCAGCATTTCTACAGCGCACACAAAAGCGTAGTCACGGGAACCAGCTTATTTACAGGCGCTTAATCAAAACAGAATCGATAAGCAGAGGGTCAAATCGAGAGAGTCAGGCAGGCAGACACGTAGACGGCTAAGGTGGATGGTGTTTGGAGTTGAAACGGCGAGGGAGATAGGAGAAAGAGAAGGAATCAGGATAGGATTTGCGAAAGAGCAGTGCTTTGAGTTGTGAGTGAAAAAGCTGTGGGGAGATAGCAAGAGGTGAGGTGTTTGTGAATTCATAGGATGGATCGGATATTTGTCTTAATGCTGGAGGGAGTTTGTTCCAAAGAGGCGGGACAGCAATGGCTATGGAGCGATTTGCAAATTTGAATGATGATGTGACGGGAGGGCGAAGTAGTGTGAGGGTGGAAGAGGAACGGGTTGAACGATGTGGCTGAATCGTGAACAACTGACGGAGATATGTGGACTGTGAGGATTGCAGTGTGTTGTAGGTGAGTGAAATGACCTTATATTCGATCCGTTCAGGTATTTTGAGCTAGTGGAGTGATTTGAGGACAGGAGTGATATGGTGATGCTTTGGGGTCTTGGTGACAGCACGGGCGAGAGCATTCTGAATGGCTTGGAGGCGATTTAATTGGGTGGTGTCTATATTTAGGAAAAGGGGATTACAGTAATCCAATTTAGCGTGAACTATTGATGTGGCGATTGTGGATGCAGTTTTGGAGTCAAGCATAGGGCGGATTCTACGAAGATCACGGATGTGCATGAAGCAAGAGCGAGAAAGATGGGCGATGTTATCAGCGAAGCTAAGGTTTTGGTCAAAGGTTATGCCTATTTTGCGGACAGGAGAATTTGCAGTGAATTTGTGGGTGGATGCAGAATCGGGGTTGAGAGAAATAGTGGGATCAGGAATTTTCTTCAGTTGCTCACGGAGGCCAATCAGAATGAATTCGGTTTTGGAGGGGTTCAGGCAGAGGAGATTTGAGGTCATCCAGGATGAGATTTGGGTGACGATATGGAGCAGATTATCAATGGAGTTGGAGAAGCTGGTTGGAGAGAAAGAAATGAATAATTGCGTATAGCCTAATAATAATAGCCTAATAACAGATACTCTGGCCCTCTGAAACCGGACTGGGACATCACAATGGACGACCCTTTGGACAACCTCTGTGATTCTACGTAGCACCCGTGAATAAGGCTTCGCTTTTAAAATGCGCTTTAGAAGTTTTGAGGTGCACGATTGTGATGTGCACTACGGAAGTGATAATAATTAAAGCGCAACATCATTTTCATTTAGCGAGTTAGTATCTCTGCCCATAGCAACATAAAACACAGCGGTTTAAATTGAATAAAATGAACGAAGAGAACATGGAAGATGATCGTTTATTGGTTTTAACTGGACGTCTGTTGAGCGAAAAGTCGTTCCAACATAATGATTCTGCTGTTCCTGTCCCATGTGGTCATGTAGAAGTCTGCCAAAAACAGTTGAGGTTGGTTGGTTAGTTGCAGTTAGCGATACTGACGGACACACATTACTGTGCGATAACAGAGATCATTAGCGTCGCCCTCCTACTATATCCAGCCTTGGGACTGGCACTGTCAGAGTGGTAGAGTTAAAACAGTTGAGGTGATTTAATATTTCTGTTCAACTGCTTAGTAGCTGCTAAGGCGGGCGTGGTTTAAGTCCTGGTTTTCAGAAGCATGGGATGACCATAATATTATGTGGCCAAATTGCGGAATTGAAGATTTTAAATGGCATGATGAATGTCATTGAGCGATTTTTAGAGACACGCCTATATTGCTTGATGCACTCGATTGTGATGGAGAGATGAAAAGCAAGAGCACTAGCAATATGCCACTTGTATAGTATTCATTATTCATTACGAAGATTTATATAGCGCCCCATGAATGCTACTACTCAGGAATAAGCGATAAGATAAGTATATCATTTATTTTCGCAAACTTTTTTACCGCTCTTTTGTTTGCAAGGGATTGGCGGATTGAATCGTGATCATGACTGTATAAGGTATGTATTTAAAGGATTTGTATATTGAACTGACTTTATTTATGCGAACCAGGTGCAGTGGATGCTCATTTGGATGGACAGCAATGGTAATGAAATTAGGTGGAGGATCGTAATCTCCAATTTCTAAAGGGACACTTGAAATCTAAGCACAGGACACTAGCTTCTTCAGCAGCAACAAATCGTGATAATACAAATCTCTCAGGACTTCTCTGACTACATCTCCAACCTCTTGTACTCGTGCTTCATGCACGTTTGTGACTTCCACTACATCTGGCCCATGCTCGACTATAAAACTGCCTCCAGCATTGCTACGTTCATTGTCCAATGATATCACTCAATTTGCTAAAAAAATTCCCAAGAAAATCTACTCAATAGTGACCTGGGATTTAGAAATGCTGATGGGGTAGAGCAGGGTGTTAAAGAGTTCGCTAAGATTTTTTGTTTGGGAGCACTATAAGAAGTCGTAGGTTAGCAATTGGACTTTTAAGTCGATTTTCTCAGGGATTGGAGATGTAGTCAGAGAAGGGGAGATTTGGATTAAAAGTAATATCAAGATTGAAGATAGGGGAGTTAGAGGCAAGAGATGAAGAGTCGATAGATGTGTGCAGAGGTCAAATCTATTCAACTGCCATAAAAGGACACCGGCATCATACGGATTATCATGGAAGATTATTGTATGTGTTATCATGATTTGTTGCTGTTTAAGTTACAACTTCACAGTTCTTGAATGAGTGGTGATATTTATAAATGTCCATAATACTTATTTGTGCAGTTATTCTCCACTCCTCTGGCAATTGGAAGTCTTGAGGCTATCATTTATTTGCAAAGACCATTTTATTCCTGATATTAATGTTTCTATTTACCATGAATACGGGTAGCGGCGATGCTAAGACACAGTTTGCACTGTACTGACTTGTTTGTGTAATGTACATGTATGTAATCGTAACATACTTACTGGTGCCAGTATACAAGCTGTACCATTCCAGAGCATTTATTATGAACTGGTGTTTAAAAGAGATCCACGTTTGTTGCACTAATAATTTTGCCTCCTGGTGGCTCTGAGACTTCCACCAATTTGAGGCATGGTGCTTAAAAGAATTTTCACTGTATTGGCATAACATTTTGTTTTCTAAATTTAGTTCTGCTAAAAAATGGTTGATCAAGCAGCATGTGCTAACGGAACTGTCAGGCTGTAAGCTGCAATGGCAAGACTTCACTCTGAGAGATTTTACAGATCCATTTCTCAAAGAACATGTCGACTTCATCGCAATATGTGACACAGAGGCTTGCATCTTGGAAGTGGTAAAGTTTTAGTCTTGTTTTTGATTTTGTCAATCAGCATATTTTCTGTTGCTTGTGTAGCAGCTGCTTGTAGCTGTCACTTTGCAGTTTTGCTTCATGCTATTGCAGCATGTGTCTGCAGCACAAGAAGAGCTGTGGGCTGCAAGCTTCCCTGTCCAATGCTGAGATGCGATATTAAATTGTAACCGAAAGCTGATAACAGGTTGCAGTTGTTAGACACCAATTTGAAATTGTCGTACTAAATGTGCGACACTTCTTACATTTTAATTCCTGCTTGGGCTCTCAGTCATATCGGATTATATCTAAAAAATTTTAAAGCACGTCTTGCAGAACAGCTATTTAGGGGTGGAAATATTTGCTTAAATTCTTATTTGATTGAGCCTTGATATGCATGCAGGTCTTAGTTTATTATTATTGGTTCTCTTGTAATACTTTGTGTTGTGTTAGATTGGAAGGATACAGGTAAAAAATTACAGGAGAGAGAGAGAGACAGAGATAGAAAGAGGAAGAGGGAGAAAGAAAGAAAGAGGAAGAGAGTTAGAATGAACAGATAAAGGAAGAGACTAGTTAGGATGGATAGTTACAGGGAGATATTTGGATACAAGGAAAGAGTTTCTGTATCTGTCTGTTTACATGTCAGTATTGAAAATTATGATGACTGTCTATGTTGTGTTTGAGCATTTGTACACTTTCTACTGTTAATGATCAATGAATGGAATTGATTTGTGTTTTTAACATAGGGCGAGCTGTGCACAAGATCGAATCTGCATGTTTTCCAGCTTAACGACGGTGAGTGTGAGCAAGAGGAGCTGGAAGGCGAGGAGAACCTTGCTGCTTCCAACAACTGGCTTCTTCCGTCATCCGAGTTCCAAGGTTTATGGGAGAATCTAGTCTATGATGAAAACATCAAGACAAATGTAAATTGCTCATATAGATTCTTATTATGTTTCCATTACATTTTGAAACTGACTTAAATCATGTAATATGGTTTCATTTGGGATTATACTTGCCAAGCAATTATACTTGAAAATGCCGTTTTGTAATTGTATGTGGTACTCATAATTGAAATATACGTAGCATCTATTCAAGGAAACACCTCAGAGGTGTGCGGGAACTGATGTTGCAGGATCATGTTTAGAAACTGCTGGGGATACAGAGACAGCAGAAATACAAGGAGTTCAAGTTGCAGATTGTGTGGGGCCTACTCCAGAATGAGGGCTGCCGTGTCAAACGTACCATGTTACATTGTGGAACGATGGGACCACCTGATTAACATCTGTGATATGGGATTTGCAGGCATACATCTTCCTCTGAGAGAGTCACTGCTTAGAACCCTCAGGCTCTCATGTGCAATTTCTTTAATATTATTTCAATTTCTACAATGCTATAACACAATTACAATACCATATTATGCCTCCATTTCTATGAATTCAGTTATGCATCAGATACTGACGGTGTGTAAATATAAGTAACTAAATAACGTCTAGATGTTGTAGCATATTTTGTTTTTTGGTCTCTGGATAGTTTTTATAAGTGGTTGTGGAAGAAGAGACTGTTTTGAGCTGCATTCGCTAGGTTTTAAACTAAGGAGGCTGCTCTGTATTGGGTTTATGACTTACCATATCACCAAGCACAGCTCGACCTTTGTATTTGACGATCCAGCTGTAAGTAAATGCCCTCTTTGCCAGTGGGCCCTTAAAGTAATGGGTAACAAACGGGTGTGCAGAGCTGAAGAGTCGAGTTTGATTCCCGTTAGGGCATAACCAGAAATCGCTTCAACTGAATTTTCGGGACTGTTCAGAAGTATTCGCCGCGGCAAATATTACTTACACAAGTAGTCAATAATAAAAATTCTGTAATTTGATATTTTTTGCGAACATTTAACAATCTAAAAACGAAAATTAAACATTTAAAGCTGTATTAGTAGTTATTACTGGCACAAACATCTATTTTGCTAATTTTTCATTACGTGAAAGTGACAAAAGTAAACAAATTTTAAGCTTTGCTTGCAGATGGTATTCGTCGGACCTTAGTTGCCACTACTATGCGGTTCGTACCCGGATCCGGCAAATAGGGTATTTAAATACTCGGATTCGGTACTCGGTGGAAATTGTCTACTCGGTTATGCCCTAATTCCCGTTAACCCCATAAGGTTGATTAGTCCTTCTTTTGCCATGCGGTGGTTGATGGTTAAATTGGATTGTAATAGCTTGTCATCATTCGTTAACACTGTGTTTGTAACCATTCTGTTGCTTGTCAGTTTGAAATTAAAAGAAAATTATTATGTATTATTTTTCTTCATTATTTAGTTTCACATTATTTGCATTATCCAGTGGCATCTTACCTTTTCTGTCATTGTGAAATCTCTTTTTCTTTTATCCAGCAGCTCGCATTGGTTGTCAATGTAGCATTTGTCATTGTTTAGTTTACAGTACTGTGTGTTGGTTGTCTTTTGCGACAGTTGCTTCAATACGCCAAGACAACAATGTTGTTTTCGGATAGAAACGTCGATCCAAACGTTGTCACGTGGAACCGACTTATCCTGCTTCATGGTAAATCTAAAACTCATCCGTTTCAGCCGGTATACATTTGTTGGGTGATTCCTAGGTAGCCATGTCAAAGCTACTCTGTGAGTTACTTAAATGTGCTACATACATACAAGTACTACATGTTGACGTCCGAGGTCGACACGTGTTGTGCGAGTATAATGTTGACTACACTACACGCGCGCCATCTGCGGCAGTCACAATTGTAGAGTTCATGTTTAAAGCACCCTAGAAGTAGCTTGCTATGTACGGCGCTATATAAATGGTCGTAATTGCAATTACATATTTGCATAGCTTCTAGTTTCTCTGACTTAACAGGAATTTCAACCCGATTTCTCAAATGGACTATGACTTTTGACTGCAAGCAATCAATCAATCAACAACCATGGGCTCATTGCCCATAGGTGTCTGATGCCTTTCTGGTCACATCTCTCCACATGTCTCTGTTAATTGCTGCTTGGCTCAATTCTTGAAGATTTGTTCCACAACATTCTTCAATGTCATCTGTCCATTCGTATTTGGTCTTCCTCTTTTATTTGTCCCATCCATTATTCCTAAAACCAGCGATCAAAGTTTTCTATCCTCTTTCAATCTGCATATATGTCCCAATAGACTTAGCTTTAGTTCCTCCTAAAGGATGATTGTTTGGCGGCTTGCGATAACAGCGCTATTGAAGTCATTAGGTTACATAATTTGATTTTATTCGTAATCTTACTTTGTACGCTTGTTCAGAATTTGGTGCTTTGATGTTGTCGTGTACTGTGTTAAGAGACATAATTATACCAGAATGTTCCATTGTTGAGAGACAAGAAGGAACTTTTTAAAATTATTATTTCATTTATTGACAAAATCAAAAGTCGGCAGCGTTATAGACATCTTCAGTCTCTTCTCTTCATGTGCATCGAACTGATCTGTCAAATCTCAATTCTGCCTTTTTACAACTGTGGGTATATTGGTAAGTAAGTAGTTTATTTTACAGTCGGTAGAAATGTCTGATTTTTCAATTCTGAGGCAGGTTACTGGTAAGGCTGTCAACGAGTACCCGCCCGAGACTGACTGCCTGGGCAATGAAATCGGTTCTTGGGTAACTAGTTACTGGTTCCGTAAAAATGCGCGATTTTACCTGAATATATACCAGAATGTTCAGTTGATCATATTAGCTCACTGCCCAGGTAATGAAATCGGTTTTCTGGTGCCCAACATTCCGTAAAAATGCACAATTTCCTAACAAAATGTCCACGCGTGACGGGTATCTGGGTCGTGATTTTAACATTTTTTTGACAACTTTAGTTACTGGTGATGTCTTCAAGAACTGTTTAAATTTGCTTCCAGGGAAATTTCAGAGTTGATTAAACTGAATGTTAACTTTTTTATCTGTGCTAGAGAGATGCAGCTCTAGACCATGATTTTTATTTGCTTTTCAGGTCCTCCTGGAACTGGTAAGACGTCTCTGTGCAAAGCCCTCGCTCAGAAACTATCCATCGTTCTTTCGGATCGCTACAGATACGGCCAACTGATCGAAATCAACAGTCACAGTCTCTTCTCAAAGTGGTTCTCAGAGGTAAGAAGTCGAATTTGTTGTGGATATTTGTTACCATTTCAACATCTAATAAGAATGTGCTGCCCAATTTTCCTACATTGTTTATGAAATTAGTGTGGCACCCCAATAAGTGTGCTCTGAAGGTTCCTGCTCTTTATGGACATAATTTATAGCACCTAAAGACAGGGCAAAAATCAATTTCTACAACAGGACATCAGTAACAAATTGCTACAAGGCCAATCTCATGCATACCAGGTATATGCTGAAGCAAATCTTACCTGGGAAACGCAGTGGGCGCAATTATCGTCCTGCACTAGGTATTCAGCGATGATTGTTAATAGTTGTTCAGCAAAATTGCTTTCCAATGTCATGATTCATTGGATGCGATGAATCAAGATCCACGAGGTCTCATAGACAGGAGGATGGGTGGCAAAATGCAACCACTTCAAAACTGCAGTTGATAGCTTATTTAATGATTACTTATATTTAGTAGGGATAATTTAATGCATTCAAAATGTTCTCATGTTTTATATGTGAGTTTGTTTTCAAATGTTGCTGGTTTGTGTTTTCAGAGTGGTAAATTGGTAATGAAAATGTTCAAAAAGATTCAGGAAGTTGTTAGTGACAAAGAAGCCCTGGTTTGTGTCCTAATTGATGAGGTAGGATGTATTTTGTTCTACAGAATTAAAGGTGATGTAGTGTTAGGTGATATAGTGTCAGTGTGCATATCGTTATATCAGTTGGCTTCATTTGTCTCTATCTTTATTGCAATAGTGTTAACATTTATGTAACAACTCAGTAGAAAATCCTACTATCTACATAAAATAGTTGGTAAAAATTAGTCAAATCAAAGGATAAGTGGCCTATATAAGATTAGAACCGTCTTCGAGGGCAACATGTTTATTAAATTCCAATAATGTTCCAGGCTTATTGGTTCAGTACGAGCGAAATTCATATATAAATAAGCATATTATTTGTGCCAAGTTCCGGGACAGTCCAGGCGAATGCAGGTTGGTTGGCAGCCCTAGATGTATGCTGAACCTAACGGCAAGTGTCTCTCGCAGGCTTTGCGTGTGATGTCATTTCAGTAGACTGATTCATCACATCATAGTTCATCACTGGAATTCTGTTGTTGCCCTTTGATGTAGGTCGAAAGCCTTTCAGCGTCTCGTCAGTCGATGTCAGGTAGCGATCCTTCAGACGCCATACGCGTTGTTAACTCCCTTCTAACACAACTGGATGCTATTAAAAGGTAAGTTGATGTTTCTGTATCCCTTGTGTGTGTGTTTGAATGTATCTGGCTATTAGTAAGACACCTATTTAGAATATCACAGGGGCACTTAACAACTAACAGATATATAGAGGTGCACTTTAAGATAGTTTATTTTATTTAGTTAATATTTGCTGCATAGTCGATGATCATACGAATAAGATTTTGTCTATTGCCCTCTTTGAAACATCAACTACAAGTTCCAGGGTCTTCTACAAGGTTTTGAAACTGTTCCTTCTCCGTCGCTGGACCCACTGTTCCTTCTCTGTCGCGTTCCTTCTCCATCGCTGGACCCACTGTTCCTTCTCCGTCGCGTTCCTTCTCCGTCGCTGGACCGACTGTTCCTTCTCTGTCGCTCTACCCAACAATGTGAAGAATGCACCAGCGCTTACGAAATGCAGAGTTCAGACCTATCTTTTAAAATATCATACAACTCGTTTATTTGTAACTCATTTACAGCACCCTTTTCACTGCTGGGCTATATAAATTGTCATTATTATTATGTAGGTTAAGTGCATGCAATAACTGGTGCAGCAGTAAGTATGGTATTTTGTGATTTAACTTTGGTCATTTGACTTACCAGATACCAGTGCTAAGTAAACCTGTTCAACCCTTTTATAGACTAACATGTTCTAAAGGCTGCTAGTCATTAAAGTGTTGAATAGATTTTTTCCTTGTTTCTTAATTGAATAGTAAGAGTTTGATGTGTCAGTGTCAAATTTGAATCAGATACTCAGGGTATACAGCATTTTGGTTTCTTAAGCTTGATGAATTATTAAATAATGACATGCCATGGAGTGCTGCCAATCAATCAATCAATGTTCTGTTTGAAGAGTCAGTGGGTATTGTTATAGTGTGACACAAAACGTAATCGATGAGTCAGTAAAATATTTTTCTGATGTTAAGGATTCATTTTTGTGAAGTGCGATCATGTTAGTTGTAAACAATGAGTCTTAACTTTATTGTTGTTATTTCAGTAAAAAAATTCAGGTTGTGATATTTTTTCATTTTCAGGCATCCCAATGTTCTCATCCTGACAACCTCCAACATAAGTGGTACAATTGACGTGGCCTTCCTTGACCGAGCAGACATCAAGCAGTACATTGGACCTCCGTCTGCAATGGGAATCTATCAGATCTACTATTCCTGCATTGCAGAGTTGATCAAGGTACACCAGTACCTTCTTGTAATTCATTTAAGTATAACGTGAATTCTGACATAATGCAGTTGGGACTGGATTCCAAATACAACTCAGTTGGAAAATATGACCTTGGCTATTATTATGGTAAAATGATGGAAGCTAGAGCTTGCAATTGTGAGGTTAAGAAGCCTGCTTGGATTGGTGTACCATCTGATTGTGCTAGGCTATTGGTCGCTACGGGTGCAAGTGGGACACTAGAAGCAGGTGTTGTATTGTTGGCTTACTTGATTTATTTCTCGATGGAGCATTAGGAGGAGATTTATGTGCATTTGCCAGTTACTTCTCATCAGTTTCTAGGAATGTCTTGTAACACTGAGATTACAGGTTTGAGCCTTTTTGCAGATGGTTACTGCGTATGGCCCATGAGAAGTCTTAATAAATGAATAATTCATTAAAATATTTTTAAATTCCAAAATTTGATATCGCCCTTCTTCCAACATTTTTTGCTCTGAAGTGCGCATGCATTGACGACGCAATTGCAGTTGTGCTGCAGAGCAATTGTGAGTGAAGGACTTGCTCGAGGTCCCTACACATTGATGCCTCAGACGAGGGTCGAACGCTCTTATTCAGCGCACGCCGAGTGTTACGGGCCGACCGCTCTAACCAATCGACCATAATGAACAGCTTATCAGAGAAATACTGCATCAATAACACACAATCTTTTTTGGCCGTGGAACCCTTTTGATCTTAATTTTCTCGGCAGAACCCCTGTCCTAAACTAAGCATATTCTGTCATAGGTACAAACGCTTGACAATACAGACAATAGGGGTTTCGGCCTAAATTAGCTTAGTAGTAACACAAATATCGTTGAAAGTGACATATGAATTATCTTCCACTTAAAGTTATACAGAAATGGTAAGCAAAAACCTCCATTTGTTCGCACTGAAAATTATCCGCGGAACCCTAATCTTCGCCTCACGGAACCCTAGGGTTCCACGGAACACAGTTTGGGAAACACTGAGCTGGTGGATCTAGAGTCAAAAAGGTTGTATCGCTTGTGGCTCTGGCAGTCTTATAATTTGGTGAACCATTCTAGCATACACGAGCTTGGGAGGTGGTTCTTGACTAGTTGTTGGTAGTCATGCAATTGCTGATTTATGTAGTGGCAACTGTTGATTTTTACTTTATGCCATTGACCATATTGCGTTAACCCTATCGAGTGTGCACTAAAAGTGACTGGGGGAGCCAATGTAGCTCATCATTAAGGTATATATATATATATATATATATATATATAATGATTTGGCTCCTGTTTTATGTTTATCTTGTAGTGTTATCATGAAAGAATTGTCCAGGTCTGAAAATAATCATTAAAATAGTAGATAGAAATTATGCTAATGTTGAAAATATTTAAGCAAATCAAACTGAATAGTCCAGAATCTAATCATTCCAAGGTAGTTAGCTGGATTGTCATGATAATATTAATTCCAACGTGATAAAAGTTTTGTTTGTAACTAAAGCCATTTCTATCTGTTTAAAATTAGGCTGGAATCATCATCAGCAATGAGACTTTGTTGGACCGGAGATCCATCGAAATGCTTTTCCAGCACAAACTGGAAGGATCCATTCCAGGACTTAGCATAGAACTGCAGAAGATCTCAAGGTAAGAACTGAATTTCCATATAATTGCACAGTTATTTATTTTATCATTTTGTAACTTTGTTTCTCTGTATCCACAGGAGTATTGATTGGATATTTATGGTGGACCATTTTTCAACGTTGTTATATCACTGGTTTATAGTATTAAAAAAGAAATTTATTTAAGCTTTAAAGAATTGCATAATATAATATGCATTGTAATTTTCCTCACAGTATGATGACAAGATTTGAGTACCAATATTCTTTATGAATTTGAAAGTTTAAGTAAATTGTTTGGTGTTGTGGTGTGACCATTGAATGACTAACATGTATTTAGAGTGATTAGGAAACCAATGCCAGGTTGTATTTTAGCAATTTTCACTCATCGACTTCTCAGTTCCTCTCTAGGTCAGCTATGGAGTCCAGGACAACATAAACTGAGAGCCAGCTACACAACATGAAAACCCCGGGGGTGACTGCGCATATATGCAATTTTGCATTTTCCAGTGCTCACAGGGCAAAGTTGGGGTTGCTTCCTTTATCTGCCTTGGTTACATGTCAGAGGAGGTCGGCTCTGGCTATTTGTATCAGCGACCATAGAATCATAAATGTAAAGTAGATACGCCCACAAGAATAAGTTTCTCTTAAGAATTTGAGAGATCAACCTTGGACTTTAAAGGGTTAATAGGAAACATGTGTTGTATGATTTAGAGCAAGTGTTGGCATCAGTGGACGAACGTTGCGTAAGCTGCCCTTAGTAGCACATGCTATCTACATCCAGGTATGTAGACTTAACTGTGAATTAAATTGAATGTTATTAAGCGGCTTCCTCTCCATTTCTTTTCAGATAAATCGAGGGCACAGAAACATTGCTCAATAGGTTCGAAATAAAGATATAGACTGAGATAGTATTTGTATTCTAAGCAGCTTTTGTCTTTTATCTTGCAGACACTTTTCTGTATCTTTCTGTAGTGAAATCATATGAAATTTATTGTAATTATTGGGCTTAATCTTGAATTTGCAGGCACCAACAGTTTCTCTGGAGAAGTTTCTGCTGGCTTTGTTGTCCAGCGTTGAACGACATTTTAAAGAAAGTCCAAACACTTAGACGTTGACCGAACGAGTGATGGTTGCCATGGAAGATTGAAAGACCTGTGTGGATTGTCATTTTGCGTGACCTGTCCATTTGTTGAACTCTTGTTGTCAAGTCTTTCTGTTAATCAAAATCGAAGGACCGTTACAGATTATCCAGGGATATTATAGCAGATATTAAAATGTGTAGAAACTTGAGAAAAGGATGGAAAAATCTAGAAATTATCTTGAAAGTAAGGTCTGGAAGCAGACAATGTTGTTCTTAGTATATACTATTATATTAACTTGCAAGTCAGTTTTCCGAGTTTGGAGGCGAGTGTACAGCCTTTACGAATCCACAAATCTGTCACTAAACCACTTATGTGTTTTCTGCTTGGCTGATCAGCGGTTGCATTGTAGTCCGAGACGACTTAGTTCTGGATGTAAATGGTTAATTAAGGGTGTCAAAGTTTTTAATGGAGCGCCAGCGGCAATACTTTCCAGCAAATGGCGGGCCAGGGTGCCGAAGGTGCCTGAGCAAATGGGTTAAGGGACTTGGTGTAAAACTAATTCTTACTTAAGTGGTGCATTTTTAGCATATAGTCTTAATTTTGATTTCCATGATCAGAATCCTCTGTTAAAATTCAGCATTGACTGGTTTATTGCTGGCACTTCCATTTGACTTAACTTCATATGCAGTGAAAATGACAAATTTGAACTTTTGTTATTTAATTGTGTAGTCATTAGGCTCGACTCTGCAGGCCAGAGAACAGTGGTCCCCTGGGTGAATCTAATGAGCCTGGGGTTTGCGATAAGGCATGTGCCTGCTTAAGTTTTATGTTTCCAGTTCTCTGCCGCTATACATCTGGTAATTATTCAGATGTACTTTTGCCTATTTTCCATGGTTGTGAATGTAGCTATGAACGTTTTTATGTAGCGACCTGCAACCCTGTTCAGTTACGACTGATGATTGAATAGGGGCCTCTTCTTTGTATTTATGTTTGCACATGGTATCGCTTTCATCTAGGGATATTAATGTTTTCCTGAAATCCTTGTTTCTGCAGTTTAAAGCATCGTTGTGCTTCAGTTCTGTAGGTTATAAATTATTTGCTAAAATCTTTCTGTTGCATTACCATAAAACTTGGACACTTGCTGATCATTTGAAGTGGTACAAATCAAGATTTTTTCCCATGCTCAAGGAAATATTTTAGTATAAGATCTGTGTAGGTCAATCCTTATGAAATGCTATGCTCAGAAAATTTGAGCTCAGAACATTGGCCATCAGAGCATAATGCATTGGTTATAAGTTCCTGCATTACATGACCTGAAGTGTTATGACGATGTTAAGAACGAAGCTGTTAGGGACTGAGCTTTATAAATAATTCTGGAGTACATTACTGGTCTGAGCTTTGTTATATGGTTTGTAACTAATTTAAAGGCATGTCAAAATTATTGTTAGCTTCTCATATTTATTAATATGATGTTTAGTATATGCAAGTTAAGGGAGTGGCATGTAGTTAAGAGTGGCTCTATAAGATATACAATTTAAGTGTTGAAATAGCCATTGGTAATTTGCATCACAGAATGCAACATGGTGGATGGGTTACTATAGGAACATATGATGCTAGCAAATGACTTTGTGCCTTTGAGTAGATATCTTGAAGGGGCGCTATATCAAGTATTTTTGATTGATTGAAATGAGCGCATGTTAAAGAGGTGACTTGAAATATCGAGCAGTGGTGTCAGTTGATTGACAGCGATCTAAAACTTAATTTTAAGCTAAGAAATTAGTTTCGTTTTTGTTAAGTATTTGGGATTTAAGCTTTGGATGATCATGAATTGAGTAACTGATGAAAGGATCATTTAGTAAAGTTTACGTTGAACTTAAGAGTAAGGTTGTCTGTGCTTGGAAAAGGTTGGACAATTGAATCTGACAGTCCGCTTGCTGATGCGGCATGCTTGGATATACTATATTATAATTGCTGTCCACAATCCACATGTTCTTTAATGGAACTACGAAGTAATCAAAGGGATTGTTTTAGTCTTCTCGGTAAGAAATGCGGTTTTGTCTAATGCTGGCCCCTTATTGGGTGATTTCATGAATTCTTCACATTCGTGGCTAAGTAACTGAAATGAAAAGATGTTGGGCAGTTAGGTCTTGACCCCAGCTGAGCAGTTTTGTGTAACAGCCAGTCCGTTACTCCATAGTTTAGCTAGGTGGACACTGATAGTCTTCCTCCATGTTAATCTGGGTAGCATATGGGTCACTTTACTGAGTCTCTCCTTCTCTGCCTCCTGTTAAGGCGGGTGTCGTTTAGGTCGAGAATTAGAATGTCGATCGGGGTAAGAGTTCTTGAAGACATGAGACGTTAGTTTCTAGTGCAAAGTCGTAGGGGTGAGGTATAGACGAGCTTGACATTTATTGTTCCACCATAAATTTGCCACTAACTGTCTGTCATTATACTGATTACTGACATCATAACATATTATTCTTAGGCAGTCATTTGGCTGCCAGACGGCTTTCTGTGGCCTATATGTTAGTTTTTGCTGTTTAACAAAAAACTGATGAAAATCGGTTTGTTTGGCTGTTCAGTAACTTGTTATATGTTACATTGGAGATTTAACTTTATTGGTGCACCAGAGCTTTAGTTAGAACCTGTGCTATATATGGTATGCTTAGTCTATCGATAGTTTATAGTAGAAGTCATGCAGCTTGTATTAGGCCCTTCCTGTATTAACGAGTACCCAAGTACTCACTAAGCTACTTGACCGGGTACTCGACTCCAAAACTGGTTGTTAGCGGCAGCCCTAATGGTGGTAGGTGATTGGCAATGATGGTGAAGGTCACTGAAGGAGGAACCGAAAAAAGTTACGAATTCAGAAGGCAGATCTTTCCAGAGACCTGGTGCGATGTTGGTTGTAGGGTGGGGTCCAGAGTGACCGAGGCAGGAGGTTGATCGGGTAGAGCGAATTGTCTGGATGGTGAAGAGTTAGTGAAGACACTTGGGTTGAGAGTATTGTATGATGCTCTATATGTAAGGGGTTGTAAGCTATTATGAGACAACCACTCGAATCAATGCGAGCATCATACACTCATCCTCTAAATGGAAACTTTGCGGTCAACAGAGCCAAATCTACAATTTGGAAACAGAATGTTCAAGGTAGCTGCTTACTATGACTGGTAACCACACTGCAACACGTCCTTTGAGTAAGATATTGTTATACATACATTATACAGGCCAGAGGTGTAACAAGGTTTTGAAAATTTTGTTTGCCCCCGCACTTTTTGAATTCCCCCACCCCCCAATTTGAAAAATGGGGAGCAAAAATTATTTTAACAAAGGTAATCTTAAAAGCCATTGGATAAACATAAAAAAAGAACCGATTTGGGGGGGCACATGGGGGCACTGAGCACTAAAACTTGGGGGCTTTGCCCCTCTAGTTTTGAAACTGGGGGGGGGGGGCAGGTGCCCCCTCTGTCCACCGCTTGTTACACCTCTGATACAGGCTGTATTGTATTGTATCATATGTAATGTTTGCGTAACCATCGACCGCTCTACCATATTTGCTCTGACACTTATGCCAAAGACCTTAGAATCCTTGTAATTCAACGATGCTATGCAAGCGCATCCTTAGCAACGTTAGGAGGATATAATCGCATTGAGTACAGTAGGGCAAAGCTCTGATTAACTTGTACTGCCAATGAAATAACTATATTGCGTGAAACCAGCATTGAAGTCATGGTGTGAACTGAACTGAACTGCGTTGTTAATGTCATGCGACTGCAGCTATTTGATACAAAATCATACTTATGCCAAAGACCTTAGAATCCTTGTAATTCAACGATGCTATGCAAGCGCATCCTTAGCAACGTTAGGAGGATATAATCGCATTGAGTACAGTAGGGCAAAGCTCTGATTAACTTGTACTGCCAATGAAATAACTATATTGCGTGAAACCAGCATTGAAGTCATGGTGTGAACTGAACTGAACTGCGTTGTTAATGTCATGCGACTGCAGCTATTTGATACAAAATTTACCAGCTGCAGCATTAACCGAGCATCAACTGCGATTTAACGTTGGACCAGACTACAGCACAAAATTTGATGACGAAGCGGAATTCAGACCTCACATTGGAACGTCACATTTTGGTGTTGTGCGCGAATTTGCCGGTGTGTGATTAAAAAGGAATTTATATTTACATAATTTAGCAAATTTCTCAGATCTCTTGCGTTTACCAAACGCCATGCCACGAACGCGGAAAAACGGTAAGCTGTTGTTATATTCTCTAATGCACGCTTGTCATGGAAGCGTTGATGAGGCATTTGTTTACTACGCATCCGTACGTTGCTTGCGTGTTTCTTAATATTCTCAGGGTTGTCTACATTGTCCAGAGTGCTTGGTCGGCATTTATGGCTCAATCATACTGTGTGGCAAAAAAATGTTCGCCGATGTCTGACTGCCAAAGCTGCTGACAAACAGCATATAGTTGGCATTGTCACCCTTTCGATTTCGCGTTGTTTAAAATGGCCGCCACTTTCGAGGTCTTCGAAAGATACTGTAATTACCATAATGACCTAGGAGCAGTTTCAGAATACTACTATAGGTGTGATTGTTGAGCACTTGCTGGCTTCTCCGCAGTTCCAACAAATAACGACCCTCGCATTTTTCGGACGATGCATCTGCATTTAGCTGTAATAGCCAAATATTGAGACAACGTGCCTTGACATGTTTTTTTTGCTTATTATACATACGGGATTTGTGGTCATGAATAAAGCAAACTTAAAATGGTACTTTAGTTGGTTTTGAAGCGACCATCAGTTAAAGCTTTAAGCATTATAATGTGACATTGTATGTAGATCATCTTCGATGAGATCGGATCACTTTGGATTTGATTTGATCAGCGTTGATTAGATTGGAGTACTTCGGATTTGATTTGATCAGCTTCGATTAGATTGGAGTACTTTGGATTTTATCACTTTGGCTGCTAAATGTAATTCATCATCATCGTCATGATCCATGGCTGAAGGCCCATAGATGTCCACTGCACATTTTACTATTGTTCTCCATGCTTCTCTGTCCTGGGTTAGCTGTAATAAGTTATGTATATTGGCTCCACACCAGTCTTCAATGTCAACTAGCCATTCTCTGCAAGTTCTCCCTATTCTTCCCGTTCCCTCCATAATTCCTGTCATTACACTCGTTAGTTTTCTCTTATTATCCATTCTACGAATGTGCCCAAATAGTCCCAATTTTCGTTTCATTATGGTTTGCATCATATTCTCTTTGATGTTCAAGTCTTCTTCTTACTTCAATGTTTGTTACTTTTTGTGTGCAGTTCAGTTGCAGTATCCTTCTATGATGTGATTAGTAAGGCCATGCTTTCCACTGAACTGCATAAAGCTTTTCCAAAAGCTTTTAGAAGGCTTTTAACTCCACCGCTGGTTGCACTCTGCCAGTGCCAGTGCCAAGCCTGGATAAAGGAGGAGGGAATGTTTGGCTGAGCAGATCTTACCATTGTCTCATGTGATAAATTTGAATTTCGTTTTCTCAATTGCAGTTGACTAGCGTTTGTGCTTCGGACATTGTGAAATGACTTCGTGTATTTGTGTCAGATGTTAACAGTGCCATATCCGAAAGTGATTCCGATGATGGGGGTAGCAGTGACGTAATCTTGAGCTGGGAGTGGGAAGGTGATGGAGGAAAGTGGACAACCTACTCTAAGGAATTATCAGCAGAAATAACAAAGGCCTTGCTTGCAGACCAAAAGAAGGTAAACTTGGCTGTTTGATTCCTTACATTATCCAGTTGAGTTACAATTGACTATATTCCTATATTTTGAGTGTAATTAGACCTATTATTGTTTGATTTCTATTTGCTCTAGTGTGTTCTATTTACTCATGAGTATACATTACTTTACTCTAGCTACTCTGAGGATGTCTGCTGTGTAATTACTTGTGTTGTTTATTTTGTGAGTGTGCATTTTTTTGGATGTTCATATTATGATGTGCCTGTAGTGCATTTGCAAGCGGTTCAATAAAGTAAGTACATACTTACCTACTTACTTATATCATTTAGTATGCATCACCTTCAAGAGCCTCTTGACATAAAATTTTCTGTCTCTACTCAGCTCTGTCCTTTATCTGCCTTGATCTACTTGATCTAGAAATTCCATGGACAAGGACAACTCGTGACTTGCTGCTTTGCTTAGCTTAGACTATGTTGGAACACAATTCTGACGAATATTCATTCTGCAAAGTCTTTTTTGGCTTTCAGATCTTGACTAAAAACATGGATTCCTGAACTTGTTGCTTTCATAAGCTGTGTGTGTTGGTGTAGGTGTGTGTGTGTGTGTGCTCGGATTCCCTTCCAGGTGCTTAGTAGTGACTATTGCCCGATGCCATGTGTGTTATTACAGCACTTGGTAGAGCTGTAGCGATTAATCGGGCTGATTATAGAGATATCGGATATCGGCAAGATAATCGGCGCCGATATTAAAAATTTATTTTTTTCATTTTATAATATTATTTTTAGTCTTTAAGAGCAAAATGACGACAGCAACATCATTGGGTCTGTGAAGGACTGCTCATTCCGTTCACTTTCCATAGCGTGGGGAACTCGGGCTTCTACTTCAGACCACCCAGTAACCATTGTGCTAGACTGCTAGTACCGTGGGAATACTGGGGAAATGTCTACAGCTAAAGCCTGTTGTGCAGAGTGAGTCATAGTGCCTGCATAATTACCCTGGGCACAATCATGTCATTTTAGGCCAAATTGGCAAGTCATAAAAGTTGCCTGTCTGGGGAGGGAATGGCATCATTGGCATGTTAGAAGAAGGCATCTAGTTACATAGATTCTCTTTCCTTTCCTCCGTCATGCACGGTCGACAGTGGGCGGTGTGCCTAATTTGTATTGATTGCCTAGGATTAGTCCCCAACTACATGTATACGTCTCCTACGGAGCAAGTGTTTTGCTTGTATAGCAACAATAGGCAGTAGGAATATCTTTTAGAACCGGCCATCTTGGGAAACACAATGAAATAATCGGTAAAATAATTGGCTAAATAATCGGGTATCGGCAAACGAAAAATCGGCAATAATTGGTATCGGCATAATAGGCAAAAGGCGATATCGGTACAGCTCTAGCACTTGGTACTGTAAAAGTCTCTGATCAGGTCTCATGTGGCACAGGTAATAGGGTGCTCTTTATGGGCATGGTCAGCAGAAGAAAGAACTGTATGTAGTTGGGGTAAAATTAAAGAATGGAGAGTGCCAGTGGTGCATGAGTCCTCACGTGGAGCAGTGGGTAGTAATATCCGACAAGTATACCAACAGGCTCAGAGACTGTTGATAAAAACGCCTTTCATTGGGTCGTGTGCATTTCGCTGTGATTCTACTGTTTGTAAAATCCACTAAAGTTATTCTTTAGTCACTTGTATTATTCATTGTTAAATTATCTTTATTATTATTATTTCTAAGTCCAATGGATACACTTATAATTAGCATTAAGTTGTATTTGGAATTGATTTACTGTGGGTTGTTGTAGATGCCAGCGCTAGACTGATTCAGAATAGGGCATAACCGGAAATTGCCTCTGACATTCGCCTCGGCCGAATATCACATTTTTTGGGACTATTCGGAAGTATTCGCCTCGGCAAATATCACACACACAAATACTTTAAAAAAATTTTTTTATTCAATAATTTTTTTAAATAGCATTTAACAATCTGATAACAAAGTTTTAAATTTAAAGCTATATCAGTAGTTATTACAGGCAAAAAATGTTGCTAATTTTTTATTACGCAAACGGCGAAATTGACGAATGTCAAAACTTTTAAGCTTCGCCTGTGGATGGTACTTGTCTGGCCAAAGTTGCCACTATTATTTGGTTCATACCCGGATCCAACAAATAGTGCACCCAAATACTCGGATTCGGTACTCGGTATAAATTGTCTACTCAGTTATGCCCTATTGTGAATTAAGAAATCTCATGATAATATTTTTTGTTTAAATGTTAAGGTTGATTTGAATGTTGGGACCAATACGAAACTTCAGGTGGTATTCGACAAAATGGTGCAGAAGAATTGTGCCACTGGTTGGGAACGAAGAATTCGATTCTTTGTTGCAGATGGACCAAGTATGTACTGGTGTTTGAATCAAGTACTTAGATCAGATAGTGGTATGTTAAGTTTCACCAGTTAGATTGGCTATTTATGTGGATGGATCAAGAGTTGGGTGAATTAAGTTTGGGAAGTCTGAAGATAAAATTTTATATGGATGGGTGCTGAGTTAAATTATGAAATTCAGTAAGTATATTGATAAAGTTTAGAAATTTGTCAAGCAGATGCTGAGTAAATGCAGTCTTGCTTGATTATTTTTGTTTATCAGCGACCTTTTTAGTCAGATATCAATTATTAATTATGTAGCTTGTTTTGTTACAATTTAAATGACTAGTTGATGTGCCCGTCCCCAGACAAAAATTATCTGTTTTCCATCTATCCGTCCAATGGTCAGTCCATTTTGTCCGACCATAAGTTCATTTATCTGACCACGAGTTTGTTTATTCTCCCACCAGTCCATCTATCTGATTGTCCATCCAGACAGTTGAGAATATTTTTTGACAAATGATGCACAGTGAAAAAGGAGCATCACAAAAATGTTTACGTCATGACACATTTCATTACATTTCTCTGAGTTTATATTATTCATGAAATTGTTGCCACGTTCTGTGTGAGCATCTGTGGGTTCGAGCCTCGTCCGAGGCATCAGTCACTGTGTAGGGACCTTGAGCAAGTCCTTAGCGCACAATTGCTCTGCATTACAACTGCAATTGCGCCGTCGAGGCGTGTGTGCAATTTTGAGCAAAATATGTTGGAAGAAGAGCAATATCAAATTTCAAGAATTTCAAATGTATTTAAATGCTATTTGGTACAAATCTGATATCTAAGTGGTTTAGTGGTGTTTCTGTTGTAAATTTTTGCCGTTGTAGTCATTCTATGTAGGGCATAACCTGAGCGTGGAATCGCCTCGGGCATTCGCCTCGGCCGAATATCCCGTTTTTGGGGACTGTTCGCCTCAGCAAATATCACACTCACAAATAGTTCAAAATAAAAAAAATTTATTCAATAATTCTTGTTCATAAAAAATTTACAAATTTAACAATCAAAGAATGAAAATTTAAATTTGAAACCATATTAGGTGTTATTACAGGCACAAACATTTATTTTGCTAATTATTCATTACGCAAAACTGAAAAAGTGACGAAAGTCGAAAATTTTAGGCTTCGTCTGCAGATGGTATTTGCCGGGCCAGATTTGCCACTACTATTCGGTTCGTACCCGGATCTGGCAAATAGCGAATCGAAATACTCGGATTCAGTATTTGGTGGAAATTGCCTGCTCGGTTATGCCCTAATTGATGCATTGTCTTCAGTTATGTAAATTTTGATTCATTCAGATTGCTACACTTGGCAGTGGATCGATGAGAATGGAACGTGGAATCCATACCTACCAAAGACGGCTCTCCTGCTGGAAACAGCGCATAAAAATGGAGAGATGAGCGTGGAATTTGTTGTGATGAAGAGGAAATACGTCGTAGATTTGGCCAAGATGGAGCAGGAGAACAAATCGACTTCAGTCATTCGAAAAGTTGAAAGGGCTTTGAATGGTATTTGTTTCCAGAATAAAGTACGATTGTATTGATTAGCAGACTTGTCATTATTTAGTCGTGTAATTTTATGTCTTTCTCTCGTCTAACTAGAGCTGATTTTGTTATGTGCTTTCTCTGTCTTTCGCCCTGGATTTGTCTGTTCCATTCAGTCATATTGTTTTCAGCCTATGACCTACATTTTCCAAATTGCTTATCCATCATAGGCTGCCCGCCCCTCTGCCTTTTCAACATATATTTGTGTTTATAATTATTAATTTAAACTAACACTTTACTACAGTATGATTGCAAGTCATAGTATGAGCAGATGATTACAGGTGTCAAATTAAAACATATGGCAGTCATGCAAGACGCCCATATGTCTAGGGACCCGTGGTTAAGGCAATTTTGCATTTTTTCACATTAATTTTCAGTTTTCGCTTAAACCCATAATTTATGCCATTTTTTGCATAATTTACTAAACATTTTCGCATAATCCACGGGGCCTACACACGTCCATCTCATTTACCAACACCACTTTGCAAACGAAAGGCTGTGTTGACCTTTTGGAGAGTTGCAGGAATCAACCCCGCATCCATGCTGAACTTTGTGCCTGTGTGTTACCATTCACCGAAACCCCAAGTGGTCTTCTGATTATTGACTTGATTATGGCTTGGTTTTGAGATACCAATGGTTGATAACCTTGTGCATTGAATGCCAGGATGATAGAATTTTCTAATTATAGCCACAGTTAGCACAGAGAAGCTATTGAGGAGAATGATGTAACTTAACAATATAGTGATAATTACTGATTATGGTAGAACTGATGGTAAAGATGATTAATTATTTTAAGGTTATCTAGTCACCCAAAAAATTTCATTGGTTCCATGTTACCAATTAACTTAACGTTGACTGCCATATCGGGTCATCCATGATTGTCACCATAGTTACATGTGGTGAAAATGTTTTAAGTTAAGACACATAGTAGCCGTTTGAATTCTTTGTTTGAATTAAATTGTTGAATGGTTTAAGGAACCATATCTGCTGATGCCTCTGTTGCATCAGATACAAAAGCAGCAACAACAACAGCAATGACAACAGCAGCAGCAACAACAGTGGCAACAGGCAAAGCATCTGGTGGTAGCACTGAAACAAGGAGTGAGTAACCAATTTTGTTTTTCTTGATTTTAAAGTGATAATTGTTATTGTAATAGGAAATTTATATTCCAGAAACTCGTCCAAGGGAAACCAATAAGTGGTATTAAATATGCTAGCCAAAACAATGTTAATAAAGATGAAAGTTTCTCAGTGTTCATATACTGTTTGCATTCGTTTACAGATCGCACCAATTTAAGGTGCCATTCTGCTTCATGCAAGGTGAAGCCCCAACGCTCTATTCTAGCTCATGCTATCATCTGTTATCTATCTAGCCTTGAGTATGCCATGTTAGTGACTGCATTTTCTTAACCTCGGCATATGAGGACGGGTGTCCAGTCGTCTCCTACACCGTGAATGGTCAGTATTTTCATTACAGCTGAGTTCACCAGAGGGTGTATACTGAGCAGAAATCTCAAACCAAATTTCGGCCCTGGCGAGTATTTGAACGTCTGATCTCTCGATAGACAGTCCAAAACACTAACTACTAAACTATTGATTCCATACTTGTGCAATGTGTTTTTTGTCGATGACCTATTTGTTTTAGAATCTGGAGTAAAACGCAAGTCTGGTCGCGCAGCTGCTGCTTATGACGATGACGACAGCGATGATGAAGACTTGGCTGCTAAGAAAGGTAGCTCCAATGATCATCTTGTTGGTCGTTTGTTACTACTAACCCATGTAACACCGTTTCAACTGTTTTTGCTGTTCTGTTTCATGATATGTCTTTCGAAGCAGAAAATGCAATATATGTATTTCTGAACTTGTTGCACAAAAATACTTGTAACTGTACTATATTTTACCTTTTTTACAGTGTACTGAGCCACAAAATTGATGCTTGAAGGGAGCATTGGCTTTGTTTTCTTATTGTTTCTTTTGCTTTGTATGACATTTTTTCCAATTGCCTTCACACTATTGCAAAATTCGTAGATTGTTTGCTTAGAGTTTTGTGATTATATTTATTTATCTCTAGCAGTTCTCATTCGTTGTTCTTTTGCTTTATTGTCTAGTTTTGTGTGCGTTTCGTTTTTTGACTCACAAATCAAGTTCTGTTTAAATATTAAAACTTTTAGGACCCACACAAACATCTTGTTACTTACACCCGTACTACATGGATGGTAATAAAAAAATAGTTAAGACTAATGTTTATTTTTGTTCTTTAGAACAAGAACATATTATGAAACAACTTATTTTTATAACACAACTTCATTATAACAAGGTATGAAATGAACTTGTAATAATTCAAATGATTACCTTAGCAACTTTGTACTTGATCTGGCTTCCAAAGGTAGCAATGACTTTGGTGTCAAAGACGTGTTTTGATTGCATACCATCTTCTGTGTGTTTGGCTTTTGCATGTTTGCTCGAAGGAGCACTTTGTGTTCCGCTCTGCTTTCTTTCCTCATAGTCTGATGTGCCATTCTTTTCCACCAGCAAAATGTTCAAGTGGTAAAGTGGCACGAAAGTCAGGAAAGTCTGGAAAGGGAGTCCATAAAGAAGCTAAAGACACAGGTTAAAGAGACAGCTGTCATGGATATGTAACTAAATAAATAAAAATAATGTTATCCTTTAACATTTATCCAGCAATATGCTGCACGTCTTTTAATGTTTTGGATGGTTTTCCAAGCTATTGTATATCTCACACTATACATCTTGATTTTTTCCAGTGTTTCACATAAGTTAAGAAATTTTGAGCAGTGTTATAAGCTAACTCTGTTTGGCAGCCATTGGTATGAAATGGTGGTATCTGCATTCTGTTAGCCTTGGCATGTGAGGGTAGGTGGCCAGTTCTATCTGGACATCGCCGTCTGAGCTTCCCACAGATGGAATATTTGGTGAAAGTGATCTGTGGTTATTTATAGTTATCGTTGGTTAGGGCACACGTGTAAAGGAAATCTTGGATGATCACTCTGCTCTGGTGTAGATTAAATTGCCCAACCACCGTGTTTACCCTGATTGCTAGACCCATCCCCATATGCTGATGCTGGGGCTATGAATTTGCTAACACCATATACTGACTGTTGGATATGCACAAGGGACTGCTTTCCTTAGAATTATCTTACTTTGTTAGGATAATGTTGTGTTTTAAGTTTTCTGCAGGATTATCAGATGCTAGTAGGGTGTTTAAGTCGATTTAATTGCATTGTCTGTTTCTGATGGTATGTCTTTTGTTTTTCTCGTGCACAGTCAAGACTGTCGTTGTCAAAGGCAGGGCACCAGTGGATCCTGACTGTGACGCACGATCTACTCATCATGTATATTTTGAAGGAGCTGATGTCTACGACACTATGTTAAACCAGGTGAGACACGTTTTGTGGCTTCTCTAGTATTTTTAATAGTTGAAGTTGCTTGCTTATATCTGTTCTGCAATGAAGTTTTATTATACAATGAAGTTTTAGCCAGTGATCTTCCTGAGGTTCCTCTTTCACATCTTCGGTTAGTTCTGAACACAGCTGCTAGACTAATTGCTCGCTTTCCCCATTTCTCTCTCATCTCTACTTTTATGTTTGATGAACTTCACTGGCTCCCTCTACAGCCAGGAGACCGCTTTTCAATGCTGAACTGGGTCTTGCCCATAAGTATCTGGTTAATGTAAATGACTCGTCCTCATTCACTTCCTCCAACCGTCCACTTCGTTACTCCAGTAGACTTGACCTCTTGATTACCCATACTAAGGCTGCTCTGGCTTGGTTTCGATTCTTTCTTCAATTGGTTCCTCTCTCTGGAATATGCATTCACCTTCTGCTTGCTCTGCAATTCTATCTGGTAGTCTCTTGTCCTCACTCGCCTTTCTTATAACTTGCTTCTTCTCATGGGGCCTTGCGCACTCGCTGCTCTTCCGAGCGGTTCACTCTACTGCGCTTATGAATGCTTAAATGCAATAAAATACAATGGTTGTCAGTGCTTTGCACTTATTGATTTGTATGTTGCATTTCGACTAATTCTTTGCAGAACTGGCATTTTGTTGTTTGTTTATTTATTTTACTTTCTGAAATTTGATATCGCCCTTCTTCCATCATTTTTTACTCAGAAGTGCTCACGCCTTGACGACGCAATTGCAGTTGTACTGCAGAGCAATTGTATGTGAATTACTTGCTCAAGGTCCCTACACAGTGGCACATCGGATGAGGGTCGAACTCGCTCACTCAGCGTACACTGAGCATTACGGGCCGACCGCTCTAACCAATCGTCCACCGCGCCACACAATGTGTGTTTAGGTGATGAGGCTTGTACTCTATAAAGGTGTTGTTGTCATTGGTTGCCTCTGTTACCTTTACTGGTTTTGTTTTCTTTCTTGGTGTTGTTCTTCTACTGATGTTGTTGTTTTTGCAATTGTTTTCTGTGGTGATGTTTTGAAGACAAATGTTGGCAACAACAACAACAAGTTCTATCTGATTCAACTGCTTGAGGATGACAACAGGAAGCAGTTCTGTGTCTGGTTTCGTTGGGGTCGAGTGGGGTTCAAAGGTCAGAGCACGATGACCCGCTGTGGTCCCGATCTCGACCAAGCCAAGAAGCTGTTCTGTCAAAAGTAAGTCAGACGAGTTCTACATGTGTTAGTAATGTAGGTTTAATTGTAATTGCAATTTTATATGGCACCAATTCAAGATGAGAGAGATTGGAAGGCTGAGAACAGGGTGGAAAAACCTGGGAGTGATGATCATGTGACAGCCATGCTGGTTTTTGTATGGATTTATTACATGAGGTGAGATGATGTCACCATCCAATCTCACCCGATAGGTTGTGATATGGTGGTCCCATCAGTTAGCATGCTGTGGGATTTAAGTGAATGGTAATGTTCGTATGTCTCTGTTGCCGACCAGTATGATTTGATTCTGTGATGCTCTGAATCCTCATCCATGGCCTTTGAAAGCAGTCACTGCTTGCTGAACCCTTTAACAGCCAGCGTTATTGGTTATGCCCTTACATTTTAGTATTTTACTATGCACTGGTTGTTGAAGGTCTAGGAACAGTAGAATGTGCACCTGCCTCAGGGCCTACTCTGAACATTTTCTTCCTAGATTGGATGGTGGATGCTAGCAAGGAGTTTGATAGTAGAACTGAAGTTGTCTTTTGCATGTGGAATCTGTGTTTTTTTTTCTATTGCTGTTGATGTGACTACCACTTAGGTTCGCAGACAAGACTAAAAATGATTGGTCTGAACGAAAGAACTTCAAGAAGGTTCCTGGGAAGTATGACATGGTTGCCCTTGACTACAGCTCCAAGGTAAAGTCACTTCCATCTGCAGTCTATCTTGCCAGAAATGTGTAGTTTTCTGTTGAATTGAATGCTGTTATTATATTTAAAGATCTTAGTGAATCTGTATATTTACCTGATTACGTCTCTGTGTTGGTACACCTTCAGTTGATTGCTTGTGAATTGGACATTGGTACAATAGAAGTTTGCAAATTAACAATAGCAATAATGATGAATTTGTCATTTATAAATGCATATATGTTTATGTGTCTATACAACAGTCAATTGGTTTCTTTTGTTTGTAAAAGTGTGATTATTATACTAACTAGGATTGCCAAGTTACATTGAAACTAATGCCCTTATTCACTCACTTCACAACTGCTAGTTGTGAAGTGAGTGACCCTGCCTACAGGACCCAGGTTCCTCTTGCGAGTATCATCCCTATTGATCCTTACTGAAGCATTCTGTTTTGATCTTACAAATCTGTTATGCAACTTGAGGTCAATTAAAAGAACTTGCTATGTTAATAATGGCAATTATAATGATGATCCATGTTCGCCTGTTGAAAGTCAGTCAGCATGCTTATAGGCAGCTCTGTGAACAGATGTTTTACAATCTCAGCTGTACATCTGAAGGTGTAGCACCCTTCATGGACTAATTTAGAAGCATTTTCAATGTTACGTTGGGTCTTTTTGCAGGAGAAACCAGAAGAAGTGAAATCTGAAACAACAGTTGCAGTGCCAGACTCAAAGCTAATCAAAGAAATCCAAGTATGGCACAGAATGATTAATTCATTTATCATCATCATTATTATTGTTGTTATCATCATTATTATTACTATTATTATTATTTTTTTTATCCCTCGGGATTCAAAAAATTAGGGGCACTGTTTTGGAATGACTAGTTGACTGGTCTTTGCAGATGGTTTTATTGATGGAAAAAGTGCTACAAAAAGCGACTGCGTTGAAGCGCTGGATAACCATTGACAAGCACTGATACAGGAAGGTGGTCTCTCTATTGTTGCCCGATACCTGAGCCAGCTGGTGGCCAAGGAGATTGATCAGTGTTATTATTATTACTATTGTTATTATTACTATTATGATCATCATCATTATTATTATCATTATTATTATTATCACTATTATTATTATCATTATTATTATTTTTGCCTTTATTATTATCACTAATTTGTATAGAGCTTCTGAGGAATTTCTCTTGATGAAGTGTGATATAAATTTTCAACTTATATTTAGTTGAATTTTCAGTTAAATTCATGATCCAGTTACAATTGTGTCTGGTTCTTAGTTCATCTCATGGACTGAAATTAATCATGATTTGCAAGTGTCGTGTAATTGACAGAATTTAACACTCAGACATTGATGACAACTTTGAGAGATCACGAGGTGTTGCATAATGGCTGATAGCTTTGTTACCAAGATGTCTGATGACCTTGCAAATTAGTCAGGTCAAAATATTGAACAGCCTAAATGGTCCTGCTAAGATCGCCAATGACCAAAATAGCTCACGACCATAGAAAATTCAAAATTTTCACAGTGCTTTAAAGATAATAGTCACCTTGTGCTGTCAGTTCTTCGAACTGTAGCGACTCATGATCAACCTTCTCCATGTCTTTCTTTCTGAAGTCGTGTCCCTTAGTTCCTCCAGCTTCATTCCGGTTTTTTCGTGTAACTCGTCTTAAAGATATTTTAAAAGATATCTAAAAAAGATATTTTAAAAGGTATTTACTTATTTTAGAAGATTTAAAGATATTTAAGATATTTAATTATTTAAAAAGATATTTAAAAAGATATTTAAAGATATTTAAGATATGTAATTATTTAAAAGATATTTGATTATTTAAAAAGATATATAAAAGATATTTAAGGATATTTTAAAAGATATCTTATGTCGTAAAGATAGACATTAAATAAGATTAACAAAAGATGCATCCGCCGAGCATCTGAAATCCGGATTTATTACAGCTCATGAGATGAACTAAGATGAATGCAAAGCAGCTTAATTTATCTTTGGAAAAAATCTTGTTTTACCTTGCACCAATAACACCATCAAAGCATTAAATCAAGCATTCCAACAGAGTACAGATAGCCCGATACCATATGGCACATCCATCCAT
The DNA here is from genome assembly GCA_959347315.1 of Bimastos eiseni. Taxonomy (NCBI): domain Eukaryota; kingdom Metazoa; phylum Annelida; class Clitellata; order Crassiclitellata; family Lumbricidae; genus Bimastos; species Bimastos eiseni. The sequence goes on along the minus strand of OY365821.1, from coordinate 13,921,185 downwards.
CTACAAACTCGTTTTCCAGCTCTTTCAAAACATGGCTCAGACATCTGGAAGCTTTTGCAGCCAAATTTCTAATTTCTTACTGTAAACCGTCATTGCAACTTATAGTTTAACTTTCATTCTTCCATTCTTCAATACCTTTGTGAAATCGTTCACAATCGTAGTATTCAGGTAACTGAGATATTTGGTGTTGCTTTATCATTGGCAATTTTGACCTGGGAATATTATATTCATGATGGCTCCCCATTTAGATAACCTGGACAAAATAGCCCGTTAAAATCACCAATAACCAAAGTAGCCATGTCAAAATCACCATCGACCAAATAAGTCTCTCACATGTCTCCTCTGTCACACTACAATCCCTCAAAGTCCCCTAATTATTTTGGTCATTGCCAATCATGACATTGATGATTTTGATGCCTGGCCTATTTTGTCTGTGCTATTTTGATGGGTTTCAACATGTGTAAATTATGTATATGGCAAGGTATGTTTGTCTGTTTTGTTGCAACACATACAAGGTTTGTTCAGTAGACATGCTACACATTATGATATAATTTGCTGTAATGTACTGTAACATTTTTGTAATGCACACTGATAATGGCTGTACTGCCTGATAATAATGTTGTAAGGCACACTGAAGGTTTTTTATTGAACTCATTTGCACTGTGGATCCTATCTTCTGTTGATGTGCTTTCCAATCAGTTAATCGATCATTTGGGTAAATTTCCTTTTGTTTGGTTACAGGATCTGATAAAGCTGATCTGTGATATTAAGGAGATGGAAGATGCAATTATTGAAATGAAGTACGACACCAAGAAGGCACCACTAGGTTTGTTGAACATAGAATACAGAGTCTGTGATCAACCATGGCACGAGGAATAATTAATTAACAGCTAGGTAAGTCTGACAAACACATGGCATTTGGTAATTGGATTAAGTATAACATCATGATTGCACCGCTGTGTTAAATTAGATGAAGAATGACACCAAGAAGTCACGTCTCTTGATGAGCAGATATCTTGATGAGCAGGTATCTTGATGAGCAGGTATCTTGAAGGAGTTCCATATAGATGCTCAATTACATTATTAGAAGGCAGGAAGAAAATGAAGAAAGGATTATTACATTGATATAATGTGTTTATAATAACTATTATGAACAACACAATATTCATTCATTCATTTCGATAATTTATATAGCGCCTCTTCAAGGGAAACTACTCAGAGGTGCTCCCAGTCCAGCCATAGCCAAAAAGAAATGACTTTAGCAACTTACAAATGGTAGATAGGTCACTGTAAGGGGAAGACGGAGGGCAAGCGGGAGCCGATTTCAGGTGGATGGACCAACCACTGAGAAATAATGGTGTAATTACAAATAAATATGACATTAAATATGATGAGGTGTTTATCATTTATATGAGAGAATTGTTTATAGGATGGTTTCCGTCATTCAGCTGCCTGTTTCCTATAGGTCGGCTGACGGCTGAACAAATCAAGGCCGGTTATTCGGCTCTGAAGAAGATCGATCAGCTTATCAGTAAGAAGGACTTTGGACAAAAGCTTGTGGAAGCGTGCAATGATTTCTACACACGGATACCTCACGATTTCAGGTTACACCTTGTCCCACATTACTTTTGACCCTAATCGAAGAGTTCTGGCAAAAATCAGACACAGGTCAACAAAAGACAATTTCAAATTTGCAATTACTATGTGCTTCACTGTAGCATTTATTCGGTCATAAAAATTGAAGACATGGATTAAACATTGAAGGGAGTTTTTAAAATGATATCTGTGTAACACAATCTTGACGTGCCTGACGATGACGGCAGTTGTACTGCAGAGCAATTTAGCGTGAAGGACTTGCTCAAGGTTCCTACACAATGACTGACACCTCGGACGAGTTTCGAACCCGCTCACTCAGCGCACACTGAGTGTTACGGGCCGACCGCTCTAGCCGATCAGGTACTGTGCCACACAATTGTCAAGACGGCATAATTGCTCACTTGATAATTCATGGTGCTTCCATATAAACATCTGCATTCTGAACTGGATTTGCTTAACACCTAGGTGCATAGCACTTTAGGGTGAGACATTTCAGCATAAATTCCTACAGATGTTGTCTCAATTTTTCATTTGCCATTTGTCATTTTTGTCTTATCCTCTGCTTTATTAATTGGATATATGGATACGTGTTTATCTGACACTGTTTACTATTTACAATATAGAATGTCGCGACCACCAGTCATACGAACAAAAGAAGATGTTAAGGAGAAAATGAATCTTTTGGAGGCAAGGAGTTACTTCGAGTGTTGTTCAAGTTTATCATATAGTGGGAGGATTTTCTATGTAGTTGGACAGAGTTTCTAATTACATGTGCACTGTTCTCTCTATGCCAATGAATGAAGATAGGTGTTGGTTGATATGCAAGCAGAGCCTCAGTGCAATGTCATGTTTTTTATTGTTGTGTGTGGTTAATGCTGCATGATATTCTGGTACATCATACGTGGATTAGCATGATCCTTCAGTTATAAAATATTGAATGTCATGGATAATGTGTTAACTATTCCATTTAATCAAAATTAAATGGATACTTCATTTTGTTGTGTTTTTTTGTTTATTCCCTTTATTCAGTTTATGTTGTCGACCTTACACAAAAGAAGAATTTTACGAATTATTTAGATAGCCATGTAAATTCTGATTGATTGATTGATTTGTTATTATAAATTCGTAATATTAAGACTGCTTATAGTCAATGTGAGCTGCTGTGGTTTTGAGTATGTGAAGAAATCAGAGGGTTTGATAAGTTTACGATTGCTTTTATGACTGTTGCTGTTTCGTGTGTTATTTTAGGCGCTAGGTGACATAGAGATAGCAATGCGAATCCTCCAGGAGAGGAAGAGCACTGAGAACCCGGTCGATACCCAATACAAGTCTCTCAGATGCGATCTTCAACTGATGGCTAAGGCTGATCCCACATACAAGGTACGTCCCATGTCGTTGCCATTCTTAAATATATACACATAAGCAGTGTGGTATTGCTCACACAATCCGAGTATATGCACTGTGCCGCTTAATGCAAAGTGTTGCCTTTTGCCCCTTTTATTTGGCATGCTGTATTGGTTGACTTACAGCCGTTGACGAGCAGCGGTTCTAAACCTGTGGATCACAACCCCCACGGGGGTCGCCATACAATTTGCCAGGGGTCGCCTGGAACCTTCAGGAATTTGTAAAATAACGTTTTCAGCCTTGTATCTCATATATGACAATTGTGCAATTGTGATTATTATACGAATTTGCATCCTACTATAGTGACTTTAATTAATCTTTACTTATTTCCTGTACTATGACTCATTTAATGAAATTATTATTACCAGCAATAAATTTTAAATTGTTCTGCTAAATGAAGATTGATCTTGCTGTTATGCATGAGGTGTATGGATTATCAAATGACAAGAAAGTAAAAATGCATGGTAGTAAAACCATGGTGAAGGCAGCAACCCAATACTTTTAACAGCTGGGGTCGCCACACTTTTGAAAACATGATTAGGGGTCGCAGGACTAAAAAGGTTGAGAACCGCTGTCGTACAGGTACTGGTTTGACACTATGTGGACTTTTTCAACAATATTCCATTTTATGTTTGTCCTGGATTACATGCTGTATCATTGTGTTGTCTGTCACCTGTCAACTTCATGTCAATGGGTCCGTGGTGTGGGTGTGAGGAGGTGTGTTGGTGAACCATCTTGTTTTTGAATAACTACAAAAGGACTCTATTTTGCAACATTCTCATTGGATGCCAGATCAAACCGGTGTGCTATCACTTAATTTTGCATTCATAGAGTGCAATGAAATTTGGGACCTATGGGCCTGTCGGTGTTCCTTATCCCCAACAAGGTTCCTTATCTTCAACAACCGGAACGCACGGCGAACGCAAGCCGCCCCACTGGTCGAGACGCAACCGCAGCCAATGCTGCGACAATCCAATGCACGGGCTGAGAGCGACCCGCGATTCGATTTTCAACTGATGTTGGGCCACAATAACTGCTCGTTTACGTGGCTCTTTACGTCGGCATTGTTCAGGCTATTTAAATTATGTAAGGAGTGGACAGCTAATTCTGTTGTATAGAGCTGTCCCTGTGCATCTGAGAAGTTTTTATTTGGTTTTTTTCGTTATTTGCTTCTAGACAATTGAAGCTTATTTGTTGAACACTCACGCTCCAACCCACAATCAGTACAAGATGAAACTCTTGAATGTCTTCTGCATCGACCGAGAGGGTGAAAGCGGAAGATTCAAGAATGTAGGAGACAGGTACGATCCAATTGATAGAAGGAAGCAGATGAAACAGATTGCAGCAAATCATCGTTTGAGAGTTCCTTATAATAGTTTGTTTGTTTAGGGCGTGTGAATGGTTGCATCTTATAACGTTATACGAATCATGGGCATTTCTTAACACTACAGTCTGCCACCAGTGACTCTTCTAGCCATAGGGTATTTGTCTTGTTTATCAAACAGCGTACTCTGCATAAAATGACACATATAGAGCTATATAAATTACAATTACTACACAGTATGAGTCATGGGGACAAGATTATTCACTGGTGCACAGGCAAGGAAAGATGTCAGTCCCTTAACCTGGCATAAAGGACAGTTTTGGGTATGAAGTTTTTTTTCTCTGCCTTCGAGGGCAGGTATCCAATACTCTCTTGTGGTCTTATCTTCCACCCAATAGTCTACAGACAACATTCTTGGGGCACAGCTGGGGCAGAAATCTTGTAAACAAATCTCTGATGTAGTTTGTGGAATTAGTCGAATCCCCAATCTCTGGTTTTACTGTCCAGGTTGCTTACCGCTAAACTTTCATGCACCCTTGGTTAGAACAAATCCATGACATCTCTACTGAAGAGCCAGATGGAAATTCAGTAAAATGCCTACTAGAGAGCCAGTGAGAAATTCAGGTATGAGTGTTTATGTTGTTATTGAAATTGAAGAGGTCTCAATCTGATGAAGTACTTCGTGTTTTTTTAAGGTGATAATGTACTATCATCCAAATCTAGTGAAATACACTGTACTTTAGTGAAAATCTTGTTAGTGCAGTAGTGAATTAATTGATAGTGTTTTGAAATTTGTCTGTAGAATGCTTTTGTGGCATGGATCGCGTCTGACTAACATGGTCGGCATCATGAGTCAAGGGCTGCGCGTCGCTCCACCAGAAGCCCCAGTCACCGGCTACATGGTGAGTTCTTATTTTTCATTATTTACTTGAAGGTAGCAGAATTATGGATTATGAAGAGACAAAGATTCCCTGCATGATTTTCTTTGGTCTACAGAAATAGGTCAGATGCATGATACCATTGGTTGTTTCTAGTGTGAAGATACTGTGTTCATTAAAATTAAATTGTTCAATCATTTGGGAATCAAACGCTTTTCAGCCTTTAGAGAGATGTTGTTTAAATGTGTGCTCTCGCTTACATTACAGTCGAATTCTTTAACAGTCGTGGCAGGCATAACCTGCTTAGAATTCTGTTAGAAATGAGTAGGTATTGACATTCTTATAATGCTCCTTTACTGACCCGTGATTTGATGAAAGTTGAAATTGTTGACTAAAAACTGTTGTGACAACTTCACTTCTTGTAAGTTGCCCAGCTTTCTTGGCAGTGCTTCTTTTGACCAAATCAGTTAGGAAGGTTTTGAATTTTACAGTACTTAATCGGTTGTGTCATCCTCCTCTGTATGGTTCTGAGTGTGTTCTTAAGTGATTGAGGTTTATTCTTTTGTTGTTTATCTATTTTTGATCAGTTTGGGAAAGGCATTTACTTTGCTGACATGTCAAGCAAAAGCGCCAATTACTGCTTTGCGACAAAGTCAAGAAACGTTGGATTACTGTTGCTGTGTGAGGTGTGTTGTTTTTTATACCTTATTATGATATTTAATTTATTAGCTGGTACTGTAAGGAATATAGAGCCAATGGTTTGAAGTGTTAGTGTCTTCATTATCTGAGCCTCGACGTGCAAGGGGCTGGTCCTCTCCCTCATTGTATCATCTTCTCACCGACTGTGTACCGTTGGTGAACTTATTATTAAGGCTGTAAATTTTTTGCAAGATTCGCAAAATTCACGAATTTTGAATACTACCGCGAATTTAATGTTTTGCCGCGAATGGCCATGATTTGAGAGTTTTTCGCGATTTGACAGTTTTTTCATGCTGCTTGTTTGTTTGGTGTGGGTAAAGGCTAGGGCTCTGAACATTAGTTACGACTTCGTGTGCATAAACATTTGATGATTATAGAGGAAGACATTCACTTTATGCATGGTTGCATTTAAGGTGAGCGGCGATCTACTGTTTTGCAGAAGTTGCAATATGTGATCGTCGAATTTAATCTGAGGGACAGTTGCACTAAGCACCTGAATATCGAGAGTGGAAAGGCATAAAGGAAAAAATTGCAATCTGCTCTTTAAGCTGTGCTTGCATAGCAGACATTGCAGCAACAGCACCTGCCATTATTGGCATGAATCAGTTATTCACTTATTTATTGTGTTACAGACTTGACCGTGAATGGTGCATGAAGTTCTGTGTTATTGGCTGCAAATTTTTAAATTTTCGACCGCGAAAAATTTACAGCCCTGCTTATTTACAGCCCTGCTTATTATACCTGAGTTGTGTAGGGATGCAGATGAAGCAGAAATCTTGAAGCAACTTTCTGCCCAGATTCGAACCTCATGGGATGGGGATGGGCCTTAATTTTGAATTTCTCATATGGCGAATTGTCCTTACCTAATTAGTGCCCAGTGGAGCGTGACGCAGATTGTTTACTCTAGATCTCAGCTGGTTTGCGGCACGGCGTCTGTCGGGTTGGCCTGCTACGGGTGTTCGCGGGGTAATGTCGGAACTGCAAGTTCTCCGCTACAGGGGCGGTCGAGCGGGTCAGTATAAGCAGCGCTACATACCTCTGGTGCGCGAATCAGCCAATCGACTTTGTGGAACAGGACTGAGTGTCGGCGGAACATCGTTCCATTGCGTCGAGTTGAGGATTACATTAACATACAAAGCCAGTCTTGTGGTATACTGCCTGGCATATATGTTATCAATGCCAGTTCGCTAGCCAAACCATGTGCAATGAACAAACTCTATGCTAAATTATCTGGATATGGACTGGGAATTGCCATAGTTTCGGAGACGCACCTCAAGGCACACCACCTCCTGGATGCCTTTCGTGTTGATGGTCACTGCATTTTCGGCGCGATCGGCTGAAGCGTCGGGCTGGTGGGGTGGCGGTGGTGATCACCGAACAGCACAGAGCTGAGGAGGTGATATTGCAGGGAGACGATCGAGCGCTTGAGCTCTTATGGGTCAAGGTTGTGCTTAACAACAGGGCACTATACGTTGGGGCAGTATACCATCCACCTAAGCCAGTATACGAGGTGACCACATTGCTGGACAGGCTTGAGGTCACAGTTGAAGCGATTTCTGAAGTTGATGAGAGCTGGTCGTGTGAATGAAGCCGCCACATGCTCCCAGAGAGTCGGTAAATGTGTTGAGAAGGTGACAAGAGCAAGTTTAAGAGGAGTCGATCCGCGTGGGAGCCTGAAGGAACTGTTGCAGAACATTAATCGCATCGTCGGGAAGCGATCTGTAGTCGAAGTCGATGGCGCTCCTATGGCTGACGACTTCAACGAGCACTATTCAAGACTATCGACCAATGTCAGATACGAACCGCCGCCCAAGCGCTCAACAGCTGAGCTTTACCAGAACCATCTTTCTGAAATTCGAGTCTTCAACCTGCTCGACGGCCTAAAGCACACTGCGGATCGCGCCAATGGCCTTCCGGCCTGGTTCCTACGCCTGTCGGCCCGCTTACTCTCTGCTTCTTACAAGACTTATCAACCTTTCCATCATGCATGGATATGTACCGCCACAGTGGAAGACGACAATTATTCACCCAATCCCGAAAATTCAGTCTCCGAAGCATCCCGTCGACTATTGTCCGATTTCGATTGTCCCAGCGCTGTCACGGATGTTCGAGCGCGAACTGGTGCGGATGTATATATATCTGGCCTTTACAAAAACCACCAATGTCAGACCTCTTGGCAGACCAGTTTGCATTCCGACCAACCGGCTCTACAACTGCGGCACTTATAGCTATTTAACATCTGGTGTCTGACCTTCTCGAAGATGAGGCCTACGTGGCCATCGTCTCCTTAGACATCTCAAAGGCTTTCGACACCATCCGGCACTCGGAGCTGACGCGCAAGCTCTCCCTGCTTTGCCTGTCGGACGGGGTGCATGACTGGCTGGTCGATTACTTGTTGGACAGAAGCCACTGTACCCGCTTTGGAGGGCAATTGTCAGCTGTGGAGAGGATCATCGCCAGTGTGATTCAAGGCTCGGGGTTGGGACCACCTGAATACACCGTTTTGCGCTTCGGACCTGCATCCTCTACATGAGAAAAAAAATGATCAAATTTGCCGACGACACCTACCTCCTTAATGCGGGTTCAATGAGAGACACTATCAGGGAAGAACTCGCGGTGGTGCAGATGTGGGCGGAGGCGAACAATCTTCGCCTCAATTCCTCAAAGACTAGGGAGATGCTGGTCACAAGAAGACGTGCCACCATGCCTGATCCCCCTTTCCTGGAGGGGGTGGAGCGAGTGCAGCAGATGAACATCCTTGGAGTCATCATCACAGGGGACCTGCGAGCAACGCCTCACGTCGACCGACAGCTGGGCATCTGCGTAGGATCTCTGCATGCTCTCCGGGTCCTTAGGTGGCATGGGCTCTCACTCGAGGGCCTTCACACTGTCACCAAGGCCACCACAATCTCCCGAATTCTCTATGCCTCACCAGCATGGTGGGACTTAACATCTGCTGAGGACCGGGGTCGACTCGAGACATTCCTGGAGAGAATGCGGAGACTGTGTTTCCTCACTCCGAATGCTGTTTCTATGTCTGTCTTAGCTGAGACGGCCGACCAGTTTCTCCTACGAGCTGTAATGGTGACTGAGGAGCATGTCCTCCGACGCCTCTTTCCGCCGGTCGTCCACAGAAGTCATAAACTATGCCCTAGACTACACCTGTTTACTCTCCCAGTAAAAGATCACAGAAATTTTATCTCCAGGATTCTTTATAAATTCAAATTTGTAGCTCATAATAAATAGTAGGCTAAATTGTACCTGTCATGACCCTCTCTGCCGATCTGGTCGCGAACTGCGTACATTCACCTTTTGTAACTTACTGCGGTTTGTCATTTTTTTTCTCATTAAACGAAGATATACACGGGCATTAACCACTGAACTATCGGACACCCCAAGCGTCTGTCATTGGCATAGAATAATTGTGAATGAAGGACTAGAATGTTTACATTCTAGTCATCTCCTAATAGGCTCGATCTCCATACTCTCTGCGCTGCAAGGTGAATGCTCTAAACGTTATCATGCCCTCTGTATAGGAACTAAAAGTTTTCATGCACATGTGCATTGTGCACTCATTTTCTCTACTTTTTAAGGATAAGGCAAGTTATTTGGAAGGCAAATGACAAACTCTTGTCCCTGAGATTGGTTTAAGCAATAATCTGGTACTCGAAAATGTGATGTTTTGCACCTCTTTTTAAAGTTCCTTCAAGCTCATCATGTGCCTAAAGAATTTCTTAACAGGAATTCAGAGTAAGTCGGTTTACCTTTATTTACATTATTAGAGTTTGAGGGACTGATTAGTGTAGTATAAGTGTGTACTGGCAGCACTTCAGTTCAAATGAGGTGAGTGTAATTGAAATGAGTTGAGTGTAGTACATATGAGGATTTAGTGTAGACACATGAGTTTTGAGTATATGTGAAATTGACATACATGTGTAATTTTTTTGCTTGATAAAATTCTGCTCACTGTCTCTTAATTGTTGTGTTGCTTGTGATGATAGGTCAGTCTGGGCCAGAGGAATGATTTGTTATTGGCTGACTACAATGCCAGTGACCTTCCGAAGGGTAAGCACAGCGTCAAGGGACTTGGCAAGATCGCTCCAGACCACACAAAGAATGTGCCATTGTAAGTCCAGCTATGTTCAAGCATTTCATGCTTTTCTAATTGTGATAATAGGGAAATGCGGCTGAGGAAAAGAATTTCCAAATAATTGATGTATGTGTATGCGTGCATAGACTCGCTTTTGTATGTTGCCTATGTATTCATGTGCTTGTGTGTGTGTGTGTGTGCTTGTGTATGTGTGTGTGCTTGTGTGTGTGTGTGTGCTTGTGTGTGTGCTTGTGTGTGTGTGTGTGCTTGTGTGTGTGCTTGTGTGTGTGTGTGTGCTTGTGTGTGTGTGTGTGCTTGTGTATGTGTGTGTGCTTGTGTGTATGTGTGCATGTTCGTGTTCATCTGTAGGTATGAGAAAGTACCCACATCTTTGTCGTGTGTGTGCATAACCTTATGTTTACACCTGTAGGTATTTGCAGAGAAGTGTCTGTGTCTGTTGAGTGCATTACCTCACGTGTACCCCTGTATGTATGCCTGCCAATATGTTTGTATGTTCGTCTGTTTCTGGATTATTATTTTTGCTGCACTTTGTCAGAATTCTTATGTACATGTCGATGTTATTAGCCATTGTTTATCCCTTGCTGACTTGGTAATACCTCTTTAGATCTAGTGTTCTATGACCTGAATGTTGAGGTAAAGGTAACTCGCCTGTAAACCTGATTGATACCAGTCATTAGCCATTTTAGCAGATGCAGCTTTTACGCACTACTGACAGATCAATTTCACAGTAGTCAACTCAATTCAATATTTGTTTAATTAGAGAACCAAGCTGTCTCAGCAACAAAACAGTGCAATACATTTACCTGGCTTTGGTGGCATTATTTCTTAAATGATGTAAGGTCCACATGATAGTCTAATGCTTAGCTTACTGTACTGTCAGCCAAGAAAGAGATCAGAGATTCATATCAGTATGTGCCCAGTAATTTTACTTCAAGATTTTGGCTCTTGCTATCCCCAATCAACTCGTCCACATGAGTACACTGACTGTACACTCTCATTTTAAAGATAAGCTGGCGAGGAAGAGAACTTGCCATCATATGCCATGGTTAAGAAAAATTACGTCGATAATGCTTTATGCACATAGCTGTGACTTAGTTTCAGTTTGGCTGAAAGGATTGCTTGGCTTCTGTGCTCGTCGCCATGAGACAGCTTTTGCCTGGCACTGAGAAATACAATTCATTACATTAGAAATGAAATCGATGTACTAAGACTCTGTATAAACACTCACTCTGTTATTTTTAATGACAGGCCAGATGGCACCATTGTACCAATTGGTAAACCGGTGGATACGGGATTATCGAACTCAGGCGGTTATACTCTCAATTATAACGAGTTCATTGTCTACGACGCGGCTCAGGTGAAGATGAGGTATCTCGTCCAAGTCCAGTTCGACTTCAGCTGAATGGGACCCTTTCAGCGACTCCCTCCCTTGAGTCCTGACAGGGATCTTCTCTGGTTCACTCTGATCCATGTGTCGGACTGGTAGCGTAGCAGTTTTTACGCGGTATGGACAGCACTTTTAATTTGATATGGACTGGTAGCGAAGCAGTTTTTACACAGTATGGACAGCACTTTTAACTTGATATGGACTTGTATCAAAGCAGTTTTTACACGATATTGACTGTTAAGCTTAGCATTTTTTACATGATAGGAACTGGTAGCATAGCATACAGAATATAGCACTTTATTACCCAGCATAGTTGCAGAGTAATCAAGTAAAAGATCTTTGATGACACGAATATTCTGAACTTTGACTTCGATTTTCTCAGTTGCTAAGATCATACTAATGAAAGGGTCAAATGAGTATTTATAACTTAAGTTCGATAAAAGCTGTTTTGATTCTGTAATAAGTATTTTGAAGCAGATGCATTGTAGAATATGTTTTAATAAAAAAAGTCAAAAACGACAAGTGATCGGTTTTGATCCCTAGTCTCAAACACACACACTCACACACACGCGCACACACACTCACACACACAAACATATATATATATATATATATATATATTACTATTATAGTCAGGTTAATGTAGATCTTTTGGATGCGTGGCTCTGCTTCAGCAGCAACAATGCTATCTTATCAAAAAGCATGATATAAATGTCTAAATAAATACATGCATTCCTAGACACCATAGAGAATTTCTGTATGCATTAATTTTAAGAGCATGAGGCTCAAATGTTTGGATCAGATGCTGGTTGTGTGTTGGTAAAGGGGCGGCGATTCCGGGGGGGTGGGTCGAGGAGGACAAGTCCCCCTCCTTGTACAGAGAGGGGACACGTTATACGTTTGTCCCCCACACATTTTTACCCCAATCATTGGGTGTCCCCACCTGTCAAACGAGATCACCGCCTCTGGTTGGTGAACTACCATGACAGCACCATCGGCGTTTAATAGTACAATGAAATAAAAAATTTGCTGGATTGATATCTTACATATTATCTGTAATACTAATACATTCTCCTATCTTAGATTAATTCCCATAAGAAAGTGCTCAAGTAAGTCGGTCAACTTCGAAGGCACAGGCTACAGGCGCGGCTTAGCGAAATATTAATTACCGTGTCTTCCAACATGGTAATTAATAGCTCCCGATTGCTCATAAACGGCCCTTTTGTCGAGACAAGCCTAACGTGGGAAAGTGAGCTAGGCTAAGGGTAACCTAAGCCGACGAAGATAACAGCACTGAGACGGAAGAAATGACTTCAAAGCGACCACTTAAACACTTCGGTATTGAGCGTTGACGCTGCATTGCGATACGTCATACATGAAATAAAGTGCAGAGTTGTGTTAAATTACAATTTACAATATTTTTCTAAGAACACCTATAAAAACCGGTAAGTCAGTAACCGGTTTAAAACCGGTTTTTAAAATCCGGTAATAGGTTTGCCCGAAAAACCCGGTATTAATGACCCAATTTGAAAGCTGTGGTTCTGGATTTCCTTTTCAGTGAATGTGCAACGTTGCCATCGTTTCATAGAAAAACGGTTGCTTATGTTGATTCTAGTTCAAAAACCCGTTAAGTTAGGCCTACAAAAGGCGTACATTTCATCTTATTTTCGTATAGGCTAATTCGATAATGTTGATTTGTGATCAGCCTCAGTGAGAGAAAAAGATCTGGTGTCAAGAACGACATTTTGGAGGAAATTATCGTCAGTTAGTGGTAGATTGATTGAGAAAGGGGACAAATCGTGTTTTATTTGCGTTTTGCTTGGTCTTGCGCCAGAGTGTGAGATAGAGTACCTGGTGCTTTTGTTCTGATTAAAAACACTGCATAGATTAAAGTAGCCTTTGATGGGGATATATGGGGGACTGATTGGGTCATAGCCAGATGAAATAAATCTGGATTGAAATTTCGTTGGAGGATCGCAAACAAATGCGTCTTCTGCATCGTCCGAAGGCGATAAATCAATAGCCAGCCGGCAGCGGGAGATTCAGTATGGAAGCAGACTGGATGTTAAACTGCACCAGGCAAGGTAAGATTCTTGGCGATATGGTCGTGTTTTGGAGCTTGATAGAACAGTCGACAGCAAGGCACAGGAAGGGCCACAGGCCGAAAACTCGGCATTCATATGAAATTTATGTCGCCCGGTTTTGTCACGATGTCACAAACTGATTATAAGCGTGTTATTAGGGTCATGGTAGGCCTACCGAGTGGTGGATGTTGTTTTACACGCTTAACACGATGCAACCAGTGGTTAATTTCAGCCGGATCTAACCGGATCTGAGAGTCGGAATCTCTTATTTGAGATTCACTACCTAAAATTTCCTAAATACATGTTTTCTTTAAAAACTCTGCCACACAAACCTTTACTCACACACTATATGCTTGTCCGAATAGCATATAGCGATTATATCTGGTACAGAGTCGCCAGTTAGCCAGACTTAGGCTTAGCTTTTACATTGTATAAATGTTGAGATCCGGCACCTATGGATGAGAAAGTTATAACCACTGAATGCAACTACTTTGAAAGTGGCCTACTAACAATTGGCAGCGCTTAGCAAGGACGTAGCCTATGAGGGACTCTGATGAGGCGTTGTAAACAAGGCGAGTGCCTCAGTTCAATGGTGTTGCGCTATGACCAGTGACTCAGTGAGCTGCGTACAGCTCAACTATACGCCGTCTGACTTTATCAAGCATTCATACTGAGCAGTCATGTAGTGACCGTTAAGAACCGACTCCGTTCAGCTCTCAGCCACAGAACGAGGTCGACGTAAACGACCATTCTACAGCAATGTCAAATATGGATCGACTGGAGTCGATATGACATTATTTCATTTCTATATCGTAGGCCTATGTCATAGTCGGCGGAACAGCATGTCACGCATAATCAGCTAAGCCATGTAAAACATTTTGAGAATAATAAAATTATCAGTATAGTAAATTCGTTTATTGAGAAAAAAACAATCTCGCAAAAACGCAGAAAGGCTAGCATGAGTGATAATGGATAATTGAAATGACTAGAAGTGTACAATAAATTATTAAATATTTTAATATAAATTATTATCGGAGTATAAATTGTCATGATTATTGGCTTTATGTCTTCAACTCGTGGCAATATGCTGTAATCAGTCGACTTGTGCTGGAGTCAAGGCATTAATTACGACTAACAAATTCGATTTGACCTTAAGGTGACCATCGATTCTTGATGCCTCGTGAGTCTGTATACTTAGGACATTTAGACCGCTTCTTACTCCACTAGGTGCGTGCATTTGATAGTTCCCGGGTGGCTGCCACTTAAGTTGGCTTGTGCTTGCCATCAAGCGTACTGCTATGGTGGCGATGCCTTTCACGCGGACAGCATATAGCGTCGGATGGCGCTGCGGCTGGGCTGTCTCGTGTCCATCTATGTCCAGCGCTCGAAGTCCAGCACCAATGTCCGGACTAGGATTTAGCGAGGCGCGTGCGAAAGAAGGGTTTGTCGCCTGCAGCCGGTCGTGTGGCGGCGGCGTTGGCTTTGAACCGGCGTCAACAGAGCATTACGCGTCCGACAGAATGCGTTGGTGAACCGTTGCATCTGGCCAGTTATGAAAATTTATGACCGTGTTTGTAACTATGGGTCATATTGAGAAGAAGTTAGTGTCCTCGTATACGGTCTTGTAATCGGATAGGATTGGTCAACACGGATGATGACTATTGAAGAGGTGGGTGAGCGTGTTTTACGAATCGGTCGACTCTGCTGTAACCTTTATCTTGTCAACATCATCTGCTGCAGCTATTTTTGGATTTTAAATCGTCTCGCACCGATGTCCCGGTATGTTGTTACGTCATCGGGTGCTTATGACATCATTGTCAGATGTGTTGATACGTCTGACGTAATGGCGGCGTTATAACTTTTATAGCGCTGGTATGGTTACAATGCACAAGGTAACAGCCGATGATGCACACAGTGCATAGCCCTAATCAGAGCCTTAGAGTGGCAGAGGACTTCTGACAAGTAAGAAAGTTGTGCTATATAAAAATATTGAAAACATAGGCCTAAGCATTTTCACACATCCACAAATTACATTGCTTAGACATTTACATACTTACATATGCGTAAAATGTTTAAATACATTTGTTACATATTTGGTGCCATTGTCTTGGTCTTGTTGACCTAAACGTACTAATGTGAGTAAAATTTAACACTGCTTTCCGTGACCAGCACCTAAAGTTCTAGAGTTTTTTAAGCAGTGTGCTCTGTGCTCTATTGCATGTAGGCAATTTCTCAGCTAGAATGCCCAGCCTAAGCGATGTCTACAAGCTACAGGTGGATAGCTTTGACTCACACGGGGCTGCATGCATCTCCTCAGGTCGGCCGTCAGAGATGCCAGGTCCCTAGGCAGAATTATTCAGGTCCCCCAAGCAGAGGAATTCTGTCCCCTAGGCTATGAAATTCAGGTCCCCTAAGCAGAGAAATTCTGGCCCAAGGCTGAGAAATTCAGGTCCCCTAAGCAGAGAAATTCTGGGTTCCTGAGCTGAAAAATTTTGGTCCTCTAAGCAGATAAATTATGGCCACTATGCAGAATAATTCAGGTCCCCTAAGCAGAGAAATTCTGTTCCTCTAGGCAGAGAAATTCCAGGTCCATAAGTAGAATAATTCAGGTCCCCTAAGCAGAGAAATTCCGTTACCTATTCTCTAAGAAATTCTTGTCCCCTAAGCAGATAAAATATGGCCCCTAGGCAGAATAATTCAGGTCCCCTAAGCTGGGAAGTTGCAGGCCCCTAGTCTGACAAATTCCGGCCCCTCGGCAGAGAACCAGAGCCGTCACGGGCCTCTTAGACGGAAGTAAGTATGTATTTAATATATGTTTTAATCGATCGAGCTTAGCTAGAAGCTGGATGGATTAAAATGATCAGGTTTAGATGGAAGCTGGATCGATTAAAGCAGATCTTCTTAAATCGAAGCTGGATTGATGAAAGTCGTCCAGCTGAAATGGAAGCTGGATCAATGCTAAAGAATTACGTTTAAATGGAAGATGGATGAGATGAAATAAATCCTGTTTAAGTGAAAGCTGGATTGATGAAAATCATCAGGCTTAAATAGAAGCTGGATCGATGATAAAGAATTACGTTTAAATGGAAGGTGGATGAGATGATAAAATCCTGTTTATGTCGAAGCTGGATTGATGAAAATCATCAGGCTTAAATGGAAGCTGGATCGATGAAATGGCGAAAAAACGCAATTGACGGGAAAAAACGTGTCGTGGCGAAAAAAAAATGATGGCGAAAAATTGATGGCGAGAAATTTACCTAGAACCGCATGCAGCCTACTATGGCAGAAAATTCAAAGTAAGGTGATAATCAGATATTTGAAGTTTGAACCGATTGTTGTTGTGCGTTAGTTATATCATATTTAAAAAGGCATAAATCATAACTATTTGCATGAATTACTGTAATGATGTTCGTTCGCGGACCCGGTCCGGACCCATAAAAATCGCCGACGTAGTAACTGTTGCACAACATCTATATCTCTGGTTTTAGTTTGAAAGCTGATTGCGTTATTTGGATGGAATTATTTGATTAAGCATAAGACAGAGAGAGTACAATGAACTCTGTATAATAAAACAGCATCAAATTTGCCAGAAGTGATGATTTTAGCTGCTGAAGAGAGTTTGATTATCGTGCTGTTTTAGGTTAACTTGTGTTTTTTGCACATAGTTCTAGAACCCATGGCAGGACATCAGGACATATGAGGCCGGTTTGAGGTTTTATAGGAATTCTACCTTTTCCCCGGTGAAAGCACTCATGCGGGATTCTCAGAAGGCACTAGAAACTACATGCCGAGTCCAGATGGGGAGCTGGGCAGGATTGACGTGAGAGTCCCTCCTTCATTCCTTCAGAAAACATCTCCTTTTCCCTATCTGTTCGAGAGTTGGGCCTCCTTGTTGGCCCTATCCTATCTTTATGTGGTCACATGAATACTGTTTCCCGCTCCTCCTTCTATCGCCAGATTCGCTCTATTAGACAGTCTCGCTCATTGCATGCTGTGTCCGTAGTACGGACACAGCATGCAGTGAGCGAGACTCTGATCAGTTCCATGGGTATATGTAGTCTTTGGCAACATTTCCTTCATTGGACTCACAACATTTCTGAGCTTCAGTTCATCCTCAATGCGGCTGCCCGACTAATCGATGAAATTCCAAAATTTGGTCACATCTCTTCCTTCATTCATGAATCCCGTCACTGGCTTCCAGCACCTCAACGCGTTTGTTTCGAGACTCGTATGCGCTGATGCGTAACTGTTTCTTTGGGTCTGCCCCCGCCTAACTTCTAGCCCAATGCACTAGGATCACCTCTATTCCGCATAGGGCTTCCCTTCGTTCATATGCCCACGGACTGCCGGTGGTTCCCTGCATTCTCTCTGCCCCGTCCCAGTCCAAGAGCTTCGTTTGCGTGGGTCTCACCAGATGGAGCAGCCTCCCCTTCCTCTTCGGGAGGAGCTGCTCTTTCTCCCTCTGCTGCCTCCCAGAGGCGACTGAAGGCTTTCCAGTTTTCGGTTTAGCTATACGTGTTGAGTCGTGATCGCCTCTGATATCGAGTGGCGCTATATAAGTGTTCCATTAGAATTACGTACGATTACCATTACAATCCTTGTTCTCTGGTCCAAACACAGACGCCCGTTGAGAGCGCTAGTGATTCGAGTGTCGCTATATAAATGTTCGATGACATTACATTACCAGCCATCTCTGACTATTCCTGTTTCTGTTTATGCTGTCTCGCTTTGTCTTGATCGTTGACAGTTGGTCTGCGTGTATGATTGATGTTTTTGCCTCAAGAATCACAGAAATTATATAGAGACGTCGATCTATATCACTGCTGCACCAATGTCAGGCCAATAAAGCGCTAGGACACTGATAATGAGCTGCATGCTATTTTCACGAGTTGGCCTAGGGCCGTAGACCATTCAAATCACTGTGGAAATGTTGCAGGTGCGTTTTGGAATCCCGTGACAATAGAATGATTCCTAGAGTTTGGTTTGCAGCTGTGGCAGCGGGCATTATACCTCTGCCTATAATTATGGGCCTACACGAATTAGAGTTACGAAGAGAAGACGAGGGAACAGTCCCCTAACACTTTAACCACGTGCTGCATTGGTTTCTCTGTTACTTTAACTATACACTCGTGAATAAGCTGGTGCCCTTCGCTTAGCTTTCGAATAGCGCTTTAGAAGTTTAGTGATTACGAATACGCTCGTCATTAGTGTTAAGTTAGCTTTTAAAGAATCAGTCATGTGTTTTAAGTGTTAGTGATTTCAATTTATTATTCTCAGCGTAAATGTTCAAAAATAATATGGGTCTTGAAAGATAAATTAGAATCAAATTCGGTGAACAAATTATGAGACGAACAGCTAGCTATCTTACACAACAGAGTGCCCAACTATGCAGAGTTCAGATACTTAAAGTTATTGAGCTGCTGTGCAATACCAAATAATGGTTATGTCTATTCAGTTTTTGGTGGGTTGAAGAACATTAGGCCTACATTTCTGCCATCCAGGATATTACAAAAATAGTAAGTAATTTGGAAGATGAATATGAACCGAAATATGAAATATCAGCGTCAATTTAGAGTTTGGAACACTGCTTTCATTTAAAAGGTGCTTTAGGGAGTGGTATACTGTGGAAAAGCAAGGGACATAGCCATGAAGGACGATATGGGTGGGGTACCAGAGCTGGTATCGATGCTGCCAAAGTAGACAGCGTGTTTGCGGTGAGTGGGATATGACTGGAAGCAGTGTAAGTCGAGAGCTGATACTCCAAAGGCGTGCTGGATATATATATATATATGTATATATATATATATATATATAGGCGTGAGTGTGTTGCTTGCGTGTTCTATGATTAAGCTGCCGTCGCTGAGTGAAGAGCAAACCTTTTCTTTTGCCTCTCATGACAGTCGGCAAGACATTGTTTTCAATATGTGCGTGATAGCCAGCACTCAGGATGACAATTTTAACACTGACAAAGATGGTACGAATGAATATTGGATTATTTAGAAGCAACAACAATGATTGTTGGATTATTTAGAAGCAACAATGATTGTTGGATTTTTTAAAAACAACAACTGACACGTGCTTCATGTCCAGTCCATTGAAAACATGAGAACTTCGATAGACGATACATTTTCAAGAGCATCAAATAACGAACCATGCATACACACTTCATGGTCTGTGAGAATTTCTTTTTGTGCTTCTTGGAAATTGCACTCTAGTCTTCTGTTAGGAAATGACATTTTCGCCAGCAATTCTTCAGCACTTTCTTTTTATGGCCTCAGTTTTCTCGATTAATGTTCGGAAGCTTAAGTCTACGAGTTATTTAAAAGCCAGTTGGAAAGAGTAAGACCGGAAATTTCTTTGGTTTGAGCTGCAGTGGTCTTGAATCGTCTTAGCACAAAACCTCATTTTGTTGTCATAGTCATAATGCACCTTATACTTATCTATTTGTAGCATCTATAAGACTTTGAAACTGGATTAATATTTAAATTATGAGCTTCATTGGGCCCCATTGGCTTTTAATTCATTCCTGTTGTAAACTTTGACCTTTCCAAAGGATTGCCTAAGTCTACAATTGTTTATTGCTGCCGTAATAAATGAATAGGGATGAACCGAAACTCGGCCCGGAACTCGGCTCGGCCCGAGTTTCGTAGTAGTCGGCATTACTCACACAAATTATGGGTCCGAGTATTAGTCTTTCGGATTTCTATTTTGAGACGAAAATCGGATTGATTAATTTGCAAAACGAAAATCGACCTAAGTAAAAGCACAAATACTGTTATTTTTATTTACAAAACGTCAATCGACCTATTTATAAACCCAAATGCCGTTATTATTAAGTGCCTATACTAGTTACAACTGCCTACTGTTAACTAAAGCAAAACAAACAATTCGTAAAAGTTGTGCAAACTGCCAAACTCAAAATCAAGAGAATGAAACTTTTTAAATATTCGAAACTCGGACTCGGCTAAATTTAACTCCAAATAATCTGTACTCGGATTCGGTAAGAAATTCAAAATCGGTTCATCCCTTCAATGAACGTACGGCCTACTAAATTTATGCTGCTTCATTGCAACACCTGCTGTGCTGGTAATTAGTTAAATCTATTAATTACACATTTTTTGTTTTACATATTTGTTTTAAATAACTTTTATGATCGCAGAATGAGAGAATCTCAAAAAGAGATGCATATGATTGTCGAGAGTTAGCTAGGTGTTGCAGCTTTCTGAATCAGCTGTTACTGTAAATGTTTGAATGATAATAAGAATTAGTGAAATGTTTATTTTCAGGTCGATATATAGAGTAAGTGAAAGTACTTGAACATTAAAGACTAGATGATCAATGTCCGTTTACATGATCTGCTTCGCAACAGCCGTCAATGTCAACTGATTGTCCACAAAAAGGTGAATCTCTCTGGCAATTGGACTCGGATTCTCACTTGGAAGCTCTAGACAACCCCTCTTAAAGGCACTAAATGCACGCTGCAGCGCACTTGAATAAGCTGGTGCAACGAGCTTAGCTTTATTACAAATTGCGCTTTGGAAATTTGAAGTGTATGATTGCGATTACAAATCTGCAACAATGTTAAAGCAGCTAAGAATGATCTCGAACGACCGTTCAAGTTACTGCTCGTTTTTGCCCAACGTGGCAGTCACAAATCAGCCGTTGAGAAGGTGGATCGTGCGTTTCTTGTGTTTTGTTCACTGTTTTCTCTCGTCAAACGTCCGCTTAACGTCGTGCAATCTCCATCCCTACTCATTGTTCCAGGAGGTCGTCATACCACACGACTGTTCGCCAGGCTTCCTCGTCACATCGCTTGAATTCATGGGCCAGAGCTTCTTCACTGAACTCACTTCGACTCGCAGTCCTATAGGAATTAACGTCACGCATTTCTTCGCGGTTCTTCATAACGGCGACCTGGTGACAATCGCTGATGTGTCGAGTCTCTCAGGACAGGAAATCCAGCTTTCAGTCAGCAGTCAGTTCGGTTCCCATTCGTGGACCGATGTCGTTTTCGTCCAGGTTCGTCATGGTGACACCGTCTTTACCTTCACGAAGCAGCTCTACGAGGGAACGCTGACCGAGAACAACGAAAGAAACTCGTTGATTCGAGGACTCGACAACCTGAGGGCGAGAAGGAAAGACCGCTTTGTGATGGCTCGATACTCACTGATATCCGGCCGGATGGACCTGTTTCAACTGGTAGAGGTTGGAGATGGTTTGCTAGGATTGGAGTGTCTGGCATCTTTGGACTATGAGGTGGAAACCCAATACTTGTTGACGGTCATGGCTGTTTCAAATTACACTGACGATAAGGCAATCTTCGCCAGAATTCGAATATTCATCGAGAATGCCAACGACAATTCACCAGTTTTCGAGGAGCCATCCTACTATTCACTGGTGCATGATTTCACGCCACCTGGTGCTATTATCGTCCAGTTGGTGGCATTCGATGCAGACGGAGACTCAGTGAAATATTCTTTCGAGCCTGAAAATGAAGACATCGAAGTGGACCATAACACTGGATCTGTGTACGTGAAGCAATCTTGTGGATATCTTGAATTATCAAGTTATCGATTCTTGGCAAGTGCCACCGATCTTGGTGGAAGACAGAGTAGCCCTGCATTGATAGCCATAGAAACCAACTGTCCAGATGTAAGGAAGCCAGTTCTGACAGCGAGGAATCGCAGAGATATTCGACCGGTAAAGCAGATCGAGATTCCAGAGAGCATGTACGGTGACCTTCTCGACCTGGAGAACGGTCCGCAGCAGCTGTTTGCTTTTAAGGACCCACCTCCAAAGGACCTGGAGATCAATCCTGTCACTGGAACCGTGCGTCTTCGCGACGGCCGGAAGTTGGATTACGAATCCCAGGCACAGATCAGCTTCGTTGTCGTCATCAGTCGTGTCGACGATGTTTCATGTGAGTCAATCCTGTTTCTTCCTTGTCATGGAAAGTCATAGGATTTTGTTTTATCAGTCTTGTGGCAACCCTGTCACTAAAAGATAAAAGTAATTGTAATTTAACTATTCACCCACTTAAATACTTGCATTCTTTAGTAATCAAAAGTAATCAATAATCAACGCAAAATTAAAAAAAACGTAATGCACTCAAACTACATGTAGATAGGCTTAACAAATTAGCCAATGACAGGCTTCTTTTTCATAACTTTTTTATTGGCATTTAAAACCCTATGCAAAAACTGTACCCTTGAATGGTAGCTACGTAGTTTAAATCGGATCTGGAGAATCTAAATTGTATAATCACAGCCTGGTCTTTGGTTTATTATTATTGCTGGTTGGAAAAGCTTTTCCGTTGTGTCTTTCCTTCCTGGTGACCATCTTCAAAGCTTCTTTGCCGATTCTGTTTTGCGAAAGACTGTTTAGTCTGTGATTTATGTCGACCATTTTTCCTGCCGTTCTAACGAGTCACGTAGGTTGATGGATTATCTACGGCCTCTAAATGTGTTGTTGA
Organism: Bimastos eiseni; assembly: GCA_959347315.1. NCBI lineage: Eukaryota > Metazoa > Annelida > Clitellata > Crassiclitellata > Lumbricidae > Bimastos > Bimastos eiseni. The sequence goes on along the minus strand of OY365821.1, from coordinate 13,898,230 downwards.
TCTGACCTATGCTCTAATCTGGAGACGTATGGTTTTACCAGTTGAGTCACCGATCGACCTGGTTTTACCAGCTGTGTCTCATGATAACAGGTATATGTATGAGCATCAGTTATTGACCTCGGGTATCTAAATCCGATAAGTGAGTTATAATATGAAAAATTATCATTAAAACAATTTTATTATTTTTAAGTTATGAAATGATGAAATTTGAATTTATTTGAATTTGAATTTATATGAATTTAATATAAGAAATGAATCATCTGCTTTAACTGGTTAATTGTCACGTGAATTAAGTTTAGATCACAGCACCACGCCATATCCATGCTCAGAGCGCACAACGAGAGTCTATACATTAATAAATGAATGCATAAAAATAATGAGAAGACTTAACATCTAACGTTGTTTGTCCAAGCGTTTTGGCTCTAAAGTAGGCCATATTCCATATTCCATATTTCGATGAAACTCTCCGCTTGTGCTAACGTTTACGAGGAGAACTAAGTTAATGGCCGAGAGTGCTATAAGGTCACCGCTGCTCTACACAAATCTTCACGTGTTTATTGCTGCCGTGACAAATAAACGTACGACCTACTAAATTAACGCTGCTTCCTTGAAACATCTGCTGTGCTGATAATTAATTAAATCTATTCATTACTCATTTTTCTTCTTCCATTTATCTGCTTTATGCACTTATTATTGTGGTGAATCTGGAAAAGAATGATGATAATAATTAGTCAAATTTTGATTTTCAGGTTGCTAGAAAGTGCTTGAACACGGAAGACTAGATTATAATTAAGTGTGGTGGGACGATCTATTAACTGGACTCCAAATGGGTTGGACTGGTCACTATAATCACCTTTCCAGTAAGTGGCCAGTCTTCAAAGGAATGTACGGTCGGACTACTGGAATGAAACGTGCTACTACCGTCTTCTAGTTCTGTGCCTAAACACACACACGCACGCACACACAAGGACACACATGATACATACATATATAGACTCTATATGCATATATGTGTACATATATGTATGCATATACATGCATATGTCATCTTCCAGTTCCGCCTCCACACACCCACACACAATACACACACACCTACACACACACATTATATATATGAAATTATATATGCATCAGCTTATATTCTTAAATTGTGAAGAAAATTCAAGGAAAATATTGAACAAACACACACACAGACCAATAGGCCTACACAGGGACACATGCTCACACGCGTGCAAGCACAAACTCAGAACAGCTTGCAGCACAAGGGAAATACTAAGAATTGCGTTTTTCCCTTATACAAATTGATTGAAGCTCTACTGCTGATGTTTTCTGCAAACAAATGTGCAGTCGAAGGTGGAAATTTTCCTTATTTCCTGCGCATTCATTATTCAGGGATTTACTATTGATAACGTAAATGTTCATTTCTTACCCAGAGGCGTCATGGGCCCCAATCCAGTCTAATGACTCTCCTTGATGCCGTTGTCATAATGTCCAAGACGTCAGTCAATGATCGCCTTAGAGGAAAACTGCAATAAAAAGCGCATCTGCAGAAAGATGCAGGTGTCATTATTTAGCATCCGGAATTCGTATCCAGATCCATCTTGGAAACGTGGCACGCTGAAACCATAGGTGGGTGGTGGATGGACAGATTTTGTGACAGTACGTGCTTGTCGTTTCCCTTCTGTCTGCAGACATAACTCTGGGTCTCCCGTCCGTCCGGGCCTACCCCTCCCCGTTGACCGCACCCCCAGAGGGTCTGGCATGACTTAGAGAGAAGTGTCTCGGCGTGTTTCATTGATCTAATTCACCGTCGAACGCACCCGGAATAATTTTCCTCGGGCGGTCGACGCCAAACCATCCGTTCGGTGGTTGGCTGTTCCGTCCGGCTGTTCCGTTTGGCTGCTGGATGCATCGGCGGCTCTTAAGCCAGGAAGTGCCAATATGTATAGGAATTCCTAGAGATACTATGCACCAGCAACGCTGCCTCCGCTAATGATCGAAGGCAACATGCATTCCCTACGACAACGATAATTACTACGCTGCCAACATTCCCACGTCGAGCCCATATCGGACCCGTATTCCCATATGGCATCCCATGAGGGACCCTAGTTAGTTTAGTCTGATGCCCACGGAAATGCTGGCTGTATAAAATATAGCGATTTATTTATTGCGGAGGGTGGGCTGGCTGAGACCGAGAAAGAGCCCTGTATGCATGAGTTAAACGCCATTGACAGCCATATGTGAAAGGCGTTGAATAATTACTTCAATGTAGGGGGCTTATCCAGTTGTAGTATATATACCGTTGTATTGTTCCTCTGATAGGGAGGGATCCGTTGTGGGGCTTGGGACAGTAAGGAACATGAACAGACGTCGTGGAAGACTGCCCTGGCCGGCATTTCCCACGTTGAACGCATGATTATAGAACCCATATTCCCATATTGGTCCCATCAAATGGCAAGGTACATACTGGCAGGGACGAGTTATGCAGACTCTCTGAAAAGCCTGGCTGACATGATGTTGTGAAGCATGAGGGGATGGGGTGCCTGGTTCATCGAGTTTCATTGAACTTATATATTGTTTGCGGCAGTGGTTAAATTTAGCCTGATTCCGAGATCCGTAGCATCGGATTTACGATCCACTACTTAAATAGTAGGCTAAGATCTGCCCCCTCCCAAAAAAAAGATAGGATCCACCACATAACTACATGTTTTCTTTCAAAACTCAACCATGCGCGCCTTGTTTCACACGTGTTATGCTTATCCGAATAGCAACTAACGAATATAGGGCTATTTGTTATAGTTTCGAAACTTATCCTGACTTAAGCTTTTGTTGCAAATTTCTGATTATTTGGATATGCGGAACCTCTGGATAAGAAATTTATCCAATGAGACCAGGTGATGCAAAAATCTTAAAATAAATGTCTGCTCTGTCTACTACTCTCTGATGACAGTTCAGCACAAGGGCCACTTAAAGCGACCACATTTCTTTTATTTTCAGATCTTGCACTCGTGCTTATGGTAGCAAATAAATAAACAGTTTTGTATGTTAAACACCCTTTCGAGTACGTTTCAGCACAAACATTTGACGACAGACAGACAGTCAACCGTTCGCTTTGATGGGCCGTATCCAATCAAGCAGACTTCGCTTTTTCAGACCTATTAATCTTGGAATAATTGCAGTTTCTTTTACGTCCGCGTGAATGCAGATTTATAAGTTCATTAGATATTGACGCAGGCGCGCAGTAGGTTCCCTCTGAAACTAGGTGGACTACAATGGCACGAGACCAGAAGAATTTTCCTGTCAGCGTTGATGGATAGCAAGGAGCTACTGTTGTTGTTGGTCTTCTGGTGTTTCATTTGATGCCTGTCCCATCCATCATCTGGTTTCTGCTATGTCAGAGAACCAGCGACCTGACTCTCCAGCGACTGCATTGGCTTTGTCGTCATCGGTTACGACCGAGGTGACGTTTCTGGGATGCGTGATAATTTGTTGGCGCTTTGATTTTCATGTCCTTGGCATTCTCTGTGAATCTGCTGACCAGATCATCTCTGCTATAGCATTCTGTGTCATATGCTATCCTGTTATCCCAGTTTTAGCATTCTATGATATAATAAAATCGTATGGTGGCGCTTCGGCGTGTTGATACTTCGGTTTCTACTCTGCTGCTGTGGATGGATTTTTGAGCGACTCTGAGTAGATATCTTGCAAGGGCGCCATATCAAGTATTTATGATTTATTGATTGAAAATTATGCTATCCTGATTATCCCAGTTTTAGCATGCTGTGTTATGAAAAATTATGCTATCCGGATAATTATCTCAGTTTTAGCATTCTCTATCGTATGCTATTCACATTAACTTTTAATCTGACAAATATATGCTAACATACGATAAAAATGTTCATTTTGACGAATTTTAAACCAGTGAAAATAATAAACAAGGAGAATGGTGACAAAATGACAAGAGCCCAGCAAATCATCCAGGAAAAAGACAACCATTTCTTTACACATTGCCAATGAATTATAAACGAAACGTTATTTACCTGAATTTGCACCTGAGACGACCACTGCAGGCTTTCATCTATCCTCTGTGGTCTGCCCTGTTGTTGCTCGCTGTGAATGTATTTTAAACAACCAGCGTTGGAAGAGGCAGCCAGTGAATCACAGCCTATACGTGATTGAAACCCAGACCGGAAACTGTTACGAAGAGCCGTTATGAATAGCCTAAGAATATACAGAAAAATGTCAATAAGCCAACACTGTTTGCTGGGCGACATCCGTCCGACCGTGCAGGGATAAGATCTTCAGACAGTTGAAGAAAAATGGAGCCCAATATCACAGTGGAAGCGAATACTTACGTTTTTGTGCTTCTATACTTCACTGAGAGCTGCTGGCATCTTATTTCCATATGTAACTGCTGTCATTTGATACCATACTGGCACTGGGTTGTCAAACGATATATCCTCGCCTTTTAAGATGTTGCATGCCCAATTAAGATGACGAGGTAAGATAGCTGCTGGCATCTTACTTCCGTATGTAACTGCTGTCATTTGATACCATACTGGCACTGGGTTGTCAGACGATATATCCTCGCCTTTTAAGATGTTGCATGCCCAATTAAGATGACGAGGTAAGATAGCTGCTGGCATCTTATTTCCATATGTAACTGCTGTCATTTGATACCATACTGGCACTGGGTTGTCAAACGATATATCCTCGCCTTTTAAGATGTTGCATGCCCAATTAAGATGACGAGGTAAGATAGCTGCTGGCATCGTACTTCCAGGCGTAACTGCTGTCATATGATTCCATACTGACACTGGGTTGTCAAACGATATATCCTCGCCTTTTAAGATGTTGCATGCCCAATTAAGATGACGAGGTAAGATAGCTGCTGGCATCTTATTTCCATATGTAACTGCTGTCATTTGATACCATACTGGCACTGGGTTGTCAAACGATATATCCTCGCCTTTTAAGATGTTGCATGCCCAATTAAGATGACGAGGTAAGATAGCTGCTGGCATCGTACTTCCATATGTAACTGCTGTCATTTGATACCATACTGGCACTGGGTTGTCAAACGATATATCCTCGCCTTTTAAGATGTTGCATGCCCAATTAAGATGACGAGGTAAGATAGCTGCTGGCATCTTACTTCCGTATGTAACTGCTGTCATTTGATACCATACTGGCACTGGGTTGTCAGACGATATATCCTCGCCTTTTAAGATGTTGCATGCCCAATTAAGATGACGAGGTAAGATAGCTGCTGGCATCTTATTTCCATATGTAACTGCTGTCATTTGATACCATACTGGCACTGGGTTGTCAAACGATATATCCTCGCCTTTTAAGATGTTGCATGCCCAATTAAGATGACGAGGTAAGATAGCTGCTGGCATCGTACTTCCAGGCGTAACTGCTGTCATATGATTCCATACTGACACTGGGTTGTCAAACGATATATCCTCGCCTTTTAAGATGTTGCATGCCCAATTAAGATGACGAAGCAAGATAGCTGCTGGCATCTTACTTCCGTATGTAACTGCTGTCATTTGATACCATACTATCACTGGGTTGTCAAACGATATATCCTCGCCTTTTAAGATGTTGCATGCCCAATTAAGATGACGAGGTAAGATAGCTGCTGGCATCTTACTTCCGTATGTAACTGCTGTCATTTGATACCATACTGGCACTGGGTTGTCAGACGATATATCCTCGCCTTTTAAGATGTTGCATGCCCAATTAAGATGACGAGGTAAGATAGCTGCTGGCATCTTATTTCCATATGTAACTGCTGTCATTTGATACCATACTGGCACTGGGTTGTCAAACGATATATCCTCGCCTTTTAAGATGTTGCATGCCCAATTAAGATGACGAGGTAAGATAGCTGCTGGCATCGTACTTCCAGGCGTAACTGCTGTCATATGATTCCATACTGACACTGGGTTGTCAAACGATATATCCTCGCCTTTTAAGATGTTGCATGCCCAATTAAGATGACGAAGCAAGATAGCTGCTGGCATCTTACTTCCGTATGTAACTGCTGTCATTTGATACCATACTATCACTGGGTTGTCAAACGATATATCCTCGCCTTTTAAGATGTTGCATGCCCAATTAAGATGACGAGGTAAGATAGCTGCTGGCATCTTACTTCCGTATGTAACTGCTGTCATTTGATACCATACTGGCACTGGGTTGTCAGACGATATATCCTCGCCTTTTAAGATGTTGCATGCCCAATTAAGATGACGAGGTAAGATAGCTGCTGGCATCTTATTTCCATATGTAACTGCTGTCATTTGATACCATACTGGCACTGGGTTGTCAAACGATATATCCTCGCCTTTTAAGATGTTGCATGCCCAATTAAGATGACGAGGTAAGATAGCTGCTGGCATCGTACTTCCAGGCGTAACTGCTGTCATATGATTCCATACTGACACTGGGTTGTCAAACGATATATCCTCGCCTTTTAAGATGTTGCATGCCCAATTAAGATGACGAAGCAAGATAGCTGCTGGCATCTTACTTCCGTATGTAACTGCTGTCATTTGATACCATACTATCACTGGGTTGTCAAACGATATATCCTCGCCTTTTAAGATGTTGCATGCCCAATTAAGATGACGATGTAAGATAACTGCTGGCGTCTTACTGCCACTTGTAATTGGAAGTATCATCTCTGCTGTCAGTAGGCCCTAGTTGCTGTCAATATTTGGGATTGTCAGGTAACAGAGCTCTTTTGGAAACGTTGTCCTATTAATGTTATGTCTGGGATCCCTTCACAAGAACAGATCCATCTATAGCGTATAGAGATGATAAAGCCATAGAGTATAGAACATGAGGTGTAGAATCTTATATCCTTTGACGTCCTAGTGCCACTGTAGTATCAACTATTAACAGTATAGAGCCAGAGAGTGTGTGAGGTAAGGTTCCTTATACAAACAAAATATTCCTTTCTGAGACCCAGGTTATAATTGAACCTTTGAAGATAAAGGTCACACGCAATATTACAGATTCAGAGGATAAAGTTAACTTTAAAGATATTGATTACCTTGCCACAATTTTTTTAGCTATTTTTCTCTTTAGTCATGACGAAGTTTTTCTACCCATATATATATATATATATATGCATGATGCAGATTTACTCAGTATGCCTAGGTTTTGTGGCAGTTTCTCTTTTCTCTTGCGCTGGACAATTTCGGGGATATAAAGATGGGCGCATCCCCTACCAAAATACTTGTGAAATGTCCGATCTCACATAATAATGGAGCAGACTCCCCAGAAGAGACAGCAGTTTACTCTTACGAGAGCACATTAAAACGGAACAGCCTGACAATAACGGGCGTGTCGATGGCATTGAGAGCTCATCAAGACCACCGTTCCGCAGCCACCGCCAACTTATCTTCAAATCAGGTCTGTTCCATTAAGGGGTTGCTCGTTTGCGTAATTGTGTCGGATTCACGGTGACCAACCGGTTCGCTCATTTAACGTTATTTATCGCTGATCACTTGTCGAGGAGGCTCAGGTTCTGCACTGAGCCTCGCAGATTTGTCACGACGTGGATGGTCTGTGTTCACGCAATGGGATTAGCTGCGTAATGGCTGCCATTATGCAGGGAACCGGACCTCACCTGCTTACCAATTTGGCAATTTGACGTTGTGCGTGCGAAGAGGAACTGGTTTCGACGAATTGAACTACTTTCGGTATTAATGAAATCTCGAGGTTACGATTACATTGATCCTGTCCTCTGACAGCCTAGAAGACGTTTGAGGACATCCCGTCCGTATTCAGACGATGCCGTTTCGGATGCATATCCAATGCAATGTTTCCATCCAAATGTGTCATCCAGAAATGCAGAAGAGGAACATTTGGAACAGCCTCACTTTGGCGCTCCGCTCCCTTCCTAGAACCCTTTCTCAGGCATTCTTATCTCATCTTAAGACAACTTTATTTGGCAGCGCTGAGGTTGGGAGCACCTCTGAGTAGTCACCTTGAAGAGGCGCTATGCACGCATTCTCGTAATGAATGAATGAATTAAATGTAGGAGAGCCTAAGATGCGTATGTGCACTGTTTTGCAGGGTTGCATTTCTTCTAGTTTATTCCGTGAATTTCTTTTGTTTAGACGAAGCATGTATGTAACGTATAGTATGCATCATTGTATATGTCTGTGGACTAAATTACAAAGCCCGTGTTATAAACCTTCAACAACTCGGAGAGAACTGATCAGGTGCTTGCAAGATTGCTAAGAAAAGTAAGGTGACCACTCAAGCGCATTATAAGTAGATTGTTCCAATTAAAGGGATGGACCAAAGAGAATCTAGAAAGTCACGGGCGGTGGGCCCACTCACGCACGCACGAACGCGCGTCTGGAACTCAATAAGTTGCTTAAGTTAGATAGCACTTTTGTAGTATCCTAGTTTCAGTGATAATGTCTAGTTTAGCAGATTATTTTCAACACAGTGACCGTTCAGACACTGACATAAAGGAAGACAAAAGATGCAAAGGTCATTAATAAGAAAACCCTCAAAAACTGCTGAGTATTTAAAATTACATACAGAGTTTTACAATCGTTATTCCGTTGTTGTCCCTCGTTGAGGGGGACTGCACCGAGCTTCTTCTGCAGTCTAGTGCAGTTATATTAAACGAAATCGGACCATTTCGTTATCGCTGCCATATATTTGTTTATTCCGTCACACAGACGCTTCTGCTCATTCTCAGGGGATTATACCCATGATGGAAACGGCAGAGATTATTAAGTCCCACTTGCAATAGATTTTCCCCGTTCACCCGCAGCGCCACGTTCGATGAATACGGTATTGCGCTAAACAAAACCATCATCGAGTGGCGCCGCCGTCGAGCGGCATGCGTCTGTCTGTTGCAGAAGTCCTCTGGCGGAAGCGTGTCTAGGCTATTGTTCGGCTTTCCATTGCATCTTCGTTTGTCCTCTGAGCATTTCTGGCAGGACTCGAGAGGATGGGCGGATGCATACTGTCGGATGAAATATTACTCGTCTGCTGTTCGCTCGGAGGATGCTCTTTATATCGGAATCTCTCTTGATGGGACTCCACTGAACCAAATGATATTTATTATAGAAACTCTATTTTGCCACGAGTATAGTTAAGTCTTCCGTATATATATATATATATATATATATATATATATATATATATATATATATACAATATATACACACAAATATATATACATATATATACATATATATACATATATATACATAATGCGCTAAGCAAAAATACACAGTAATATATATATATATATTTGATATATATAATATAAAACCAAAGCGATGCTACATTCATATTATATGAGTGTGTAGAATCGCTTTGGTTTTATGCATATACAGCACAGAAGATTAATCGTTAGGCGCCATATAATTGTCCAGATATTTAATCGTGCATACACACGCACGCACGCACACAAGCACGCACACATAGACTGAGCAACTTATTATACAGAAGGCAAAAGACAAATGACCAGAAAGTATGTGTTCTTCTTTATAGGTACAAGTATATGTGAACTGAATTAGGCCTAATCAATGAATGAATGATTCATAAAGATTTGATATAGCGCCCTTTCAAGATATCTATACTCAGAGTGGCTCGAATATTGATTGACTTACAGTGTCAGTGTAGTGCAGGGCCGTACCAAGCTATAATTGCGCCCTGTGCTTAGCGTCAATCTGGCACCCCGCATTTTGAAAATAGTGCATTTTATGGAATAATAAGTTATTCTATCCTGAAATTTGCGCCCTTTCCGCATTTGCGCTCTGGGCCATGGCCCAGTTGGCCCCCCTCGGTACGACCCTGGTGTAATGTTTGTTTTAGACTGCTTAATTTAAATAAATATGTAATAAATGTATTTATTTTATCTTCATCATCCGTGTCTTCCCAATATGTTGCGACGAGTTGGCCTTTGTATATTCATTCATTCATTCATTGCGAAAATTTATATAGCGCCCCTTCAGGTTACTACTCAGGAGCGCTCCCGACTCGTATATCATGAACGTGCATAACTTAGACCTGCAAGTTTTGCATGAGTTCAATTGTAAGTGTATGAAAACCATTGTAAGTGTATGAAAACAATTGTAATTGTATGAAAACAATTGTAATTGTATGAAAACAATTGTAATTGTATGAAAGCAATTGTAATTGTATGAAAGCAATTGTAAGTGTATGAAAACCATTGTAAGTGTATGAAAACCATTGTAAGTGTATGAAAACCATTGTAATTGTATGAAAACCATTGTAAGTGTATGAAAACCATTGTAAGTGTATGAAAACCATTGTAAGTGTATGAAAGCAATAAGTGTATGAAAACAACTGTAATTGTATGAAAACAATTGTAAGTGTATGAAAACAATTGTAAGTATATGAAAACAATTGTAAGTGTATGAAAACAATTGTAATTGTATGAAAACAATTGTAAGTATATGAAAACAATTGTAAGTGTATGAAGACAATTGTAATTGTATGAAAACAATTGTAAGTATATGAAAACAATTGTAAGTGTATGAAAACAATTGTAATTGTATGAAAACAATTTAGTTGTATGAAAACAAGCACAGTAATGACACGTGGCTGCTTATATACTACACTTATAAGGATTCAGCCCTTGCCGACGGCAGCAGCTTATCACGCATATCATATCCAACGGATTTCAACCGGATGCATTATATTACCCTTCAGCCATGAAATATGATCGGATAAAACTGTCGCAATGTTGGAACTAATCTGCCTTATATGGCGTGTCTTGAGATTGGCGGCAGAGTTTAATCGAACTGGAATATCATTGACTCAGTTGAAGAACTTCTTTTGATATTTCAGCGTCCTTTCAAAAGCAGTGCTAGTAACTGATAAATAATGATCGGCATTTTCGTATCTTTGCATACGGGATTTAATTCTAGGTTCGTTTTTATGGAGCTAATGGGTCGTCGTTAGAGGCGGCGATCTCGCTTGACAGGTGAGGGGACACCCATGAGAGGAGTAAGAAATGTGGGGAACACAAGCGTAAATTGTCCCCTCTCTGCTAAAGGTGGGGACCTGTCCCCCTCGACCTCCCTGGGATCGCCGCCTCTGGTCGTCGTTGTCGTCCCATGAAGTAGATCACAACCCTGAAGACTCTGTTCAAGGTGAGTGAGGATTTTGCGGGGTTTTACCAGACCCGATGGAGAATAGCTAGAAGTGTTTGTCTTATATCCAGAGCAAGCCTAAAAGCGTGTTTCGCAAGTTATTCATGTCTTGGCTTCGGACACGGAATAAATCCAGAGCTATATTACAATTGTGTCTGCTTTTTATCATTTGCTTACTGTGTTTAATCACAATGGTATGTTACGACAAGACTTTAGCACAGGATGTAAACCTAACTGATTGGAATATTAGTGGCAAATAATCACTTCTTTTGTCTCTAATTATGATTGTGGTTGTGTCACCTCATGTTTGACATAATTGTATGTCGCCAGTAGGGCTGTCATTTATTTGTTCGATGTTGTCACGTGATTACGTATGCCGCAGTGTTGCCAGTGATATCATGTGTTCGAATTACGACACCGCAGTGATGTCACGTGTTCGTCTTACGTCACCGTAGCGATATCACGTGCTCAACTTACGTCACCGCAGTGAAGTCACGTGTTCTGTGTACGTCACTGCCACCGTACTGTCATGTGTAAAGCCAGCGGCATTTGACAGTATAGACGGTTCGTTTTGCGTTGGTCTGTTTGTCGTCAATCAAGAGCCCCCACGCACCCTCTTCTTCAATGAATGCCAGTTCTGGGCTTCCATCCTAATCCATTTCGGCGACTTTAACGAAGACGCTGCAGCGGGTATACTGCTTCCGGTGGCGTCTGAACGATTATAATGGAGGATGGCACTGTTCTGGGACTGATCAGCCGTGGAAGTGAATCCACACGGAATGGCGTTTCCAGTAGGACTGATGAATGAAAGGACGTGCTAAAGGAAATGTGGGTGGATAGGCGGAAAGCCATGGCTGATGGATAAAGGGCGTGGAATGGGGTGGTCTGGAGAAAAGGATGAATAGACTTTGAATGAAGCGAAACGAAATGAAGGAAGAGGGGAAAGGAGACATGAAAGAACGAGAGGAAGAGAAGATTTGTGAGAAGAAAGACCGAATCAGGGAATAGGGTTTAAAGGTCACGGGGAGAGGAAGGATGAGTGGAAAGCTGAATTTTCAAAGAGTTTGAGACTTGCGGAAATACTCAATTGCGTGTGAAGTGAACGCCTGGATGGTTATATAGAGGAAGTGACTAAGCTTTGGGGATAATGCACACATGTAAGAATGTAAGGAAGATGAGCTCGCAGGAAATGTAAAGGGATTATTGCGACTTGTTGAAGAGGAAATAGTGTGCAACTCTGCAAAGAAATATGGCGTTATGTCCCTAGTCAGAAAGGTCCATCAGCACATCAGTTTAAATTATTTATTATCAATCAATCAATATATTTTATTGCAACCAACCATATTAACAGCAATCACATAATTGGTTCAAGGTTCCAGTGACATTGGTAAAATTGGGGGCCCTGAAGGATCTAGATCTCGCTGGCTAGGGTCACCTATAAAGTACTTACTAATTATACATTAAAGACAGTCGATTAACATAATATATCCAAATATGATGAACAATTTCAGTTAATCATACGCTTAATCCAGTTACGACTTGATTGATTAGCATTTTATCTTAACGACATGAGAACACGATTACACAATAATACTAAGATAATAGGTTTATATATTAACTGAAAATAATGCTAACACAATAGCATAGGTTTATTAAGTACAAACAGAACAAGCTATTTATTTCCATTCACTATGTGGGCCCGCAGCCTCAAACATATTATCTATAGTTCTGTAGGCTACGGTCACAACTTACCATTTTTGCCATTGAACATTTATTTAGCGCCCTTGAGGATATTTACTTAGAGACGAGGTTGTGCTATAATAGTGCTTAGGTCAAATGTTTTATCTGTTATAAGACGTTACAAGTGAACAAGTGTTTGTATGAGCGATCTTGCAATAACAATGTGACAGCGCTTGACCTCAAGATATGAAATCTTTCCCTAAACGTTGCACGGTTTTAAGAACGTCTTTCATGCATGCATTTCTTGCGCCTGTATTTATTTGTGTCACGACAAATGGTTCATTAATCCAAGTTATCCAACTTCTATTTAGGCAATAATTCTTTAAAAAAAATTCTGCTTCTATTTAATCCTGATTATTATCATCAATCCAAATTCCATATCGGCATGATCATTTTCCTATCTTATATTGCGGACAAATATTTCAAGCTATAATAGCATTTTTGATTTGCCTAGACATTTCTACCTAACTGCATGCATAGGGATGAAACAAGAATCGCCTGACGTTTTTGTGAGAGTGAGTGTGGCAGAGGGTACCTGTAGTCGGCAGTTACTCAGAGTCAGTCAGATGTCCTCCGTAGTATAGGATTCTTATCAATTATCCAGAGAAATATGGGCTTCGGCCGAGATCGCATGACTGTGAAAACGACAGGAATTACATCTCGCGAATACTATACAAGCAAAAGTCACAGGTCCATTCTCTAACTTGAGCCGCAGCGAAAGACAATCAATATTCTGAATATACCTATGTCATAGTATCTATTTATTTCTGCACTATTGTACCTGGTTGCTGTTTGCCAACCCGACAGTTTTCTACTTAGCAACGAATATCAGCATGAAGACTGTTGCGGGAAAGCACAATTATAATGGTTGGAGAAATTTATGAGAAATCAGTCGAATGAAGAATGCGGATGAATCCCTTCCGAGTATCACATGCAGAGGTTAAGGCAGACAGACGATAGACAAGCAGAGAGAGAGAGAGAGAGAGAGAGAGAAAGGAAGAGACAGAGAAAGAAAAAAGAGAGAGAGTGAGAGAAAGGGAGAGTGAAAGACAGACAAACAGAGACAGACAGAGAGAAAGAGAGAGGGAGAAAGAAAAAGGAGAGAGTGAGAGAGAGAAACAGAGAAAGGGAGATCGAAAAACAGACAGACAGGGACAGAGACAAAGAAACAGAGAGAGAAAGAAAGAAAGAGTGAGAAACAGAGAGAAACAGAGAAAGACAGACAAACAGACAGACAGAGAGACACATGTAGAGAGATGCGACATTAGAAATGACGAAAGACAATTAAGAAGCTGTTGTAAAATGCTGTCATGAATAATCATGACATAAGAAACTATAATTAGCGGAACTTTTTCTGTGTACACCGAGCAACCCGTTTGCAACTAGCAGACGGTCTGAAAATCAATCGCGCTGGATTGAGTACTGAGTAGGCGAGCGATGTGCGGTCGTCCTAGGGAGCTTGTGCTTGTATATCGTCTTTTTTGCATAGTATTCACATAGCTGCTCATAAATGTAGTATATGCATACTAATCTAGAATAAGCCTCAATTCAGTTCCGTTTTCCGTTCCGTGCCATATATATAGTTGTAAAATGGTGTGCTGCGTTGCTATAAGTAATTGATTCAATTAAATTAAAGTAATGTAAATTAGGTAAATAAACTATTGCCTGGCTCAAACCTCGTCATGGAGTTTAGCTCATTGAGCGACGGCGGACGGTGCGACACCTTCGGAAATAGGCGACGGATTTACCGTTCGCGCCGACCTTTGCTAGGCGAATGAACAAGCACAGCGATCGATCGATCGCCTTAAATGGGAGCTCTGTTTGTGTCCCTACTGCTGGGTTTCACCTTTGAATGCCTACTGTTACTTTCTCTGGGTGACTGTAATTGTTGTTATCGGTGCACAATAAACCGATTGATTGATATGTCGGCATACGTATAATTATAGTACTTAGAAGCATTTTGTAATTGTGTGTCGTTATTTTTGTGCTGCCCTCCTACGGGGGTGATAATAAAGTTTAATTAATCAGCGGTCATCAATCTTTCTCTGCAAATCGATCGATTCATTGTGACCACCGATGGCCGCTTGATTGAGCGCTCGTCTCGTATAGAGCGGGTGAGCAGGTTTGTCTCTCCAATGATCAGTGGCTCTGAACAAATCATTGCAGCTCGTCTGTACTTCTTGTCATTGTCACTCACTCGGTGGCGCCATCTCACTCTCATTCTGAGAGGTTGCGCTTTAGCTTAGCTTCTCCTAGTTCTTTTATACACCCTTGGATGCAACGCTGAAAAGATATATATAGCGTTATGTCCCTAGTTAAGTGTAGATTTACACCGTGTCTCAATAACATCTGTGAAAATTTGACGAAGTTCTGACTGAAAAAAATTTTCAAAGATTTTTTTAGACACCGTGTATATTAGATTAGAATAGGCTATGGCCAAATATAGAGTGCTGTGTGTCTGCTTACAGCTGGCACCGGCTGGTGTGCAGTTAACTTCTTTGGTGTGGGCATTATCAATTCGATAGAGATTGGCTAAGTCAAATCGTGGTAAGATTTGTCAAGATGTAGCAGAAGATATGAATATATAAAAATAATTAAGATTTACTGAGCCGGACGACTACTAGCTACTAGAGGGCGACATCTTTGTCTGCCTTCTTCCATCGCGAACTCAGGCGAAGTCGAACGAGTACCAGCCATTAGAGGGCCACATTTAGATGTTCCTTCATCTCTGTTTATCTCTCTTTAATTCTCTCTGTCACTGTCCTTCGATCTCTTCTTTTTCTCCCTTCTTTGGTGATGTGCAATATTAATTAAAATAATACAAATGTCTATCATGGAGGCAGAAGGGCGTTGGAGTTGGGGGAAGGGGTTGGACAGTGAGAGGAGCAACAGGAAGAAGTGTCCGGCAGTAGAATGAAAAGAAGAGAAGGGGGAGATTGTTATTGAATTTACCGACTTTCGATGCAATTTACGCTCCTTCTTTTGTTTGCCAGCACATGAGATTGTCCTCAGGGAAGGAATTTCTATATACCATCATGAAAAGGGCAAATACCTATACTGAGAACGTAGAGATATATGATTATATCTTTGATCTTAGTAAGCATAAACGTAATTTAACGCAGGACGTTTACACAGGCATTTAGGCCTGTGCATTTACATAGCGCTGTTTCTTCTTAGTTGCATTGTTTAGGTGGAGTTTTTCACACCAACATGTACAGGACTACAGGTGGCCCAAAACTTACAACAATTCTATATACTCCATTTTTCTCAGTACACAGTGTGTAACATATACATGCATAAACATGGTATAATTATGGTCAATTATATAACAGTTTATAAACATATTTTCATGCAGACGCCATATTGTTTGAAGATGCCATCGTATTATTCCAGACGCCATTTTGTCTGAAGACGCCATCTTATGACTCAAGACGCCATTTTGTCCCGGCAGGCTGGCGTTCCACGTGTATTGAATATATTTGAGACGTTCTCTAATGCACCGGCTATATCACGGTGGCCAGTGCCAATTAAAAGGAGCAGAGCTCAAGTCAACTCAGAGGAGGATGAGTTGATTTCAGTTCTGTCCCTTTTAACTATACTATGTCCTCGCTGATCGGATAAGTTCCTTCAGCTAGGAAGGTTTTAATTGCCTAATCATTAGACTGTCAGTCAACGAGGGGCAGTGGCTCAGACCAGGGGCGGAGGCTCTCCGTCTGACAACGGTTACCAGGCCGTCTTGTTGGTCTCCTTAATGAGATGTCAAAGCTTTTGAGTCCCATTGCGTTGACCGTCGTGGGCTGTTTTTGGGTGATAGAGGACACTATAGAATAACTAAGAATGGGAAAGTGGCGGGGATGGAGGAGGAGGTGGAGGAAGAGTTGGAGGTTGAGGAGGTGAAGGTTGAGAATGTGGAGAATGAGGCGGAGGTAGAGGAGGAGATGTGGGTAGTTGAGGAGGAGGCAGAGGAAGGAGAGTAGTCGGATGAAAAGGAGGTGGAGGAGAAGGTGGAGAATATTTCAGTATCGATTAAGGTCGTTCTAGGAGGGGCAAACATCTTGTATACTAGTAGTAGTTGCAATAGTAATAATAATAATAATAATAATCATTATTATTATTGTTGTTATTATTATTATAACGCTAAAAGTTATTATTATATTGTAATAATGATAACAGCAAGAATTGATAATAATAACCTTCATCAATGTCTAACAATGACACTTCAGCATTTATCAAGACGGGCTGTATCTTTCTGCATTCTCTGTACAAAGAACCACCCGAGGAATGGCTTCCGGATGCAATTCCAGGCGTCGTTCCTAATCTACAGAAATTTCCTAAACATCGAGGACAATATTATGTGCCCAGGGATCATGCAACAAAACAACGATTGTTTCCTTTGCGAAATGGACAGTGTACTTTATGGCAAAAACCGTTGTAGCTTTGCTCACTTAGATTCATTTCCAGTTCTCGTTTTCCGCGAAGAAGAAATCTTTGACTAATCAGATCACAGCCTCTTGTTCGGTTTCAATATTCCCTGCACTGATAAAACAAAGCTCCAACGCGTCGTTGCAGCCGCATTTTTGCCTCGTTGGGTAAGCAGTCGTCCACCGACCGACCGCGGGTTCCTGTTTTGGTTCGTGCCAATCTTCAGACTGTGAGATACATGTAATTACAGAAGACCACAGTAAGCACAGGACATCCTGCTGGGAATTATTTCCTTCAGTGTCCACCTCCCGCGTGCAACGTATATTTCTTTCGCCCCTGCGTTGACCTAAACCATGTAAGGCTGTAGAGTCGAGGCATCTTCGTCGTAGTCTACGTGTCGAACAGGTTTGGCTGGCTCTCAAAATGATGTCTACAAGCTACAGACACCACTGTCAGTATAGACAACTGCCAACTGTGAGCTACAGTCTTCATCTGTTTTGTAATTTATATAACTTCAGCACTAAGTGTTAATGTAAAATGACTTCCAACCCAGCTTTGGTAATAGAGAGCTGAATGACAGACAGACAGACAGACAGACGGACGGACGAACGGATGGATGGATGGATGGATGGATGGATAGATAGATAGATAGATAGATAGATAGATAGATAGACATGGCGAGTACTGATAGCACTAGGCAGTCGGATATTTGGAAAAATTAGATGATCAGAATCTTCTAGATAATCCACCAAGTCATCTATCCAACTATGTCACGTTGATTAGCTGACAGTTTATGCCTTTAGGACATCTATTATAGCTTCATTGCATTTGACGGTGTGTGTGTGTGTGTGTGTGTGTGTGTGTGTGTCGGCGCGCACAGTAGAAAATCACTGTGTCATCTCGATATTATATCGCCTTCTCGTTTTCACTCTGCCGCCTGCCGTTTATAGATAAAGGCTAATGATGATTAAGTTAAGACCTTTATGTGTGTATTCCAGTCATTTAAGAAGTGTAATAATTCAGATTATTCGATGAGTAAAGGAAATATGGGAAACTAAAATCATGTTAAGGAATTGTAAGATGAATAATTTGTTTATAGATCCTTACAAATGATTAACAGTTGGAGTGTAATGAGTTATTATCATAATTTACGTCTTTTGACGACATTGTTCTCTTTTTAGCTTATGCTAACGGCAGGAATAGCATGCAGTTGTGTGTTCAACTTTTTCCAAAACTATAGGAGGGTGCCTTAAATACTTCTAAGATGATTTAAAGTGAGGTTATATATACAAGGCAATGAATCTATTGAAATAAATTTGTAAATGCTTTATCACACATAAGATGACAAAGTGTTTGCAGAGAATCGTTGAAGGAAATATGAAGCTGCTGTAAACACAATAGAAGGGACAAAGAGCAAAGAGTCGTCGAAATACTGAAGTTGCTTTCAGAAAATAATGACAATGCGGATAACCTGTGCGCAAGGAAGCCTTGAAAGCAATGCAAAGCTGCATTTTTGAAACGACAGGAGGGATAAGGATTGCCTGATGAGTTCCTACCTTCAAGGAAATTGTATAAAGCTCTTTCAGAAATGACAGAATTGACAACACAACGTTTACCGAGTTATTGACGAAATTCAAAGCTGCTTGCCAGTTGGGATCAGCACAGATGGCGGACGAGAAATCCCCGTATACGTTGAATATGACGACCAAGTATATAGACACGACCAAGTATGCGCACAATTTGTGGAAACATTTGAGTCCTCGGCGGCTGAGACGGTATCGTAGGAGGATTATGCGTCGGCTGTCAGGAAGAGACGTAGCCATGACAAGCGTAATATGATCTTTAAATTTTACAGTTTGCTATTGATCTAATATTAGCTTGAGCCGCCTTGCATGCCGGGGGGATTGGCGTCGTCGTCGTGGTCGTCTTGTGCTGGTGGTGCATGGATGAGCCTCACTATCTTGTGCATAGCAAATGGGAGAAGGCTTGGCTTATGAATAATCCCTTTAAGCATGGAGACCTAAAGTCAGTTTCTGCCATTATAATAAGGCAATCCATCTTCTCGTGTCCGCGCCGTTTCGACGTTTTCCAAGCGGTGCGATAATAAAGCCAAGTCGCTCCACGCGGCACAGCTTATTAAGATAGCGTCAGCGTACGTGGCATCATGCGAGTAGACATGATCGACCACTAGACAACTTATGACCTCAGTCTCGTCAGTCAGCCGGCATCATAAATTCCTAAAAAGCGCTCAATTATGAAGATCAAGATTGGTGCATTTTAGTGTTGCACTTTCGGGTTGAGAGTAAGTGGGCAGCACTTTCGAAGATGTTGCTGAAAGGCGGACGCCGTCAGCTGTCTGTATCGGTCTCATAATTATTACAGGCGCCTAATAAATGTTATCGTATGGGCGCTGGTGAGAATTTGCTCTTATTTCTTAAGTGCAATATCTTAGTGGAAGAATTGCGAATGTAAATGCAGAAATTATCTATAGATAGGACATATAGTACGATACATGCATCGCGGAAGCCATTTATTTTAGCACTCAAGTATCATCGTACATACACACGCGTTTGATGCCTGTAGTATAATATTTTGAGGTCATATTTATACAGTTGTTAAGCCGTTTGCACGCCGAGTCGGCGCTGCTTATAAGAAAGGTCGGCGTACGGAGGGTATATTTAATTACCGTGGCACTCTTACCCGTAGGATAAGCAGACGTTCTCTGCTACGAAGCACATCTCTGACCTCATCACCCTCCCGGGTAGCCTAGGTCTACATATTTTGTATTTCTTTTCCTTTTATGATGACTTCAACAGGTGCTTTCTTTTAACAAAAGTACATAGTCCAAAAGTCCGCTGAATTAAGTGCTCACAGATACATGTACACGTAGCACTCTAACAACGAATTGCACTGGCTTCCCAGTCGCTTCTAATGCACTCACTCTCATTGTTAGAGTGATTGGTTGCGACCTTAAAGCAATTTTGACCTTTTGGTTATGCTGTATGGTGAATTTTTATTCTCTAACGCTTGACGGTGAAATCCATCCATAAATTCTAAGCAATATTGTTTTGCATAACCCTTGTAAACATAAATTTACTTAACTGCTGCATTAACCTTGTGACACTGTTTTGCTCAGCATAAGCTGATCATTATGGACTAGAAAAGACAACACTTCAATACGTAACTGTAATGTAGGCCTATCATGTAGATACATGACTTTTTAAAAACATTATACAGCATAACAATGTATATGCACTGTATATAGATTGAGGACGTTACTGCATAAAACCTTGTGTAGGGCCTATATAGAAGTCAACATGAAAAAACTCCGCCACTGGTAGTACTCGGCCGGTGCCAGTCCCAAGCCTGGATAAAGGAGGAGGGCGACGCTAATGGTCTTTGTTACCACACAGCGTCGTTAAACTGCAACTACACGCTTAACTATTGCATGTATAACATGATGACATTCACGCTGATCATAAGCTAACTTTTATCGACTAGAAGAGACATCTCTGAAATAAGTGACAATGATATACCTTATATATATTTATATTTATGTATATGCACTTGTTTGACGCATATAATCCTTGAATGCCTCGTTAAATAAACTCTTGTTCTCAGTCAGTATGTATAATTGTACATGTCCAGAGTAGAGTATGAACGGATGTTCACAAGGTTTTACAGAAGTCGAATTTAAGTGTAGTAGTATACGTTGAGCGTTATGCATTGTACCCAATACGTCCTACATCTTAGTGATGGCGCAAACTAACATTGTTTAGATTCCCTCGAGTTTGACACAAGATAATAATTAGGTTTTAATTAAAAGATCTACTTCGGGGATGTACTGAAGATCCAATATCCGTTGTCTTTTAAGTAATTACTTAGGCGGACTTTGTACAGTTAACAAATCTCAGGGGGTTGGATAACAAAGTCTCAGCGAATAGTAAACGTATGATCATTCTGCTACAACGAAACAGTTCATCTTTAATAAGCTTATTTTGATTTTGGCGATATTTCAGTTCTTTCAAATCCGTATGTTTTTTCTATGTGCTGACCATCAGGGACTGGTGGTAGTACCATGTGTCTGCGTTGACTGGTGGTAGTACCATGTGTCTGCATTGACTGGTGGTAGTACCATGTGTCTGCGCTGACTGGTGGTTGTACCATGTGTCTGCGTTGACTGGTGGTAGTGCCATATGCCTGCGTTGACTGGTGGTAGTGCCATATGCCTGCGTTGACTGGTGGTAGTGCCATGTGTCTGCGTTGACTGGTGGTAGTACCATGTGTCAGCGTTGACTGGTGGTAGTACCAGGTGTTGTTCCTGAAAAATTTCCCACTAGTTGTGCTTGATGTGCCTTGTGGTTTTATTTATGCATTGTTACATTGTAGTCAAGAGTGGTTTCTGTTTCTTTTTATTTCTGCTATACAACTCTTCATTTGCAATTTGCACTGCTGGCGTTTTTTCAGTTGTCTGTCTTGATATGTCTGTATGTGTCTTGTCTCTCTGACACTGTATATTAATTTTCACTCCTTGGATGTCCAATTTATCCATGCCTGTTTGACCTTGAATATGCTAATCAACTTAATCTATTTAGTATATCAGCCTCGATCCTATTTCGGTGCCGGTATCTATGTTTTTCCCCATTCGTACTCGTCTGTGTGTCTGCCTGCCTTTCTCTCTGCCTGCCTTTCTCTCTGCCTGCCTTTCTGTCTGTGTATATAAAAATATATGTCAGTGTCACTGTTCGTATGTCTACCCGTCCTCGTGCTGGTCAGTATGTCTGTCTGTCTGTCTTACATCATCAACACCATAAAGCACAATTCGCAATCAGCCTCAGCGGATCCCACGTGAAACTTCGCCGCCGCCGCCATCACTCGGCTGTCCGTCGGTCGGGATCTTCGTTGTACCCGCGGGAGACGACGTCGAAAGTGGGGTGTACGTCATTAGACGAATGTCACGCTATATATGCGGCGGCCTTCTTTCGCCAGAGAGGAGGAAATGGCTTCAAGTTACGACGCCTTCTTCAGTCCACTTTCGATCGTCCAATCAATTTTGCTGCCCGTTCGATCCGCATCGATGCCTATTGGGAGTTCGATTCCAATAAACGAAGCAGGTTAGTTACCGTGGGGAGCGGGTAGGTTGGGGTAGATTGGTAGGTAGGGGAGGATGGGTGGGACGTCAAACTGACTCAGCAGTGTGGCGATCCACAACTGGAAGCTGCGCTCGAAATCGAATGCACCACAACGAACCTACGAGGAGCGGAATATCTGCAGCAAATTGCACCATTTGAGACCACTGTCTGATTTACCATTATCATCATCGTTGTAGTCATCATCGTTATCATTTTGTAAATGTGATCTCGACATCTTTAAAGTGCTGCTTGAAAGCTAAGCACAGGACACCAGCTTATTCGCGATCGCTGCGTCGCATCAGAGAGGTTGTATGAAGATGACAAGAGGATCTGTCCGGACTACAAAGATACAAAGAGTTATTATAATTATTTGTGTGAAATGATTATAATTGCTTTTTATTTCGGCGATATTAGGAAAATAAAATGGATCAAAGTAAAAACTGACCGATCTGGGAAGGTATACATCTAACATCAGCGAATCGACTTCTCCTTAGCTTCAACGGTCTTCGGGGTCAGAATAATTCATTGCCAAAATGAAACTATTAACGACTGCATCGCCTTGTGTATCGATATGCATAGACCTGTATTTTATTTTCATAATAACAGCTAATTTCATAATGAATTACTTATCCCGACAAAGAAACGTAATATACGTAATTATCACAACACCTCGAACCGTGTTGGTATTTCTGGCTGCTGCTACGACAACTATCACCGTGGCGTGCTTGATGAGAACCAGCTTCATATCCTTCGGGCGGTAGTAATCCATTTTCGACAATCTTCGGCAAGCATGACAGCAGATGATTGCTCGCTGCGATGACAAACGCCCGGGTTATGCAGTGACGCTGCCGATTAGCTGGGCGTCACACACAGGGTGTTGCTAAGACCACGCCGGTCGAATTAGGAAGAACGCGCCCGGCCATTTCCCCTCAGTCTTCGGAGTCCGTAAAAATGCTGAAGCTTAATAAGATTTTTCATTTGTGGCAGGAGGTCGGTAGTCGACGTGCCAGCAAATCTCGGTCCAAATGTGAAGTCATCGTGGCGGAAAATTGCCTGCGATAACGCCTCTTGTACTCCGCTGCGCGGATCAACAAGAAAAACAAGGGATCGTAAAGATTCTGCCTTAGATCGATGATTGTTGTGCAAATCAATGGAAAACGATAAAGGTTGAGGATGCTCCCGGCGAAAGCAGTTTGGTCTGGTTGTGGAAAGAAGGAGACGCCTTAGATCTGCGTGTAAACGCTTTTCTTAGGTTATCTTCTTTATTGTTGTATACAATAAAAGATTCTCGCTTACAATTTGTTTAGTTGCCGGCCGTAGAACTCAGAATGGCCCAAGGCGAGAAAGTCGATTATCGGCGACGAATATCCGAATATTCAGAAGGCGTCGTCGTGGTTTGTGTAACTGCGTTGGATTTTGCTGAATCTCGTCGTCAGTAAATTTAATCAGAGACGACTGAAAAGAGAGCGTCTTTGTTCGCGTGAAACAGGGCTTCATCCTCATTCATACCGTCTGAAAGAAATGCAAACTCAAAGTCCTCCGACGATGACCTTTTTCTGACCCTTGCGTATACATAATTATATATATATATCTACATGTATGTATGTGTATATGTATGTATGTATTTATGTATGTATGTATGCATGCATGCATGCATGTACGCATGTGTGTATGTATGTATGTATGCATGCATGTACGCATGTATGTATGTATGTATTTATGTATGTATGTATGAATGTATTTATGTACGTATGTGTGTATGTATGTATGTATGCATGTATGTATGTATGTATACATGCATGTATGTATGTATGTATGTATATATGTATGAATGTATATATGTATGTATATATAATTCTGAAAGTCACTTTAATCTTGCAAATGGAAAGTTCAAGCGATGTGAAATTATACAGAACGCTCTAGATCAGCACAACTGCATGTATTTTGAACTTCAATTTCCGATATATTTGGACATTCCAAGTTTCGACATGGTGAAATTCAAGCCCGTATGCCACTCCAGAGGCAACATTCGCTAGGTGGCGATACGAATTGTACGTAAAGTCTCCATTGCGGGGAGGTCTTATTGACAGTATTAATTTCCACAAAGATTAGGAATTAGTGGCCATGATAAAAGTTTCTCAGAGTTGGCTGCAGATCATCATAGCCAGACACCTAATAATAGTCAGGTGACACAATGAATGTAATGTAACCTTGTAAGTTTTTGTGGTGATGGAAATCAAACTATGAACATTAGGGCAAGAGAGATAATAGACGGGGGCATTACCATTGTGGAAGCCCAAGAATGTTGTGGTTCATAGATGTGCAGAACTGCAGTCACAGACGCCACTGCATGGGTAGGTTCTGAAGGTTTCACTAACGGGCTTGCTTGTGTGTAGACAAATCCTATGTTGCTCCTAATTCCAAGATCTCGTTTCCATAGCTTTTATTCTTATTATTTATTTTGATATATAACGTCGATGTCACCGGAGAAGTTGATCACATTGTTCCTATTGTATTACTCCCAACAATACAAGACGTTTCTTTTCAGCCGGGGTTGAGTCGGGAGCGCTCCTGAGTAGTAACCTTAAAGGGGCGCTATATAAATGTTTGTAATGAATGAAAGGTTTAATCCCACAATTCACAGGCTGTGTCCTCGTATTACTCTGAACAGGCGCTATATAAATATCCTCTTACGTCCGCAGTTAGAACTCTGACCGCATCGATTTCTGTGGTTGCATTTGATTGCCTATCATTACAATCAACTCTGTTATTGATTGCGTTGCATTGAAAGCGTTTTAATCAGAATCTGAACGGGTAATTAGGATGGTCAGGATTCTGAGCGGACGCAGAGAAGAGCGCATCGAAGAGACGGGTGTCAGATGCAGTTCCATTACGCATATGGTTTGTCAATCACGCAAGACTCCAACTGACCTCGTTGTCAGTCATGACCTGACCCAAATGCCTCCTTTCATCGTGAATACTAAAAGGAAACAGTCTTAAGAGCTATAGGAAAGGAAACAGTGCTAAGAGTCGTAGCTATGAATTAGGTGTTGGTGATTTCATTTTCTTAGCATCGGCCTATGTTGATGGATGATCGATCATCTGCCTCGCTGTCTGATCTTTCCCTGCACATTGTACAGACAGTGTACTCATCTTAGCTGAGTTTTGTAGGGGACACAGACATAGGCGGAGACTTGGTCCTGGATTTGGGGGTGGGAGCAAAATGGGGTTTTGGAGACAGGTTGGAAAAAAATCTCAATTTCTAAACATGGATGCAGCAAAAAGGCTGAACAGTCCCCTGTTGTTTAGATGAGATTAGAGGAATAATCATTCCTGAATAAAACGAATAGATGGCAAAGTGTCCTTAGTCTACCGTCTGCTCTGAACATTATTAAAACCAGTCTTCAACAGCATTTTTGTGTCACAAGGAAGTTCACAGGACTGAAAACAATTGCCGTAGGCCTAAACGACACCGCAAAACTAAGTGGCGTTTCCTCGATTAATCTGAACGAGGAGCACAGATGTCACTGCTCGAATCAATACAGAAATCAGTGGCTAATCCAACCTAACGGATCTGCCGTCATCATTGATGGAATACTTCTGTTCTTGACAAAAGAAATAAATCAGTACTTGTAGATGCATGCACGGTCAACGAAACAGACGCTTCGATGGACCGATAGATGTCAAACTCACCACAGAATCGAGTTCTCCGATCGTTTCATCTCGCTTTGGCCAAAGATCACAAAACCAGATTTTTCTCGCAGTCTGTGATTAGTTTTTCTAGCGTATATTTTTGTTTTTGGACAATTTTCCGTATGATTTAATACATAGTCTGTACCAAAGTTCAACTCTTTGTGATGGCTTGTGGTTGCTGGCACTTATGTGACCAGCATCCTCGTAGATGGTTGCCGTTTGCAATAGTGTGCATCTTTTGATGCCTAAGGTTTGAAATCTGTTGTGTAGCAGTTATTAATGGCGGATAAGTTTTATTGTAAGAGAGTATACTATGTGTGGAATCTCTGCCTAGTCTCTGGAAGACATTAGCTGAGTCGAATTTCTTATTGGTTCTCATTTATTGCTTTAATAAGTGTTAGTAGAGGCTGTGATTCATGAATGAGTGAGCTCCTTAGTGACGTGCGTCTCTTTCGATTGTCTGGTCTCTCGTGCACAGGCCGAGTATACCTACTGTTTGTGCGGAATTGAATGAATTCGTAGAGTACTTCTTCCACATTTTGAATTTTTCATTTCAACCAGTCACCTAAGTCTACCAAACAAGTTATCAGCGGACTGGCTTTGTAATCGTAATCTCCACATTTCTAAAGTGCCACTTGAAAGCCAAGCGCAGGGCATCAGCTTATTCACGAGCGCTTGTCTCCAGTTCATATCTGTTGGCAACTCCACTGACCCGGTGGTGCAGTGCTCATGAATAAATTTATGCCCTGCACACAGCTGTCAAAAGTCGCTTTAGAAATGTCGAGTTTATGGACGATTAATCTGACTCTCGCTGACTTGATTTTCTGAAAGGCTGGTCTCTGTTTTGTTTCGTGGTTTACAATTATATGTGGTTTATATCTGGTCATCGGTGAACAGATCGGGAAGAGCAGCCAGTTCGAATCCAACTTTCTGACGTGAACGACGAACTTCCTGTGTTCAAAAACGCTCCACGTCCGTTTCTAGCGACCGTTCCAGCGAACGCTCAGCCGGGAACCAGCGTCTACCAGTTGATGGCTCAAGACGCCGATGAAAACAGCGTCGTTCGATACCTCATGGAATCCGGTTTGTTCATTCCTATTTCTGTTTGATTAGTTCTAACGAATGTGTCGTTGTGCTTAACGTGCTATGTCGGGCAGAGAGCGACCCCACAATGGGCGGCCTTTCAATAACCTTGATAAAGAGTTCAATGTAACAATGTCTTTGACCCTACAAGTCACATGCTTGTCCTCATGGGTATACTGGGTACGTAAATCTATCTATCTGTCGGTATGTATGTCTATCTGGGGAAAATGACCGGAGAGAGGCCATTCCACGCTGTGGGTGTAGCAATGGCGAACGCCCTGGACTGTACCATGCAAAGGGTACAAACAGAATATGTTGAGAGGCTGCGCGAAACGGATTGTAAGTTGGGGAATAGTCACCTTGAACAGTAGTTATGGACGATGATGTGGTCAATGGGGATTGGTTGATTCAACTTTGGCGACGGTTGGAATAAGTCGTCTGCGACGCATGCGCAGTTCATACCCAGGAGAGAAGTATGAAGCAGACCAAAGCCGATTGTTGATGGCGGTAGACGTTTCACCGAATAATGTCGGCTAATATCTCCTGTTTCATCAAGATCGAACCTTGTTCCGATAGCACGAACAGTAAATATAAAATCAATATAGTTTAGCCGTCTAGAAAGGCTATCGAAATGTAGAAAATTTATTCAGTTATGCCGAAAATAGCATTAAACTAAAATTGACGATTTTCATTGTCTTATGTCTCGTGTGAATTCCGGTATTGTAGTTACCTATTTCTATAGCGCACGTCCCAGTACAATCACTACTGAAGATGTTTGGTTGCAAGATTTAAAAATCTTTCCGCCGACCCTCTCTAGACCATTCTGCTCTTGAATTCTCCATCTCTTCATCAGCAGCCCATCCATGCTCTAAGATATCTTCGTGGATGGAAATCTCTTGATCGCGGTGCCTTCAGTGAGGCCCTTATGTAAGTCGCCTCTCTTGTCCTCTACCTCAGAACTCGATGCTCAATCAACTTCAGACCTCCACGAACTCTACTCGTCTACAATCAACAGTCTTCTGGACACGATGCTTCCGCTTCGTGGAGTGAAGACTCGCATTCGACCGCTTGCCGTCTGGGTCGATCGGGATTGCCATCAAATACGTCGACGAACCCGCTGCCATGATCGACGATTTCGTCGCCCTAGAGATCCAGCTGATCACCTTGTCTGGATCAACCAACTGCGCTCCCTTCACGGTCTCTATCGTCAGAAAGAGGCAGCGCATTGGGAGGATTTGGTTAAGCGGAACTCAAAGAACCCTAAACACCTCTGGTCTACCATCTCCGGATTATTGGGACGACCATCCTCTGCATCCGTGAATCCTTCCTTCTCAGCGAATGACTTTCTACAGATGCTCACAACTAAACTGGATGATCTACAAAATTCCGCGGCTGACTCACCACCTCCTTCATTCAGTTCTGCCGAATCGGTCTTCAAGGACTTCCAATCCATCATCGAATCAGAACTGCGTCATCTTATTACTAGTTCTAATCTAAGATCGTGTGAACTTGACCCCTCCCTTCGTTTGTTATCGTAATGTACTAGATGACATTGTCCCCTTCCTGCTGCTGTACCTGTTTAATAGGTCTCTCTCTCTCTCTCTCTCTCTCTCTCCCTCTCTCTCTCTCTCTCTCTGAAGGTATCCTTCCAGCATCCCTGAAACGTGTTATTGTCTTTCCCACTCTTAAGAAGAAAAACCTGGATCCTAGCTTGTGCCAAAACTATCGACCTATCGCAGAGCTTTCCTTTCTCCCAAAGACTTTAGGGTGATTTCTTTCTCTACAGGTCTTTCCTTACCTCGAGCAATCTGGCTTTCTACCTCCCAAGCAATCAGGTTTTACAGCCAACCAATCAACTGAAACTACCCTTCTTACTCTGCTCTCTGCAATGGATAAGTCTCATGTCACTCTCTTTAAGCACTTTTTGATGCATCGTCAGTATTCGATATGGTAGACCACGATATACTACTGCATCGCCTTGAAATGTCCTTTTTACTCTGGACAGTACTCTATCCTTCTCTGCTCATATCTCTAAACTCTCTCGGTCCATGCAGCTTCTATCAATTGCGGCGACTACGCGCCATCCGACGATCTGTGTTCTTGACCATTTTTTCGTCCTTGGTTCATGCCTTCATCTGCTCCCGCATTTACTGCTGTAACTCATTACTCATCGGCCTACCAAAACTCCGCCTCACTCCGCTCCAGTCTGTACTCAATGCAGCTGCTCGTTTGATAGCCCGTCTTCCACGTTTCTCACATATTTCTACTTTCATGACTCAACATCTTCATTGGCTTCCCTTGACTGATAGGATTCATTTCAAAGTTCTCTTACTTACATTCAAAGCTTTGTTGGGTCAAGTTCCACTCTATCTATGTGATCTTATCAGGCAACCTATCTCAGCTACCACTGGACCTCCCCTCCGTTCTTTAGACCGTCAGGACCTTCTAGTACCTCAGTCTAGAACTTCTATCTATGCCTCTGTTGGCCCTTTGCTACGGAACAACCTTCCTGCTGTGACTCGTGGTAAAATCTTATCTGGTAGCGCAACTGTTTCTGCTCGTTGTCTTAAGACTTTTCTTTTCACGAGGGGTTCTTCGCACTGGGAGCGCCTCTGATTTGGTTGTAATGTGAGAGGCGCTGTATAAGTCCCAAAATGGAATAGAATAGAATCTAATCAGATGCGCTCTCGGTACGATAAGTCCCGTGTGAAAATAAATGTCTTCAGAATGCGGACAGTCACAGAACCCCGTTATTTTGTGGTATGATATTTGGTCTACAGCGCACTTCGTATGAATTACGGGCTGAGGGAAACTAGCTCCTAAACGCAGCGAGTGCGTATTTTGTGAGGCAGAACTGTTGTGTTACGCTGCAACTTTGATTGCTGTATGGTACGACGAATTTCGATACGGAACGTTAGACGCAGATTAAGTACGACGACGCAAGGATAGGGAGACTGCATTCAGAAGGCAAAGAACGTGACGTTCGCTGATGTGGTGACATCTACACAGAAACAATCTATTCCTCATCGGAAGGAGAAGAAGAAGAAGAGGAAGAGGTGAAAGAAGAAGGAGAAGAAGGAGACGAGGAGGAGAAGAAAAGCGGGAGGAGAAGATGGTAGTGGAGAAGGAGGAGGAGGAGGAAAATAAGAAGAAGGGGAAGTGGAAGAGAAAAAAGAAGAGAAAAAAGAAGACGGAAAGAAGAAGAAGAAGAAGAAGAAGAAGAGTAAAATAAGACGAAGAGGAAGAGAAGGAAGAAAAAGAAGAAGAAGAGGAAGACAAGGAGGAGGAAGAGGGTGATGATGATGAAGAAGAAGAAGAAAAAGAAGAAGAAAAAGAAGAAGAAAAAGAAGAAGATGTAGGCCCAAAGAGGAGGAGGAAGAAGAAGAAGAAGATGTCGGTCCAAAGAAGAAGAAGAAGAGGAAGACGAGGAGGATGAGGGTGATGATGACGAAGAAGAAGAAGACGAAGATGTAGACCCAAAGAAGAAGAAGAAGAAGAAGAAGAAGAGTAAAATAAGACGAAGAGGAAGAGAAGGAAGCAAAAGAAAAAGAAGAGGAAGACGAGGAGGATGAGGGTGATGATGACGAAGAAGAAGAAGACGAAGATGTAGACCCAAAGAAGAAGAAGAAGACGAGGAGGAGGAGGGTGATGATGACGAAGAAGAAGAAGACGAAGATGTAGACCCAAAGAAGTAGAAGAAGAAGAAGAAGAAGAGTAAAATAAGACGAAGAGGAAGAGAAGGAAGCAAAAGAAAAAGAAGAGGAAGACGAGGAGGAGGAAGAGGGTGATGATGATGAAGAAGAAGAAGAAAAAGAAGAAAAAAAAGAAGAAGATGTAGGCCCAAAGAGGAGGAGGAAGAAGAAGAAGAAGATGTCGGTCCAAAGAAGAAGAAGAAGAGGAAGACGAGGAGGATGAGGGTGATGATGACGAAGAAGAAGAAGATGTAGGCCCAAAGATGAAGAAGAAGAAGATGTAGGCCCAAAGAAGAAGAAGAAGAAGATGTAGGCCCAAAGATGAAGAAGAAGAAGATGTAGGCCCAATGACGAAGAAGAAGATGTAGGCTCAAAGATGATGAAGAAGACGATGTAGGCCCAAAGATGAAGAAGAAGATGTAGGCCCAAAGATGAAGAAGATGTAGGCCCAAAGATGAAGAAGAAGACGATGTAGGCCCAAAGATGAAGAAGAATAAGATGTAGGCCCAAAGATGAAGAAGAAGATGTAGGCCCAAAGATGAAGAAGAAGAAGATGCAGGCCCAAAGATGAAGAAGAAGAAGAAGATGTAGGCCCAAAGATGAAGAAGAAGAAGATGTAGGCCCAAAGATGAAGAAGGAAAAGAAGAGGAAGACGAGGAGGAGGAGGACGAAGAAGAAGATCCGAAGACGTATGTATTTGTTGGTCATGCGTGCATTTTAGTTGGAATAAGAATTAAAACAAAATTCATTTTTCTCGAGCATTCTTCAGTGACCGGACGAGGCACTATTAGGCCCTATTTACAATATTATTACAATATTTCAACCAAATAGAACAGTCAAAAGTAGTTTTCATCCACTCGGTATACATGTATATTTAAATCTATGCAGGTACTAAACCATGCCTATTCAATTTGCTTTTCTCGTAAAATATAACTCAACTCATCAGAAAAGCCTTTCTGTGATTTCTCTGAATCTTATAGCAGCGCAAAAGCGAGGCAATTTCGCCAGCTGGCCACCGTCGAGTTATGACAACTTGCGCCTCATAATGGCCCATGGACGACCTAATTCTGTATTCAGGTGACAATTACCTGCGACGTTGTTGCTTGTCAATTGTGACAGCTTTATGGCGTCATATCGACGTCATTATCTACATTTTTGACGTTATTTGCGATTTTCAGCCATTATGGCAAAATGCAGCAATTTTATTGCCAGACTGAGTTCGCCAGGTTTCATTCAGTTTTATGATGAATTAATATTTTATGAAGGATTGTAAGTTGTTAACCTTGTGATGTCATTGTGGTGTCATTATTTGTTATAATGGCGTTATTTACAACTTTAGGATTAATTATTTTGACATTGTTGTAGTCTATGAAGTATTTGCAAGGTTTACATTTGAATTAGCTTATAAATTATTACAATAGGGATGTGATAGAAGTTTTACATTATTTTATGTGTGTGGATGTCAATTGTTATTTGTTGAATTAATTTTGGGCATTATGTGGTCTTTGTAGTCTGATAGCACTTTGTGACTGGTAAATGGTAGTTATGGAAGTTTTAGGGGAGTAAAATCTTCACGTGTATGAAAGTAAAAGGGTTTTCATCTGTCAACTATGAGTTCTTTGTTGATATTGTTTAGGTCTTCGGTTTTGAAGTCAGTCAGGAGGTTAAGTGACTTGGTTTCTCTGTCTGTCTGTCTGTCTGTATCTGTCTCTGTCTCTGTCTGTCTGTCTGTCTTATTTTGGAATCTATCCTTTTTGTGATGTGACGTTGTTTTGACATCTTCCAATGGTGCAGAATAATTTATAATTTCAGCCAAAACCTATGAATCAGGAATTGGGTGTTGCTTACTTTTTCACAGAGATCAATGGATGGGATGAATATTGGACAGGCGTTTTGCATATTAATTTCCAGATCCTTTTTACATGCTTTTTTTGTTTTCTCTCTATTTCTCACTGTCTCTGTCTCTCTCTGTCTCTCCCTCGATCTCTGTATGTCTGTCTGTCTGTCTGTCTCTCTCTCTCTGTTTTTGTCTATGTCTGTCTCTCTCGCTCTCTCTCTCTCTCTCTTTCTGTTTCTGTCTCTCAGTCTCTCTCTTTGTCTCTCTGGCTCTCTCTCTCTCTGTCTCTCTGTCTGTCTCACTCATTCTCTCTGTCTTTCTTTCTCTCTCTCTGCGGTGAAAAAATAAATATCTAATGCTGTCTGATGGAATTGACTGGGCGGAATAAAGTACCCCTCTCCTCCCATACTGCCTCTGGTCTTTCCTATTTCTCCAGTTGCTGCTGTGTGAAATGCTATGTCTGTGGTTACAGCTGTCATTAATGTGGCCACAATTTACACAAGTCTTTTCGCTGCTGCTAACAAAGGATAGCCCTCCTTAAGATATAATAGAACTGTACATGTGTGATGTACACACAACAATACTATTAAGTGTTACGATGCATACTTACATAGTGTATTTATTCATTCATTCATTACAGAGATTTATATAGCGCCCCTTCAAGGCTGCTACTCAGGAGCGCTCCCGACTCCAGCACATTTAAAAAGAACAGTTTTAAGGCGAGTATAAAATGAGTCTGAGTGGACCCTTGGCGACAACCGCAACGCCAACGGGAGCATGTTCCAGAGCAAGGAGCCAACCACTGAGAAGGCACGATTCTGTTTGGTAGCTGTACGGGCAAATGGGACAATGAGTAGGCCTCGCTCAGTAGAGCGGCGATCCGGTACACTCAAACTAGAGTAACAGATATCGCAAAGATAGGCAGAGGAGAGACCTAGCAAGGAACGCCATACCAAAAAATGATACGGTACGAGATTCGCTGTTGGAGGGGGAGCCAGTGGAGCACATCCAGCATACAGCCGGAGGCATGGCCAAATTTCGGAATGCGTCCAACAAGACGTGCAGCAGAACGCTGGACCCGCTCCAAGCACCGCAAACGACCAGCTGGAAGGCCTGCAGAGTAAACAACAGTAATCCAGTCGGGCAGTAATGAAGGCGTGAACAAGGGTAGCTGTGGCGTGGAGTTAGCAAGCGAAAAACAGTTCGAAGCTGACGCATCTGGTATATTGTATGAATCACGGCAAAGACGGTAAATTGAGAGGCAAAGCTGAGCTCTTGGTCCATATAGGCATACTCGAATACATACATACATACATACACGCATACAAATACATACATACATATAAATAAATAAATAAATAAATACATACATATATCACACACATGCATTTAGACGTGTTTACTTAATCCTTAATTACCATTAATTGTGTAACTGTCAATTGTAAAGACAAGTCACTGTTTCGCTAAAACCTTTTTAGTTAGCGTGACATGTCTTCGGCTCATTAAATGCTGTTTGCTTGATGATTTTCCTGGTTTCGTTGTTCATGCTCCTAATAAATCTCATCAATTTATGACGAAGAGGTTCCGCAGATATTTTCAACCCTTCGTCCACTGCGCTCTGTCCATTAGTTTCCTTAGCAGCGCTGGACCGAAGCAATAGATTTCATGGTCGTATAGACCGGGATGTTTCTTAGCCGCGCTTGGAAAATTCTGAGGAGCCCGTAGCGTGCGTTAGACTTGCCCGGTCGTCGTTGTGGGCAACGACCATTGAGGGACCATGTAGTACATGTATTGGACTTAATTTCTATTCATGAGACGTTCCTACCGAAAGCGGAAGATTATGTTCCGGCCCCTCGAATCGTACATCATCTCCTCGAAGAGAGAAGGAGACGCTGGAGTGGGGCTATGAGTGTTGCTGTTTCGAGCAGTGGGCTATGCATGGGCGCTAACGCTTTTCCTGCTGCCATCTCGAGGAAGGTTGGTATTATAATGATAAGTTGGCGTTAATTGTGTCGAAGTGATTTTCCGGAATTCCTACTGGACGCAACGTAGTTTGTCACGATTTTTGGCGCTTTATGGCCGAGCCTCGAAAAATTGGATTCGGTACGAGAGGAGAAGAGTTCTCAGAGATGAGTCAGAAAGAGATATACAAACAGAGAGACAGACAGAGAGACAGACAGACAGAGAGAGAGACAGACAGAGAGACAGACAGAGAGACAGACAGAGAGACAGACAGAGAAAGATAGAGTCGTCGTAATCAGTGTCGTTGAGAGTCGAAATCGTTGATCTTCTTTGTGTTATGAACAATTTGTGTCGTTGAAAGGAGTTTAGAGACCCGAAGAGAAACTTGAAGCATCAACGGAAAAGAATGAAGCTGTAATGTGGCCGTAACATTAATTTTGATTGAAACCTGGTTCTTTAAATTAAGAGCAGTTAAGACGCATATATATGCCTGTCCCTGATTGTCACCTTTGAAACGGTATTTGTGTCCAGACGTGGTTTGTATTAAGGGTTCCATTGAGTAATGGGGTAAGAAACTGGCATGACGTTTACGACATGACTAGTCCTTCCTTCGCTTGGCGGCGGCATTGGTTGAATTGGAGTCCTTTGAGTGGTTTTGAGGATGAATTCTTTTGGAATCCTTTGAATGGTGTGAGGATGAATTTCTTTGGAATCCTTAGAGCGGAGACACATAGAGGGGAAGTGGCAACCATGCATCTCAAACATCGTTACCGTTTCCGATGTCGTAGCTGTAGCGCAAATGAATAATTAGATATAGAATCGGACGGTTCTGTTGGTTATCTAATAAACTCCGTCTACGACAACAGAACGACAAAACTTGGCTCCCTTTAATCTATCAACGCCGGCAATCGACTTCGACGACCGAACGTTGAGGCCGAATATCCGATCGGTCGGTCGGCCTTGCGTTGGTCGAAGTCGTTGTATTATTCACGGGCGCGGCCATTAACGCTGCGTTGCGTTACGGACGCAATCGAACGATATCTCTCGGCGTAAATCTGGGCGTCTCTTTCACACAGGTGACGTCGGCGTCTTCTTGAGAGCCTGTGATGACACTTCTGTGTGGGTCTTTTCTTCCTCTTCTCGCTCCTCTTCCTCCTCCATTTCCTCCTATTCCACCTACTCCTCCTATTTCTCTTCCTTTTCCGCCTTCTCCTCCTCCCTCTCCTACTTGTCCTCCCACCCTTCATCCCCCCGCTCCCCTTCCTCCTCCTCTTCCTCTTTTCTTTTCACCTTGTCACCCCTCCCCTTCCTCCCTATCCCACCCTCCTCTTCTCCGTTCTCCATGACCAACTACTCCTGCTCCTTTTCCTTCTCTCCCTCCTTCGTGTCTCATTCTTCCCTGTACAATTACTACCCTACTCCTCTTCCTTTTTCCTAACTCACTGCTCTCTATCCCATTCCTCCTCTTCATTCTCCCTGGTTCATTCCTCCTTCTCTTTTCCCTCCTCCCTCCTCTTTATCCTATTCCTCCTCTTCCTCTCCATCTTCCCCGTCCCATTCCTCCTTCTCTTCCCCTCCTGCTTTCTCTTTATCCTATTCCTCCCCTTCCTCTCCATTCTTCCCGTCCCGTCCCATTCCTCCTTATCTTCTCCCTCTTCCCTCCTCCCTATCCCATTCGTCATCTTCCTCTCCATCCTCCCCGTCCCATTCCTCCAATTCCTCCCCTCCTCCCTCTCCCATTCCTCCAACTCCTTCTCCCTTTCCCATTCCTCCTCTTCATCCTCCCCGTCCCATTCCTCCAACTCCTCCTCTCCTCCCTCTCCCATTCCTCCAACTCCTTCTCCCTTTCCCATTCCTCCTCTTCATCCTCCCTCTCCCATTCCTCCAACTCCTTCTCCCTTTCCCATTCCTCCTCTTCATCCTCCCTCTCCCATTCCTCCAACTCCTCATTCTCAATCGTCGTCGGTACCGAGCGACCGTTTGCCTGATTGCTTTTCGTCGACGAAGACACAGCCTCGTTTAATAGTTACATCACTCAGACGGATGCTACGCTGCATAACACAACGGATTATACGTCGCCGACGCTACAACTACTCTTGAAGACCAGCAGCCACATACACACACGTGCCCCAAGACACGAGAAACACCGCGTCTAATCCACGATTGCCAGCCCCAAAGCTTAGATTCCACCAGAAACTCACACAACTAGAATGTTTCCTAGACATAGAAACAGACGCATTAATATCTACACACATACACATACACCCACATACACACACATACACATACACCCACATACACATACACCCACATACACACACATACACATACACACACATACACATACACCCACATACACACACATACACATACACACACATACACATACACCCACATACACACACATACACATACACACACATATACACACATACACACACATACACATACACACACATACACACACATACACACACATACACATATACATACACACACATACACACACATACACACACATACACACGCATACACACACATACACACACATACACATACACACACATACACTCACATACACACATACACACACATACACACGCATACACACACATACACATATACATACATACACACACATACACACACATACACACACATACACATACACACACATACACACACATACACATACACACACATACACTCACATACACACACATACACATACACACACATACACACATATACACACACATACACATATACACACATACACACACATACACATACACACACATACACTCACATACAAACACATACACATACACACACATACACACACATACACACACATACACACACATACACATATACATACACACACATACACACACATACGCACACATACACATACACACACATACACACACATACACATACACACACATACACTCACACACACACACATACACATACACACACATACACACACATACACACACATACACATATACATACACACACATACACACACATACACACACATACACATATACATGCAGACTATCGTAAACATACACCGATATGCACAGATAGGCACAAACAGACAGACGCAAGCATATCAACATAGACAGGCATACTTAAACAGACACACATAGTCAGGCACACTCACAGACACACGCAAACAGGCACACATAGACAGACACACTTAAACAGACACACATAAACACACACATGCAAGCAGATACACGCAAACAGACACACGCATAAACTGACAGGCACAAACACACAAACTGACAGGCAAGTCTTGAGTTTACTGAGGCAAATGCTCCGTCGAGCTGTAAGGAAATGTGTTTTGGTTGAGACTGCCTTTGAAGCGAAAATTCTTAATGGAGCCATTTTGTTGTCATCGAAGACTTCTCTTGACTGTCGTCGGCGCAATGTTTACAAATGGATCTCGAGCGAAGTTTCCATAGATTTGCTGCGTCGTCGGTCACGCATGAGTTCCCTCGCAATGTTTTGGAACCTTCTTACTAACTGTAGTCGCTGGTGGATGTCGATTAAACTCTCGGACTCCTGCTCTGGTTTCAACTGACAGATGTAGCATGAGGCTTCTTGCTTCGCTGTGTCCAGTGCATTGATCTCGAAGCCATCCAAAGCTGATGTAAGGAAATGTGTTTTGGTTGATGTAATATGCGTGTGTGTGTGTGTGTGTGTGTGTGTTATTCTGTCCTTATGGCATTGCAATTACGTGCTTTTGCCGTTGACTCTATGTAGCATACCTTTGTGAAACCATCTTAACCATTACCCCTCCAGTTATTATATCCCACGCATTAAACTTGGCCGCTCACAGCGACCTCAGGAGTGGCAAGGGTTAAAAGACACTTGCTAGGTATACTCGGGGTACAGCGCTGTTTTGAGACGCTATATTAGGTGTCTAAATGCAATCTATACACACCTATATACACATTTATACATACATACACTCATGATACACGTTAACACGTATAGGCTTATTATTATAACCGCGTATACCCAAACGTACCAGCCAGAAAGGTCTGTAAAAGGCCTCAAAATATATACTCAGACGTTAATATATATACATGCATGGCAGGGATCTCTGCGACACAGTGTTACATACATATATATATATATATATATATGAATGTACGCATGTATAAATATATATACACGTATAACTAAGTAGATTAAATACATACATACATTGAATATGTACACATCACTCATGCATTTACATACGTGTAAATATTCTTTCATTCATGACGAAAATTTGCTAACATGTACACATACCAGTATACATGCACTACATATAGATCCATATCATTATATATATAGATATATATACATTCGCGTATGTGTATATATATATAATGGCACTTGATATCGTTCATCGTCAAACAATCGTCTTACATGTATATATATATATATATATATATATTTAAGGAGGGGACGATCGATTCGAAGTGGATCCGGAGACAGGTGTCGTGCGCACAAAGGGACCGGAGACCTTTCGACTCGGGAGGGAATACGAGATCGGGATTTCCGCCCAGGACGTCAACGTCAAAACCCTACAAAGGTCGGCAACACATTCCCTTAAGATCCTCGTCGGCGAGCGAGACCCTCAGTTCTTTGAGACTCAGTACACGGCCAGCGTCCCTGAGACCGCGGGAGAGCAATACAAGTGAGTATCGTTGACATAATAGCGCTACTTAAATGCATTTGTTTGTTCTATTCGACTGAGCTTTATATAATAGCGCTACGTGAATGTGTGGGTCTATCTCATGGCTTCATGAGTGAGTATTGTCGGCGAGTATCTATTTTATAATAGATAATAGGCATCTATTGTATAATAGCACTATTCAAGTGTATACCGTTGGAGCAATATAATTGTGTTTTATCGGCGAGATCCTTTTGATATAATGGCGCTACGTAAATGTGACTGACTTTCCTAATATGTCGGCGTCTTCGCTTCAATTGTAATTGTATGGTATCTCTTTGAGATGCCCATACCCATTCCTTGGGGGAATATTCGACGTTTTATCGATATCGTTACCGTGTCTGCGAACGCCGTCAACGTTCATACCCTATCGACGCAACTTGACCCAGAGACTCCGGGCATCCATGCCATATGTCATATGTCGACGGGAATCCGTTGGTTGGTTCCACGCTTGTGCGTGGGCCCACCACTGTTGACTCCTTCAGCTTACCGTGCGCTGTTTTGCTGACTGATGTAACATGTTCGTTGAAATGACATTTAACATCATAGTCTATAATACAGCCCAGCATTGGAGAGCGCCTCGAACGCCTCCACTGTTTGCACCCTTACAATGCCAGTCCAAAGTCTGGATAAAGGAGGAGGGAGACGCTAATCATCTTTGTTATAGCACAGTGTCGTTGAACTGCAACAGCGAGAGCGCCTTTGATTAAATATCTTTATGGGCGCTATATAAATGTTCGATTACAAATACATTACATTTATCTTTGGCCAATGCATCACCGTGTACGCTATTTCGTCTTCTGTCTGTCTTCTTTGTCCCATTTCAATTAGATGTTTGCATATATTGTTATTTATATAGCGCATTTAGTGAACCTATAGATGCTGCTGAATGATGCTGGCAGTTTGGCACGTCGCGTATAGGAAGACACGTCGACACTTTATATATATATATACATATATAAATGAAATATATATATAAAAATTATGTATATATTTATTTATAATTATTCTAAGACACACGTAAGCGTATCTATAGTACTGTATATTTAACGATCAAAGTTGCTGATAGAAATATTACTTTTCTAATGCCTCACTTTCATCTATAGTGGGCACAGTAAAAAGTA
Organism: Bimastos eiseni; assembly: GCA_959347315.1. Classification (NCBI taxonomy): domain Eukaryota; kingdom Metazoa; phylum Annelida; class Clitellata; order Crassiclitellata; family Lumbricidae; genus Bimastos; species Bimastos eiseni. Next base: position 13,857,639 of record OY365821.1, on the reverse strand, counting down.
TGATCGCGACAGGAGATCATTTCTACCATATATTGGCCGATATTCGTTGAAGGCTGGGCAAGCCTATGTGCATCAGTGCACAGCTGTCTCCTTGATCTCAGGGTCAGAAATAAAAGCAGGGTCGAGTAAAATAGTTTCGTAGTAATGCCTGCAACCGCATCACGATGTCTGAGCTCATATATTATATATATAATATATATATATTATATATGTGTATGTTTGTAGACCTTTCCTACTCCAGCGCCTTTTATTACCGCTCAGAACGCTGCCTACAGTGCAGAGCCTGTCTCTTGATGACGTTTTCATCATTTATTGATCAGATAGTCACTATAGAGGCGAGCTCCGGCAGACGTGTATAGCCAAGTCCTCGTATTTCCACAGCCGAGATCTGATGATAGTCACTATGCTCCGTCACTTCAGTGTGTGTGTGTGTGTGTCTGTCAGGGTATGTGTGGGTGACGATGTCTGTACCTATTCAATGTTTTTTGTCTCTCTGTGTGCATGACAGCATGTGCGTGCGTATGTGTGTAAATGGTGTATCTCTGTGTGTGTAAATGGTGTATCTCTGTGTGCGTAAATGGTGTATCTGTGTGTTTGCCAGTGTACGTGTCAGTGTTAGTGCTACGTTCGAACGTGTGTGGCTTGATAAATGAAGGCATTGACGCTGTAGGATTGTCGAGATCAAGGCCTACTCTCACCAGGGCTTTCCTCTGACCTACGAACTGACCACCGATACAGGGGCCCAGTCAAACGAATTCGCCATCGACCAGCTGACCGGAGTTGTTGACCTTCTGCGAACCTTGGATTACGAGAAGGATCCACATCAGTATCATCTCAAGGTCAAGGTCATTGAGAATGGACGTCCAACGCGGTCAAGTGCTGTAAACGTATGTAAATTGTATTGTATTTGTCCATTTCTGTTGCTCCTGAGAGAAGAAACTTTAATGCTGATATGAGATTCAGTCTGACGCAGTGTTTCGTATTTTAATCACTATGAACATGCACCTCAGCCCTTCTACATCAGCTGCATAAGCCTCTTATTTAATTTATAACAGAAGTTCAATTGGCCAGTTTGATCTGCAAAATCCTCTAAGACTAGCACGGTACCCATTTTACTAACCACTTACAATCCTCCTCGTTAGTTGCGATCGTCAAGTATAGTCCCACTGGTCTATTAGCTGAACCAACATTGCAAAAACTTGCGGGCTTCGTGCATTTTATGCCTCTGCTCCTAAGGAATTTAATCGACTGCCACTCTCTCTTTGTAGCTCAAGTTTACTTCCTTAAAAACGGCTCAAAACTCACTATTTCTTTTCGACTTTCAAGGATTCGCAGATCTAAGTGCATTCCCCCTTGTGGCCCGTTAATTAAAAGCGCGGAAAACACCAGCCTCAGACAATTGTGGTAGGCCTAGTTCTAACAACACGAACGGCCATGATAATATGCGTGGGATTTGTAAACGTGTATCTAGCGATTTATCTGGCGTTGTTTAAGAACCTTATATGAATGACCTGTCTTTGTTTCACAATGCGACGGATGGCAGAAACGGTTGCAACAACATCAACATAATATTACTAGCAAAACAAACAATAATATTGCTGACAATAACAATAATATTAGTTACCTCGACAATAATAACAATTGCAACAATAATTTTATTTATTACCTCAACAATAATTTTGCTTAGGCCTAAACACAACAATAATAATAGGCCCTATGTATTACATTAACAATAAGACTAATTACAACAGCAATAATATTAATTAAATAAACAATAATGTTAATAACATCAACAGTAAGCATTATTATTATTACAAACAACGACATCGATATTGCTGGCCATAGCAATACTTATTACTGATAGTTTCAACAATATTGCTAACAATGACAACAATTACAATAGCTGGTCAAATAATTACACGGTATACGGCAGCGAGGTTTTATATATGCACAGACGTGATGAAGAATCTTCTGTTTGTGAATTGACGTGTAGGGGCCTACAGTTGCTTGAATGTTTGCGCAGTGCATGTAATTTCTGTTCTATTCCGGAGTTGCACTTAAGTGCACTTCATTCCTCCTACCGCCGACTCTGCAAAATGAAGTGATTTATTCTGCGTGATGAAGAATGCTCTCAAGTGCAGACAACGTGTTTAACAATCTCGTTTACCTTCCCTCTCCTTCTTCCCTCCCTCCTCTTCCCACTCACTCGACATTCCAACGTTTACTTGTCCGCCCGTTTTCTCCCTCCATTAAAAACGCGGCCGCTTGACTTTTCATCCGCATAAAAATGGCGTCGTCTGCCGTTTGATCTGCTGCGTTTTATTGGCCGACGTTATAGCCCACTGCTGATGATCCGATGATCGAAGAGTGTTTTTGATTGCTTGTTCTCGATCGCAGCTGATTATCACGCTGTTCGACATGAACGATAACGCTCCGACGTTTCCGCTGTCGCAGTACATTGTTCAGGGAATTGCGGAGACGGTTGCTATAGGAACGGACATCATCCAAGGTGAGATATTTCTCCTCGGGGGGCCGTTTGTTTCTGCGCCAACGGGGAAGATGTCTTTATTCGACAAATGCAGTCGCGTCGCTCGGACTAATTCGTCTGAGGCGCCTAATATCTGTCCGCTGAATACACGCGTTCTGATTGGCCCATTCAGCTGCGTGCTATGGCATGATGGTCAAAGGATCAAATTGCGCTACAGGACCCCTTTAGGGGTCATGGCCTCTTTAGGGGTCGTCCACAAAGAACGTTCCATAAATACCCTCCTCTTGTCTGCATTAGTCCGCTTCTGGCACTGCCCTTATTCTTTGCGGACGTCCGTGCTCTGCTAGGGCAGGTTGCCCTAATTCTGAATTTGCAACTATGCTGTTTGGAGGGGTAGATTGATCCTGAGTCAGTAAAGGTGATCTGATCATTTTAATTTAGATCCATTGTAGTACTGACGATACAGGGAAGGACATTACGGAAACACGAGTTTCTGAATACAGTATGAAGATACTATGAGGTGTTATGTTGTCACGTGCGTCGAAATTGCACCTGTGAAAAACTGTGTACAACGTACATGTTAAGTCGCGCTGTTAAGTTCGGTCGGCTGCGTATTTTGAATACTATGTTATCTGTGGTGTTAGTGATGTCACTGCGAAAATATTTGTACCTGAACTGTCGTGTTTCTTCCTTTCTGATAAAATATCCTTGAGCCATTGGTTAAAACCGATTCCAAAAGCTCATGTAGAGGCCTCTATAGCGGGACCTGTTAGAGAATTCGGTGGTCACCTGTGTCCAGCTTTGCAATTATTATTAGTGTCTTCGATGATGCTAATGATGATTATGATTATGATGATGATGATGATGATGATGATGATGATGAATTCGACGATTTCTACAGCGCCGTAGCACGGCACATGCTGTTAAAAGGGCGCTTTGACAAACATCACAGATGTTGGTAGTGTCACTGCTAATGTTATTGGCGTTGGTGATGGCTTTTTGACGATGATTATGATGATGGCGGTGACGATCACGATGATGTGACGATGACGATGATGACGACGACAACCACGACGACGATGACGATTATGAGGATGATGATGCTAAGTGATATGATGACGATGATGTCATTGCAAAACATTTGTTCTCCTTGACGGTTATATCATAGCTGCTTTCCTGTCTGCAACATAGCACTGTGTCGCTACAATGTGGTTATTCAGTAAGCGGATCATAGTCTACAACCTATTGGACCCCTTTCATTTTCTTTCAGTGACCGCTACTGACCAGGACTCGGTGACGAATTCTCAGCTGACGTACAGCGTTACTGATCACAGCTTCAGTGTCCAGACCCTCAACAACATCGGCTACATCAAGACGGCAAGGTCAGTACTACAGAGGTCATCGCTGATGCTTGCTATCTACATGCTTTTATAGTCAGATAGATCACGTGGGACTACTGACATGGCGTTATATAAATGTTCTTTATTTGAATCAATGAAACTTGACATAACGTCTCTTCAAAAAATCTACTCAGAAGGCTGATATGACTTGTGAGCTAGGCCTATCTATATCCTTTGACCAAGGGCATTCAACCAGATCATTAAATAAAATATTTCTAGTTTGTTGTTATTCGATTCTGGCAATATACATTCATAATCCTCTGTTAATCGTGTTAGCATTTCTGCGTTTTTGTCAGATTGTTTTCTTTCTAAACAAACGAATATCGTCATATAAGTTGTTTTTGGTAAAAGCATCACCTCTAGGTCAGGCGAGGTCATGTGGCCTGGATCACATGTTGTATGGGGTGACCTTACGAGCAGGGAGAAGGTCGTGAAGTATGTGGAGTGGGTTCAAAGGACTAAGCGAACATGTGCATAGCAAGCTATAGAGCACATTTTTTCGAAGGACGGAAAGTCAACAGGAAGGAAACTAGAATTAGTCAGTTTCCTTATGAGACCGTTATGGGGATTGCGCTCTCATAAACTGGCGATCCACCAATCGGGTGCCTGGTGGTGGTAGTTGCAGTTTAACGACACTGTGAAAAAACAACGATCATTAACGTCTCCCCTCCTTTATCCAGGCTTGGGGCTGGCACTGTCAGGATGCAAACAGTGAAGGAGTTTGACCAGGCGGGGCAGACATAGTCCATGGGTCCAATTTCATGACCCAATCCGACCCATTGAAAATGGTCCCGACCCGACCTGACCTCTAAAGCAAAATATCTGACCAGACCAGACCCGTGACGTACATGACCCGACCCAATCTGACCCGACCCGACCCGACTCTCCTTTAGTGCTAATTTTACTAATATTATTTATCGTAAAATTTTAATGTCGTAAAAACGTAGCACAGTCACATAGTTTACATAGCCATATATGATCATAATATTGATTTATGAGGACGTATAAGGGAAGATACCCTTCGCTTATTTTGACTTAAATTTACTCTCTCTATAAATATATGCCAAAGAATTCTGGATATTATTGGGTACGTAAGAGTCCTGTCCGTATGTCCCAACGTTGCCTCCTCAGCTAACTCATATGCTTGTAATAAATGCCCTGAAATTTCGTTTTTTATGAATCATGACAAGTTATTCTATGCGATAGCTTAAGCCGAGTTCTGTGTAAAAAGAAACAAATCCGGTGTTGCAATACGTTTTTGCGCTAATTTTTTCGCCATATTCAATTTTGTCAATTGTAACTGATTAACGTTATGAATATCACTGAATTGAAAATTGAGCTCTGCAAAACATTGGTGGGTTGAAATGGGTCCGGGTTTGAGACCCGACCCATTACGACCCGCTAAGATCTTGACCCGACCGGACCCTACCCACCTAGTCTAGAGACATTCGTTACCCGACCCGACTCGACCTGCGGGTCGAATCAACCCGTGGACAACTCTATTTGCCTATAGTCTATTCATCTAGTTCAAACAACGTCAAATAGCCGTTGACCATGCATGGGGACCGTGGGTGATTTACACACGAAGTGAGAACATGGACTAAAGCATATTCTGTCAATGTGGGTCTGGGTCCTCGCGGTGATCGTTTTCCCACTTGAGAAATATGCATCTCTGTTTGTGAAGGACATTAACAATTGTTGTGGTGCTTAGTCAACCGTGCAGGCTGCAGTAGCGGTGGCATTCGAAGAAGTTCACTTAATAAATCCGTTTAAAATTTCGTTCATTCGCTTGGGAGGCGTGCAGACAGAGATCAATATCCACAACCCCATGGTTGACAATGACTAGTCCATCTTGGCTATTCGGCGGCTTTGGCTAAATCAAATGTAGGCCTATCACATGATGACCGCCTTACACGACTGCTATTAGACCCTAATAGAAAGTTTATGTTGAGAATACAAACATACTCAGTGTCGTGATGAATATTGTTCTCTTGGCAATAGCTTCAACATTTGTTTGGTTAAGGTCGTGTGGCCTGAATCGCATGTTGTATTGAGTGAACCTGCGAGAATGGAGAAGATCGCGAAGGATGTGGCATAACTTCAGAAGAACTGAGCAGAAAATAATGAAATCAGCCGTATTTATAGGACAGTAATCCTCGTGAACGAAACGTTTTACTGATCATTTTTGCTCTATTGCTGTTTCTGTCTTTTTTCAGTTTCGTTTTAGATGTTGATAATAATTGATTGTTGACGATTGGTGTGCAATACCGTTGAACTGTTGAGCGTGTAGTGAAAATTATTCAGGCTAATCAGTTGATCAAAGCTGCAGAGGCTGTATCGAAGTAATGCCATTATATGATCCTCACTAAGCTGAAGAGCATCTTCCACGTACTTACGGTTTTAATCCGCAATCAAGCCCGTTGACAAATATTCATGGCTCCTATGGGCAACGAGAATTCGGTCCCTAGGTAGGGGAATTCTGGGCTCGTTGGCAGAGAAATTCCGGGCCTCTGGGCAGATACATTCCTGATCCTAGGCACTTACAGCACTGTAGGCAGCGAAATTGCGAGCCCTTAGGCAGCGCATTCACGGGCCTCATGAATAGACGGAAGTGTGCGTGTTCTATAGGAAAAATTAATTAGTATGGTATTAATCAGATGCGTGAAGTTTAGCTACACTGCACTGCCCTAAATAGAAAGAACCATGTACAACATGTATCTGCAAGAAGCTAATTTTGAGTTAAATGTAAAGACCAAACTGCTTCCTGCCAAGTTGATCACATAATTTATATTCGTTGTTGTTTCTAACCAATACCTGTAACAAGCAGCCACCATATACGGAAGAAGAACTGCTTCTGTTTCTTCTTTTCCCACGGGGCTTTCGTACTGAGAGCGCCTCTGATTAGGTCGTACTAGTAGAGGCGCTATAGAATTATGTAAATACAATACAGGAATGACTGTGTTGACAGGCGCCTGGATTACGACAGCGGTCGCTGTCACACGTACAACTTCACCGTCATAGCCACTGACAATGGGAGTCCCGCTCACCGTGGCTCGGCCAATGTGCGCGTGAGTGTGACGAACGTCAATGACGAGGATCCGGTCTTTGCTCAACCGATTGAGCACGTGCTCGTCAGCGAAGATGCTCTACCAAACACCGTTGTACACGTCATACAGGCCTACGATCCAGACGGCGATGACGTCACCTACAGTTTTCAAGGTATTCGAGCATGCGCGTATGCGTGGGCATAGGTATATGTAAAGTAATGTTTTGGAGTATTCATATAGCGCCCTTCAAGATATCTACTCATAGGCGCTCTTATCGCTAGCCTAAATGATGTTGAATGTCATTACTAACGAATATTTTACATCAGTTAGCAAAACACTATATGCGTGTATGTATGTGTGTATTTATGCATGCTTGTATGTGTGTAAGCACGTGGTATGTGTACGTACGACGTTTTTATGTTTGTATGTGTGTGTGTGTCTTACTGCAAGCACGCTTTGCGCTGTCTGCCACTGTACGTGTCTAGTTATTTGCATTTCTTTTTAGCCGTGAGAGGGAGTACCTATATGAGTAGTTTTACCCATTTGGCTATTTATATAGCGCAGATGTAAACTATGTGTGTATGATGTATGTGACAGATTTACTAAACTTGACATCGTCTTTCTCAGTTTCTGTGAATACGTTTTCAAAGATTTGGCTCTGGGGCTAAAATCGTAATCGTAGTCTCCACATTTCTAAAGCGCCACTCGATAGCCAAGCGTAGGGCACCATCTTATCCACGAACGCTATTACAGACATGTGGATCATACACGGCACCTTCAATGGCGCGGCTCCTATGCGAACGGGCAGAGAGGGGTAAGGGATCTCGCCCGCTCTATTCGTTGAATAATGAGCAAGATCGCTACAGAAGAGCGTGGACATTTACATTTTCTCAGAATCTCTTCCTCAGTATCTCTCTCTGATGTCTCTGTCTCTCTTTCTCTCTGTCTCTGTCTCTCTCTGTCTCTCTCTGTCTCTCTCTTTCTATATATATATACATATATATATATATATATATATATATATCTTCCACACTCTCCACTTCCTGTCTTCCTCGTCTGCTGCACATCTTACATAATATCCTCTCGTCCTCTTCGTATTCCGCTGCTGTCCTAGTGGCTCTAGTTCTTTCATATGGAGATCTCCAGCTGTGATTGACTGCATCGTCTGGCTTCGGGTTTATCTTGCTCTCGTTCGCTTACATGTGACCATGGCAGAGTTAATTATAGATGGCGCTATCGGGCGTGTCTGAGCCTCGTGCCTTAGAAGTTCCATGAGTGGCGTGAGTTATAGCGACTTCTTGCCAGCCTGCTCAGGCCTTCGACGACCTTTGAATAGCGCGATTCGCTGGTCCAGTGGTGTTCGGGTGGGCTGTTTATGTAGCTTCTTTGTGGATGGGCAGCGCTGTTTTATGAGTGAAAAGGGATTTTCTGAGTCAGAAGATCAAAGAATTTAATGAATGACTGCAGATCAAGAGGAAAAGTTCGAATACTGTATGTAGATGAGTTGTGGTAGCAGGTGGAGTAGGGGGAAGTAGTGGAAGTAGTGGGCTAGTGGAAGTATGGGGAAGTCGTCGTAGTTACAGTTTTAGCAGTAATTTCAGTGCATCAGTGCAAGTTTTAGCGGGGTTAATAACATCAGTATAACAATAATCTTTGACACCTAATAGTTTTTTGTCCATTATTAAAAGAGGTGTCATAAGTTCGGAAAACAACCGGAAATACTACGGTACCCTTAACGAAATTTTCTTAGTACTGCGATGTCCATGCACATTAACGTATTTTCTTTGCCTGCTGCTAGGACAAATATATACCTTATAAATGTTTGCCTTCTCCATTGCCCACAATTTTTAGGCTTAGAACAGGACTACAAGAGACAGATTTTTGGAAACAGACGAAGATAAACCAACCGATCTCTAACAATCAACTCAAAATCTTTTGCTTAATTTCTCCTGACTTTCTCATGACCCAGAAGACGTCTGTTTTTAATTGCATTGCGATTACTCACATATGATGTACCCGCAATGCGTTTGCAAGCGGTTCAATAGACTGAACAGAGTATAAACTTTGTGATTGGTCATTCTATGATTACATAACCAATTTTAGGTTTGGGCGACAAACACTTAAATCAAGCAGCAGAATTTTAGAGATATCCATAAAAGTCTGCACAATTGTCTCTGAACTACGATAATCATTGGTCCTGACAAGATTCAATCATGTCCTCACAGTTCTTTATTTGCAAAATCTAGACAAGAAATCTGCTAGTTTTCCTATGAGTTCTTTCACAGTGCATTTCACCAGTTTCTACGACCTGTGACTTCGGACATGACCTCTCTGGCTGTTAATCTATAATTATGACCTCTTATTGCTTGAATCGACGTCGCCATGGGATGAAGGGGAAGAGATGAAAGTCTGTAGTCCCACGCCAGCGACACTCCACAGCTCAGCTTCTTCTGTCTGGAAACAAAACATTATTATCATTAATTTGAGTGCAGAAGGTTTGAACAGATGGTGCCCTCAAACCAAGTAATGATCAGATGAATAACCAGACGAGTCTTAGATCAAGACTGATCCAGACTTGGAAAATAGTTAAAGATAGCTATTGCTTCCGTTTGTCTGTTTGTCTGTCCTGTATGTATATATGTACGTCCGTCTTCTTGGCTGTCTGTCCGTCTGCCATGTCTTGTCTATCTGTCTGTCCGTCTGTCTTGACTGTCTGTCCGTCTTTGTCCGTCTGTCCGTCTGTCTCTCTCGCTCGTAATGGTAAGCTCGCAATTTCTAAAGCGCTAGTCAAAAGCAAAGCGCAGGTCACCAACTTTTCACAAGCGCAACATCGAGACAGTTCCGTCATTGTATTTATCCTTCCTCAAGCTCTGCCCACTACTTTCAATATTTAACCACAAACGACAATACATCAATAAACCTCAGTTAGTCTATAACAATAAATGCCTAATTACCGGTATACAAGGTAACTCTAATCGACCATATGATAAGTGATAATGGTCCACTTTTGCTATGTTCAGAGGCACAGGGGCGTCCGCAGAGATCCCCTCCCCGAAGTCACTGGATCAACTTCATCCAGTTTCCCTTCCTTCCCGTTTTTAAACTCCAATAATCTTTAAAAGTCCTCTAACAATGGTATATCCCCTACCCATATTCCTTCTTGAATGGAGCATTTGCTCTTAGGTATACATGGCGTAAGCCTATGGTCTCCTGGTAGTCCCATAGCCAAAGACGAAGCAGCTCACTCCCAAACTCTTCTCATTACTGACCTCTGCCCTGCCTTTCCGTCCTCTCCACTTCCATATTCTAGCCTTCCATCAGTCGTTGCCTTTATCCTCCTCATTCCGCTCACACCTTATTCCCTGCCTGGATAATGGATAAAAATTGGGGCGCATAGCTGAGGATCCGAGTTCAAAACCCGTATCCCCGGTAAGGTTGACCAGACTTTCTTTTGCTAGGGGGCGAAGTTGATTAAATTAGATGAAGGCCTGTAATACTATTATAGCGTTATTTCTGACAGTTAACAACGACGCCGTTAGATGGCGGCACATGGTAACAATTGACTACATGGGCTCAGATGGGAAACAAATTTATTTTATATTCTATTATGCTTTAATAACACGTGACTTGATTATAAATTGCATTATATTGTATACTTTCATATTTCTGTAACCGTGATTATTCTGTACATTACATTACAATAGATAGCCTCGAACAATTTATATATATAGATCATTATTATACATTAGGTTTAGCTGAACATTCACTAATTCTGACAGTATAGGTTCTGTCAGTCACTCGTGTAGGCTCTAGCAGTTGCAGTCAGCCCTCATTGCTAGAGTGGTCAATAGTTGATCCTTGAGTGGTCAGTAAATAGCCAATCAAAGTAGTCTGTCCTAGGATAGGCCAGTTTCCTCTTTGGCTGAGGAAAGTCTCTTATAAGCTACAGCACTGTTAAGAACTTTGCAGTCTGACTTCCGAAGAACTCTAACTATCTTGTCAGGCTCGTCAACTCGTATCATCTTAGGGTTTGGACATTATCATCTCACCCATACTCGCATTAGTAAGTACATGTAACTGTTGTGTATTAGTCACAATCATTATAAATATATTATTATTATTACCTCTTCTTCTCTGTATTTAATAAAGATAAGTTGTATTCTAACTGTCTCTTCATGTGTAGCTAGTTTCCCCTAACATAATCTAATTCATTAAGCATCTAATATAATAGTAGTGTTAGTTTTAAGTAGAACCTTCAGCGTTCTTACATTTCGAAGTGACTTTTCTGTGACTGACCGAATTAAATAGTTATTACCGTTAGCAAGATTTGTCATTGAAAACTTTTTTTAGATTTCCTGACGCGCTATAGAAGACCTCTGGATAATACGTCGTTATCGCTTCTCGGTCTTTTGGCTAAGATCAAAGCGTTTACTTGTTAGCTTAATACCTGATACGTGCATTAACCACGGTTGCGTGACGCCGATGCTACTGGCTCTCGGCTTAGGCTGGTGATCAGGTAATCTCTGATCCGCTATCCTTGGTTTTGGTACGTTGTTGGCGTTGAGATGATGGGGAGAAGCTAGGGTATCCTCCGGCTTCTCATTCTCCCCAGTGGTCCCCACTGAGGGAGAAATTTAAAAAAGTAAAACAGCCTAGACAGTGCTGTATGCAAGACTTGAAACTTCAAGACGAGACCGAAACCGAGACAGTTAGGTACCAAGACCGAGACCGCGACACTAGGCTCAAGACAGTACGAGACAGTAAAAGACAAGTGATCCTATATAAAATGATGTACAATACTAATGTTTCAGTTTTCGCGAATAAGGTTAATTTGTAATTTAAATTTGTAATGTATAGGTCTACTACGTTCCGGGCGTACGTGTTGGTGTTAACATTCCCTTCTGGGGAATCTCTGCAGAGTGGGTCTTCGACTGTTTGCTAGGGTGCTCAAAGAGAGAAAGGCTAGAAGTTGAAAGAAAACCTCGGATCTGCCAATAAAACATAAGTTATTACAAAGCAGAAGCTTGACAGGTAGTGTTAGACCCCAAGGCAGTGCTGTCCAACACGCGGCCTGTGGGCGGATTTGAAGTGGCCCGCTCGGGCTTGCAGAATTAGCTTTTTTAAAAAATGAAGTAAAGACAAGTCACTTGTCTATTTTCATACACCTTGCTGATCAACATGATGATAATCATCATTGTCATTATGTCATTATCATCGCTATCCTCAAAATTAATCACCATGAACATCGTCGTCGTACCTAGTCTATTTTGTTACAGGCGGTATATCACCAGTTTGCATTGCTACATCCACATGATACGCTTAGAGCTGATCCGATTTCAGACCAAATGTCAGGTTCCCCATTAAATTTTAACCGCGCTTCGTAGGTTGTTGTAGTGCGATGGTACAGCAGGCCCCCGATTTACGCCCTAGAAACACAATTTTTAGTACTCAGAAATTTGCAAAACAAAATAGGTCTTGGCGATGTCCATGACATCAGGATGCCAATTCTGTAAAAATATTGACTTTATCTGCAGAAATAAAAAAAATTCTCAGTTCCAAGATTTCCGGGGTTTTCGGGTTCCCCATTCCCATTTCCCCGATTAACTAATTAACAGCGGGAGGTAGTAGTTGTAGGCCCTAAGTGGAAGTAGTGGAAATAGTAATGGAAGTGGCGGAAGGAGTAATAGTGGTTGTGGTGTGACGACTGACGTGACAGTGCTATGAATGATATAGTTTGAAAAAGATCGACAGGGTGATAGTGATGATTAAATGGGCGATGATGACGATGGCGACGACGATGAAGACTACCGTAATGATGAAGATGACGATCATTGTAATGATGACAATTGTGAGGGTGACAATAATATTGCGACCCGCGTGCTGCTATTGATGACGATTACTACAACGACGACGACAAGGATGATTATAAATTGATGCCAACGACGAGGCCAAGGATGATGAATACCACCTGTTAAAGCATTGTATGAGAGAAATGAGAGGTCATGACCTCTGGTGCTTCTGCTAAATAGATCTTTTATCACTGATCCTACCTTTCGATCTCCCAATGCCCCTGAGTGATCATTTCAGGGGCGTCCAGATAAAGGGGTCCGTAGGCAAATGCCTCCAACTTCAGGTAGGGGAGGTGGACAATTTTTCAGTCTTAGGGGAGGGAATATCTTTCATCCTGACACTTGGAACCGAGGGGCTTGCCTCCATCACCCAGAGGGAAATTGACTCCTGGATCATTTCATGCTGTCAGTTCAATTGATCCTCTTTCTCCAATCGCAGATTTCTACGCTAATTCCTCCGTTGGAGCATTTATATAGCGCTTCTTTCACTTGTTTCTACCTAAACAAAACCCAACGTATATCAGCTCCACTGCCTCCTCTTGTTGATCTCTCTGGCCACCGGACTTAGGTTTTCATTCGATATTTCTCTATTGACAACCCCTCTGACGGGGCACAGCGCTCGAGAATAATCTGGTGGCGCTTAGGACATTTTATGATTACCACGATCCTCGGTTTTGTTGCCGAATCCAAACACTGCGCCCGGTGTCCGCAAATTTACGGCTCCAGAGAATAACACTACTATACGATATTATGTTGTCGAAAATCTGATTGAAATTCATCTTTCTGACTGATACGTGGTTTCAACTTTCGAGCGTCGCCTTCGAACTGCTGTCGACCGCACAGGGTTCATCATTCATTTGCTAGCGATTTTATTTCTCAGTTATCGTAGACGACGGTCATCGGAAAGCGTTTCCCGTTGTCCTGTACGTATCAGTGGTGGAAGTGAGATTAGACGGGGACAAAACCCTCGGCGTGGAAACTCCTGCAATTAATGGCTCTTCATTGGTCGCTTGGCTTTGAGAGGCGCAACGCTGCGTTCGTTCCTGATTGTAGCGGCGACACAGTAGTGGCTGGAAATTGGTCGTCGAGAGAATCATAAACCAGCGATTTATGGAGTTTATGTGTCATACTGACCGGGCCAGCTTATAGCTGACCGGACTGGTCAATGTATGCCGCTGGACGCCGCCTGGATGCTGTTCCTGCTGCTGCTGGTATGTGAGGAGGAGAGTTATCGGCGGAATGGATGATAAGATGATGATGGGTGTAATATCCCGGGTGCCTACATGTATGTTCCGTCGAGCAACACATGGAAACACTACTAGAAGTTTATCCTTGTCATCAGCAGGCATTTGAGTGTTGTAATTAGTTTTTATTCATTTATTTAGTTGGAGCATTTGTATAACGCTCCTTCAAGAGAGCTTCTTAGAAGCGCTCCCGACCCAGCCACTGCTTATTTATTACCTGGAGTGAATCGTGATAACTCTGAGTTACGAAATTTAAGGGCAACTCACTGAGGCTAATGAATAATGATAACAATTCCGCTACAAAATTAGTTCCGTAACAATCCAACATGTCAACACGACCGTGTCAATTTTTATGGGTGCTTTTGAGGAGCCAGACATCTGTGAAAGACAATCTCTCCCAGAAATTAGAAATAAGAGTCTCCCTTGTTTAAAAACATGTGCACACATCGAACGTACATGCATCCGCACCCTCTGGATTTTAACCTTTTCGTCATTGATAGTAACTGTGTATGGACCTTGAACAGGTTCTTCGCTCATCTCCTAGTAGAGAGCCTCTGCATGGTTCAACGTCCTGGTATCTCAAGTAGGCAGCGTCGCGCATTCTCAATTGTTGGCCATTCCACTTGGAATGCTCTTCCGTTGGAGATGAGACTACTTGCTAGAAACAATAAGAGTGCAGTGTACAGTCTACTCAGGTATTATTTTTTTGTCGTGATTGGCCTGGGAGCGCCTCTGAGTGGGTCTCTTGAATGGGCGCTATGCAAATGCTCCTAATGAATTATGAATGAATAATTAATGAATGATGAATTGCTCAGCATCATCGACTGATGCTTGGTCATTCGACAGTGGCGCCTAATAAATGCGTAATAAAATGATGATTGTATTTGTGATGACAATGATGATGATGCTGATGATGATAACTGATGCTGATGATGATAACTATGACTATGACAACGACGCCAATGATGACGACGACGATGATGATGATTGAATAGACGGATGAACGGACTGAAGAAGGGAAGAACAGCAAATACTACAACGTCTATAGGTCGTATAGGACAGGCAAATCAATTGGTCGTGTTGACTCATGTATAATAATATTACTACTAGTATTAATGTATAATATATTGTGTGTTTGTCGTCTGGCATAGAGGGAAGACTGGCCGATGGTCCTTTCAATATCGATGCAAACGCAGGGGTCATAACCCTGATCGGTTCGCTCAACAAGGCCCAGGTCTCCTACAAGCTGAACATCATCGCCACAGACAACGGTCGATGCTGTGGAGGCAGCACGAGTCGGTCGAGTCGAGGTCTCGTCATCATCGCTGTTAAGGATATCAACAACAATGCTCCCAGGTTCCCAGACTGCGTCAACTACTACCCCACTGTCCTTGAAAAGGAAAACGTCGGCACCTTTGTCATCCAGGTTTCGTAGCATACTTCTTCTAATTTGTATTATTGCTTTTATTATTTATATTGTTATATTCTCAGGTACATCATTAGTCCTGGGACTTAGAAAATTTGAAATTCTTGAAATTTGATATCACCCTTCTTCCAACATCTTTTGCTCAGAAGTGCTCACGCTTCGACGGGACAATTGCAGTTGCACTGCAGAGCAATTGTGAGCGAAGGACTTGCTCAAGGTCCTACATACAGTGACTGATGCCTCACAAAGTGTTACGAGCCGACCGCTCTAAACAATCAGCCACCGTACCGCACAATAGAGATTATATAATTATGAGATATTAGCCTTGAGGGTCGGGTCTCGTCTTCTGAGTTTGAAGAGAAGGTACCCTTATTATTATTTTTCCCCAAGGTACATACGATCCCTCATGGACTAGAACATTATTTAAGAATAATATATAAACGTCCGGAACGCACACTAAATTTTGTACATTATTATTATTATTACTTATTTTGTCCTGAGATACTTCGTTCTCCCAGGGGCTTAGAGATTATTAATATTATTTGTTTATTTCGATTATTTGTTTGTTTTATTTATTTTTCTATTATTATTATTATTATTATTTTAATTATTTAGCATGGTAGTGTTGACGTATTATTATTATTATTATTATTTTTATTATTATTATTAATATTATTATTATTATTATTATAAAAATTGCCTATTATCATCGTCATCATCATCGTCATCGTCAGCATCATCATCATCGTCGTCGTCGTCGTCATCGTCGTCATCGTCATCATCATTACTATTATTTTATTTTACTGGAGGTATATGTAATCGGTCATTATTTCAAATAATTACGGATAGTATTATTCTGGAATGGTTGGTCTTCATCGATGTCGGGTTGAGTGCCAAGTGTTGTGAAGTTTTGAAATTGTTGGCCTCTCTGATTGGAATCGTAATCGTACCTCCAAACTTCAAAGTGCCACTAAATGTAAGTGAATGAATATCAATGATCTGAATTGAGGATGAATTATCTCAACGAGTGGAATGGTCTGAATATGAACGAATTATTATCTCAATGATCTGAATTTAGTAACTGAACGACAGAATTTATTAGCTCAACGATTGGACTGATCAGAATGAAGGAACGAATGAATTATTAACTTGTAGGTTAAGGCCGTCGATCTGGACACAGGTGCCAATGGCAACATCACTTATTCTCTCGTGAAGTCGAACGACCAGAGCAGCGATCGCTTCGAGGTCGACCCGATGACGGGCGTCATCCGAACGGCAGACGTCTTCGACCGTGAAGGTCAAATCGGAGTGACGGACTTCCAGGTGACGGTCAAGGCCCAGGATCAGGGCAATCCAAGTCTCGCAGGGTTCTGCACGTTCAGAACGAAGATTGGGGACAAGAACGACAATCCGCCGGTCTTCAATTTTCCTCACTATGTGACAAGCATCGAGGAGTCGAGTGTCGTTGGAAGGAGAGTGAAGCAGGTTTACGCCAATGACAGGGACACTGGAGACAACGGAAAAGTGGAGTACTTCATCTCCGACGACTCTTCCGGGTTTTTCACCATAAACCACTACTCCGGTTGGGTGACGGTCATCAAGCCAATTGTCGGGGTTCGTGACAGTGTTCGCCTTGTGGGTGATTAGTAACTGGGGCAAATAGAGTAAAATGCTGGTCTCCCTGTTGTGCGTCGCTTAGCAATTCTATACATCGCATTACGTTTCAAGGGTTGAGTGAGATTATTCAGATTTGTGGTTTTTAAAGTTGATTAGGTAACAATATTAGTATGTGTAAATATTTCTTAAGTCATCTTAACATATCTTACGGCATCCTGTGTATAAGGAGACATAATTATAATATTCACAATATTAACCATAATCATGGCATGCAATTCGTTATCCGTCCTTTCATCGCCTTAATATTATGTCAGGTAAGAAACGTCCAGCTGGAGATCGAAGCGAGAGACCGTGGCATGCCGCCTAAGAGCGCCTTCGTTCGAATGGACATCGAGGTCACCCAGACGATGAACGCCTACCCTCAGTGGTTGGAGGACTACACGCTTAGCCCAGCGCGCATCGGGGAGAACGCCCCCGTCAACACGGTCGTAAAGCGACTGAAGGCGACCTCATCCATCCCTGACTCCCTCGTCAACTACGTCATCCAACCGGGAGAAACACCGGAGCAGAACGGACAGCCACGAAGCTTCTACTGCAAGATTGAAGAGGCGCTCAACGAGATGATCATTCTCACCTATCGACCCCTAGACTATGAGACCGTGCCACAGTACACGCTCACCATCAAAGCAGCGGTATGCGTCCCTCTCTCCATCCATCCTAGAATGCCCACGTGCGGACTTATATATGGGACTATATCATATTCATTATGCTTTTGGGGTATTATTGAATGCGCTTTATAAGCGTCGAGGCACTTGTGTGAACGAAAAGTACATACGGAAATATACACACGTGTATGAAATATAGAAGTTTATTAGTTTATTAGTATTATTGGTCATTGGACGGGTCTCTAAGCTTGTACATTGTTTGTGCGTACTTCAGTTTGATGATGATGATGACAACGATGATGATGATGAACGACTAAGGCGATGATGAGGATGGTGATGGTGATGATGATGATGATGATGACGACGACGACGATGATGATGATGATAATGACAACGACGACGATGAAGATGATGTCGATGACGACGACGATGATGAGGATGACAACATTAAAAATTCTACCTTGATATAACCATGCCTCAGATTGACTTTTCATGATTGTGTGCACCAACGAGCTTTGCAATAATGATATTTAAGATGAATAATATTATTAAATGTCATATTTACTATAAAAGTGATAATGATAGCGTAATGAAATTTTTTTGCCACTTAGAGAATGCATCTTCAAATCGTTGCCATTTTAACATGTTTTGTTAAACTTTTAGTAGAAGCGAGTGATTGAGCGATCGATCGATTGATTGATTACTTGGTTGATCGATTTATTGGTTGATTGATTGATTAATTTTACTCATAGAACCGTGCAACGAATTCGCTACACAACGACACTCGATTGACGATCGACGTCTTAGACGCAAATGACGAGATCCCACAATTCATAGGGCTTGATGAAAATGGCCGCTATGCAGGAAGTATAGCGGAGAACCTTGACCCCGAGGCAGAGGTCATCACCGTGACAGCAACGGACAGGGACGAGTTCCCAGACTTCAAGAAGGTAGCCTCTGCATTAGAGTAGTGATTTATCGATGATTGATCGATCGATTGATTAATTGATCGATCGATTGATTGATCGATTAGAGGATAGATTGATGAATGGGTAGATGGATAGGTTAATAAGTCCATTAATGGGGTGGAGGTTTGTGGGTGAATGGATAGCAGTGGGTCAGTATATATGGGTGAGTGGATACATGGATGATGGGTTTGGATGGGATTGATGAATCGATGGATGGATGGGTGTGTTTGGGTGAGTAGATGACTGGAAGGATATGAAGGTAGATAGGTGGTTTAAGCTGGATGGATGGATTTGGACGGATGGTTAGACGGACAGATTGAACAAAGAAAGAGGGAGAACTGAAGGGTTAAGACTTAATGCTTTTCACTTTTCTTCTGCATCATCGAATGTCTGAATATTTATTAGAACAAAAGGCAATTAAGGAAACGATGAACTGAGATTTTTTCCAGCCGATCGCACAGTTAAAGATAATCATAATCTCATTTAATTCATTCATTTATTCATTCATTCATTTATTCATTCATTCATTCATTGAGAGGACTTATATAGCGCCTTACTAAGATAACCTATTCGTGAGGCGATCCCAATCCAACTCTGGCGATAAAGAAACCGTTTTCAGATGCTTGTAATAGGCATGTGCATAGTAGACTGCAGAGTCTCTAGCTAAATGAGTATACAGATCTGAAGGAATTTTATTCCATGTGGTTGGTCAAACCACTGAAGAGACACGACGCTGCTTCTTTGAAGTGTGCGCAGAGGTAACCTACAAGTTCACATCGAGATGTAGAACAAAGATTTATGCGGGCATCCTTATCTCAGATGGGGCAACAAAACTCCGGGCAGTATCCTGGGGCGCTCCATAGCTGGCACCGCCAATGAATAGCCAAGTCAGTTTTATTGGGAAACGTGGAGTTTTTGCATTATAAAAATGTGGAAGTGTAATTTTACGCATATTATTGTAATTTACAATGATGGACACCAACTACTTGACTAGTAGTTAAAACTACTTCCTAACTACTTACAAAATCTGTAGTTATAACTACTATTTAACTACTTTAGATGACAAGTAGTTATAACTACATCTGTAACTACCACATAAGTAGTTAACTACTTTTATAACTACTTTGCTAATGTTATGTCATGGTGCATTGATAGTCACCAAGCAGTATGCAAATTTATTGTCAGTATTAATTGCTGATGTTCAACATAAGTAATAAAAATGATCAGAAACACAATGACATATCTAATTGTAAACTAACAAGGACTAGAACAACTAGCACATGCTACAAAGCGCCCTTATTAGAGAGCAGTTTTAGCAATAACATATGCCAACTTGTTACAGCTACGAAAATGTCTAGCCTACAAAGTCTAGAATGATCCGGTGGGCCACCAAATAATCATCCCTGGCAAATGGTTCCCTATGCTCTATAAAATATCACTGTATATCTCGCCTTTTTGCTGTCTGCATCGACTGCTTCTTGAATTCCTCGACCTGGTCTATCCAGCCAGTGCCCAGTGTCTTACCGTTGTCTCTTTCTCTGTCTGTCTGTCTCTCTCACCTCTGTCATTCTTGACTCGACAGTCACCTCTCTCTCAGACCCACTTGTAACCCAGCTGCCCACAATGACTGGTGGTCATCCAGCCGCGTAGACCTACTTGCTGCCTTCCTCATTCTTTAACTCTGGCTCATAAGCTCCAAACCCTCTATACGACCACCCCACCGCTTTACTCTAGTTCTTATCGCGCAACAATCTCCAGGTATGCCATTAAACAGGCATAATACCTTAGGCTTTCTCTTTAGTTCTGAGAGGAACCCACTTCCTCACAATAGTATGGGCAAATTTGAATGAAACAATTGCATAGCGAATTTACTCATAAGACTATAATGTACAATGTCCATGTTTGTTGTGAAGTAACAGAAATTCCTGTGAGATGGAACTAGTAAATAGGAAAAAATGTAGTTAATGCGAAATATTGTAGTTAACTTAAAATTACTTGATAAAAGTAGTCATAACTATTTTTTAACTGCTTCTTTAAAGCTAGTTATAACTACAAGGCAATTACTTCTATAGTAGTTATAACTACTAGTTAAAAACTACAGTAGTTAAAGGTGCCCATCATTGGTAATGTAAGGTGTTAAAGAAACGTGAACTGCGCTGAATAAGATGTTATTGTCAATTTAAAAATGACCAAAGCATCAGTCGATGGCGCTTACCGATTAAGAGCAATAATAATAATAATAACCCTGTTCTCTAGACGGTCTCGAGACCGGAAAACTGCGATCTTGGTCTTGGTCTCGGACCATCGGTATTGGTTTTGATCTTGGTCTCGAATACGTCAGTCTTGGTCTTGGTCTTAAAGAAACGGTCTTGTGATTGGTCTCCGTCTTAGGTTAGCGTTCTTGGTCATTAGCCGTATCAGAGCAATTTCTTTTATATTTGTCGGTTATTTTCGATTAGAGATACCGGTATTTAGGCCCTACGCGATTGTTATCGATGTATGACGTGCTGACCGTCTATATATACATGTTACTATGGGCAAAAAATGCATTTGCAACGGAATCAGACATCTCAAAATCTACTTTCACAAATTTCAGGGTTTTGGAACAGTCTAATAATTATGTGGTCGGCCACGTGTAGTCATTATTAACCTACAATTCCGAGAACAAGTAGGTCTACATCATTCAAACGGAACGTTAAGCTACTTATCTTAAAGTATTTACCTATCGTATACTGCAAGTAATTTATAGTATGATATTCTCGGTCCGAAGCCAAGGGCCGAAAACGCAAAAGTTCAGACTGGCCGGTAAGACTGTTTCTGGACCATAATTAACATTAGTATTCTTCAGCAATAGAATTAATGTTTAAAGCGTGGTATTCCGTTTTAGCGTCTTAATAAACTTAATTGTTTATAAAAAAGAGCATCGGTCTTGGTCTTGGCCTCGGACCCTCGGTCTTGATCTTGGTCTCAGACCACCCGGTCTTGGTCTTGGTTTCGGACCACCCGGTCTTGGTCTTGGTCTCGGACCAACCGGTCTTGGTCTTGGTCTTTGACCTCTCGATCTTGGTCTCGGTGTTGGTCTCGAGGTTTTTCGAGGTCTCGTGCCCAAAACTAATAATAATAATAATAATAATAATAATAATAATAATAATAATTATAATACGAATAATAATAATAATAAGACAATTTACATAGCGCAGCCGAGGCCGAAAAACAGGGCGCTGTATACGAGAAAAAGCTGTCGATTACAGTCGTATGATTGTTGGAAAAGATGTGTCTTAAGTCGCGATTTAAAGAAAAGGAACGAACTCCCTCAGCTTGACCGTTCTATCCACATTACGACATGAACACTCAAACCAACCGTCTACCCCATTGTAATGACAGCCGTGTAACCAACTGAATTGCGCAGCGGTGTTTTGTTTGGTGTCCTCATTAGCTGTCCTACAGGATCAAAGAGGCGGGAATCGATTATGACAAATTCTCAATCGATCGATCGACAGGTCTCGTTCGATCCGTCATCTCCTTCGACTGTGAAATGAAAAAGGATTACTACATAACCGTCGTCGCTGAGGATGGGGCGCAATCAGACCGACCGAATCACTACCCACCTGGAACCCCTAACCAGGGTCAGTAGCAGGTAGAATTACCAGCTCACCTGAATGCTTGTGTCCGACCTCCGCCGTAGCGACTCTTTTCTGCTAGGGAAGAGCGTACAAGTTCCTTACTACTGTTACACTATTGCTAGGCTTGACCGTTTAACATGTACTAGTTGCACAGCGAAATCAACTCTTGCCTGCTCAAATGCTCAATAGGTTGTGGTGTTTGATAAATGCATGAATTCATTCATTCACATCCATTCATTCAGTCATAATAACATACATCTCTAGCATAGAGAGATTTTGAGAGATGCTTTACAAACCGAGTTACAAAACTCGAGGAGTTCGTTACAAACGCTTTCATGCATAGGTCATCGTCGTTGTCAGAATCATAATTTTTGTCGTCATTTTTGTCTTTTGTTATCATCTTTATCATGTTTTTATGATCCCCATCATCGTCATCATCATTACATGTAACTGCTCAATATTTATGTAGCATCTCTATAAGAGCAAAGCGAATCTCACACACACGCACGCACACGCTCACACACACAGACATAAATATATATATATAAATTAGAGTATAAATGATGTTAAATGTCATCATGAGTTACTTGTAATATAAATTCCTTAATACAAATACGTGCACATGGAGCTAGAAGTGTCACCAGTGGTATGCCCACGCTGACACGTATAACTCAGCAAAAGGATTGCCGCTAACAATTGATAGAGAGCATCATGTTCAATGTCTCTGGACTAAATTGTCGTTCATTCAGTCGTGACAATGCCACTACTGAGGCGTGCTCCCGATCCAATCTCTGCTAAGGAGGACAGTTTAATGACTGCGCAAGAACGTTGCATTGTCGTCAGTGTTGTGGTGATGGTTGTGTTTACGTTGTCGCGTTTTGAACGTTGTCATTGTTGTCATTATTGTTGTCATTGTTGTTGTCATTGTTGTCGTCGTCGTTGTTGCCATTGTTTTTGTGGTGTTGTTTCTGTGCACAGGTGAGGCTGAGATTCACATTCACATAACAGACATGAACGACAATGCTCCGTTCTTCCGCGAGCGCTTCTATTCGGCGCGAGTTCCAGAGAACACGGAACCAGGAACCGTCATCATCACGGTCACGGCAGATGACAAGGACGAAGGTCTCAGTCTAATTGGAACTCCTCTGGTTGGGCTCTACGTTTATGTGGAAGCCCAGTATCAACCTATCTCAGTGTCTTAATGAGTATTGTCTGTTTATTGATAAAGTTCTTCTTAGTAAATTTTAATACCACTGTACGTCCGGTAACATAGGTTGTACTTTAGAGACGTACGTTTATGGTATTATTATAAGTGCTTAGCTGATGCATAAATGCACACATACACACATACATACATACATATATACATACAAACCAAAGTGTATACATACCGATGCATATATATCATACGTACGTGCGTGCGTACGTACGTACGTACATACATACATACATACATACATACCTTTGCTTGTAGTAAAATGTTGGGTTAAAATAATATTATGATGCAACTCATCATTATAAAGCATCTTTCAAGATTTCTATCTAGTGTAGAGTATCAACAGAAACCTAGATTGCGATAATTATATAATGCAACTATGTCCATATGGAGCGTATTCCTCACCAATAGTTTGTTTGATTTTAGCAGACATTACTGTTAGGAATGTATCTTCAAAGTCTTCAGTGATCTAAGAAATTGAATAGTGTAACTATTCAAAAGTTACTACATTACGTCATCCTGATTCTCAATATGCAAATCGATAGTCGCTTCCGTTACAAGTAACCGTTCTCAAAACATCAATTCTGCTATAAATGTCTGATAGGTTGAATAAGAGTTGTAAATAGGTGAGAAATGTGGGCTTTCCTTTGACAGAGAGTCGGTTGACTTATTCCATAAATGGAGGCAACACAGGAAGTATGTTCAGCGTTGAACCGGATCTGGGTGAGGTCAAGATTCGTCGGCTGCTCGATTACGAAAGTGGACCTCGTGTAAGCAGGGCAGTTCAGAGTTTAGAATATTAGACCATGGATTTTGTCTTTCACGCGGTAGCTTGACAATTGCCCAGGATAAAAGCGCGCTGTATAAAGGCGCAAATAGGCCTACTCATCATAGTCATCATCCTGATAATAAGTCCTAGACTCACACGCCCTAATTGTCACCATCTTTTATTTGTCCTCAGGTGCGATGGTCCGAAGATTCCATGGTGTCCGGTCAATGGGTGATAAGATTGCGGTTTCAATGATAGTTGGAATGCTTGATTGATGAAAAGAATTGTTTGGGTAGAAGCTGGATTGCACCATTCTTCTCATTCATCCAGCTTCCATTTAGGCATGATTCTTTTCATACCAATGCAGCTCCTACTAGTTTTACACATTCATTTTTATCAATTAATCCGGCTTCTAGTTAAATTAATGTCGGAGTATAGAATCATCAGAACCTTCGGACTATCGAGCGGACATCGTCACCCATTGTGGTTTGACTAGTTTATAGAAATACGCTAATCTTTTGTATTTGACCTGTTTCCAGAAGTAAGTCAATCTATTGTGTTTTTACTAGTTTCTACAGACAAATCAATCCATTATGTTTTGCTTTATTTCTTAATGAATTTTCCTCCAGTTTAGGCCTAACAGGTTTCTCCACTTCAATTGTGTTAGGTTTTTTCATAAATTGAAATATTCCTGAATGGTCTTATGTGGACTACCCGCTGATCAATTTCATCTTGTCTTCTTGCAGAGCTATCAGTTGATCTATCGTGTGTTCGATGACAAATACGCCAACACGACGACGATCGTTGTCCAGGTCCTCGATGTCAATGACAACCCACCAAAGTTTGACAACGCCATTTACAACGTCACCGACGCCATTGAAGAGGAGGCTGGCATTTCCAAGAACAACCCAAAATATCTGCTGACTGTAAGTTGGTCCGATGAATTTCCTTCGCTTTTTGGCTGCTAAACAAAATAGGATCCCTGCACGATTGTTCCTTTGGGTCCAATTTCATTCCCACGGAAATGCTGACAGCGATGCTAGACAAATTGGTAAATAGATTGATATCTGAATGAACAATGATTTTAGGTTTATTTCTTTGACTGCGGTTTCATCGTCAATTAAATTCTTGTGGGCCATTATAACGGTGCTATATAAGTCAATCAGGTGCTATAGAAGTCAATCAGGTGCTATAGAAGCCAACCAGGTTTTCTTAGCCTCGGCATATAAGGGCAGGTGGTCAGTCCCCTCCCTCGCCGTCTCATCTTCTTGTGGACAATGCACGGTCAGTAATACACAGCAATACATTATAACTGAGTTGACCAGGGCAGAAAAACATCAAACCAAATTTCTACCATTGCGGAATTTGAACCTCTGAACACTCAACTGACAGTCTGGCACGCTAACCACTGCACTCTCCCGCATCCCTTGCCAATAGTCCAGTGAAAGTGATATGGTATATACATATATAGAGCATGGTATCGTACTTGCTCTGTGACAAATTGATTGCGGGTTTGATCCTGTGAGGGCGACTTATTGATCAAGGGGAAGGGTAACGGACACATCGTTATTTCAGGTTTAAGTTGTTGCCTCAGTCATCAACCAATCTAATATGTATGAGCGCTATATAAATGATCAGAGTCGTTGGTCATTAAGGTGACTGATTGAATTCGTTACATGCAAGTTGTTGAATTAATACGCTCTGAAAGGAACTCTCTCTTCTAAGAGAGTCTTAAACAAATTATGACATAATTACATTTGAATATATAAAGGCTAACAGATTTCATATTACGCATTTGTTTACATGGCTCATCTGATTGTGGCACCTAATTAATGCTAAATGAAAATAATTATGATGATGATGATGATGATGATAATAATAATAATTATATTGATAATGATTACGATGATGATGATAATAATAATACTGGCAATAATAATGATGATAATAATAATAATTATTATTATTATATTGATAATGATTATGATAATGATAATAATAATAATAATAATAATAATAATAATGATATTGATGAATGATAATAATAATAATAATAATAATAATAATATTATTATTATTATTAATGTTATAGGTTTTCGTCCCCATCGGGCTGAACAAAAGAGCCCCTGAATGCCACTGCATTGAAACGTTGTGTACAAATAGATAGACGCTAAAAAAGATGAGTTGTTTCGCGTGGGCCTCCCCTTGCCTGTGTCATACGGCGGCCCAGTTCTTGTAGAAACTCCATTCCGGTGCGGTTTATGGGGCCCAGTGATTCGATGGCCACTGGCACAAAATCATGCGTGGTAGGGAGGGATGAGTATTTGATGCACTTTCGTTCTGCGGCATGTTCTGCTGCTCCACCGGCTGTTGATGCTGTGAGATGTACATAAGAGGATGCACATGTGTGAAAGGCTGTTGCGTCCCATGCTAGGTGTCTGCCTCTCGCCCATGGGATTAATGTGACGCTATCTGGTCTCTTGCCATCGGTGTGGATCAGTCCCGGTGGTTCTCTTGAGCTCGGAATGTTCGCTTTCAAGAGAGCTCTCCAGATTATTTCATTTATGGCAGAGTGTCGTGCTGCTCTTCCCATTGATCTTCTGCAGACCAGACCGTGATGTCCACCTGGATCGACGCTCTCCCCGCATTGACATGGTTGCGGTGCACAGAGCACTAGTCCTAGGCGAAGTCCTGCCGCAACCCTGACCGCCTCATTGTTTAATCCCAACCCGCAGGAAGCCAAAGGTAAGTCCAAAGCCAGTCTCCGGCGTGCGGGGCAGATGATGCTCGCATTCTGGCTTGACTAAGTGGGTTGTCGCATCCGGACCAGACTTTCGCTTTATCTTCGTTTATCAAAGGTCTGTCCCAGGTCTTCTGTTGGATCGGAACCGGTATCATCGTCACTGGAAGGAAATCCTTACGAACGTTGAACATTTCCTTCTGGTACACGTCGTTCCACTCTTCCACGGCTAAGATGGCGCCCACGAGCGAGACGGTCGACGCAGCTGACGCCAAATAGGCTGAAGTTGCCAGCATCGATACCCGCCTGGTCCCGAGTCCTCCATCTCTAATCGGGAGCGAAGCCTGTGACCACTGAATGTCATTGAGCTTCGTGTTGAGGATCTTCCCCAGTCCTGTTTTAGTCTGATGGTCTATTGTCTCCAGTAACGGGTGGTTCCAGCACCGAGAAGTCCGCAGCAGGTAAGTCATCCTTGCCGCCCCGAAACAGGATCTCAGCATTATGAGGGCTGCTTGTGACTGGAGGTCCATAAGGTCTTTCAATATTCGATTAAATTGTTCGCTGTGTTCTTGCAAGGCTTCATCAAGGGCCTTCCCTCTGAAAAGTGGAGAACTCAAAAGGGTCAGTTCCTCTGGTTCTCGTCTTCTGAAGTCCTCAAAACCCTCTCCAATCGACTCTGCCTCCGAGTAGTACTCACATTTAAGTCTGTTCAGGGAAATTCCGAGCGTTGTCTCAAGCTCTTTTATCTTTGTCAAATCTTGTAAAATTTAATAATATTTATAATAATAATGTTATAATAATAATAATATAATAATATAATAATAATAATATAATAATAATAATATTATTATTATTATTCGTATTGAGGTTCGCCGCCCTCTAGGCGCTGCGGCCGAGAGGGCGGCGAACCTCAAAACTCAGAAATATGCCGAGCTAGCCTCCACGTACGTCTTCACACCGGTGGCATTCGAAACCTTTGGCCCCATCAATTCCAAAGGCCAAAGCTTCCTTTCAGAACTGGGACACAGACTGAGCGCCGTCACTGGGGAGGGGAGCAGAGGGAGACGACTTTTCTCTACCAGCGCATCTCGATGATTATTCAACGCTACAACGCAGTTGCTTTCAAGGGAACTTTCGCTGCTCAGGAGTCCAACGAGCAGGGCTACTCCGGACGACATCACCATTAATTAACATTGAAGACCATAATAATAATAATAGCATAATTATTTTATTATATTATAATAATAATAATAATATAATTATTATTATTATTATTATTATTACTATTATTATTATTATTATCATTATCTGCAATTCAGACGCTTTTTGCCTTCATACAGTCAAACCCCGCTATGCTGTAGGCCTACGTTAACTCTAACCAACTTCTGCATCTTGCCGTTAAATTAAATGAACGCTTTCTTCATATTCATAGATCCTGTGACATGTATGCTCAGAGATCCTTTGCTTTTCTGTGCCAGGTAAGAGCAACGGACCCTGACATGGATCGTAAGTCCCACATTCGCTACGGTCTAACCGGTCAGTTCGTCGACGATGGAACCTTCATCATTAACGAACACACGGGTGAGATTTACCTGACGCGCAGCCTAGACAGAGATTATCCTCGAGGTCGTCCGGTCTGGAACTTCAACGTCCTTGCCCACGATGAGTCGGATAACTTTCAGTCGTCTCTGACGGGGTATGCTGAGGTGAGGATCATTCCGAGGGATGTCAACGACAATGCGCCCGTCTTTGATCGCAATCGCCTCGTCGGCCGAGTCCCAGAACATTCCAGAGCAGGTAACAAATTTCAATCGATCCACCAATCAATCGATCGATCAATTAATCTATGGATCAAGATCAATCAATCGATCCATAAATCAGTCAATCAATATATGAATTTTGTGTAGCGCCCATTTAAGCTACGGTACCTACATCTAGGCCTACTCAGAGGCGCTCCCGACCCAGCCACGGCTGAAAGGAAGGGGTTTTAGAGAATACCTTTTATTATTAATAATTAATATTAATTATTTTCTTTATGCATAAGCTTACCATTGATACATAATTATGTTTCTTCAGAATTACAATTTTTGAGGGGTGTTTTTATAGAATGGTTTGTCCTTGCTGGTAGGTTAATCTGTAGAACAGGGGCTGCAAAGAGTAACTGTACAACTGTGCTGCGGTGAATAGCTATAGTTGAACTCTGATAGAGAAAAGTATATAGCTCAGAATTTTGTGATTAGTGAGGAGCACGTGATCCAAGCCCAAGTTACAAAAAAGTCCCATAACAGTAACACAACTTAGTTTATTATTATTATTATTATTATTATTATTATTATTATTATTAGTAGTAGTAGTAGTAGTAGTAGTAGTAGGGGTAGTAGGTGGAGTAGTAGTAGTAGTAGTAGTAGTAGTATAATTACTATTAAAATCTGTACCATTTATTGCATGCATTGTCATAGGGCTTACAGCGATGCTAATCTGATGAACGGCTGGCAGTACGATTGGATTTGTTAATGTTTGAAAGCCTGTGATCTTTTTCTTCATGCATGCGACACTCGTATTTGTATTCATAGTCGTATATTCGTTTATTTAAACACAAGTTGACATACCGCAACAAGCTACGGCAACATAAGAAAAAGACATTACATTTATATAAAAAGTTAGAGATATATAAATATGCAAAAGAAAGTGTTATTTTTCACCTTTACCCACACGTACCCTACTATGATGTTTTGTTAGTGGAAAAGACAATGTAAGGCTTCTGTTCAGTAGCATTCGGATGTATTTCTGAAATGGAATGATACAGTGATACAATGAGATACAATGATACAGTGATACAATGAGATCATTTCACTGGTAGGAATGACGGTACTGACGGTAATTGCGACCGACTCGGACAGCGGCAATAACGGTTCCGTGACGTATTCGCTGAAGCAAGTTCCGATGAAGGGTACTCAGCCGCTCTTCTCGATTGACTCCTACATGGGACTCATCTCAACGATGCTTAACAATGCCCTCGATCGGGAAATGCAGTCAGTTTACCACATCATTGTTCAGGCCAAGGATCGAGGATCGCCCCCAATGTCAGGTATACTCACCCTCACCCCGACAGGTGTCTCTACCGTTATAAACTTTCATCAATTTGATCGCTTGATATGTATAGATATTTCTGCACATTTCTAAATGGAATTTTCTTAACTTTTCGTACATTTCTCGCGTTAAGTTACTTTGTGCTGTTATGTATTTTAATCTATTTATTGTTGAGTTTTCCTAAAACTTGTATGTATTTCTTCAGAAAAATTAGTTTTAATTGTTTCAATTTTATTTACTTTTAAACTCTAATTAGGTTTATTTGGAGTGGATTAGTACTGTTTCAGCACTTTTAAGAGGCTGATGATGGAGACTTAATAAATGTTCAGATGCATATATATATATATACATTATACATATGCACATACAATGCCACACAATGTCTTATAGTGCCATACATTTCATTCATACAGGCATACAGCACTGCATATGGACATACACTTGCATTGAACTGAACCAGTTGTTATATTACCTGGGATGACCAACCATTGATACTAGAGACATCTATGTTCTAGCACCCTACTACTGAAAATTGTACTTACAAGCTAGTCTTACAGGTCTACAATGTTACATTGAAATAAACTTCTAATCTTACGGTTCTACCCGTACATATCCGATGAAAACAATTTATCATACATGATAGAAGCATTCTTCTAATTCATGCTTCTCCCCTTTATCGTACCCCTGAGGATGAGGTTGGGAGCCCCTGCTCTTAGAGTAGGCTACCACCTTTTGCTCTGCTGTTGATGTTCCAGCGAGCGCCACCGTGACCATCTACGTCGATGACATAAACGACCACTCTCCGCAGTTCTCGCAAAAGCTGTACCGTGCCACGATGTCAGAAAGCTTCCAGAAGTCCACCTCCGTGACGTCGGTGTCGGCCACTGACCCCGACATCGGGATCAATGCAAAGCTGACGTACATGCTCAAAGAACAGGATAGAGAGTTCTTCTTCGTCATGAGCGTCGATGCCACCAACACTGGCGTCCTCAAAGTCTTCAGAGTCAGTCAATCCATCGATCAATCAGTCAGTCAATCAATCAACCAAAAAATCAATCAGCTAGTCAATCAAGCAACCAGTCAGTCAATCAATCAATCAATCAACGAGTCAATCAATCAGCCAATCAATCAACCAGTCAATCAATCAATAGTCAATCAATTAACCAGTCAATCAATCAGCTGAACATTTATTAAGTGCCCATCAATTAGCCAGTCGATCAATAAATCAGCTAATAAAATGAGCTCTATGACACTTAATTTATACCCTTAAACTGTTCTGGTGTGTATTCGTGGTTCAATATCGAAATCGCCCTAGATACCCAAAAGGGTCGTCTTCCGATCAATCGAGCCTAGTTCAATGGGCAATCCGCGGAGTGACCTTTGTGTCCGTTCCACATGAAGGTCGCTAGCTTCTTCTTCTGCTTCTTCTTCAGCTTCTTCTTCTTCTTCTTCAATCAATAAGTCAGAAGTCCGTAGGTTTTTCAAATAATCAATCATTTGGCAAAAAACCAATTTCGCGCATTTGTTGAATCAATTTTTTCCAGCCTGTTGACTTTGACTCGCTGCAAAACCCGTTCTTCAACCTAACAATCTACGTACAGGACATCGATGCAACTCATGTCGACACAGCTTACATCGAGGTCCAAGTGACAGATTCCAACGACAATGCACCCATGTTCATTCCAAACAGCAAGAAATTCGCGATATCCGAGAACGTCACCATCGGAACAACGCTGCACAAGTTTACGGCCACCGACAAAGATACTGGAATCAATCAACAGTTTAGGCGAGTTTTAATCAATTGAAATTATGTCATTTAATATTTGTGCTCTGTTTCGATTGAATCTGCAATGTTGTTGTTTTGCTCCTTTTTTAATTGATTACTCGATTGACTGTTGAATTAATTTACTCACTCTTTTTGCTCATATCTCTAAATATAGGCTATGCTTGAAGTCTTGCTTGCATCCACAACAATATTAAACATGTGTCATGTCTTCAAATTTTGCAGCTTGTAAATTCCCTAAATGCGTCTCTTAGTATGTCACGCCATGCCTTTATCAGCATTACGCTCCCTATACTCTGACTATCAGTTTGATTTTTTTATTCGTAGGACTAGGACTGTTGAGGCCCAAAACTGGGAGTTTACAGTGTTGGTACCTCCATTATGAATGACCTTCATTGCACACTAGGGCTAAACAAATGACTTCTCATTCTTCATTGGTCTCTCATTGTTAAAGGTGTTCTATTTCTTTGGGGTTTTCGTGCTGAGAACATGCAAACATGAGTTCTGTGAGAGGGACGCTAAATGAATATTTGGATTCTATACAATAATGAATCAGATTGGTCATTCATCAATCATCTGACCCTATTATGAAATGAATATGACTCGTGCTTTACTTTTAAATTGTCAGTTTTTATATCGATCGATTGACGGATCCAGATCGACAGTTCTCAGTTGATGGCAACGGATTGGTTACAACTGCAAGAAATCTCGATCGAGAAACTGTGCCAGGTCATAGGGTTCATGTGCTGGCCATAGACAAGGGTATGCTTATTTTTATATATTTATGTATGTATGTATGCATGTATGTATGCGTGTATGTATGCATGTGGGTAGTTGTATGTATGTGTGTATATATGTGCATACATGCATGCATGTATGTATGTATGTGTACGTATGTATGTATGTATGTGTACGTATGTATGTATGTATGTATGTATGTATGTATGTATGTATGTATGTATGTATGTATGTATGTATGTATGTATGTATGTATGTATGTATGTATGTATGTATGTATGTATGCATTTTCAGAGCAGGGCACTGAGTCTATGATTCCAAACCCTCTGATTCCAATAAAACAACGGTTATCAATTCAATATGAGTTTATCTACACTTATTATCTGGTTTTATTTTCTCGCATTTGTAACAGTTTGTCACATTGTTTTTGGCGTATTATTAAAAATGTGTTGATGAGGATTGAGAGGGACAGAAACTCTTTAGTTAAGGATTAGTTATGGTTTCATTTGTCTTCTTTTTAAATCCTGTTTATTTTGTTTTAATAGTTTTATTGTTTCATCTGTAATCATTGTCAAATTCAAGGGTTTTTTGCATTCAATCTACCACCTGACGAACAGATTGAGTAATTCGGTTATTTTTCTTAAAAATATTTTGCTATATGCTTATTCTAGTACCTTTCATCTCAACTCGCCATCTTCGTAGTTTTGTTGTACAGGGAAATTAGGGGTTCCTTTTAGCGGGGTTTAATTTCCTTTGGAACTCCTGTTGACCATCTTTATTTTCAATTGTATAATTTTATTGCTGGCTTCTAATGAACTAATTTCTATTTATTTGACAATGTACTTCTGTTTGCTAATCTTTTGTAAATGTGGCACGATGGTTTCAATAAATTTGATTTGATTGATTTGATTGATTTGATTGATGTATGTATGTGTGTATGTATGTATGTATGTATGTGTGTACGTATGTATGCATGTATTTATGTATGTATGCATGTATGTATGTATGTGCACGTATGTATGTATGTATTTATGTATGTATGTATGTATGCATGCTTGCATACATGCAAGTATGTATGTATATATTGGTCGGCCAGCATGAGAGGGTCTGACTGCCTGACTGATATAAGTTTATTTAACGACGCATCCATAACGACGATGATATGCGTCTCATGAGAGGGTCAGTAAACTTATCCAATTATACAGAGAGGCACCTAAAGTGGATTAGCCATCAAACAATAATAATAATGACAATTTTTATGGCGCCGTAACGCGGCCATGCCGCCTAAAGGGATACTGCAGCATGTATGCCTTAGAGACTGCAGTTTATTATATTACTATTATTTCTCTCAAGTGACATTGCATAAATGACCGAGTATGTTTAATTAGTGTCCTTGTCATTCATGGTACACCCGTTTACCAGACGTCTTCTCAATTCCGTGTTTTTCTTCCAGGATATCCGCCTCAAACTGGAACGGGAACGATGATCATTAATTTGATGGATATCAATGACAACTATCCGGAATTTGCCGAAAACTACCGACCGGTCATCTATGAGAATTATCCAGCTGGAAGGAGCGTCGTGGAGATCAGTGCAACTGACCGTGATACCCTGACCAATGGACCACCATTCGAGTTCTGGCTGCCCTGCAATGGGAACTGCCCGTGTCACGCCAATCCCACTTGCCACGAGTTCTCCTTCAGGTTTATTCCAGGTTGTAATGAGGAGTTCATATCGATTTAGTAGTTATAACGATAACATTAGGCAATCGTTTGGTTATTTAAATCACTCCTTAGACAAAGTCGTTTGATGTAGACTCCGATGGTTTTGGACATGTAGAGAGAATGCCAGTTGACCTAATTCCATCTGGAACTCCATTCAATACAGTACGTGCAAGATTCAAAGATTCGAAGGCAGACCAAGACTGCGCTGAATAGGTAATATTAATGTTGTTATCATAACGGTAGGTCTACTTGGACGAGCACTAAGGGCAGCAATGGATTGATAAATGGCCGAGGACAACGACGCTCATTTATTCGTACCCAGTGCCGTAAACGGCTGTGTCAGGAATTGATGCTATTGCACTACGTTCACAGATTTATATAGCGCCTCCTCAAAGACTCAAAGGAATATAGTTTTAAAAGTACACAAAAGTGGCACCAGATCTCTCGAACAACACGCATACACATACGTACAAACATACGTACAAATATACGTACAAACATACTTACAAACATACGTACATACCTGTACATAATCCAATAACGGCTTCAAAACAGTCAAAAATCGAAACCAGGCATTCACATCCCTGTTCTACAGGATTCCCGTTCATTTCGTCGCAGTTCATTTCGTAGCATTTAAAAACGACCCTAACCCTGACCATAAACAACCTTCACGACGTATAACTTGACCCTAATCGACCCTCACTATGCTTAACCTGGCGAAATGATCTGCGACGAAATGAACTGCGACGAAATGAGCGGTCACTGGCAAAGCGGTAACCGTTCTACAGCACAAGATTAAAAAAAACTGTAGGCCTACAACTTCTGTCTTCAAAAGCAATATCAAAAACTGCATTACAGAACGGATTAGATCAGAAAGCAGTGATATCCTGGGATTCCTGTGAGTCCGTGTTTTTATCATAAATTGGAATTAAGCAAAGCATGCTGTTCGGGGGAGGAATCTGATGTCGTTTTCTGTATGGCTTTCTTTGTATGTTATCTAAGGTGGCGGTGACAACGGATTCGGATCTGGAGTGATCACGAGTTTAAAGACGTTTGATAGAGAGCAGCGGAAAGAGTATTACATTCCAGTGATAATGAAAGACGGGGGAAGTCCCTCCATCTCCGGAACTAACACGCTGACGATAACGATCGGAGACGTTAACGATAACAAACATTATCCGGGACACAAGAACATCTACGTCTATAGCTACCGAGGTATCATAAAATGTTTGAGTTGTTCTTTAAATGCATGAGCTGTTCTTTAAAATAACAGTATTAGACACCAAAATGATTTTTATCCTGTCTGTTCTATAGAAAATTAAAACTTTTCTACGTGAAGA
Organism: Bimastos eiseni; assembly: GCA_959347315.1. Lineage (NCBI taxonomy): Eukaryota > Metazoa > Annelida > Clitellata > Crassiclitellata > Lumbricidae > Bimastos > Bimastos eiseni. The sequence continues at coordinate 13,821,912 of OY365821.1, read as the reverse complement.
TATGGCCGATATCTGATGTTTCAGCCATCTTGGCCGCCATCTTGAATAATTTAATTTGCTCAATGATTACAAAGTGGCTCCCGGAAGATTTTGCTTATGTATGCCCTGAAGCAACAAGCAATACTAAAAAAACTTCGGGCGGACCATACTTCCGGTTTTTTACCTGCTGCCAAACTAATTTGTCAATAAAACATTCAATCTATTTGAAGTTTTCAGTCTTGAAGTCTTACCATGTTATAAAATAATTTGATTGAGTTATATGTTGACATTTATTTGTTTGAGAATAAATAATCTTATTTGTGTTTTCATGCTGCTGCTCGAAGGATGGAAAGGTATTTGTATTTTGATAATCTTTTTGTCTCAGTTTCTATAAAAGTTTTATCCTGCATGCTTAGCAAAATTGCAGATGATCTCTATGACAGGGTGTAATGCTCGTGAATAAGTGGGTGCCCTGCAGAGTAGCACTTTGCAAATTTTTAGTTTACAATTACCTGCCTTTGTTTCATTTAGTTCATTAAAGACATTATAGACCGATCGGCTCTGTTGTCTGTTGCCCTTAAGTTGTTATGTTGTTGCTGTTGCTTTTTAATTATATAATTGTTATCCTTAATTGTTGTTGTAAATAACTCATCAGGTCACTCTTGAGGAACGTTAAGTAGGTTAATTTAATCAAAATTGCTCAACACCATCAATATAATCATTGTTATTATTATTAATCATCATTTTTATTGCGCCCGTGTCTAATATGCTGGGTGCATCAATCGATGGCGCATCAAATCCAAACCGTAATCAGGTCAATTCCAAGAGGTCAGTCTGTCTAGAGAGAGAGACAGCCTACGGAGGGTATGCCAACTGAAAAAGGAAGGCCTTGAGTTGACATCGAAACAAAGAAAGAGACTGAGCAGAACGGACAAACACAGGGAGGGAGTTCCAGAACTTGGGTCCCGCCACCGAGAAAGCACGACAACCAAGAACAGTCCTAGTCCGAAGAATTGTCAAAGAAAGGCAGGTTGTGTGTGCACTTCTGAACAATGGATTAAATGGAAGGATGGAAAAATCCAACAATTGTTCTGCATTTTTATTTTGCTTTGATATGCTGCTTTTTTATATTGTATTGCATTATTCATTCATTCAATACAAAAATGTGTATAGCGCCCCTTGACTCAATCCTGGCTGAAAAGAAAAGTCTTAAGGTTACTATAAAACGCATCTGAGTGGACCCTAGTCATAAGACGCAATGATAATGGTAATCAATTCCATGCCTAGGGCCAACATCAGAGAAAGCGCGTTGCTGTCTAATTGCAGTTCGTGTATGGGGAACGAGGAAAAGCAGACAGCACGTCGTCCCTGCACGCCATTAAATGGTAGAGCAACAGAGCTCTTGTAGATACGCTGATTGGCACCGCTAGGTCCGCCACACCAAAGCATAAACACGGTATGCAATCCGCTGTGTGATAGGGAGATAAAATAGGACACCCCGCATTATTGTGTTTTACTATTTTTGTTGCCGTGTATTACTATATATCATAAAGTAGGCCTTTAGATCGTATTCTGAATATTTTAAAGTGATGTTTTCTGATTTTAAGGCATTTTTGAAAATGTTCCACTTGGAAATGTTTACGCGGAGGATGAAGACGACTGGGACGTTTCCAACAAGACGTTCTTCTTCTCCACCTCCAGGGACGACGGAGATTCTATGCTTTTCAGGTAACATTCTAGACTCCAATTTGCCCTGGAAAATGTAAAGGGGTCATCGCAGCGTTCGACAACATCGAGGGACGGCAATTTGGCTACAACGAATTTTGTTGGAGGGTCTAGTAATGAAAATAGAAAATGTAACGTAATCTATGAAATTTCTCAGCGCCACACTTAGGCTCTAATCTGAGGAACCAGTGCTACGTCAAATCCATTGGAGTCAGAAGATGTCGCCCAAATGGATTGTGGTGGAGTGAAGTTGAGTGTGTCCATTGGTGGCGTGAGGCAGAGGCGTCAATTTCCCTCTGAGTGATTGAGGCTAACCCTCGGTCCCAAGTGCCAGGAAGACAAGATATCCCCTCCCTGAAAACCCAATAATGTCCTCCCTACCTGAAATTAGAGTCATTTGACTCCGGCTTCCTCCTATCTGCACGCCCTCGGCGTGACGGAGTGCAGGGAAGGGCCGTCGGAGCGTTCGACAATATGAGGGGCGGCAGTTGAGCTACCACGAATATTTATTGGAGGGTCAGTTACTGATTCGTGCAGTATAGGAGACGTTGCCTTGCAATACATATGTACGTAACTTAGGTAAGATAATTAGGCCTTCACCCAGGCGACGCAGAACGCCTACTAGTTTACAGCGAGGTAGGCTTAAAGGCAATTAGTACAGTCTGCATGTTATTGTCTGCAATACTCCTTTTTTTAACCGTTGGACGTTCGCACAAAATACTATTTACATTACTTAGTTAAGTGATGACATATACAGTGTTTGACTTAATATCAGGAATCGATTTCTAGGCAACAATGTTCGTGTCGTTTTACACTTTATGGACACTTGCTATAGAGCACCTTTTCACTACTTCACTGACTCATTATCTACCCCAGCGTTTCCCAAACTGTGTTTTGCGGAACTCTAGGGTTCCGTGAGGTGAAGACAAGGGTTCCGCGGAACACTTTCAGTGTGAACAAATGGAGGCCTTTTGCTTAACGTCTGTGTATGACATGCAAGAGAACTCATAGGTCTTTGTCATCGATATTTGTATCATTTCTCTGTCTCAATAGGCCTAAATCTAATCTAAGCCTAAGCCTATGATTGTCTGGATTCTCAAGCGTTTGTACGGTCAACAAAATATGTTCCGCAAAAACAACAAAGATCAAAAGGGTCCCACGGCCAAAAAAATATTGGGAAACGCTGGTCTACGCCAAACTAACTGATGTTCAAGTGACTGCAAAACAAAGTTAATCATTAAGTGAACAGTGTTCAGATGAATGGAGTGATTACCACTGCTGAACTCCGCAAACACATTGCTTGAAGTTTCCGGATAACGTGGCATCGAAGAAAAGGATCAGAGACAGGTGTCCATTCGGATTAATTGAATCCTCTGTGACAGTTTTTTTCCGGTGTACAATTGTTTTTGATTTCAGACTTGACCAGGAGACAGGTGAACTCGGTACAAACGGTCAGCTGCATGAGGGCGAGTACAACTTCCAGGTCAAGGTTTACGACATCGTCTGGAAGCGAGAGGTCGTCTCCACGGTAACCGTTTATGTGAAGGAGGTGGGAGATGAGGCAATTGCAAATTCCGGATCTATTCGACTGAAAGGTGGGTTTAACAGATGGAGATTTATTTCTTATGAACTCTGACCCTTCTTAGGGTTGCAGAGCCCTCACTTACGCGAGATACATTAGAGGCGCTATATGAAGTGATAAATTATGATACATGCATACAAACATGCATATATACATACATACATACATATATGCATACATACATACATACATACATACATACATACATACATACATACATACATACATAAATACATACATACATACGTACACATACATACATACATACATACATCCATACATAAATACATGTATGTGTGTATGTATGTACGTGCATTACATACATTGTTTGCATTCAGGTATAACAGCGGAGGAATTCATTCTGCGCTTTAAGACCGGAAGTCGTTCCGATGTCTATGACAAGAGCAAGTACGACCTTCTGAGAGAGAGGCTGGCCCAGAAGATGACCGTTCCTCTGCACAGCGTCGACATCTTCAGCATTGCCAATCATCACAGCTCTTCTCGGACCATTGACATCAGATACGCAGTTCATGGAGCCTTGTTTTACCGACCAGCGAAGCTCGATGGTATCGTTCTGGCAAATCGCGAAGAGGTTCATCAAATCTTCCAGTTCATGTTTTCATATGTCTTTGTTTATTATATTCCATTGGTTTTTAGCTTTTGATGTTTTCTGGCTGTCGGTTTTTATATAGGCCTATCTGGGTTACCTTTTGATCTTAGACTCGTAAACTATGCACATATAATTTTGAATGTGCTGTGATAAAATGGTATATACCTACATGTTTAAATTGAGATGAATAAAGTTGAGATTAATAAATTTGCTATGGTTGAATTTCAATTGATAAAATTGTAAAGGATTATGACTATGACTAAATGCCGCCATAATGCTGCACAGGGCATCAGCCGACGGCGCACCAAAACAAATCCGAAGTCAGGTCAAATCCAAAAGGTCAGTCCCAATGATGGGTCAGTCCTAAGAGACAGAAAGACAGCCTAAGGAGAGAGGCAGGGTAAACAAAAAGGTTTTAAGCCGACATCGAAATGAAACTAAAGACTCAGCGGCCCGAACGGCGTTAGGCAATGAATGAGAAAGGATGAAATTTCAGATAAAATGAAGAAATTTGTAATGCGATCAAATTTGTAATGCGATTAAATCTGTAATGTGATTAAATTTGAGGCAAATTTAAATTGTAGACACCATTAATTTACTCTGATTAGATTGCATTTGTGTTAAGTTTGAAGATCTGCTTGGAGTGAAATTGGCGATGTCTCCAATCAACGAGTGTTTGATTGAAAGATGTGAATCTGGAGGCTGTTCCAACATCCTCGTCTCAACAGGTCACCCGATCCTCATCAATACAAACAGCACATCGTACATCGGAGTCATGACTTACGTCCAGGTCGACTGTATCTGCGCTGCGAAGACATTCAACGATAACAACCAGGATATCGAGTGCCAGCCCAACAGTTGCCTTAATGGCGGAACCTGTCACCAGAGAGACTTCGGATTTAAGTTAGTCATGTGGAACGGGTGTCAAAGGAACGAACTGTAATAACTGCCGAATGTTAACGTACACGCTTTATATAGCGCCCGTATATGGCCTCAACCCTGATCACTTTTCAATGCATGACTTTGCCACTCTTTTCACTCTGACAGTGCCTGTCCCAAGCCTGGATAAAGGAGGAGGGCAACGCTAATGATCTTTTGTTTTTCCCACACTGTCGCTAAACTGAATTGGTCCGATGAGATCTTTCTCCAACTGGATTCGTTTGCATGGGCGCCACACCCTTTAAGGTCCTCGCGGTTTCTGCTTCGGGACTCACTCCTCCGCGTCCGGTCTGCGACTCAGATCATTTGTGATGACCGATCTCCGTGTGCGGAGAATGAGGTCGTGTTTTGGCGACCGTGCTTTCTCAGCTGCTGGTCCGCGGTGTTGGAACGGTCTCCCACCTATCGTTAGATTGGCCGACTCAGTAGACTCATTTAAAACTAAATTGATAGTGTGTCTGTTTTCTAAGGCTTATCCTGTCTGCTGACTTTCGTTTTAGGTTGTACGGCGCCCTTGCATTGGTTAGTGCCGCGTTTATGGCGCCTTATAAATCGGCGTTGTTGTTATTATTATTATTATTATTATTATTATTATTATTATTATTATTGCCAGCATTAAAATCTCTTAACTTAGGTCTAAATAAGCCAGCATTGATATGCTAACTGGCATCCTCATAACTCTTCATATGTACCTTGTGCCAACCAAGCTAGCTCAGAAAATGTGATGCTAATTAATCCGAGGAGACAGCACGGTGTTGCGTTAGAAATCATTGTCGATGGTGGACCTGTGATGATAGACCAGCGCTCGTGAATAAGCTGGTGTCCTGCGCTTGCCTTTCAAGTGGCGCTTAAGAAATTTGGAGATGACAATTAGACATGGCCGGGAAAATGGAGAACCGTGTAGGCATTATAGATGGCGTCGCTATATACGGATGTGAACCAGTGTAAGGCTGACCTGACTCGATTTGCCCCGGGAGTGCTCGATAGTGTATTGGGTAACACGTGGACTGTCAAATGAGAGGTCAAGGGTTCAAATCCTTGCCATGTCAGAAATTAGGCCAGCTCAAGATTCCTACCCCATCCGTGCTCCCTGGCGAATTCGGCAACAATAAGTTCACTGACCATACACTGTCAGTGGTTGGACGAGACGGCGAGGGAGAGGTTTGACCAACCGCTCTACTATGCCGAGGCTGAGACAATGAAGTCGCTAACATTCCAAACCCATGGATGCCTCACGGCTTGCTTAAGGGACTGCTCTTCTTCCCAATTCATGCCTAATAGTCAGAGCGGTGATCCCAGGGGATTCGAGGGGGACAAGTCCCCCACTTTTTACAGAAACAAGACATTACAGCAAGCTTTAGATACGTTGAAGAAGGCTATAAGAAAGGATACTGAAAACTTCAACTTTCTTTTCCTTGAGTTAAGCTTACCAAACTACAAGGATCGAGACACGTCTTCTTGCTTTCTCAATTTTCTTTATTCACATCATAAAATACAGTGCCTAAACTACTGTACACAAATTAAAATATAAAACGACCGTCCGTATCCTTCGGAAGTCAGAGCAGCAACTAACTTAATACAAGCAATCAAACGTCTTATCAATACCTTCTATCTGCCACCTCATTCGCCCCTAACAGCCCTTCCAAACACCACCACCCACTTGCGCCCCAAGTGTCTAAATCAACATATTAACAAACATTGGCTGACAGACACGTTATACGTTTGTCACCTCTTCATTTTCTACCCCTCTCATTGTTATTCCCCCACCTGTCAAACGAGATCGCCGCCTCTGCTAATAGTGTCTTATCATGAAATAAAATGGCAAAGGCAACTTCTTATAAAGGCTTTGTTTTTCTTGACGACAGTTTTATTTGAAGGCAGTTTCTCTTGAAAACTTCTTCCTCTCCCCAGGTGCGACTGCCTGTCTGGTTTCGACGGTCCTCGCTGCCAGCAGACGCGGCACAGCTTCCGTGGCAATGGATGGGCGTGGTTCAAGCCTCTGACCCAGTGCGAACACATTCACCTCAGCCTTGAACTGGTTACGACTAAGGAGAACGGACTGATCCTCTACCATGGTCCCATGAAGGACCTTGTGTTCGGAGAAGCGGAAGACTTTTTCCTGCTCCAGCTGCACAATGGCTATCCATTCGTCCGGGTCAACTTCGGATCTGGTGAGACGAAGGTGACTGTTGATGGAAGAGATCGGAGTGGTCAGTTGAAACTGACGAAGCTCAACGATGGTCACTGGCATCGAGTGGACATCTTCATAGATGGAAAGGTAGGACGGACCAAACCAGTTTATTTCATGTCAATTTTTTGTCTAAATTTTATCATACAGTTAAGGGAGAGAGAGCAAAGAAGGATCAAGGTGTGGCGGTTCACGAGTGATGTAATGAAGAAAATTAATTAGGTAGTTCACTTTTTATTTGCTACGATGGTTTGATCTTTGTGCAGAGGTTTTTAATAAGAATTGTTGTATTGTAATCGTAAACTGTTGTAATTGTAAACCATTGAACTGTAATCACAAACAAATTACAATACTTGCATACACAAATACATGCAATGACTTACTTAATTTTCCTGTAGCAAGTCCGTTTGGTGGTGGATCAATGTGAAGTCGGGTCTTCGTCCCTATTCGGCAGTGAAGAGACATTGGCTGACGACCGACGCGCTTGTGAGGCAACAAGCGAAGTACCAGGAGACAGGCAGTTCGTTAACATCAATGCCCCACTCCAGGTCGGCGGAAGGTCAAATCACGGAGTCAAGTATCCTCAGAACGTCCTTCGAGACGGATTCTACGGGTGCATCAAGAACCTTTTCGTCAACGGAGAGGTCAGTTCACTGCTGGGAATGTAAAGAGAGATATGGTGAAAGCGGATGTCGTGTGGTATAGATCTGTGTCAGCTCAATGTTCCACCACTTTTCCATGCCGTGGATAGGCAGGTTACATCACTCTCTCCCGGTGTTTAAGTGGCTTTCCTTGCTATTTCTTACCATTTTTTAAACTTATCATGCCATTTGACGATGACCTACCAAGTGGGCTCTTAGTAGGCAGCTGTTTCTTATGCTGTTGTTTATGATGTTTCTGCTACCATCTCAGGTTCATTTTCATTCCTTCGTTCAGAGGACTCATATAGCGCCTCTCCAGATGATCTACTCAAAGGCACTCTCTGTCCAACTCCAGCGTTTAAGAACACTGTTCAGATGTTTGCTAAAGGTGTATTCAGAGTAATAATAGTTATTATGTTTTTATACTACTGTTTTCTGCTACTGTTTCGGAAGCCTATATGCCGTGTTATAGGTTTCATTTAGTGAAGCCAGATATGTTGTTTATTATATTTGTTTATGGGTTTGTTGTTTGAAACAACAAATATAGCAATGATGATGTTAATAATCATAGAGACTAATCAGGTTATTTTTTTAATATTAATAGTATTAATAATAATTTTGATTAAAAGGTGTTTGTTGTTGTTGCCTAGCTGTACGACCTTCACATTGGTGAGGTGGGTGAGAGCAGGAATTCAGACGATGGATGTCCAAGAGAGGATGTCGTCTGTCGAATGAAGGATCCACTGTTAGGATCCAAGTGTGGAGTCAATGGCACTTGCATTGGCAGCTTCCACTCAACAATGCAATGCATCTGTCATCCGGGATTCAGAGGACCACACTGTAGCATCGGTCAGTGACACCATCTATGCCCTATCATATCTGATATATCTCCCTACAGAGGCGGCGATCTCATTGGACAGGTGTATCTCCCTATTTGGACAGACTATTTAGACAGATTATACTGTGACTTATCTTCCTATGAAGACAGACTTTCCTATGGTTTATCTCATTATACAGACAGACCAGGGGTGTAACAAGCGGGGTAGAGGGGGCACCGGTCCCCAGTTTCAAAACTGGGGAGGGTCAAAGCAACCCCAGTTTTAGTGCTCAGTGCCCCCATGTACCTCCCAAATCGAGACTGACTGACTATTCTCTAATATATCATACCATTATTAGGTATTATATATTGTGTTAAGATATGGGTGTCATTACAATTGTATCGTATCTTTAGATTTATATGGCGCCTCTCACAGAATAACTATTCAGATAACTATTGTATCTGTATTTGGCATCATTTGGCTCTCAGCTTGGAAATATTATATTCTAATAATATAATTATTTTATTGAATTTTTTATCATAATCATATTAATAATTCAAAAATTATAATTGTGTTATTTGAGTATGAAATATTATTAGATTGTATAATAATCATGCTATTAAATTATATTTACATTATAATTAGGGCCTATATTTTATTTATGTTATTACATTATGAATATAAATTATATAGGCGCCTATGTTTTTGAATTATAATTAGGGCCTATACAATAATTTTCATACAATGCAAGTATGTCATCTGATGTATTCACTGAATTTTGAGTAGCAACGACTGTGAAGGACTTTCGTCAGCGCAGCTTCATCGAGTGGGATTTCCAGGATCGCTTCTATGAGCGCGTTCTGAAATATCTTCATCGAACAGACGTCCAGATGATGTTCCGAACACGTCTTGACTCAGGACTCCTCTTCAAAATACAGAATGCGCAAAAATCCGAGTACATGATAATCGAGGTGAGTATTATTTTGTATGCATGATTTAATTTACAGTAAAACGAATAGTTTGAGCAACTGCATGTTACCTTTTGCCTTGCTAAACTCACACTGAGAGTCCCAAGTGACAAAATGACAGAGATAAAAGCCTGGTTACCGAGCACTTCTGTAGCTCCAGTGTAAAACTTTTGATGATGATGATGATAATAATAATAATAATAACACCGCACGCCTCGGACTGGCTATGCGCTCTCCCGCTCGTTTCTCGCGATCTCAGACTGGAGGACGATACCGTGAGGGTGGCGGTCGGCCTACGATTAGGGGTGGCCATCTGCGAGCCGCACACCTGCGCTTGCGGCGCCTTCGTCTCTGCCAGAGGCGCACATGGCCTGGCCTGTTCTTTGGGTTTTGGCCGTCAAGCAAGACACTGTAATATCAGCGAACACCTCCATCGCAGCCTCAACGGAGCCGGTATTCCAGCGATCAAGGAACCGTCAGGTCTTTCTAGATTAGATGGAAAGAGACCGGACGGGCAGACCCTGATACCGTGGAGTGGGGGGGGGGGCGGGTCTTACTATGGGACGCGACGGTGGTGGACACAGTGGCCGCTTCTTATATCCCCGAGACAGCTGCCACAGCCGGAATAGCGGCGGAGATAGCAGCCACAAGGAAACACACAAAATATTCTGAGCTGGAGAAGAAATACACTTTTGTTCCAATCGCTATAGAAACCTTCGGTCCCCTCAATAGTGAGGGCCTCGCCTTTTTGTCTGAGACTGGACGCCGACTTTCGACAACTACCCGTGACATCCGAGAGACAAACTTCCTTTTCCAGAACTTGTCGGCATTGATCCAACATTTCAATGCGGTGGCTTGTCAGGGCACTATGTCAAGATTATAATCCACTGACAAGCGGCGACCCAGATGGCCTGATGACAGATCCGTTGGCAATGCCAATGATGAATAATACTATATGTGACATAATAATTAATAATAATAATAATAATAATAATAATAATATTATTATTATTATTATTATTATTATTATTATTATTATTATTATATTATATTATGTTCGTTTATTTCAAACTGAAAAACTGCAGCATACATGATTGTGTGAACGGATGATGACATGTTATTACAGGAGTCGAATTTAACTGTCGGCAACCATGCAAGGCGTCACAGCATTATACTCCTAATTTGACAACGACGCCGCTTAAAGCTAATGAAGGACTAATCAGCCTTATTATAATAGGGTTATCATAGGCCTACTATTCTTATAAGTAAGGAAGTATATACTTTATTTAGTCAATCAATGATTAATGCAAATAATGCTTCAATGACTAGAGGAATCACCAGTGACAGGTTCCCGCATGCAAATACAAGCGCACACTCACACACACACACCCACATACATGCAGAAACACATACACAGTACACAATTAGCCAATAAACCAGATTGTTGTCCGTTGTGTCGATAGGTCTCCGGTTGTAGGATCTCTTTTCGCTATAATTTCGGTTCAGCAGAGCGTCATTTGACTCTTTCCTATGTCAACGTTTCTGACGGCATCTGGCACACGGTATTCGCTGAGCGGATCGGTCAGTGGTCCGTTCTTAAGCTGGACAGTGGCGAAGGCAGGTTTTTCAACGAGTCACTTGGCCAGCCGGGTGGTCAGCACGAGATCAGAGTTAGCCAGAGAAGCATTTTTGCCGGTGGAGATGTCCGATTCCCATCGTCAAACGCACCTCCTCTTGTCGACTATGATTTCGAAAATGGTAGACTTTGTTTTGTAATAAATAAGCCTAGGCCTATATAACGATGAATAATAATTAATTCTAGTTTTCTATTTTTTTAGGATTTTAAGTTGGTAAATATTCACTAATACTTCAATATTTGTCATTTAATTAGCAGTAACAGCAGCAATTATTGATAACCGAAAGCTTACAAAAATTGCCACTCTTATTTCTTGTTTGCTATGATTTGTTTTAAATCAGTAAATTTAATTAATTCAACTTCTGCAGTTTCATTTCAGTCTTTGCTGTGATTTGGAAATTTGTCAATTTTAATGATAAAAATTGCCTTGACTATGAATATAGTGATCTAATCTGTTTTTCTTATATTTTGCATCAAGTCAAACTCCATACTCAACTGCACTTTTAAACAACGGGTTTTAACTCAACCTGCAGTTAAATAATCCGTGGCTTCTAGGTGTCAATTTGTATCAGAAACACATCTGTGCTAAGCATACTGACATGGTCCAGATCATATATATTCTGTGTAGCATATAAATTTTGTATATAATTATCAAATCAAGGTCGCAATATTTTGTCTGTACCGCTGCTATTTCAGAAGGATCCGGATTTTAGATTATAGCCTGACTTTAGAATGAGCAGTAGGACAGATGAGCGCATTGAAGGCTGAAACACAGTTAATTTCGACTCCTGTTTAATTTGTTATCATCATATATACTACTGCTGCATAATTGTCAGTTTAAATTAGTAAACGGTTATTAATATTATTAATTCCGTTCTGGTAGGTTGCTTGAATGATGTTAGATTCAATGGCGAATGGCTACCGATGGAGTATTCGCAGAATCGCGAAAGCCGAGCGGCTGACTATCAGCCTAGAAGTCAAAACATTCAGACAGGTTGTCCGTCCGACATGTGTAGAAGCGACAAGGGTCCAGTCTGCTTGTATGGAACTGTTTGCGTCGACACTTGGCGCCATGCAGAATGCCGGTTAGCAATGCTACCTGTTTGTAAATATATGCATTGGTGGGATACAATATTATAATTATCAGAACCATTAGAGCGCTCGTCCTGTATGGCGGAGGGCACAGGCTCAAGCATTCCTTTAGCACTCGGTCACAAGTAGAACGCTATAGCTATATTATCATGTAAGCATAATGAACACTTGTCAGTTCTTCTTGCATTGTTGCTTGACACCATCGATGTTTCATCATAGTGTGTGAACTTCTGATTATTGTATCGTACATGTATGGATTGGTGCATATATTTAAGGTGTGCCTGTCAAAAATGCTTGATTGATATGATTGAAAACTTTCAATCAAACACGGAAATTTGTTCTTTCATTACTATATTACAGTAATGAAGGAACAAATTTCCGTGTACAAATTATGTTCACAAAGCTGTAGAAGCAGCATCTTATTTAGGGCTATATAAATTACTGCATTATTTATGCAGCACGCACCGTGGAATCGCCTTTGGCTTAGAAATCATGAACACTCACCTTTGTCACCTGGTATTGTCTTTCAACACACGTCAGAGTGAGACTCCACTGCAGCATTACTCTGGTAGTGCTAGTTCAAACCAGGATAAGAGTGGTCAAAGTTGAAGGCAGCCATACCTATAGTTACCCTTTTCTACTGTCTTTAATTTTGTTTCTGTATGTTACAGGTGTCCTCGGGGACGGCGTCTTGTCACTCAGGGATCCTACGATCTCTGTGAAAACATCAATGAGTGTTTGGAGTATTCCAGCACTTGTCTCCATGGAAACTGCCACGATACGGAAGACGGCTACTACTGCCACTGTTTCCATGGTTACACGGGTCCAGACTGCTCCATACGAACCGAAATGGCAGCAGCATTTATCAGCACCAGCGCTATGCTGACGATTATTGGCTGTGCAGTTTCTGTTCTGCGTAAGCTCCTTTTTAATCTAGATACTATAGTGTTGTTGTTATCATCAAAGACATTATTCTTAGGTAGTCTAGTTGTACTAGTAGTGGTATTACCACTAGAAGCTAGAGCAGTGGTTGCAATATTATGTATTGTAGGAATTTTAATTTTACGACCTTTGCGAACCTGCCTGTCGCAGAATTGTTCAGTAACTTCAGTTCACCGATGTGGCTGACAAACATTGTGGATTTGATTCTCATCCAAAATCCATTGATTAGCACCATTTTGATGGATGTTGTGCAATGTAATGAGTCTGATGCACAGCTGTAACCAAGGAATACAGAAACTCCATCACTGCCTGCAGTCCAGCAGAGTCAGTCCCTAGCCTGGATAAAGGAGGAGGGCAATGCTAATGATCCTTGCGACAAAGTGTCGCTAAACTGCAACAACCACCCCTAAGGAATACAGTAAGAATAGGTCTAATTGATCATGCTGATATGAGGAAAGTTGCAGTTGTAAGTAAATATGTAACGGGGAGAACCCTGGTTAGAATAGCATAGACTTCAGGCACTTGTGGAGAAGTAAGAGATGTAGACTGGCTGGTTCAGCTGTAGTTTTATGAGGAAGGTTGTTTGTTCCAGACTTCTAGAACCGACGAAAGCAGAGCTTCTGTGCTGAGTTGTAGGAAAACAAGCCAGATGAACTCTGGTTGTGCCCGTAAAAAACCGGTAAAGGGTGGGAAGATCAATCTAGAGATTTGAATTTGACCGCCAAATGAATGTTCAAATATACCATGCATATTAATAAGACGTGATTGTGTCAGTGTTATTAGTGATTCTGATAGCAATCAGTCGACGAAGGCAACCGGAGTCATACTCTGTCGTAGGAAATCCGGATGAGGACGTTCGAGAAAACATCATCCACTACAACGAAGAGGGAGTTGGTCAGTTCTATTTGGATCGGATCATAGAGTCATTGTCATGTGGGGTCAACAAGTTGCCAGCAGAGAGTTGCTATCTATCTGGTGTTTGATTGAAGCGGTCGTTTAGGTTTAATTGCGAACTTTTCGATACTACTGCAATGATCGGTCTCAGGCTGAAGCCCACTGAAGGATAATGATAATATTCATGGTCATCGTGTATTAATGAATGAGTGTTGCAAAGTAATATACCATACCATACCAAAGTCACACATTGGAAGCACTTTTCAATTTTTTTAGAGCTTCTGTTAAAATGTATACTACTTAGAAATCGGAGTCAGTTGTAAAGAAAAGATGAGTCTATTGAAATGGAGTCAAGGATCTTGAGCAGTCAATCGATATGGAGTCAAGGACCGTGAGCAGTCTATCGTTATGGAGTCAAGGACCGTGAGCAGTCTATCGATATGGAGTCAAGGACCGTGAGCAGTCTGTCAATATGTAGTCAAGGACCGTGAGTAGTCTATCGATATGGAGCCAAGGACCGTGAGCAGTCTGTCAATATGTAGTCAAGGACCGTGAGTAGTCTATCGATATGGAGCCAAGGACCGTGAGCAGTCTGTCAATATGTAGTCAAGGACCGTGAGTAGTCTATCGATGTGGAGTCAAGGACCGTGAGCAGTCTGTCAATATGTAGTCAAGGACCGTGAGTAGTCTATCGATATGGAGCCAAGGACCGTGAGTAGTCTGTCAATATGGAGTCAAGGACCGTGAGCAAGTCGTTCGCTCACAATTGCTTAGCACCGTTGTCATTTGTCGTATGGTATACATTGGTCATGTGTACGCTGCTAAACAATGGACAATTGGAAGGACAATATAAAAAAAACATTTGTTGTATTTTATATGTATGTTTGTACATTTCTGTTTGAATAGAAATTGAAGTGACTGGGTTTGTTGTCTTACAGGAGAAGAAGATCAGAATGCTTACGACATAAATAAACTACGTAAACCGCTGCAGGATACTTCCATGTTTGTGCCTTCAACACCAACGAACATCCAAATCTCAGACACAGAAACCAGAGAAGGTGGTCGATTTAGTATGTTTCTGTCGAGTATGCACATATAATATGCTTCTCTGTTAAATTTTTTTGAATTATAGACAGTATTTCTAGCCATGACCCGACACAACCTTTCTAAACTTCAGAATATACCAGTAACTGTAAGCTCAACACAGCAAGATGTATTAGTGTTTGAGTAGTTTTTGCTTTACAGGATATTTTGTTATTTGGAAGCCTTTTCCTATACATTACATGCAAGATCTTTTCCAATTGGTTCAATAAACTTATATGAAGCTTTCGAATTATTGGGTAGACAATTGCTGGCGTATCGTCTACCGAATAATCCGAAATCTTCTACGTCTCCTGTCCTGGTTCATTTCACGAACAGACAGACCTGGAACATCGTGTACTCGGCAAGAAAGTCCCTGAAAGTTGCCTCTTCATCTTCGGCTGTGCCTGTCTACATCAACGAACATCTGACACGCACTAACTCTCATATATTCGCCGAGGCCCGGAAACTCCTAAGGTCGAAGTCTCTGGTCTCCGCTTGGACTCGAGAAGGACACGTATTTGTTCGCTGCTCGACCAGTCCGGTTGAAAAACCGGTGAAGATCTCCTCCATCAAAGACCTGGACAATCTGCCCCATGCCTAATGCCTAATCTCGTCCTAGACTCAACGGAAGGGGAGGTGGGGTAGGCTATTTTATAAAAAGTAATATTAATTATGACTTAAACCAGCTGCCTGGCTGTATTCACCACGTCACCTATGAAGCCCTCTTCCTGAAGTTACCTGATATTAATGACTCATATTCTATACTGGGAGTCCTTTATAGGCCCCCGGGTCAAAATATGGACGACTTCAATATTGAGTGGAATTCTCTCCTAACCGCCCTTTCTTCCAATGATAAAGACTACTATATTATTGGCGACTTTAACATTGATCTACTCAAGGCCCAAGATCATCAGCTCACAAGCAATTTTCTAGATGTGGCTTTTCACATCACCTGCTCCCGGTTATAACCCAACCCACTCGGATAACTGATACCTGTGCCACGCTAATTGACAACCTTTTCACCAATCGTATCTCGAAAATTTCGGAACCTAGTATAATTGCTGATATATCTGACCACCTGATCATGGCTTACATTCAAACCTCGTTCAACCTCACCTCTTCTTTTCCGACTACTACCCGATCAACCCGATGCTTTGATATTAACTCTAGAGATTTCTTTAAAACGAGCTATCTAAAGTTGACTGGTCGGACGTTGAATATCAGTGTGAGGCTAAGAATCCGTCCTTGGCCTACGAGTCATTTATTACGAAGCTAAAATCGACTTACCATGCTGCCTTTCCAGTCTTTATAAAAAAGCCCAAACCGTTTAAGTCCGCCAAACAACCATGGATGACTCCAGGTCTCTTAAAATCTTGCCATACTAAATCGAAATTATATGCCTCTTTCATTAAAAACCCAACAATAGAAAACAAAACTAAATTTGTAAACTACAGAAACAAATTTAAATCTCTACGCAAAAAAGCCGAACGCAGTTTCTATATTTCTGAATTTAATAAACATACGAATGACTTAAAACATAACCTGGAAGATCATAAGGTCGATCCTTAAGGTCAACGTACGTGACACGAATATTTCCTTTTTAAGCTCCAATGGTACGATTATTTCTTACCCCAAGTTGATCGCAGATACACTAAATAATTACTTTAGGGGAATTGCTCAGGAATTGGTCGATAAGATGCCCTCAACGAACTGCTCTTTTGAACACTATCTGGGGCCCCCCAACCTAAACTCTTTCGCTGTATACTCTACAACTGCTGAGGAATTGATTATTCTTTGTCAATCCTTGAAAACTACCCATACCACTGGTCCAGATGATATTGACCCCTCATCAATAAGCCCTATATTTTTACTAATTGCCAAACCTCTAGCCAGTATTATTAATTCTTCACTTTCAACCGGCACTGTCCCCAATGGAATGAAAACGGCTAAAATTATAACTAAATACAAGCAGGGACCGAGGGACGTACTTGGAAACTACCGGCCCATCTCAATCTTACCCTTCTTCTCTAAATTGCTGGAAAAGGTCATGTTTAGTAGGCTCTATGACTTTATTGATAAAAATAAATTCCTATACCTGTATCAGCATGGTTTCCAACCAGGTCACTCCACCTCAATGTCTTTGCTTGACCTACATGATCACATCTCTGCTGCAATTGAACGTAATGAATTTACCCTAGGCATATTTATCGATATTGCAAAGGCTTTCGGTTCCGTAAACCATAAAATATTACTTGCCAAATTAAAGAATCTAGGTATTCGGGGTGTGGCCTTGGACTGGTTTCAGAGCTATCTGTGTAATAGACTGCAATTTGTTTATTGTAATGGTGCAGTATCTACAACTAACCTAACAAAGTTTGGTGTCCCTCAAGGCTCCATTCTAGGACCTTTACTCTTTCTGCTTTTTATCAATGATCTGCCAAATGTGTCATCGCCTCTTCGGTTCTTGCTCTTTGCCGATGACACTAGTGTCCTCGCCTCTAATTCTTCTTATGATGAACTACTCCGACTTTTAAATCGTGAACTTGTCAAAGTTATTGGCTGGTTTTTAGCAAACAAGCTCACACTTAATGCTACTAAAACCAACTACATTCTCTTTGCCTCACATCGCAAGAAACCTCCTTTGTCTGAAACGGTCCTCATGATAAATAATGTCCCTTTACCTAGGGTTATATCGACCAAATTCCTAGGTGTATACGTCGACCAATCACTTACCTGGAAAACCCATATTGAAAAAATAGCATCTAAAATAGCTAAGAATATAGGCATAATATCGCGTATTGCGTACCTATTACCTGTTGCCATAGGCAGAAACCTTTATTTCTCCCTGGTCCACCCTTATTTAACCTACTGCAGCCTAATCTGGGCATCCAATTACCACTCTAGATTAATTAGGCTAATCTCGTTTCAAAATAGAGCCTTTAGAGTCATTTATAAAAATTCTGACCCACTGCATCATAAATCCTGCATTTTGAGCGTCAAACTGACAACTTTAATACAAATTAGTGGATTCATTTACAAATTCTCGATTAACCAATTACCTCCTGCGTATGCAAACTACTTTACTCCCATTAAATTAATCAATCCGTACTCCTTTCGCAATTTTAATGATTACAGGCCCATCCATGCACGTACCAATACCCGTAAGTTTGCGATAAGATGCAATGGGCTTAGGGCTTGGAATAGCGTCCCTCAGGAAATACGTACCTTAAATTATCTAAGTGCATTTAAATTGAAACTCCGTGACTATATACTGCTACACCCTACATAACTCTGTCAGTGAATCTATTGATCTATTGATTGATTGATTTTTATTTTTCTGCAACCAAAGCAAAACAAGAATCATTATCCGGATAAGAAAATAAAGTATACAAAATACATTGCAAAAAATTAATATAGCAATAGATAGGTTACAGATGGGCAAGCCCCAAGGGATTTTCTCCCGCTGACGGGGCTACCCCCAAGTCTATTCAATAGATCATTGGGCACAGTTTTGTTTATCAAAATTCTAAGCTATGGTAACTAACATCACATAACACATAAGTATTTTAAGAAGTATGCTAGATACTTAACTAACTTAGCTAGCCTTATCTAAGCTGCCATTCGTCCACTGCCGCAGCAGATCTGCCAAGGGTATCTTAATTTGCCTAGAATGCCCTAGTCCTTCTGGAGGAGGAGATCAAATATTAAATATTAAATGTAATTCTATGTAATTACCTCCGTTGTTTAGTTTGTTAAGTTATTTAAGACGAACTCTCCGCAAGCAATCTGCTTAAGTCTTGTTTATCGCCATCTACCACTTATAACTTAACTCTTATTGTAATGGGTGTCCCTACTAGCGGGACCTCGGTCCTTTTAGGGTTCCTCCCTATTGTCGGCTGCCAATCTCTCTATCAACTTAATTTTTGTTTAATGCTTCACTATTATGATTGTCAGTGTGCAATAAACTGTTGGTTATGGTTATGAGGCACTTAGTGCATACCAGTCATTAATTTTACAAGTCTTGATATATTCACTGTATTTGTTGGAAGTATGAACAGTCTAAGATGATTAATAGTAGCAGAATGTACTTATCTGGTGTTGAAGTTCACCCGCCAACACCTGAATGTGAAGCTCTCGACAACTTTATCAACAACCGACTGAGGGAAATCGACAACGACCCAAACGCACCCCCATACGATACGGTCAGGGAGTATGCCTACGAGGGAAGCGCCACATCAACACGTTCCCTCAGCTCCTTAGAATCAGTTACTCCAGGTGGAAAAGACAAAAATGGTGAAACACCGCCGCATCATCCTCAGAACAACTGCACAAGTTGTCGACACCCAGGAGCAAGCGCCAGAGGTAGAAACGAAACAATCAACGAAACAAGTATCACGACCGAGATATGAACAGATGCAAAAACGAATCATCCTGCAATTAATAGTTCCATTTCACAAAGAGTAATGTGGTCGCTCATCGAAGGACCAGGCTCAGGATGTTGTCGTAATATATAGTAGACAGGGTTGAGGATTTGCCCCTAGGTTTTCAAATTCAACTGCTTCAACTGGAGATGGTCCATTCCAGAAACATTGCTACGGTTGTTTGTATGGGGCTATTGTATCTGGATGCTGTTTCGTATAATTTGTCAGGTGTAAAGATTCGTCCTGTGGGTCTTTTGACTCTTCAAATGCAAACCAGATAGAGCTTTGACTCTTCAAATGTGCAATGTCATCTTATACAATTAGCAGAATCTGTGAAATTGATGAGCTTATGTGCTAACTGGAAATTATGCAGCTTTGAATAATATAATGGAAGATTTAGAAAATAAATGCCTCTCTATAAGGATAGAATAAAATTGCAGTAATCTAACGCTTTCACGGCGGGCTATATTGGTTTCCCATTCACTTTTAGTACACACTCTTAAGTAACCATTGGTCAAAATTAGAACTTCTGTAGCTCCTTAACTGCAATGTAAATAATAAACTGATGGTTGAAGTGCAACTAGTTCTGTGGTATAAGAACTACTGCTCGTTACTACTACTACTACTACTCAAGCTATTGTGATTGACAGAATGTTGATCTTACCAAAAAGTCGGGTGGCTACATAAGGTGAAGCATATCAGAGCCAGACAGTTGTTAATTTAAGTCTTGTGACACTGAATGCAAATTTGTACAGACGACTTTAGAAAAATGTTTTTAGAATTTCTTTTGATGCGCTGTCATTGGGCTTCAAAGAAACCCCAGTTGAGGGGAAGACACTTTTAAACTAAACCTTCAAACGTGTGTACAAAGCACAACCTTGTAAATCGTGTGTAGCAATTTGTAATAATTACGGACATTATACTATGCTTAAAATGAATCTGATGTTGATCCTATCTTTATCACCATGACGTACTTGAAGTGCTGAGCCATCGTATACGGCGTTAGACATCAAAAGGGTAGTTACAATAATCCAGCATGTCTTTGTTTATTTTGATGCATTCTTAAGGGGTCTAGGACAGTACCCCCCCCCCCCAATTCCATCATTACCCCGCATTCCATTACATAATTAAAGTATGTATGTGTATGTATATAATTTTGTATGCAATGCTGCATGTATGCATATAGGCATGTAAGTATGTATGCATATAGGTATGTATGTATATATCAATCAATCAATCAATGCAATTTATATAGCGCCTCTTCAAGATAACTATTCAGAGGCGCTCCCGACCCAGGCCCGGTCAAAAAGGAAAGTCTTGAGAAGTTTATAGAAAGAGCCAAACAGGTCGCGCGGGAGAGAGCGCAGGTCAGATGGGAGGTTGTTCCACACACGAGGACCCACAATTGCAAAAGCTCTATTTTGCCTGGTTGCGGTATGAGCATGTGGAACAACAAAGTCGCCTCTAGAGGCCGAGCGAAGAGATCGGCGACCAGAAGAAGCCGAAGTTAAGGTGAACAGATCCCTAAGATAGACAGGCGCATTGCCCACAACACAGTGCCAGACAATAGAGGAGATTCTATATTGAATGCGCTGCCTAACCGGAAGCCAGTGAAGGATGTCCCGCATGTACGTAGAGATGTGGCCAAATTTAGGAACACAACCAATCAAACGAGCTGCAGCCCTTTGAACCCCCCTCCAAGGGTTGCAATCGGACCTGAGGGAGCCCACAGAAGAGAGAGGAACAGTAATCTAGTCGATTAACGATAAGTGGCAGCAGAAGATGAGGAGAGAGAGCGGGAAACAACCCGCGACTGGCGCAAGAAATAATAGCAGGAACGAGTCAATGCAGAAATGTGCTTCACAAAAGACAGTTCTTGATCCAGAACTACCCCCAGAGCCCTGACACAGGTGGAGAATGCAAAGTTAGGGAATTCAGAAGACAGAGAACCCAAGTCGAGCTTGTTCAGCTGCTGGCGAGTACCATGCCAAATATATTGAGTTTTCTGCGGGTTAAGTCGCATTCGATTTGATGACATCCAGGCAGTTAGTCAGGCTGTAGCTTGAGACATTCTTCGGACTGTAGAAGAAGCCTGGGATGATGAGCAATGCACATACGATTGAACATCATCTGCGTAAGAATGGCTCGCAAGAGAACAAGATGTGAGAAGAGACTCGATATCTGCAGTGAAAAGAATGTAGAGAAGAGGTCCAAGGACCGATCCCTCAGGGACACCAAAGGGGCAGAGCGCCAAGGCGAACGAGATGAATGAAAGACAACAGATGTAGAACGCTCGGAGAGATAAGACTTGATCCAGATAAGTGGAAGGTCTCTTATCCCAAAGGTTAAGGAGAGGTGACTCAAGAGGATATCATGAGCTACTGAATCGAATGCAGCGCTTACATCATATAAGGCCAGAAGGGTTACTTGGGACCTGTCCATGGCACTATATATGTATGCATACATGTATGTATACATGCATGTATGTACACATGTATGTATGTACACATGTATGTAGGTTTGTATAGATGTATACATGTATGTATGTAAACATGTATACATACATACATGTATGTATGTACGTATGTACTCGCTATGGAAATATTGTGATGTTCAGGGGGATAATGATTAGGTTGTACTGTGAGAGGCGCTTTATAAATCCGTAAATAGAATATTGTCCAGGGGTAATGGCCTGATGCCGTTCTTAAGTACCACAGTGAATAATTAGAATCGGTGAATAATTGGAATCATTGAATAATCGGAATTGCACTGTGCAAATGACTTCCTCAACATCCATTATATATATATATATATATATATATCTCATTAGCTACTTTGGTCTTACTTGATGGCAAGTGGATCCATCTACCCAAAAGGAACTGGTATTTCGCTTTCACCAATCAACTAACTAGTAAATGTACTAACCAAAATGCACAGTGATCCCAATTATAGAAGACACATTATTTCATTGTGTGAACTATGATGTACAGTATTGGGATAGGATCGTCAATGAGTCGACTTTCAAAAGCAACCTTAGTAACAGCAGTGTTATAGTTGATACTTAATACGGCTTACAAAGTATCCTATCGTAAGGAAAACGTCCATTATCATTAGGTTCCACTGTCATACTTGGGTGGCACCAGTCCCAGGTGAATGTGAAGTTTCTTGGTTGTGTCATACAATGGCGGGTTTGTCATCATCACCTTGATCTTTCACAGACATGGCATGGTCAGAACACTAGTTACAGCCTAGTTGGCCACTCAAAATCCATTAGGTCGGGGAAACCAGCTAGTCAGTAATCCTAAATTGGTATCAACTCCACAGTGTACACAGAAACAAGATATCAAATAGTGGATATTTGGATTCAAATATAATTTTAAATAATTTGCAACATCCATTCAACCAGCATAAGCAATTTTAATGTATGATATGATGCCATTTCACAAAGATGGTCATCGATCACATTCTGGAAACTGTTTTCAGTACAATTGTCCACACTAATACTCCCCGTCTTAATATGAACCACCTCGCTGAAATCCTCGTCCTCCCCCAAAACCTCTGTTATATCCTCCTCGCCCTCGGTCGCCTCCTCCTCTTCCTCGATCTCCTCCTCTTCCACGTCCAAATCCTCCACGGCCTCCACGGTCACCACCTCCTCTGCCACCTCGGAAACCTCCTCTGCCACCACGACCTGAAAAGAAACACAGAAATTGTATTTATTCACATGGATTCAAACGTATAGCTCACAAGAACCAAATTTAATGAAGCTCAGGAAGTAAAATGGCTAGTCAGCACCAAGCAAATCTTATAAGAAAATAAACTTTCTGTCATTCCACAAGTATGTGTCAGTATGTTACATTTAAAAAAAATCCAATAACAGAGGACAGACATCGCTAAGACAGAGGCTAACTGAAGAACAGAGTGTGAGAAGCATTAATATTATATTATTATCATGTGTGAAGTGCCATCTTACCAAAGCCTTCAAAACCACTGAAACAGTTTGGTTTACATTGTGATTTGGTTTATGTTTTCTCGATGGCTCATAGAAAATTGTCGTTGCCATGTTCAAACCGAAATTTTTGCAATAAAACTACAGCCAGTATTAATTTGCACAGAAATTGTTTATCCAAATCAAGATGGCAACTGCCATTCGTTAACATGGCAACTGCCACTTGTTGACATGACAACTACATACAGTACATCAGAAAGCAACAATATATCTAATTACCAAACCAACTACAGTTAAGTACATGCCAATCATTCCTCTAAGCAACAAACAACCCTTCTGGTTCGTCTTTCAAACACCCCAGTGAACAAGCTTCAATTGTACAGATCGTAAGGACTAAACTCTGTTTCAGTGACACAGTAAACAGTTCAATCGATCTCTTGATAACAATTCCATTTAGTAATATAACACAGAACAAAATCATCCACTGCAACACAAAGATGCACATCTGTCAAAATCCTAAACAGCTTCAGAGAATACATAGAGATGGAGTGGTGCAAACAAAACTCACTTCCCGGTCCACCTCTTCCGCGGGAACCACTCTTATCGCCCGGTGCTTTAGGTAGAAATCGTGACAATGGCAATAACTTCATTGGATCGATGTACAGCTGAAAATTATTGAAACACTACAGTTAGATATAACCAAAGATATATCTAAAGGCAAATTTAGGCATACACAGTAGCACTACCGGTGAGGCTTTGCAGCATTTTTATTAAAATACTGGAAGAGTGCTATATAAATGTTGATGTATGAATTGCATGTATATATCTGGTGTTTGAAAAGTATCCGCTAAGAACCCCGTAAAGAAGTAAACCCTGTGGCAATATAGCAGATATAGAGGTGATTATCAATACTGTCTGAAATATTTCTTTATGCATGCACACACTGTGTACCTTTAAAAAGTCATTTAATCAAAATGTGAATTCTGAGATTATACGATCACCTAAAGTAGCAACAGATGACATGCAATAAAACCCTTCATTCAATAATAAGCTTATTTTACTACATGGCTGCGAGACGTGGACAATGACAAAGAATTATAGAGAAAAAGATTAATGCATGTGAAATGCAGATATGGAGGAAGATGCAGATAATATCATGGATGGAGAAAAAGACTACGCAGGGGTGCGCAGGGAGATTGGAGCAGAGAATGATGACATGTTACAACAAACAGTGTTGAGAATTCTTCGGACATGTTATGCGATCAGATGGATTTGAAAAGGAAATGATGCTGGCATGAGGAGAAGGAAAGAAGAAAGAGGGCATCCAAGGAAAAAATGGATGGACGAGATACACGAAAAAATCAGAATGAACCTGGATGAATTAAGATAAGCAAGATACTCTACACAACATCATTGACAAAGCTTTCCAATAGTTTTACAAATTCCAGTGCATAAACATTGAAATACACCAAAAAATCTAAGTTGCTCAAAAAATGACAACATTACAACTAGTTCAGAATACTTAGAATAGCAAACCTTTGTCAATTCTTTCAAAGAGGCTACTTTTACATCATCACTCAACTTCACTGTAACATACTAAAAACAACAGAAAACAACTGCCATAAACAGATTATCAAGGATCTATTATACACAGGACTGGAAACTATTTATATAATGCAATGTGTCTAGAGTTTGATTGTCATAAAATTTTAAGTTTGCAAAGAAAATGCATTTTAGTAAATCATATTTATAAAGGTGATTGACGAATAATAATGTTTGCAAAGAAAAATTGCTTGTGGAGGTTAAAATACTATATTTAATGTCATAAACAAAATCTGTAGCAAGATGACATTTATGGATAAGTGTGAAACAGATAATAATTTCTATGAGTATCCATTGTCAGGGCCATACCAAGGGGGGTCAGCGGGGTCAAGGCCCAGGGCACAAATGTGGAAAGGGCCCAAATTTCAGGATGGAATAGTTTATTATTCCATAAAATACAGTATTTTCAAAATGTGGGGGCGTCAAATTGAAGCTACGCAAATGGCGCAGTTAGCTAGGTACAGGGCGCAATTATAGATCGGGATGACCCTGTCAATTCTTCTAAATACAGTCCCCTTGAAAGGGTATTCGACAAAAAATATCCAGTCAACATTTTGCTCTGCAGATATTAAATTAAGTAAGAAAATTAATTCACTGTTGCAGTCTCAGAGTCATAAATTCTTAAAACAAGTGACATTTATCAATCATATAAAGGCACAACTGGTGATAAAATTGAATAACATGTTCAAACTTGTACTACATTTGCAGACTGTAAACATGTTCTGCTGCACTGAAAAAACATTCGAAATTGAAAAATGAAGATACTCGAAATACGTACGTAGTCTCTAATTGGTCCTAGAATTTCGTCAACTTTTCCAATTTGTTGCTTGTTCTCCAAATAAATAGGAGCGTTAAAATACGGCACCGATTCATTTGTGGCTTTTATAACAAGATCGTCTTCACAAGGGTGAACATACTGGCCAAGCTCTGTCAAAAAAACAGACATTGGATGTTTAAAATACTTGTTACATCAGGGTTTATAATGTGGGCTTAAACTGAATGCCCATGTCACTTGAAATGGACCATATAGTGTCTACATTACTAGCTAGCCACTCTTTGTATAAACTGTGTAATGTGTGAATGTAATCGTGATGTTGCAGCTGTTTCAAGTCTCTTATGATGCCATGACTAGGTCCCCATGGATTATGCTAAATCTTTTCGTAAATTATACAAAAATCGCATAATCCACGAGTCCTAGTCATCAACAATTGTGTCGTATGATCGGAAAACTATAACCCCTACATGCTAATAATTATTATTATTATTACCGAAATTTGATACCGCCTTTCTTCCAACATTTTTTGCTCAGAAGTGCCCACACATGCCTCGACGGCGCAATAGCAGTTGTACTGCAGAGCAATGGTGCGCAAAGGACACGCTTAAGGTCCCTACACAGTGACTGACGCCCCGGATGAGGCTCGAACCCGCGTACTCAGCACACACTGAACGTTACGGGTTGACCGCTCTAACCGATCGGCCACTGTGCCACACCAATAATAGACTGGACAAACCAATTATAGTTGACAATGACCAAAATTTTGGAACTTTATGCAATAATTTTGCAAAGACTTTCCATTTAGAAATGTCTGCAAAACCTCAAATTTTTGAAGACAATGTAAAATCGTATAATCTAATAAACCACGGAGCCCTAGCCATGACTGACAACAGGTTCATAAAAGGTAAAAAGGCATTTCCATTCTCATTGGTATGCATTTCGGAAACATAGATCGGGTTCGTACGTCGATCTTTGCACTGTCTGGCTTCTGGTACATCGGAACTTTGACCAGGACTTTCCACTCGACTGTAAATCTTCACTGCAGTTTCATTTGTAGCAACCCTCAATTCGTGACAGTGTTGTTGACATTAATTGAAATAACAACACAATAGAGCAACAATTAGTTTAGATTTCACTAATCTACTGCCAGGTAAATTATACGTGAGAAGAAATCTTGATTCATAAATTCAGTGGTACTCACCAACAACTCTCTCTGGAGGCCCGGTGTCATAGCTTCGATTCTGGTAACCACCTCTGCCACCGCCTCGTCCACCACCACGATCACCAAAACCTAAAACATCCGATATTCCCTTTGTCATATCATCTACTTCATCTATGAAGGATCTCCAGTCTAATGAAGCTCAAGACACTTTTTGTATCACCTGTGTAATGTGTGCATTTAATCATGATGTTGCAGCTGTTTCAAGTCTCTTACTACACATAATTGTCATAAACTTGTATGTTCTTGACAGTGATATTTTTCGTTTTCTCAATAAACAAAATACATACACAACTCTTTGCACTGATATCAAGTTTTATATCACAACGCAGTTCGATCTAAGTTTGCAGGTTCAAATTTAGCATTAATTTTAATTAAAATTAATCACAAGTTTATTTATTAGTGCTCTTGAGTGTAAGTGAATGAAAATCAATGCCACTCAGCGTTAAGGGGTTATGCAACTCGCAAGGGTGCTATAGGGCCATCACTCTTTAGTACAGCGTTTCCCAATCTTATTTGGCCGTGGAACCCCTTTTGGTCTTAAATTTTTGGCGCCCGCCCAAAATTAAACATATTCTGTGGTAGGTACAAATGCTTGGGAATGCAGACAATCATAGGTTTAGGCCTAAATTTGATTAATAATAGCACAAATATTCATGACAAGGACATAATGAATTCTCTTTCATATAAAGTTACACACAGATGTTAAGTAAAATCCTCCATTTGTTCACACTGAAGGTTTTTCGCGGAACCCTTGTCTTCATCTCACGGAACCCAGTTTGGGAAACGCTGCTTTAGTATATGCCATGATCTGCACTTGGGTGGACTTCAAGGACGATGTATGCATTGACCTTTCTTCCTCCAATTACCTCAAATTTCAGTCTATTCGTAATGCTGTTTCACGTCTCGTAGGTGGCATTCCAAACTCGGCCAATAGTTCATGCTTCAATCAGGACTCACTTCATGAGTTCCCTTATTCAACAGCATGTACAGTTCAAAACCCTTTCCCTCATAAATGTTCAAATGCCTAGCCGGGGTGGACAGGCCCACCTGATGCTTTTATTCTCTCTGGTGCACTCTTTACCTGCAAGGACCTCCTTGCGTCCTTCCTCTCACTCCCTGATTGTTCCACACACGCGCTCTACTATAGCCCAATCCAGTAGCTTTGCCTATGTTGGTCCCTCAGCTTAGAACGGTCTTCCACAGCTCCTGCACCTAAAATTGCTACCCCTCTCACCTTACGAGTTCCGGAGATGCCCTAAGTATGTCCTATTCTCTGGTCACATACTCGTCACACGTGTTTAACATCAGCTGCTGATTTTGAGCGGCACAATGTTTGACTACCTTTCATTACAAGCATACATAATAAGCGATGGTTTTGAAAATCCACTGCAACATCAACGTCAGAGGAATGTTCAGACTGTCTGCTTAACAATCTTAACACAGTAGACAGGCTGTTAAACTGTGCAGTCACTAATCATTATATGTGTTATTTAGTCTAAATAAAACAATGTCACTTGATGCAAACCTCTTCCACCTCTTCCGCCACCTCCTCTTCCGCCACCTCGTTGAAATCGCATTTCCCTAAGGAAACATAAAATTCAACATATAATCAGATGCAAGCAACTTATAACTGTCCACAGGTCATAATGAGTACCCAAAAAATACAGTAGTTTAAATCAATTCAGCTTCTATATTGTGGATTGGATTTTAAAGCTCATTTGGGTTGACTTGTCAATGGTATAATCACTGGACTCCCACAAGAGTGCATAGCCAATCCTAGAAGCATAGAGCTCATGTGGCTTAAACTTCTGCCTCTCAACACACAGAAAAATGACTTATAGGTTGAAAATTCTTCACATTTGTTCAAAAATGACATTAACCCTAGCTCTAACCTTATACGACCCTCGCGGCGCCTAACCTGCCCATAACCTGAACCTTATCAACCCAATAGCGCATAATAGAAATTTTTTTTGTTTTAGCAGCATCTTTACATGCTAAATTCGCATGTGTTTGGTCGAGGAAGCAACATTTTCATTTGTGTTGCGGCCGAACTTTCAGCTGCATTAGATTTATCCATCCTAGATACCTTAATCCCTGAAACACCATTCTGTCAG
Source organism: Bimastos eiseni (assembly GCA_959347315.1). Taxonomy (NCBI): domain Eukaryota; kingdom Metazoa; phylum Annelida; class Clitellata; order Crassiclitellata; family Lumbricidae; genus Bimastos; species Bimastos eiseni. The sequence goes on along the minus strand of OY365821.1, from coordinate 13,792,732 downwards.
AGCCCTAACTCTTTTTAGCAGTTTGTGGATAGTGTCCAGAAAACCAAATTAGAAGAACAAGGCCAGAGTTTTTAGGATTTCAAATGCTTATTAGACAATGTGGCAAACATGTGCTGTGTAAACCTTGTCAAAATAAAATAGAACAGAAGTACACCTTAATTACATCATCCTACACTGCTAAACTTACGAAAATCGTGTGTTATTTTCTATATGCTTTTAACGGTGTTGTGCATGTACATGTATCCCTTAGCTGGATCAAAGTGTATTTTGAATCCGGTCCTTCACTTGGGCCACGAATTCCATAACTGTTTGGACTCAGGCAGCGCTAGTCCAAAACCTGGATAAAGTAGGAAGGCGACGCAAATGATCTTTGCTATCATTGTGTCGTTAAACTGAAACTTTTCCACTACTAGTTGGACCACGCTGTAAAATTATTCACGTTTATGTATTTGAATGTGGTTTTGTCAATTAGATATTTTTTAGACCTGCATGAAGGCGGCAAAGAAGTTTCAGCCATATTAGATCCACAAAATTTCCATCACACATGTCTAAGCTTTAAGCGAATTTCAGTAATCAGGAATAATAAACTAACCCTGTACTTCGCTGCGCTTAAAAGTTCAGTTTGAAACAACTCCGCTTGTATTGTAAAATAATCACAACACGTGCCTCAGAAAAACTCACCGGAAGCGGAATATAATTCATCAGAAAAGAATTGAATAGTCTGAATTGTGGTATTCCGCGATTGTTATAGCGCAAATCTTGCTTCTGGTCTGCCGCTGGGTTATAGTTATCCTAATTTCAAGTACTCGAAGGCTTTAGATACTCATAGTCTGCATTGTAACTATTAGATTTGTTCGGTTTATTATCGTGGCAAAAATAGGTTAAAGCCTACAATTAAATTAAAACTTTCAGTTGCTCAACTTCAAAACTGCCTCCATCGTTGCTATTTGCTACCCTCAATTGTACACCCAACCCTCGATTACTGCAGCTGCAGTTTAACGTCTCGGTGATAGCGTCTTTATAGAAGAACTGATTTTCCTCAACCTGAAATCCATTAGCTAGAATCCACTCAACTCAGGCGTTTGCCACTGTCTTGTTCAAAACTCACTAGCCATAGTTGTCATGATCATGCACCTTAACGACCAAACTTCATCCCATCACCTCATCTTCAACTCATCACATTAAATCCCAAAACAAATCCAATTATGAGTCCTGTCTGCCTTAAGTTCTTCTATCCCTTACCACGCATAACTAAAGCTTTAAAATCACTCTGACTTCATCAATAACTCCATTTAGGCCTTTAGGGGAAAACGGGCAAATTTGTCGCTGACGCAAGTTGGTATTGCGGTCCAGCGAGGCTTGCTGATTCTTACTTGCTTGAAACTATAGCCTACACGTTCGGTCTGTCAAGTGTAATGGATTTAGTGGAAAAGATTTTATATATATATATATATATATACCACTATTCAAGTTCAAGGCCACATGTGCTGGCGTTTGAGTCCGTGTTTTTGGCTCATAATTTCTGTGATTTTCCACCAAATATAGGGTAATTTATATATTAATGATGATGATGATGATGATGATGATGATGATGATGATGATGATGATGATGATGATGATGATGATGATGATGATGATGATGATGATGATGATGATGATGATGATGATGATGATGATGATGATGATGATGATGATGAGTTCTCCGCCAATATTCACGTCCATTGACATTTATGCCGCACGAAGATTAGATGAAGAAATTGTTTCCGATTACCTTCTCTCAGATCGTTGTGCATGGTGGGTGATCAACATGTCCAGATTCGCCACACAATGGCTTGAGGCAGATTTATATATTTATATATGCATACATCCATATATATATATATGCGATTTATGTTGTTTAATCGAATTACGGGCCTAAAATCTGCTTAGGTAAAATTGTTGGACAAGTTTCAATGGCTGCCTCAACCACTTAATTGATTGCAACCAATTAACTTGCTCCTCGTGTTGTTTTGTTATAATTAGGCTAATGATAATAGTAACCGTGAAGGGCTTTCCTGTGTATTAGGGTAAAATTATGGAATCAATATAAAACAAATAATAATGTTTATAGCTACCGTGCACACTTCTGTTGGGTTAAGTTCGGTAGACGCCTGCTATTGCTATAGCTAACTTTATATCATATATATATATATTCCTTTTATTACTGAAATTTATATATATTTATTTACTTATTTATAGCTCGTCCAATTAAACAATACAATCATATTTAATTTGAGCTCACAAGAATCAATTGAGTTCACTATAACCCTGGTTGTTTGGTAACTTCCGGTGACAGGTCAGAATCCGAGGCCGAGAATCGAGAATCCGATGTCAAGCCGAGGATGTCGTAATTGCAATCGTAATCTTCAGATCTCAAAAGCGCCACTCGAAAGCTAAGCCCACGCATGCAGGTATGATTTTATTCTTGAGCGATATATAAAAGGCTTACGAATAGCGCTTCGATGCAGACGCGGAAATCGTTGATGATGGTAATTCGACGATATATTATGATCATAAGATTGATCATGAGATAGAATCATCAATCAATGATCGATGTCAAGTTACAACCAATGTTGATCTTATCGTATTATCATTAACTTATGTTGTTCTATCCCACTGCTCCCATAATGCCTTTCGCTGCTCCGTTGGTTACCCTCAAGGTGGCGCGATGGGAGACCTGACTGTGGTAGGACATGTGCAGGATCCCATGTGCCTCTCCTTCCCCGACGAAGAGGTGCAGGAAGGCCCTGCGGAACTTGACGGAGAGGGCGTTGTATAAGAAGGGGTTGATGGCGCTGTTGATGTAGACCATCAGACGACAGAGCAGCAGGAACCAGAGGTCGTCGTAAAGCCACCTGGCGAATGAGTTGTAAACGACATAGACGCGATATGGCATCCAGAGGATGGCGAACATGACGACAACGACGGCTAACATTCGGATCATCTGGAATGACGTCATCTCAAGTAAGTAAGCAGGCAAGCGATTGAATAAAATGAGTGGTAGAGAGAGAGAGAGAGAGAGAGAGAGAGAGAGAGAGAGAGAGAGAGAGAGAGAGAGAGAGAGAGAGACAGAGACAGAGACAGAGACAGAGACAGAGACAGAGACAGAGACAGAGACAGAGACAGAGAGAGAGACAGAGACAGAGACAGAGACAGAGACAGAGACAGAGACAGAGACAGAGAGAGAGACAGAGACAGAGACAGAGACAGAGACAGAGACAGAGACAGAGACAGAGACAGAGACAGAGACAGAGACAGAGAGAGAGACAGAGAGAGAGACAGAGACAGAGACAGAGACAGAGACAGAGACAGAGACAGAGACGGACAGACGGACAGACAGACAGACAGACAGACAGACAGACAGACAGACAGACTCTGACAGAGAGAGGGATAGAGGGAAAGTGGTTCATTTATTTTTTCGTGCATTCATTCTCCCAGTGCGTTTATATAGCGCCCTCTGACTGTCTAGTGAGTCAATCAATTATACCTTGATGCTTGCGAGGCGCAAATGCTTCGAGTCAAAGGGATTGGGAAAGGAAGGGAAGCAGAGGAGGGAAAGAAAATAGAAGGAATGGGAAGCGAATGGAAGGGAAGCAAGGGAAGGAAAGGAAAGGGTCTTTTGTCTCTATCATTTGCTCTGGCGACGTCTGGTCTAGGTATTGACCATAATAGGATTCTTGCATGTCGATTGCGGGCCTCTAAAACCGCCGCACCTAGGCACATTTGCTCCCTCTCGGCGGGTATTGCCACGTTTCAGAGAGCATCAGTCCATACTCTTCAACTGGCGAGTGTGCCTCGGATTTGTGCATTTAGAAACATTTCATCATCGATGACTGACCGCAATTTTGTTTGGGCACAATTTACAACGATCTTGAAGGGGCGCTATATCAAGTATTTTTGATTGATTGATTGATTGAATACAAAGACAAGCGCGAACACACCCACACATTAGGCTATTCTTGTTGCAGTGCGCTCACTCTTTTGGACTATACATAAACAATTAGGCCTGTACACACAAACATAGATACGTACACACTTACGTGCATACATACATTATCCAGTGCATACACGAATACACAAACACACATGTATGCACATTTATACCAATACGCATGCATATAAGTATGCGTATTGGTTCTCTCTTGTATTCGTACATTTCCGTTAGATTCTTCCTTGATTGTATTCATCTCCTATTAATTCATGTTCTACCACATATTCTAAGTAAGGCTTACTTGATGTATGCAATAAAGATCATGTTACGCTATATACACAGACAGATAGACAGACAGACAGACAGACAGAAAGGCAGACAAATGTACACTCGTAGTATAGGCCTACCTGTACTCGTGCATTCCAGTTGCTGCTGAGCCGGGCGTGGCCCGATTCCCCGATGGCCACTGAGTTTCTCCTGGGGTCAGCTGTGGGTGACGGTGGCCAGGTCTTCTGCCGTCCAATGAGGTCCACCCCGTTCCTCATCCTCCCTCCACTCCAGCACCCTCCATTACCAGGCAGCGACTCTCGACACAGAGTCCTCACGATCAGTCCATAGAGGATGCTGATCAACACCAGAGGGGCCACGTAGAAGACCACGAGGTCCGTGAGGTACATGGCAGAGTAGTATAGTCGCGGTAGCCGAAGGGTGCACGACTCGATGCTCGTTCCGTCGGCGAAGACCGTGGTCTTCGTGGTGACGAGTCCCAGCCATGGGGTGCAGTAGGCGACACAGGCCAGCCAGATGGTGGCCGAGATGCGCTTGGCCCTGTGCAGGGTACACATCGTCTGAGCCTTCATTGGGTGGCAGATGGCCACGTAGCGCTCCGCGGTGAAGGCTGTCATCGACATGGAGGAGACGTTGACGGCGAGGTACTGGCAGAAGACCATCAGGGAGCACCCGACGGGACCCAGGAGGGACTGGTCGACGATTGAGTGATATTCGATGATGGTAGGCAGGGCGGCAGAGACTAGAAGGAGGAGATCGGCGATGGCAAGGGACGCCAGGTAACAGTTTGTCGGTGTGTGCATAGACTTGGTCCGGGTGACTACGAGCACGACGAGGGTGTTTCCTACCAGGCCAACAAGGAAGATCGACAGGACGAACAGCGTTCCGATCACTCGGTATGGAAGCTGGTAGTGGTAGGGACCGTCTATCGGGATCCAGGTGGTATAGGGGGAGGAGGAACTAGAGGATTTGGAGTTCCGCTCGTCGAATGTCGGATGCGGCTGCTGTTGGAATTGATAGCGGACGTCGGGTCTATCCGGTGGAATGATGTAATCTCTATGTCCAGGATGGAATGCGGTGGAATCATTCCAGACAGATTCTGCGGAGATGCGCTGCTCCATCGGATCGTTTCGAGGGAAGAGATCCAGTTGAGGTGATGAACAGTAAGCAGAACGAACAAATGGAGTAAAGACTAAAATGAACACGCAAGCACGTAGAACATTCAATCTAATAGTGCGGTGTAGACAATATATCTCGTTCTGTGATGATGTATTACACAGTGTGATGTAAATCGTAGCCTAATGTAATGTAAGGTGTCTACACCGCACTATAGCAGTACATTAGTACAGTCTACACTGCACCAAAGCCCATAACACTACACAGTTGTAGGCTATTGTATTGACTACACCCAACGCCATACAGCCACATTACAATTAATGCTCTAAACTACACTACAGCGCATAACTCTATAGTATACACAACACTGTTCTAGTGCACACAATACTACTATTTGCTATACACTACATGACCCGACGTTGCACTGCACTACGCCGAGTGTGTTACTCCATACTGCTCCACGTTTAGCACTACCATTCTACAGGCCTAATACCATGCTTCACTACACTATATGACATGAGTATGTGTATACACAACTTGACACTTCTCATTTCCGTGTATAGTGTAACAAATGTCTCTTACACTAAGAATAATTACATTACGCATTATTGATTTACACGACCTAACTTAACCCTCTTTCTGCTGCTTACTTTTTATCGAAAAATTGCTCTTATACGGCAATTGACCAAGAACGCTAATTTAAGTTGGAGACCAATCCCAATCCCAAGACCGAGACCAAGACCGATGGTCTGAGACCAAGACCGATGCATTCGAGACCAAGGATAAGACCTCAGTTTTCCGGTCTCGAGGCCGTCTCGAGACCAAGACCGCGGTCTCAAGACCACATCCCTGCTAATACCATACTTCACTACACTATATGTATACACGACCTGGCACTACTCGTTTCCGTGTATCGTGTAACAAATATTTGTTAGACTAAGAACGTTACATTACGCATGATTGATTTACACGACATAACTTAACTGTCTTGCTACTTCTTACTTCTTCTCGGACCAGCCAAGACACGCTTCGTCATGTGAATGAAGAACACGAAGATGCGGACTCTATCTGTTTATATATCGTCATGCAGGGCTCCAGCTGGGCGCCAAATGACTGCTTAGCCACAGGGCGGTTCTTCGCCGAAGCTAGGATGGATGGAGATTGCGTGGAGTCGAGCACACTTGAGCAGGGCGAGCGAGGCAATTGTTGCCAATCGGCGGCGTTGGTCATTGCCGTGTATACGCTGGGAGGCAATTATCGGAACTTTATCTCGTTAAGTTGGAGGCGATACATCGAGTGCACCACTACACATGAGAGGCCGACACCTTTTCAGGACCGATGGTGGTCTTTGTATTATAAGCACTGGCAATATAATTTAGACAATTATATCACAAATATGTGCCATCACGACTACAATCTCTAGAAATGCTCCATATATATATATATATATATATATATATATAGAGAGAGAGAGAGCGCATTTCCTATACAGCGCATAGGCCTATATAGCTTATATCCTAAGCGCTTATATATAGCGCATAGCCCATATGAAGTCTATAGAATTTATATTTATACGAACTACGTCATATCAGATATGACTTCGTATCGCAGTTATATATCATCCACAGCCTAATCAATAATCAACGAGGTAATGGCAATGGCTCGTATCTGAATTTGGCCGATTTCCGATTCCGAGCCGATTAAGCGGTTGCATTCATATTAATTGTAAGTAGCTTAAAAAAGACTGGCCACGATTTTTGGATGTCAACTCATATTTTGTATTCTTAGGCCAACTCTGTTTTTCAATGATAAAGATTGCCTCAAAGAGGTCGCCGTATTTGAGGGTTGCGCCGATTCCGATAATTAATCGGTCTCAGGCAAATCTGTTGATTTCGATTTCAGCCTCAAGATTCGGTAATTGCCGGAAGAAAATTGATATTGAACGGAAAGAATCTCTGCAACATCTCATTGTTGGGTGACTTTGTGCAGTCCCATTAAATCTTCTCTACCATAGGCCTATAGGCCTACGTCACACGTGTGCTGACGTGTACAACCAATCATTCTGGACCAATAAGGGGTTTAACTGTAAAGTTATTTCAAGGCTTTCTTCGGTCTCCTGAACTGATACTGATTAATTACATTCAGACTGTTATGTATAGCCTACTTATACTGTGGACCGTCACTATGTGTTATATATATATTTATATATATATTATGGATGTGGGCGCATACGATTGCTGTTACACAGTCAAATTATAGCGATGATATATAATCATGCGTGTGGGCGTGTTTACTAGTGTGTGTGTGTGTGTGTGTGTGTGTGTGTGTGTGTGTGTGTGTGTGTGTGTGTGTGTGTGTGTTGCCATAGAGATACTTTCGATTGCTCTAGGTCTGTTCTGTAGATCACCATGACTTCCGTGATATGTCTTTAGGCACGTGTATACCTGGTAACTGGCTATATATATCCATCTATTGTCTCATCCATTTATCCATCCATTGATCTGTTCATTATCATCATTAAATATATAACTTAATACTCCTTGACTCTTTGAACCATGAAGGGTTCTTAGTATGTTTGTCTGCCTCTCCTGTCAGTGTCGGTATCCCTCATAATCTCTGCTTCTGTCTCTGTCTCTGTCCTGCCTTTGGCGTTTCTTGAGACGGAAGCTGTAGCCTACTTCAGCCTCTCCGAGACTCTTAAGCGCCTACAAATTGTGCTGCGAGCCATACTCCTGATTTAGTGGAGGTCGATCTTCCACTGGAGGTAATTCCAGAGATAATCACCACTATGTTCCTCCTTTCCTACAATCTCTTACTGTCACTCATTCAGCTCTCACTCACTTTGTCTGTCTGTTTGTCTGTCTGTTTGTCTGTCTCTGTCTCCTTCTGCCTCTCCCCCCTTTCTAATTCGCTCTTTTCATTTACATTCTCTGCCTGCATTCTCTCTCCCATTTCTCTCAGTCTTTCTCTGTCTCTCTCTGTCTCTGTCTGTATGTCTGTCTGTCTCTCTCGCTATCGAGTTCTTATTTTCCAAGGACTCTTGTCTACATGTCTTGGCTAAAGTTATTTCTAGAACTCTTTCTTCTCTTCTTCCTCTGTCTATCTCCTCCATCGATCTGCCTATGTTTCTGTGCGTATCTGTTTGTCCATCGCTTCCTCTCATTCCCAGTTCCTACTATGCCACTGTCCTCCCCTCAATTCTGTCTCCTCATGCCCTGCACGGAATCTTCAGTCCAGTTCTTTATGGTACTCTAGCCATCTGCATTGCGTCCATGCCATTAAGATAAGACGCCTTTCAATTCCTGCATTTCTCGGATACAAGCGCATGTACCCTGAAGCTTTCGTTACCCAAATATTGCCTTGATATTTATTAGACCCATACAACGCTTAGCAACACTTTCCGGCTGCCAGACCTACAATGTAGTTCACATCGACTCTAATTATACCTACCATACCTTCCATTTGCAGTCAAGATTGATGTATAATTTCTTTTTAACAACTAGCATATATGTGCCATAACGAAGATGATTAGTGTCGCCCTCTCTCAATTTAAGCTTGGGACTGGCACCACCGGAAAACGTTAGTATGCTAGCATGAAGTACGTGATGTAGTAGTTTCAATTTAACGACACTGTATGATAACAAGAATCAATAACGTCGACCTCCCTCTTTGTTTTGGCTTGGGACTGGCGCTGCCGGAGTACCGGAGTACAAGCAGCAGCGTATGCTCTCCAAGAGTTATTGAGCAATGAATGGCAAATCATAGCGCTGGACGAAACGTGTTCAAGGTGTCTACGCGTTGTCTAAATTGAGCGAGCATTTAATAGCGCGGTGGGAGAATCTTAGGCGATGCAAGGTATAGCGCAGCAGTCACATAATTATCGGACTATTTCAACTGTTTCTGTTTCACACTCTTACATGTATATTCTCATCCAAGCACCAGATTATAGTTTCACTATGGCTGTTACAAGCAGAGACTAACTTAATTAGTTGACATTATAGCCAGCATACCAGCGCTACCACCATTTCTTGCCGTGTAGTGCATAGGCCCGCACGCTGAGGGACATAGCAGAATATATAGTCCTACTTATAACGAGTAAATGAAATTTTACGAGCACTTGTGTCATCCAAGTAAACGGCTAATGTTGGGCAGAGGCGGCGATCTCGTTTGACAGGTGGGGGGCACCCATGAGAGGGGTAGAAAAATTGGGGGAGAAACGTATAACGTGTCCCCTCTCTGTAAAAGGTGGGGGAACTTGTCCCACCAACACTGCCCGCGATCGCCGCCCCTGATGTTGGGCCTATACTCTGTAAATTATTTATATATTTAGGCCTATTTATTGTGGCTGGCAATATCTGAGATATCCTGAGCATCTATTATAAACAATTATTAAAGAGGATCGAAGAAAAATCGTTAAATGGAAATTGAATTTGAATGAGCAGGCCTAAGATAAATTGGGACAACAGCTATCCCTCTCATTGGGTGTCCCCCACCTATTATTCCAATTAATCATAGACCTACTAATCGTCATCGTCGTCGTCGTCATCATCATCATCATCATCAGGGTTTAAAGTGGGTGGGAACGCGTGGGACCACTGCTCTCGAAATCCTGTGTCAGCGTTCCCACTGCTCACAATGCAATGGGAACCTTCGGAACGCATGTGTTCCAATAAAGCTCTTCTTCGGAACATCCGTTCGGTAACGACAACTAAGTCATTAATCTAATGAGTCTTATTTAGAAATACTTATTACAGTGTTTGCTGTCCGCTTGTAAGTAGCGTTACACTAACGACATGTATAAGCCCTTAAACCGGGTATGTTAACGGATCACTATAATAATGAGGAGGGCAGGGGATGATGAGGAGTGGTGGAGAACGGAAGATGGGCGAGGATTAGAACGGAAGGAAGGGCTAATGAGGATGGGAGTTATAAGCGAGGAGCATGGAAATGGGACGAAGTGTTGAAATCGGAGAGGATGGGCATGTGAGGAATGAATGAGAGGGAGGTGGAGGAAAATTTTGAGGGTAGTGAAGTGGAGGATGGAAAGATGAGGGTATTAGCAGTGGAATTGAATGAGAATACAATGGATAGTAATAGACGGCGGACGGAGAGTATCCATGAGAACAGAAATAAAGAGGTGGGGACGAGGAAGAGGCAGAGAATAACAGATGGTGAACGGGAGTGAAAGTTGAGGGGCATTGGCAGAAGTGTTGGCCTACTCTCCCTGAATGTAGCTAATGTGGTTACCATCGTTTGCTGTCCTTCGGAATGCAGATCAGTGGCAAGTTAAATTAAGTCTAACGACAATTATATCTGAAGTCAGTGATTGGAATTGCTTGAGGCGGTAATTAGCCCAACCCGTTGCACTAAAAGAGGAGTGTCACAGTTTGCGAAGATCGGCAGAAACGAGACCTGGCAAGAAGCCAAGGACTACCAGACCAGAGCGATGATGGGGTACGAGAATCGCTGCTGGAGGAGTGGATTGGGGAACGCATCCAGCATCTAGCCTGAGACGTGGCCACATTTCGGAGTGCGACCAACAAGACGTGAAGCAGAACGCAGGCCCCGGTCCAACCGTCCAGGCATCGCAATCGCCCAGTTTGGAGGCCTACATAGAGTGAGCAACAGTAATCTGATGAAAGCGTGGACAAGTCTGGAGTTATCGAGCGAGTAACAGTGCGGAGGAAGCTTTTTGCATGAATCACACAGTGACACAGGAGACGGTGAATGTGCGGTGCAAATGTAAGCTCTTGGTCTTGTTTAGAGATGTTCGGCAATCCTACAGTGTGTTTGCACAATTATTTCAGCAATTGATCAGCGACAGAGGTGTAACAAGGTTTCGAAAAGTGGGGTGGGGGCATAATTTGCAAAATACTGCGCGTACATATTTTCGGTTTCCCCCCATACGCAACCGTACGCAAAATGGCCGAAATTTTAAACCCCCGCTCCCCGTCGCTGCGTACTTAATATATGGACGGCCCTTATGTTGGTTTAACAACAATGACCAACGGCACGGCATAGCTATTGTTTGTCAATAACTTCAAATTGGGTAAAAAGAAACTTCACAATTGCAGGTTCTCTAACTCTCAGACATTTTTCCATTTTAAGATAATTGAATTGATTTCAGTATCATGTGACTCGCGCGTTAACCAGAATTACCGTTTCTCGTAAATTCCGGTTTCAGTTTCTAGCGGAAGATTTTAGGATAGTTAACGTGAAACTTATCGAGACCGCTTGTTCGAGACAGAACAAGACTTTCACTTCAAGATAGTTTCTAAAAATTCAAGACACCACCTCGAGACCGAGACCGATCGAGACAGCAGGCTTCCGAGACCGAGACCGAGACACTAAAAAAACTGTCTGAGACCGAGACACTGTCTCGGGACCATACAACTCTGAATCGAAGTCATTGCAACTAGAATGACTGAATGGACAGTAGCATGCTGAAGCTGGTCAGGCTGCAGATGCAAGAGCTTTCAAGGGTGTATCGTTTGCTACTTGCAGTAGGAAAGAGGGAAATTTATCGAGGCCAGTTTTACGAAGCATTGGTAGACGGCATGACAAAGAAACTGTTGGCAGATTCGGAGAAGGATCTATGTAGTTCTAGTGTCAGATCTCTTGATCCTAATGCTTGGCCAAATGATTTCGACCCAGAGGGGTGAGAGATAACCTTTACTTGGCAAGTTCCTACGTAAATATACTGCTGTGGGGCAAGATTATCGAGATTATTAAGATAGTAGAGGTGTTTGTACAATCGGTGAGAAAGGAATTTTTTTTGACTTTAATGACAAAGTCGTCAGGTCGTTTGGAAGATGCTAAGTAGCGGGATGTCAATTAAGATAATGAGACACACAGCAATTTTATTTCTGTCTTGTCTGTCTGTCTCTTTGTTATTTCTCTTCCTCTTGTCTTAAGTTTGCTTATAGCTATAGCTCAATTTTGTCTCGTCTTTGATCTACTGACCCTATTTTCTCTCCTTCTTGTGCCCAAAATGTTGTCTTAGTTCTGACTGAATCAGACTTTTTACAAAAGCTTTTGACAATATATCCCTATGCTTCGCCATAAAAAAATTTGGTTGGCATGCTGCAGCTCGGTTAAGTAATAAAGTTACTGTTTGCTCTCTTTCAATCTATCCTAGACTACTTTCTCTGTCTTTTTCTGTCTTTCTCTCGCTGTCGTCTAGCACACTCCCTTTCTTGCTTTGCAACGTTAAGCATCACTATTTTGTCTTTTAGAACTTGCCAGAAACCATCAAAGACGACTTATCACATCAGATGTCGTGGAACGAGGCCGAGAAGGAACTGGCAATGGAAAGAGGAGACGAGTGGACGAGGGGATCCGTTGCCCCATATGCAGAGTATAGTATACTGAGTAAGTTTTAATCTTAAGAGTTTTAACTCTTTCAACTTGATTACCCAGAATTATCCGTGAGGAAGGAAAGCAATGGGAAACCACCTCATTCTTCTCAGTTTAAGATCCGTGTATCCTCCTTTGGTTAAATTCTGATGATTAATTGCCTACACATGTACACAATTCAAAACGAACAAGTATCATCTGAATGATAGACGAAAAGAGAATGGCGCACCGTATAAAAATCTGCTGTAAACTCTAATCGTAATCGTCAACTTCTCAAAACTTCTAAAGCACCACTCGAAATCCAAACGCAGGAAACCAGATTATCCAAGAACGCTGCGTTGTTTCAGAAGCGTTGAATGAATATGTTGCATTTAGTCTGAAACGAGGAGACTAAGGTGTTTGAAGATAGATGTCGACCTCAGACCTGATCAGGTCAACACAGAACCACCTTCAAATTGCTTGCTAGAGAAAATGTGATTGTCCAAATGCATCACATTTTCTGTGTAGGGCCATGGCTTTGAGACAATATTAAGTAGTATATTTTTTGATTTGAGTAGTCCACTAATTACAAGTATCTCAGGCAGTTTTGTTATTTTCGTTGGATTGTATGGATCCATGACTGCCCCTCTGAGGTCTTTTTATTCTAGCCATAACCCAAGCCTTTCCATGCAGGGCCGTACCGAACAACAATTGCGCCCTGTGCCTAGCATCAATCTGGCGCCCCACATTTTTAGGATAGTGCATTTTATGGAATAATAAGTTATTTCCTCCTTTTCACATTTGCGCCCTGGGCCAAGGTCCCCCCTTGATACGGCGCTGTTTCCATGTAAGCAGCCAATGCCATAGCAAGACATGCAATTTGAGCTTCAGAATGCCAGACGATTGATGGCACCAAGTCAGCAAAAATTAGGCTGCTATTTTGAGCTATAGACCGTATACATTATATTCTGTACAATGCTTTATCGACTTAATAAAATTTACTCAATTAAGGCACTGTTTAGATTTATACAATATCAGCAGGTGTATAAATTACACAGGTCAGCGAATTCCGGCTGTTTTGGCACCGTCCATCCTGGAAGGTTCAAGCCAGAGAAGTCCGGCTGTTTTGGCACCGTCCATCCTGGCAGTTTCAGGTCAGGCCAGAGAAGTCGGCAGTTTTGGCACCGTCCACCCTGGCAGCCTCAAGCCAGAGAAGTCCGGGAGTTTTGGCACCGTCCATCCTGGCAGCCTCAAGCCAGAGAAGTCCGGCAGTTTTGGCACCGTCTATCCTGGTAGAGGTGCTGTGGCATCTGATATGAAGCGCTACCTGTTTTCGGTTATCGAGACCTGTTCGTGACCGCCGTCAACTGACCGAATGTCCTGCAAGCGGCTTTAGGTTAGTTTCAGTTATTATGAAGGTTTGCGAAAAATTCCATATAATATTATTGGTTGCTAATAAAATCGTCGGGTAGTTTGGAAGATTCTAATTAAGTAGCAAAATGTCGACCAGGATAATGAAACACGGAGCATTTTATATCTTCTCTGCCTGTCTCTTTCCTAATTTTCTCTTCCTCTTGTCTTAAGTCTGTCTACAGCTTTATTATCTCTATTTCCCTCTCTTGGGTTGCTCAGGGGAGTCAATACCCCCTGAGCGATGCAGGTAAAACCCCTGGTCCAAGGTGTCAGGAAGGCAAGATATTCCTCCCTAAGACTAATCAATTATCCCCCACTTGAAATAACCTTGGACCCTCCCTCCTATCTGGACGCCCCTAGGTTTGCTGACGTTATTTTCTCTTTTGTTGTGCCCAAAATGTTGTTCTTAGGTGTGGCTGCCTCCCTGTTGTGGATGAATAGAACGAGATTTTTGAAGAAAGATTTTGGCAACATTGTCCCTATGCTTTGCTGTTGAAAAAAATATTTTGGAATATTGCAGCTCAGTTAAATGATACATGTATACAGTTACTGTTTGCTCCCTTTCAATCTATCCTACTCTACGTATTTTTCTCCCTGTAATCTAGTTCACTCCATTTCTTAACTTTTTGACATTTTGCATTATTGTTTTGTCGTTTAGAACTGACTGGAAACCATCACAGACGACCTGAGATGCCTGGAGAGTGGAGATGTCATGGGACGAAAACGAGAAGGACCTGGACATGGACAGAGGAGACGAGTGGAGGAGGAGGAGATGCGTTGCTCGATATGAAGACCTACACGGGAAGGACTACGGTACTGAGTTAAGTTTTAGAATTCTAAGCTACAGAATTAGTTGCTTTATACTAGGTTAGATGAATGTGGGACGCGGTAGTGTAGCGATATACGTTCTATGCCGTAGTAGTGGAAGGTCGCAGGTTCGAATCTACCTCAAGCCGCTCCGTAGAGACCTTGGTCACTGGACAAGTTGATTGCCCAGAATTGTCTGTGAGGATGGAAGGCAATGGGAAATCACCTTACCCTTTTAAAATGTGGGTGGCATATAAGCCAATTAATGGAACTGTCTGAAGGCTAAGGACATATCATCATCAGACTGTTTCATTACTTTCTATCTCCGTTCTCAGTGCGTTCTGTGTTTTCACTTCCGTTTCACTGTCCTACTCTGAGTTTTTTTACTCTAGATCTCCTTTCTCATTTTCTTTTTTGTCTTATTCTTCACTTACTTTGGTCAGTTTCGGTATACGTTAGTTTTAGATCCGTCCCTGTATTCTCCTTTGATTAAGTTCTGATAATTGATTGCCTCCACAACGACCACAAGTAAACAATTCAACACGAATAAGTTCCATCTAAATGCAAAGACGAAAAGAAAATGGCGTACAGTATAAAAATTATGCTGCTACAAATAACTCTAATCGTAATCGTTAACTTCTCAAAACTTTTAAAGCGCCACTTGATCGAAAGCCAAATTCAGGACATCAGTTTATTGAATGATTATTGCGTTCAGTCTTATATGATAAGATTAAGGTGTTCGAAGATAGTTTTGTATTCACCTCAGACCTGAGATCAACACAGAACTACCTTCCAACTGCTTGCTTAAGAAAATGTGATGGGCCAAATGCGTCACATTTTCTCTGTAGGGCCATGGCTTTGCATAATATTAAGTAGCTTACATTTGGGAAGTCCACTCATTACAAGTCTCTCAGGCAGTTCATTATTTCCCATTTTGACGTAGTACTCGTTAAACTGACGTAGTTGTCTGTGATTGAACGTTATTATACGTTACAATCAGAGGGGTATAAGCAGATACTCTAAACAATAGCCTACATTATGCCCTCAATCTCTCACTCACTTTAACCGTACGTTTCGCTCATATGGTACTGCCTGTACTGCGTCCATATTATTTCAGCTTCGATCTTACTTTCAGTCTCATGTGGGTCGTACTCTTTCTCAACCGAACTGTATATTTTCTTCATCGCACTATACATTAACCAATTTCTCTCTGCGTATGCCTATCTAATAATAATTTTCTCGATACACTTGTCTATCTGTCATCCTATGTGCCTCCTTATCTATCAATTGATGTATAGATCTGTTTATTCATGCATCTATCAATTTATCTAGTACTTCTTTCCAGTCTTATCTATCTAGATATCTATCTGCATGTCAATGTAGGCCTACCTATTGATCAATTCAGTTATCTATATGTGCATCAATTTATCTAGTTATCAATTCATCTATTTCTCTATCTGTAATTTCTCTCTTTCTCTGCCTTATCTATCTATCTCTATAGATCTGTCTAATATTTATCTATCTCCATTTATCATCTATGACTCTCTCTATTAATCTATCTATCTATCTATCTATCTGTCTATCTATGTATCTAACTGTCTATGCAGTCTTTCTTTCTGTATCTGCCATGTCTATCTATATATCAATCAATCTCCATTTAGGCCTAGGCCTATCATCTATTTTTCTCTCTATCTCTTACACCAAATCGCTATCCCTGTCTTTTTTTTCAATCTTCAAACTAAGTGTCTCTTTTTGACTCTTTCGCTATCGCTGCAGTGTCTATTCTCTCGCTCTCCGTTTTCTCTCATTCAGTTTTACTCTCACGGACTTTGTTTTCGATTACTCGTTGACTTATAGGCCTATGCTTGTGTAGTAGGCCTATGTCGTTTCCGAACTTTCTCTGGCTATAGTATTTCTGTGCGCAATCATGTCTCTGATTTGTGTCTTTTCGCGTTTTGCCCCAGCGCCAATGTTTGCCTTGCATTTCAATCCAAGTAAAAGCAAATAACTCAAATTGAAAATTTCTAAAATTGGCCGATTTGTGGGTGATGCCAAACTTGTGCTGATTTACTACTGCCTGAGAGCTGCGATGAATGGCCTACGGAGACCTTTGCCAACACCTCCTCGTAGTGGTCTCTTGGCGTGCAATTAATCCAACTGGTTGACTGCATGGCGAAGATTGGCAGCAGCACGTTGCCATTCTCTGTCTGTTTTCAGGATAGAGTGCTGTGCTGCTACTGCTGTACTATCTGATGACCAAGCTAGCTCTTAATTTACAGACGGCGACGACAATATCTTATTTTGGTAAGGTTACTTCTATAGTATGCGTTAACGTTTCGCAGCAAAGTTATCCACTGTAATGACAATAGGCCTACTAGTAAGTTACTAATTAATATATATATATACCTGTAAGGCGATAGCAATCAATAACTCAAACATCGCACCGTTGTTTGACTAGGCCTACTGGGTCCCATCAACACGTCTTCATGAGAATCTTGGCAGTTCAGGTATCTCACATAGTTTAAACAGAAACACGTACAACACAGGTCTAGCATGTAATATTCGACAGCAGCATTCAAAAACATTCTGTACAATCATGATGAATTTGTAGATCAAAGCTGAAGATCACATGATATCTTCTAGGATGACATTTGCATAGGCCTACATTGCACTTAGGGGCCGTTCACATATTATATAACGCTCAAGGGGTAGGTGGGTGGGTTCCGGTTTTGTTAGCGTTATATTGTGTAGGGTGAGAGGAGGGTAGGTTGAAGGTTTTGTTATATAACAAACTTTTTGTCAGTTTATTCTATTTTGCCTGTTTGCCTGCCAATTGGAAATTCCATGTACCACGGACCTTCATTGTTTAATCGAAGTTCACAATACGTTGTGAACCAAAACTAGCACCATTAGCTGCCACCTGGCATTCTTACTTATTATTTATAAATTGATCCACTTTTAACAATTTCCTATTTACAATTTTAACAATTTTCTGTGCATAGCTTTAAACGCTCTAAAATTTAATTCTGTGTGCTTTGTTTTGATTATGGTTTAAATTAATATTAATTCACTTGAAACAATTATGTTGGTAGGTATAATCATAATGTTTGATTTCGTTTTCTATAGTATGTGCACATAGTTAATGTTTGCTTAGATACCCAATTGTAGTTGTAGTATACACTCTGTATACATCATACGCTATTAAATATGTAGGGCAATGTTGTACCACAAATCTATCGATAAATACCTGACAGTGCAATATTAAACCAATCCATTCTGTGTGGTACTGTAATGCTAATTTCTAGTGCAAAAAAGGAGGGAAACTAAAAATCCACCTTGTGCTGTTATTTCTTGGAAATCTAGCGACCGCTTTTTTGGTTTTCTTGGCAGATTAACAAGAGTGGTTTGCCATTGCCTTCCCCTGTGTGTTTTTATTGAGACACTATCTCCTTGCGTTGATGACTTCCACCCTCCGTCCTTCAAGATCTTCTCCTCTGGGACTCGTATATACCGGCGAGGGTTCGGTCGTCCACCACACACTTTGCTTCCAACAGGGGTACCACGGGTAGGTGGTGTGATGGGCAATTGAGCAACAGAGGCTTTATGAGACGCATGTTGCCCCATTTTACTCCCCAAAACTAAAAATAGTTTAAAGCTATGCACAGGAAATTGTTAAAATTGTAAATAGGAAATTGTTAAAAGTGAATCGATTTATAAATAATAAGTAAGAATGCCAGGTGGCAGAAACTAAAATAGTGCTTTTAAATAGGATGTATACGTCACTACCATGTATTATCATGCTGTCTTAGTAGGCCTATATGTAGATACATGGTGACAATCGTCGATTACCCAATTAATTACCGTAATTAATACAAGTGAATTTAGCGCCATTAAAAGTTCGAATATTAAGATGCAGAGGAGCATGGATCCATACATCCCGTCTAATCATCATTGGCACGAGAGAGTACACAATTTTAAGATAGCTTTTGTCACATAGCTATAGTTTGGGTGTATGATGATTTTTTCCTACAGTTCTTGAAATGGATTAAGGCAATTATCACTACTATTAAAGTGCTAACTAACATTGTATTGTTATAAAAGTTTCAAATTCTGCAATACAATTATGTCGATTGTATGTCTTTTAATGTGCTTATAGACTGGGGTGGGGTAGAATTATGTCAATTGAGTAATAACGTGCTTATAGACTGGGGTGGGGTAGAATTATGTCAATTGAGTAATAACGTGCTTATAGACTGGGGTGGGGTAGAATTATGTCAATTGAGTAATAACGTGCTTATAGACTGGGGTGGGGTAGAATTATGTCAATTGAGTAATAACGTGCTTATAGACTGGGGTGGGGTAGGGGATAAGTAGTATATCTGTTATATAATATAGGGGTGGGGGGTCACGGCTGCTGTTATATAACGTTATTAGGGGTAGGGGTGGGTAAAAAATTGGGATTTTATGCGTTATATAATATGTGAACGACCCCTAAGCACGGAGGATTCGCCATTCGCCAGTTTCCTTGAAGGCTTTAGCAAACTAAATTTCAATGATCATGGTCATGCTTCAATAAGAATAGTCATGGTTGGTAGAGTATCATTTTCATCTGTAAACACATTCTTCAATCTTGCTTATTGTTGCCAGATACAGTGAGAGTCCAAAGAGGACACAAACAGCTGGGAAGAAGGACAATTAAGTGATCGAGTTTGAACTTGACACATTATGCTGTACATTAGGCTGTATACATGAATATCTATTTATTCAAAAAATCTGCATGATTCATATTTATTTTTAGGGATATAAAGATGAAACATGTTAAAAAATCAATGTAAATTATTTTTATTTTTTGTTTTTTTAATGTATTCCTTTTTCATTTTTATTATGTGGAATGCGGTTTCGTCGAAGAATACGTGTACAATTCTTAAATTTGCATTAGACCTGGTTAGAGGTAGACTGTATACATATTGATGGTCCTGTCTCCTATCGAGTCAACTCGAACTTTGGAGTTCCCACTGCTCATCCAAACCGCTTTAACCACTGATCATCATCATCTACTTCAATCATGGGTTCATCACACGTACGTTGGTGTCAATGGCATGTTTTATTGTCCTCGTCATACGACTCGATCCTGTACCATCAGACCTAACGCATGTATAGGCCTACATCGATAGCTGTTGGCCTGTTGCACGATGTTAGGCCTAGGCCTACACGTACTGGAGTTGTGTAGGCCTACTCGTCTCCGCAATTCTCTGTATGTTATTTTCGGTTGGCATCTAATTCGCAGTATCCTTCTTACATAGGCCTATAGGCTAGGCCTACTAGGAATTAAACAACAAATTTAACTAAAACTCAATTAGACCAGGACTATATATGACTATTAAAAAATTCCTTTCTGCATCGTCGCAGAAGTTCAAGTGTGTCACTGACAGTAATACGTACACGGTCACCTTAATAATATAACTACATTTAGAATGGTCGTGCAGTAACTGACACTAGCTGTAAGTAAGCAAGCTCCAATTTAACGAATCAAGTACTAAAATAAGTAAGTAAGCATATAGCATTTCATAAATGCCACACAATCCAATACTTTCACACAGTAGAGAGTTGATGCATTTATGAGTTACATTCCACTATTACCGGCCATTCATTAAAATGGTTCTCCTATTATAATGAACTTATATATCTTCCAAGCGCCACTAGAGTTGATCCAAATCGACATTTCCGTTACAATACGTTTACTTCTGTGTTCTCGGAGGGCGTTGTAATAGTGAAATCATAAAGGTCATGATCATTGGTCATGACCTTGGCAGACCTGCTATATATAGCAATGGGAATTTTTGGCATCTAATTATTCTAATGTTAGCTATTCTTCCGTAGGTGCTATCGGAGCTGCTGGGATGGCGGAAAGCAAACTTCTAACGGAGGAATCCACATACAAAGCTCTTCTCGAGTACTTCAGAGATGCTGGTAAGAAAATCAGCATGCCAGCCCTCTTTAGAGAGGATCCAAACCGGTTCCAGAAGTTCAGGTTAGCATTTACATTATTTTCACGGAATTCACACCTCATGACCTTGCTCATTTCCACCAAGGTCATGTTTATACCTATTGCAATTTACTTAGCGTTTCGTTGGTACATTGGTCATATTTTAACGCAAATGCGAAGTGTAGTAAACCATATTTAGGAATTGCTCGTTACAGATTGCGATTAAATTTTGGGTGCGTGCTGGTCACAATGATTGTATAAGCGCTGTGAGTATTAAAAAGTTTAGGTTAAATATAGACGCTGATGTGTTGTATTTTATCTATTTATACCGCTTTCTCATAGCAATGAATAATCACTTTGTGATTTAGTGTTAACTTCTATCGAGTCAATGACATGTTAAATCTTTTGCACTGTTACTTATTCACTAACTCCAGACGCCACCGCTACCCTTGTCCACTTTTGTATCGCTGTGTTGCTAACTCTATGTAGGCCTCCCAGTTAGGCAGTTGTAGTGCCTGGTTCTGTGTTCTGCCGCACGTCTTGTCGGGCTCATTCCGATATTTGGCCATGGTCTGTATGCTGGATGTGCTCAACTGGCTCCCACTCCAGCAGCGAATCTTCTGCCATATCATCAGTTTGGTCTAGCGGTCATTGCTGGGTCTCGCTCCTGCGTATCTTCACGATCTCTGCCACTCTACATTGAGTGCACCGGGTCACCGCTCTCTCCACTCTACTGAGCAAGACCTGCTCATTGTCCCATTTGTCCACACAACTGCTTAAAAAAATCTTGCCTTCTCAGTGGTCGAACCCTCGCTCTGGAACAGGCTCCCGCTGGCATTGCTCTTGTTCGCAGGGTCCACTCTGACTCTTTGAATAATCTCCCCAAATAATCTGTGTTAGCTCACTCATCTGAGCACTCTGTTTACTCTCTCTCCTGCAGTACATCACTGGAAAGTGAAAATCAAACTTCTAAAGTTGTTCTTTCCTGCTTCAGCTCCTTCCACTATGCCATAACCATCATCAGCAACGATTTACAGTGTTAAAGCCACAGACGGTGACCTCGTTTGAGAGGTGGGGGTCACCCAATGAGAGGGGTAAGAAATGTGGGGAAACAAACACGACGTATAATGTGTCCTGTCTCTGTAAAAGGTGAGAGGGACTTGTCCCCTTGACCCCACCCCTCGAGATCGCCGCCCTAGTTACGGCATTCTGACTGCCCAGATTGACTCTCTTCATCGATTCTTCTGTGAAGCTTCAACTAACTAAATGACGTGGCTAAATAACCATCGTCATCATCATCATTATCATCATCATCATCATCAGACGTCATTTGATGTGGCACCAGGTAGTGAATAAGATTTGGTTTTTATGTAGTGCTGTGAAATGTTTTCAATTTAAATTGCATCACATTAGATTACATTTTATTGAAATCTTGTGAGTAAAGCAACATGAGCTAAGTGCTCTTTTGCGTGACTTGACTTTATTATTTTGCACTAGGACTGTATCGATATTGCTGTCTTCAATTAAGCTGATGCTGCATTTAGCCAATTTTTAAATAGCTGAAATCCATCTTGAAGCTGATTATTTCAAAGTTTGTGCTTGCCGTGATAGAAAAGAATGGTGGATTGGTTGTTACTTACATTGCAGTGGGACGTTAATAGATGGACAATGGGCTGCCAGTTCTTGGTATTGTTAAATAATATGCCATCTGGCTAGTGGGAAGCTGCCAAAACTAGGATTTTTCTGAGAATAATTTTATACCGATTATATCAATTGCTCTAATAATCGTCCCAATTATGAGTATGACTGTTTAATTTGTATAGGACTATTCTGCACAATTGAGAAGATTGAAGTTTTGCTTATGATTAGATGACTAATTGAGTGTGGCCACTTTGGTTATTAGTAGTTAGATTTGGTGTAATGTTGATTTTCAGTGAGGTCCTGAAAACGCCGTCAGATGGTGAAGTATTGGTGGACTATTCAAAGAACTTGATCAATGATGATGTCATGCGAATGCTCTTTGACTTGGTTGGTTTTTCTATGTTTTAATTTAATATCATGCTTTTCTGGAGTTCTAAAGCTGCTCTTTCAATTCTTTCCTGCTTCAGCTCCTTCCACTATGCCATAACCATCATCAGCAACGATTTACAGTGTTACAGTGATTATTATTATTGAATTATTATTTCTGTGGCTTATGTATGCAGATTGTCAGAAGATCACTGCATTTTTCTTCATGCCATCAAAAACTGTTTAAACGTATTATTTTGATTGAACTGAAGGCTGTGGTACATTTTAGTCGAATGTCTGTCTTGTAGGCCAGGGCAAGAAAAGTGGAGGAGTTTCGTGATGCGATGTTCCGAGGTGACAAGATCAACTTTACAGAGGGTAGAGCCGTTCTGCACGTGGCTCTGCGTAACCGATCGAACAATCCTATTTCGATCGATGGTCATGATGTTAGTTTTCTTCGTTGTTGAAGTTTTGGCTTTGCTACAATATTCTAGCTCACTGTTTTGCTATCTACCTGTGATTTCATTTCAGACCTTTATTTCTTTGATTCGAAGCCTTTTTGAAGATTATACGATTGTCTGGTAACACTTCTTTCATTATCAGGATACTGTCAGAAGGTGGAGCCAAATGATATTATAGTCTACCAAGTGGTTTTACCCTGTTATTGACAATCAGTTCAAGGCAGCATTAATGGTGTTTATTGATACTATCATTTAATTAATTTTATAATGATGCCCTGATTTATTTTGTGAATAGGTTCTTTTAGTTTTTTTATATGAACTTCAACTTTGCATGAGATGCCGCATAATTTCTTTTCTAATGCTTGTCATTATTGCTTGATTGTGGATCCTAAAATTAATGGTGTTACATAAATTAATAAATTACAGAAACTAGGCTCATTATAAAGCAGTTGTAGATTTGACTCCCAAAGATGGAAAATTTTACAATTTCAAGGAATTGTGTTATGCAGACTGGTTTTTGATGCCTTCCAGGTTATGCCAGACGTCAAACGAGTTCTTGCACAGATGAGAGGTTTCACGGATAGAGTTCGCAGTGGAGAATGGAAAGGTTTTACTGGAAAATCGATTACGGACGTCATCAATATTGGAATTGGAGGATCAGATCTTGTAAGACATTCCACTGAATGTTAGTGAATGTGTAGTACTGTTTCCTGGTCGGTAGAATAAGGAATTTTTCCTTTACATTGTTGTTCCCTCATTGAATGGAACTGACTATATAAATATTTTGCAAGAACTTTTCCTTTCTGCTATTTCTACCTGCATTTTGAACATCTGATTGTCTCACTGCATTTAACTTCATGATAGACTAAATGCCTAAGATTTGAATTTCTATCAGTTGTTATAGTTACAGGGTGCTGTCCTGGGATTGACTGCCCTCTGGTGCTAAGATAATAATTGCAATCTAAAAACATGTAAACAATGTCTTATTATTTCGTATCTTATTACTTCTGTCCAGTCTACTTGTCGTGTTGCACAGGACTTCAGTCATTGGAAGATTCCAGTTAGGAGTCATAATAGATTGGAAAAGCCTGGTGGAAATCTGGCAGATTGGTCCTAAGAGTGAATTGCTGTTTTATTCTTCTTGTGTATGCTGGGCTGTCCACCTGGAACAGTCTGCAAATGCACTTAAATATACTGTTGCCTCTGACTCCGTGCAGCCCGCAGTCGTGTAATAAAACACACCTGTTTAGATAGTCATACGTACAGTATCTTGTGAGTTACTTAAGGTGTGCTATGCTAATAATTGTTCTTGTACATACATATATACATACATACATAAAATATACACATACATACATACATACACACATAAAATATGCACATTCATACATACAGTACATAAATACATACATACATAAATATATACATTCATGCATAGGGTACGTACGTAAGTACATACATACATACATCCATACATACAATAACTGTTTAATGTCAAGCAATCAATTATTTATGAATGTAAAACTTGTTCAGAATTAGTTTACTGATTCTGCATAAGGCACAAAGTTTTCATGTCGCCGTCGGTTAAAGTGATGTGAAGCGTTTGTGTCGACAGGGTCCACTGATGGCCACCGAGGCATTGAAGCCTTACGGAAACGGACCAAGGGTTCATTTCGTGTCGAACATCGATGGAACGCATATTGCAGAGACGCTGAAAAAGCTGGATCCGGAAACAGCTTTGTTTATTATTGCTTCTAAGGTTCGAATAATTTTGTCATTCGTTTTGCTTAAGGACTTAGGTTTTTAGCAAGTTTGAAATTCCTTGATGTCTTGATATTTGCTTCTGCCTGGCCTGTTTTGTGTCCTGTTATTTCTTGAGTGCTCTGGCAACGTACGACAGGCAAGTGTGAAGCGAAATGAGTAAGGGTGCAATGGACCAAGAGTTTTTTCTTTACAAGGTGCTAATTTTGACTAACCTAGGATGGATAACACCAGATCGTTAAACATGTGTAGACGTGCATTGACACCAGCGGGGTCCAAACCCAAGGCCTTGAGAACAGGGGGAACAAGTTTAACTACCATGGGACATGATAGCTGATTTATTTATTTATTACCAAAATATGATACTGCCCTTCTTCCAATATTTTTTTCTCAGAATTGCACACACATGCCTCGATGGCGCAATTGCAGTTGTAATGCAGAGCAATTGTGCGCGAAGGACTTGCTGAAGGTCCCTACACAGTGACTCCCAGGACGAGGGTCGAACCCGCTCGCTCAGCGCACACTAAACGTTACGGGCTGACCGCTCTAGCCAATTGGCCACTGTGCCACACAGTGATAAGGAAGCTTGCCGTGTAACTCTGAGACTACAGTTTCTCTGAGATGGTTACTGTGCTAGGGTATTGAGCAAATCATTCATCTGCAATTATTCAGTGACTTCATTTGATGCTTGGTCATTAGATAGTAACACTTAATATGTGCACTATTACAATAGTAATTTGTCAAATTTAGTCTGCAGGGTACACGTGCATTGATATTCAGGCTATTAAGTTTGTATGCTGCTGTAAATGGTTGTTATTAGTAGCAAGTCGTCTTATGATCTCTATCTTTGATGTTGTATCTGCCTTAAATTTTTAAGCTGTGTAATTGGATAATACTATATTGCAGTTTGGTGTATATTTCTTGTGTTTAGTTGACTGAAGTTGTAGATTGGCTTATTTATCTAGCCCTAATTCAGACGTTGCTGTTTGTAGACCTTCACGACACAGGAAACCATTACTAATGCCACTTCGGCCAAGCTGTGGTTTCTGGAGAAGGCTCAGGATGTAAGCAGTTTTCATTTATGATGGACAAATGTCTGTTGTGTATGATATCATTAGAATTTAAACGACCATGCATATTGCCTTACGTTTAGTACAAACCTATGAGTGACGTTGCTTTTTCGTTTGCCAATTTATGGTGATATATTAGTTCTATTGCTCCAACTAGTGTCTAATGAATGATTTTATGCTGTGGTAGATATTTTTTCCCATGGACAAGTTGCTAGACTATCCTACCGGTGGCATAATTAAATTACCTGGTGGTTAATGAACTACTGGCAATGTTAGGAAGTTTTAAACCACTTAAATCCGATGTTGGGAGCCATACTCTTCAGTTGTGGTTTCCTTTTGGAGTTGTTTTACATTGTGCATTAATGAGTACACTTTTTTTCTTCTTTTAGCCAACTGCTGTGGCCAAACACTTTGTGGCTCTATCTACTAATGGGGTAAGAAGACATTCAGCTAATCAAAGCTTGCTTACCACTTTAACGACCAGCGTTATTGATTATGCTTTACCTTTTATTACGTGCTGGTCATTGAAGGGTTAACACTTAAATGACGATGGTAAGACTGAGAAGTTGATGCAGTGTTTTGTTAGTGTGTTGACAGCGAGTGTATCACGATAATCGACGAGCATACATTGCTATTAATTATTATGCGTGCAGAAGGTCATGTGTGACATCTCATTCTAGAGTGTGCTATGATCATTTGATTACGCAGCCATCTCACACAGCATAATTTATGCTGTGTGCGATGGCTGCTCTTTTTAAAGAATTTTATTTGGTTTAATAGAAAGTATTCATTTTAATGTTTTTCTGTGCTTTTGTTTTAGCCTAAAGTGCGAGATTTTGGTATCGATGAAGAGAATATGTTCGCGTTTTGGGATGTGAGTGTATTTCAGTTTACCAGCTGCAACAAAGGGCATAATCTATTAATATTAATCTATTAATATTAATATTAATCTATTAATATTAATCTATTAATATTAATCTATTAATATTATTATTATTGAAGTCTTTTATTGGTTGTTTATTACTGTCAGTCAGTGGCGTTGCCATAGCTTCGAGGTTGAGGAGGGGCAAAAGCCGATAAAGACTGGGGGCATGCCTGTAAATTAAGTTGCGGTTTGTCAGCTT
The DNA here is from genome assembly GCA_959347315.1 of Bimastos eiseni. Lineage (NCBI taxonomy): Eukaryota > Metazoa > Annelida > Clitellata > Crassiclitellata > Lumbricidae > Bimastos > Bimastos eiseni. The sequence continues at coordinate 13,765,394 of OY365821.1, read as the reverse complement.
GGTTACGATTAAACGAATATTGAATTGAATGTCAACGTTGGAACTACACCTCTCAGGAGCTTGTATGAAGGGTGTATTAAGGTAAATGTTAACTTTTGCATTTTATTAATGCTCAGCCATTGTCCAGCGGGAACTGTTTATGGTGTTGAAATGTTAGTTGTTGCAAAGTAAGTTTGTAAATTAGAGTAATTTGGAAGAGAAGGGGTGGTGCATGAAAAGTGGAAACAATGAATAGTGGCATAGCATCCTCAGTTTCCTTGTGCTGACTTCTTAAGGGATCTATATTGTTTTTTATTTTCTTTCAGTGGGTCGGAGGTCGTTATTCTCTCTGGTCAGCAATTGGAATGTCCATAGCAGTCTACATTGGTAAGAAGTACAATCTCTTTTCATGAGTGACATTTATAAAATGACTGTTAACTGATGCCATACATTATTTATATTTAATTTTAGCCTTCTTGTGATAGATGTTATGACGTGTGTGTTTTGTAGGCATGGATAACTTTGAGCAGTTGCTCAGTGGAGCATATTTCCTCGACGAGCATTTTAAGACGGCTCCTCTGGAACACAACGTAAGTGCGACGTTTGATTGTCAAACATTTCTGCTTAAATCAGACCTTGTTTCTTCTTTTTCTTCTGTCCATTAGTCATGTGATGTCCAATAGGCTAGTGACATCATTGGTCGTTATTTTTTGGTATGTGTGACTGCATATTTCCAGTCTGATACAAAAATGTATTTGATATTTCCCTTATTCTGTTCTTCTGAAGTGTACACACAATGATATGAAGGTATGTTAACAAAGGTGGTATGTAATGTTGCACTGCATAATTGTGCTGATATAATTGAGTAATTGTGCTGATTGTGCTGATGTAATCAAGTAATTGTGCTGATGTAGTTCAGTAATTGTGCTGATGTAGTTCAGTAATTGTGCTGATGTAATTGAGTAATTGGGCTGATATAATTGATATAATTGAGTAATTGTGCTGATGTAATTGAGTAATTGTGCTGATGGACTTGTTCAAGGTTTGTACACAGTTGGCCAAAAACTTCCTCTGAAGTACAAGTTCTCTAACTAATCGGTTACTCTCTTTGAGTGTTGTTTAGGGATGAACCGAAACTCTGCTCGGCAAAACTGGGACTCGATACAAACAGCGGGTCCGAGTTTTAATCTTTCCGATTTTCTGTTTTGAAATGAAAATAGGATTCATTAATTTATGGAACGACAATCGACCTAAGTATAAACACAAAATATTATTATTTTTATTTACAAAACGACAATCGACCTAACTAAAATCGCAAATAATGCTAATATTAGTGCATACAAGTTGCTACTTCCTATAGAAAACTAAGGCAGAGCTAAAATAATTCATAAAAGTAGTGCTAGCTGACAATCTAAAAATCAAGAGAATGACTTTTTTAAATATTAAAAACTCAGACTTACACTTTGCAAAATTCAACTCATAAAACTCAAGACTTGGCAAGAAATTCAAACTCGGTTCATTCCTAGTGTTGTTCATCAGCGAGATTATGCAATGTTGCTGGAAAAAGGACTCTTATCTGTAGGGATTTTAAATTAAGTGTGTTTTGTATATTTTTTCTATTTATGTTGGTTCTGTTAAGTTATCTGTTTCATGCTATGGTTAAGTGTATAATTTCTTTAACAGGTTCCTGTGATCTTAGCACTGATTGGTGTCTGGTACAGTAACTTCTTTGGAGCGGAGACATATACGCTTCTGCCCTATGACCAGGTCTGTGGTAGTGTTTCACATGATGCTATAAATGGCTGATGCCTAAGTGGTCTTTTGTGGGTCGGTTCGAGTCGTCTTGTTTTTAGGTTAGAGGAAAGGTATTTGCCCTGCATAATGACTAAATAAATAAAGATTAGAGGAAGACCCTTAATGAATCTGATACACTGTGTTGGAATTCCTTGAAAGCTAAGGTAAAGGGGTCGGTTAAATTATTTTAATTATTTATTTCCTCTGTCTGAAGTTTACACAACTATTAACATAAAATTGATAATAGAATATATTTTATGTACCATTTCAGCATGTTCTACTACCAGATGTATTAAAGGTTGGTTTTCCAGCAAATTTGTTTCAATTTGAATTTTGATTTGATTTTTTGATTTGTTTTGATTTGAATTTAGTATATGCACCGGTTCCCTGCTTACTTCCAACAAGGCGACATGGAGTCGAATGGAAAGTACGTAACGCGCAGTGGAAAACGTGTTGACCACACAACCGGTCCAATTGCTTGGGGAGAGCCTGGTACCAATGGCCAACATGCCTTCTACCAGCTTATTCACCAAGGTACTGCAAAGATTAATATTCAAATAACCTTGGGATTTATTCACACTGCCAAGGGGCACTGTAGAAATGTTCAATTGTTCATAATAATAATAATTGATTGTGATTTGATTTACTTAAAGCAATTTTATGGTGTTTATTAACTCTAGGCACCTACATATTATTTTTATTTGATGATATTAGTTCATATTAATTATGGATGCAAACACGTGTTTGTAATGTGACCACATTCGCTGCGGAAGAGTTAAAGACAGCCACAGAAACCTTTCGCATCCTTATCTGATTGTATTTGTCGTGCGTTGTCACTCTGTATTCAGTTGAATGTGATGAGGCTTGAGATGCTTTGTTCGTCTAATTCTACTCTTCTTTTTATCTTCAGGAACACGTTTGATTCCGTGTGATTTTCTGATGCCAGTCAAGACTCAGAATCCAGTCCAGAACGGTCTGCATCATGAGGTGATCACTCGTTCTTCTTTAGTTGAACAGCAATCGAGATTTATGTTTTGAAATGAGACTTTGCACTAAGGAGACGTTTATTGGAGGTCATGCTGTGCAGTTTACAGCAAATTTCATAAGCTGCAGTTGTACTGCCTCAGTTTTAATTCTTTGTGATACGCAATACATTACATGTAAAAAGTAAAATGATAAGCCCTATAAACGTGGTGGATGGGCGACGTTCAGATTATTATTACTATTATATTCATTTATTATACAGGCTGGCAAACTGCAGCAAGTTACATCAAAACAACAGTTGTCATTCTTCGGCTCCTGAGCATGCAGTGGATGAATCCCTAGGTGTTGAGCATGTGGAGATTGCATTGCAGGACTTGTTGTTGTCCATTCATAATGTTATATGCCATAGTAAGGCATGATGGGCTGGGTTTGCTTTTAGATCCTTTTGGCCAACTTTTTGGCTCAGACGGAGGCTCTGATGAAAGGAAAGACTCGAGAGGAAGCCAGGAAAGAATTGGAAGAGTCTGGCCTCTCTGGCGACGCTCTCGAGGCAATTCTCCCACACAAGGTTGATACTTCTAGAATTTCTCTTTGAAGCCCCCACATGCATCATGGTGCCCCAAACTGGACAGTCTAAATTGTGCTGTAAATGTTGCAGGACTGGTTTGCCATTGGGATTGTATTGTTGGAGGTTGAGTGATATTGGTGACAGAGTTATTGGCAGTGTTAATTGTGTTATTGGTCATTAATTTTGCGGTATTGATGGTAACTTTGATAGTCATTCTTAATTGTAATCATAAACCCCAAATTTATAAAGCGCCACTTGAGAGCCAGCGTATTAACGAGCACTGTATCGTATCAGTGGTTTTGTCCAAATCAATGTCCAGTGGAGGTGTTAGGCTGGCTCGCAGAGTTCAGTGAATGGCGAGAGCAGCTGTTGCTGTGGTATTTTAATTGAGGATGACAACAGGTTGAGGAACAGATTCGTGTAGGAATTCTTATGTAGCACATAACATTATGTTTTCTTTGTGTTACTTTTTTGTAAATGCATGTCATCTATTAGGCATAAGTGGAACATTTTGGATAATTTTGCCATTGTCCGCTGTTGTTGCCGTTGTAGGTTTTCGAAGGAAACCGACCGAGCAATTCGATTCTGTTTGACAAACTGACTCCATTTATTCTTGGATTGCTAATTGGTCTGTTTTCATGACTTTCCGTGAAGTATTATTTCTGAAGCTTGACATTTTTATGATACAAGTGTCTTTTTTGATGCATTTTCTATCAATTTTTTTCAGTCATTTTTCTATCAACTGGTGCTGTTACAGTTTTTTGGGCCATGTGTGTGCTGTTGCTTGTTATGGTAAGAGGAATGCTTTTCCTTAAACTAATACCAAGAAACATGGTTCCATGGGTTGGAAGCATTACTTAAGTTGCTTATTGTTTAGTATACTTGTCATATGAGAGTCCTCTCCCTTGCACCTGCTCTTGGTCAGTGCAGTCATTGCCACAGCCGTACCAAGGGGGGGCCAGCAAATTTGTTAAGTAAAGAGCGCAATTATAGCTCGGAACGGCCATGGTCATTGCAGTACGAAAGCAGTATTGTATGCATGTTCACGTGTAATAGTAAAAATTACATGTCTGTAAAGAGGCTCCTCAGCAGTCCGATGCACAGAAGTTAAAAGACATTATATATGTGGCCATTTATATTACACCTTACAGAAACCTTGTCAAGTATATCTACCTAAGAGATGTATACAGATGCGACTTAAGAAATTTAGAAAGTTTTGCCTGAACTACATGTGGTGCAGCATTAACTGCTATCCAACAGTGACGTCATTTTGTTTCATTGCTATGTGGTCTTGAGTTCTGAATGCCTGGAATTGAGAATTTAAATAGTGCCATTGTTAGAATTTATGTCTTTATGTTGTGTGTGTTTATGTTGTCGAATTTCTGTTCTTTTAGCTTTGTATGAGCATAAGATACACGTCCAGGGAGTCCTCTGGAATATCAATTCCTATGACCAGTGGGGGTAAGATTTCTGTCTTTGCCATGGGGGTTGGGTATAGTGTGCTGTGATTTGACAGTTTAGATATAACGTTAGGATGTGGAAGGTCTTCAAAAGCAGAGAGCATCATTTCAACCCTTGTTTGAAACAACTGTTGCTATGTTGGTACTGAATGCCAATGACTTGCAATTGTTCTGCACCTCAGATTTATATTAATGACACTCTCAGTCTAGTATTAAGTGCTGTTTTCTTCATTGGATGCTGTTGTGTAAGTAATAATGTAATGTATTACTTAAATCACTGCTGTATCTTTCTCTGCCTCTGTTCTCTTCTGTAATTTTATTGTTTTGTCATGTATAGTGTAGCCTGCCTGTGATATGGTTCTCCATAATAGCTGCTACATTGTTACAATTAACACAGCCTGGTGCTAATAATATACCTGGTCCTATTAGCACAGCTGATGCAATTAATACATAGTGCAATTATCAGATCTGTTGTGAAATCATACATCATGCCATTGCATACCTGGTGCAGTTAGCATACCTGGTTCAATTAGCTGGCATATCTGGTGCAATTAGCATATTTGGTGCAATTAGTATATCTGGCACAATTAGCATATCTTGGGCAATTAGTATATCTGGTGCAATAGGCATATCTGGTGCAATTAGCATCAGCATACCCAGTCACTTTCTAGTACTAATAAATTCTGTATTTGTTTCTGCAGTGTTGAGCTTGGCAAGCAGTTGGCTAAGGTGATCCAATCGGATCTGACGAGTGAAGCCACAATCACGTCTCATGATTCATCCACGAATGGTCTGCTTGCATTCATCAAGTCGCACAAAAACTAACGACCATTTCCCGGCCGGCGGAGCTGCTGGCGAGTCCTCTCCGCTCCATGGAATGTCACTTGGTTTTCATCTAATCCGCTGAATGTATTCCAGTCCTTTGTTGCATCTGACATTGTTGCATGAGAATGTGAAAAAAGCTTTGGTGGACTTTTCTAAATTTAGGTTGTAGTTTTTACTTGTGAAACGATTCTTTCAAGATTGATGTAACAGAGTCCATAGTGAGCTTTCATGTCCTTCAGAAATAGGACAATTCCAGTTGATTTCCCCTGCATTTTATTTTCACATCCTCTGCTTCAGATCAAAGTTTTAGACATTATTTTCAGTTAAGCGTACGTAGACCATTGCAAGAAAAGAAATTTTTTATTATTTATTTATTTTTAAAGCATATTTCTCTGCCATTTGTCAATTGCTTTTTGGACATGTAGTTGAACCCCTTTCATTTGCAGAGCTGTGCTGCCTACAGTCTTAACTCTCTTGAGCAATGAGTCTTATTCATAAAGTCAGTAGCACAGTGATCCATTTCTTTCTGCAGGTTGATGTTGTCTCAGATATTGTATGAATACAGCAAATTATATTACTCAGTCATTGTAATATTGTAATAATATTCCTTTATTGCAAAGTAATTTGGCTGGCCCTCTGCAGCCACATTACAATCAATGTGTAGTTAATCGAAACAAATAAAATTAGAGAATAAAATTTGAGCAAAGGAGGCTTTCACAATTCGCTGTTTGATCCTGTGGCTAACCGACTCCCTAAACTAATGTATTTGAGCAAATCAGTTAATTATATTTGTAGCCTCAAAAAAAGAGGATCCCAAATACCCATGTTTTTACTTTCACTTGTTAAACATCAGCAATGTTTACGTGCACAGCCATTATAGACGCCATCCCTCCAAATAGGCCCCTACCTATGCATAACAAAGCATAGTTTTCCTAGCTATTCGATGTTTTGAACATGCTCAAGCTGTAGTCTTGGGTTTTTCTGGGCTTTCACATTTGAAGCCAAACCAGTTGTACAATTTTTATCAGTCAATTTAATTTAATTTTAGGTCCTGATTAGGCGCTATATAAATGTCCAAGCACATTACATTACTGGTGGCATAAATCAAAATGAGACACAAATTGAGGGCTTCTGGACCCTGTAGGCCCAAGCTATTGCTGAAGCCGCTTCATTCCATGGCCGATAGCTTCCCCGAATGGCAGAGGAATTTGAATTTTGTTGACATGGTTTGGATGAAGCAAACTACTTTCCAATGCACTTTGGACTAATCTGAAGTCAAAATTTTTGGTAAACTTGTAATAAAATGGTGCAAAAGTTATTTGCAATTGGATCAGTGCCTGTTGATGCTGCAGAGCCTCTTGTAAGCAGCTGTCTAGAGCACCCAGGGCTGGAAGTGAGACGGTATGCCATAGGGCCTACTGGCACCTCTTCTGGCCGACTGCAAGCATGCCAATACTTCTCCAGACCAAAAATCCATAAATGGCAGGAGAATTAAGGGAATGGACCATATCGGCACCTCTTCTTTTATCCTGAGAGCACCTGCTTGGTCAGTTGTGCCTCGGATGAAAACGCTATCAGAAATTCAGAATGCAATACAATGGTTGTTGTCACACAGCAGCAGAAGACCATATATCTGATCTGGATATTAAAGTTTGTATTTTGTACATGTATTTATCTGAAAAGAGATCGCACAATGCAAGTAATCGTAATATTCAAAGGGTTCATTGAGTGTAGATGAATACTCCAACCACTATCTTTATCGCAACGTCCACCAGGCTCTGTCATTTTGATCTGTGGACAATGGGGGGACTGTGGGCAGTTCCTTAAGTAGAAACTGGTGGCGTAGTAGGCACTTAGGTCTAAGAAATTTTTTCTGATAATGACCATGCATTGTTTGTTTATGATGTTCCGATCAATGGCTGGCGTAAGAATTGTAATTATGGATAAATACATAAATTTTATGATCTGGCTTACCTTTAGATTACTTTTGCGTGAAAAACATACAGCACAACAACCAATCAACATCAAGCACACTATTTTACCTCGGGTAGCTTACGAACATTTGATACTGGCGCCATCTATTTCACAGAGTCCCCATTATTTTATACGCTAGTAGCAGCGGCGATAACAACTCTATGTCAGGCCGAGGCTAGGCCTATCTGTTACGTTTGCCTAAGGTTTGCCTGTAGTGCTAAATCTCAACGTAAGAGAATATTCTACAGAGAACAGTTGGAAAGAGTTTCCGTCATTCTCTTGTGTCTCGCCACAGTTGTATGCCCAGTTGCGCAATGACATTGAAGCGTGAATGTATCTCTGGTGGCAGAGTAGCAGAAGTCCCGCGTAACTGGAAGAGGTGTTTTCTCTAGCTCTGCACGCTGTCGCTTCGTCGTCATTGCTGCCGCCATCTGTAGACTGTTGACCGCAGAGTCGGACCGCTTGCGCTTAGCGAAACAGCAGAAGACAACTTCTTTGTACAGTTTTCCTACAAATTAACATAAGTAAACAGGCTCAACCAGAACTATCTAGTGCTGACTGACCATCAGTAAATGTATTTAATGTGGCTAACTGATCGAATGGCTCTTCCGATCATCTGCTCATTTTTCTCATTTTCTGACTGACTGTTTACCGATTAACTGATCTATTGTAGCAATTTCAGTTTAACGACACTGCAATAACAAAGAGCATTTGCGCCGCCCTCCTCCATTTTATATGCTTTGGACTAGCACAGTTTATCCATTTACGCTCCACAGCCAGAGATCTGTCACCTCACGTAAAGCGCGAGTTGGGCTAGTTTTAAATGCTCTGACACCTGAAAAGTTATTGGGCTACTTTTAAATATCCCGCGGGCCGCGGTCGCACCGGTCACATGCCTATGTCAGGATAGGTGCTAATTTTTTCGTGGTAAAACTTAAGCGTATCTATAGGCAGTGTTGTATGCAAGACTTGAAACTTCAAGACCAAGACGAGACCGAGACAGTGAGGTGCCGAGATCGACACCGAGACAGTGAGGTACCAAGACCGAGACACTAGGTTCAAGACAGCACGAGACAGTAAAAGACAAATGATCCTATATAAAATGCTGTAAAATGCTAATGTATCAGTTTTCGGGAATAAGGTTTATTTGTAATTTCACTTTGAAACTTATATTGCATATAGTACAAATTCCTGAGAACTGTTTTTATATTGCCGCACATTCACTTCAAGACAGTTTCTAAAAATTCGAGACACTACCTCGAGACAGCAGGCTTCCGAGACCGAGGCACTAAAAAACTGTCTCGAGACCCAGACGCTGTCTCGAGACCATACAACTCTGTCTATAGGCCTTATACTCGTTCGCAACAGTAACACCCTATAGGGTGGACGTACTGTGTTACTGGTCAACGCACTGTGTTACCGCGTCCGAACTACTAGCTTTAGGCCTATACATGTAGATAGGGCCTACGCTTATTCACCATGAGAAAATTAGCACCGACAGTGATATGAAACTAACTTAGTTCTGTGACTAATACGGTAGGCCTACTCATCACAGAGTGGCACACGTTCAATATTACAACTTTGTCACAATTATATAAGCACTGAGGACGTTTATGTGAATCCAACGTACATGTACCGTAGGTGTTGGAGAGGAAACTGAGGTCACTCAGTACAGTTACGCATACGGAACCAAAATTTAGATAAAGGAAATAATTGACTGGCTACAAGTTTTCAATAATCTTATGAATGACTTTCTGTGTGCCACTCAAAATAATTGTTCATTTTGTTCTTGCACGGCGTTGTTTTACAGCTGTTCTAAGGTCTAATTAATTGGCCTATTGGAACGCTTCATAGTCTATGAGTCTAGGTAATTTTCTCCAGGTAATTCCCCCTCCGGAAATAACCCCCGAAATCTCCCCTGGATATTTCCACCGAGAATTTTTACGCAGCAAACTAGAAATTGTACCCCAGACATTTCGACCCAAAATTTTGAAAATGTCTACAAAGAAATACAAGGTATTTAAAGATTGTCAATACAAGTCATAAGAAATAAAATTAAGGCCTACAAAATAAATTCGTATTTAAAAAAGTTATATTCTGAGCTTTGCGTTTGAGATTGTCAAAAATGTTTCGCTTTGAAGAATTGTCATTACAAATCATTAGAAATTAATTCGTATTTTTGAAACTTATAGGCTATAGGCCTATTCAGGTTATTCTGAGATATATATATGCCTATGAGATAGTGAAAATAATTTTGCTTTAACAGTATATAATTTTTATTTCACGTAGCATATATGCTCGCTACCGTTTCTGGTTCCATAGCTAACATTGTCTAACATTATGTTTCACAGTGAAGCCTTCATATATGATATATACTTAGAAGATAGTAGTTTGCATGGTCACTAGTTCCAACGGGGGGTGGGGGGTGGTAATATTATGGGAGGGGAGAATAATTCCTGCGAGGGATATCCAGAGGGGAATTTCGAGGGGAAATTACCTGTGTGAGAATTCCTGATACCGTATATAGTCTATACATTTTTTGAACGAACTATGTTTCAAGCCGCATTCTATTCACATAGCCTAATTATATTATGCAGATAATTTAGCTGAGCAATTCAAAATTGAGAAAACATTTTAAAAGGTGTGCAAAAATTTAATTAGCAACAACTAAGGTTTATTTTGTGCAAAACTAAACTTGCGCATAGTTAGGCCTATTCTGGTCAAAACTGTTTAAGCCAAAAATCATTTAAGCATCACAATCGCAAACGATCTGAAAAAGCAACTTTACGCCGATTAAGCATGCCTTTACTTTGCACGATGCATGATGCACATGATCTCGAAATAATTTAGCGCCAGGAAGTAGAACTTCTTGACTTTCTCTAATGTAGTTTCGCATTCGTGCCTAAGCAGCGGATCTTCACCCTTCGATAATTGGCCTCCCACGGTGTAGCATCTTGAGGCCTCCATCGTCCTATCCTTTCAAATGGAAGCGACGTGACGCATGCGCACTGGACTAGTCGTAGCGTGATAGGATGTCGGCAGTTGTGCGTGTCAGATGAGACTGTCGACTTATCCTTGAACTCTTTTTTTCAGTGTGCAGGTTTGAAGTTACACATGTCTGACACTGACTGATGTTAGCGTGGCCAGAATTGTTGTTTTTGATAATAGCAGCAAATCTTTGTAGTTCCTATTTCAATGGTTAAATTGTTTAATCCAGGGGTGTCGTTCTCTTAAGTTTACAAAGCCAACACAGCTGGACAATCACTATAACTATCACTGACTATCACATGCATTTTTCTTAAAAACTTTAAGAAACACAATAGCCATCTGGATAACTAAAGAAATGTGAAGTGATATCGATCTTTGCAAACAAACATTATGATGTGAGCTCCTTAGTGACCAAACATACCACAGGTTATTACAAAGCAGAAACATTAACGCTTGAGTAAGAGCTGTTAGTCTATTGCTTAATGATTAAATAAAAGTATCAATAACACTGTAAGACAATAACTCAACTGACTTTAGCAAGCATCAAATACAAAGCGCCATTGATAGAGAGCGACCGAATTTCGGTTTCGTTTTTGTTTACGGCAAATTTATCAATTTGAGGACGTTTTCGTTTTCGGCCAAAACTGATGTTGGCAGTTTCGTTCCAGTTTCTTTTTAAGCTGAAGCCAAAGTTCGCTTTCGGAACAATCCGAAACTGTAAAATTAGTGTATACCGATGGCTTCACGTAGTCTGGCAGGTATACATATATATATAGAGGTGCGTCCTCTATAGTATATTAAGCATAACATCTTTGAGTTAAACGCACAGAGTTCTTTCTTGGTAATATGGATATTAATTATGTCAGCCCGGAGAGAGCGAAATGCGTTCAGCCGTAACGAAATGCCTTCAGCCGTATCGAAATGGTTTCAGCTGCATCGACTGACCCGGCTAATTGGAATCATATTTCCTCATCTGTTGTGTTTGGCCGATGGCTCTTAGATATTAGTTCGGGCCTGTAAGCCTTATATATAATATATACACTATATATATTTATGTCTCCACACAAATGTATGTATGTCTATATCATCAACAGTGGTGACGATATATATTTGTTGTGCAGGCATTTATATATTTCGTTTTCGGCTTCGTTTTCGGCCGAAACTAACATTGCACTTTCGTTTTCGTTTCGTTTCTTTTTCGGCCGAAACCAAATTGGCGACTTCGGTCGCGTTTTCGTTTTCTGCCGAAAATTTTAAAAAAAGGTTTCGGTCGGTCACTATAAGCACTAACAAATTTGTATAGGTCATATAATATAGCCTATATCTATAATACGATAAACACACTATGTGTGTGTACATATACACATATTATGTATATATATATATATATATGCGGTAGAAGGCCGGTCCTCGAAGTTTCACGGCTCACATGAAAATCGTCGGACCGACACACTCGTAAAGGTGGTGTTTGAAGTACCAGACACTAGAATATTATAGTCCAAGATATATATTATAGCTCACACCACAGTCGTATAGACATCAAGTGTCTAGCAAGGTAAAGTCACAGTGTATACCTCTAGACCCAGACATCGTTGCTGTCTTCTGAAATAAGTATAATACTGGTCCTTGAGGTGAATGGAAATGATTGTCTATTCTGAGGAACTCTCTGCCTGTCATATATTATGTCCGGCTTCTTTCCTTCTTTTTATATATCGCTCGTTGTCTCTCCTTGTACCTGTGCATTCTGCTCAGCTCTTCTCATGTATATCTGCGCGTTTTTCTCTCTCTGCAGTAGTCACCGACGCGATAGAAGTCGCTAATAATGTTGAATATATGGTATCAGCACGCGAAGAACATTCTCCAATCACATAATTATAATTGTCAGTCAGCTCGTTAGGCCCATGTATAGTCAAGTTCTTTAGAATCGTTGCACAATAAATTATATTTATAGCCTGCCTACGGATGAAGATATACACATCGAAGTGTCTAGTAACAATAGCCACAGTTGCCGTAATGGTCAAAACGCCCCTTCAGTTCTTGCTCTAATTTGCCGTTTGCCTCGAGTAAAGAAAAATTATTCTGCATATATATAAATATATATATATATAGAGAGAGAGAGAGAGCAGAGGTGTAACAAGGTTTTGAAAAGTGGGGGGCCATAATTTAAGAAATATTGGGCGAAGCGCCAAAATTTTTTTGCCTTCCCACTTTTTGAATTTTGCCCCTCCAGAAATTTGAAAAATGGGGGGCACAAATTATCTTAACAAAAGTATTCTTAAAAATTCAATGGATAAACATAAAAAAGAACCGATTTGGAGGGCACATGGGGGGCACTGAGCACTAAAACTGGGGGGTTTTGCCTCCTCCGCCCAGTTTCAAAACTGGGGGGACCGGTGCCCCCCTGCCCCCCGCTTGTTACACCTCTGATATAGAGGCGCGCCAAGTATATGTTATACACACCCGAGGTTTATAGGCGTGGTCTGATGAATACCTGCTGCCTGCTAGCTACCAAACGGTCGCTGGGATAACTCATACCAAATGGACCGCTGTGGGTCAGTCTATCTGAATAGGCTCAAATAGGCCAAGTAGATGGCTGAATGAAAGGCACTGGATATAATAATTGAAACTATGATCATGCCTCGTAGTAGGCCCTATAATTATATGCATCTACACATCTGTACTCGGACTGAGCATTTGTGATAATACCTGGGATCACACCGACTACGCTAAGCAGGTCTCGATCTCTCTCGCTCTCTTTCTCTGCACATATATACACATATATTCTATATATATGTGTATATGTAATGCGGTGTTTGATAGAATTCGTCCAGTCTATTTCTGATTTACACGCATATCTTTCGTTATTACGTAACTTTAAAATCAGCCTGAGGTCAAACCCTTGTGAATCCTATGTGCCGATGAAAAGCATACTGAACGAATCATATAAAACATACGGAGAAGCTAAGATTTTGGTAGGCCTAAAAGGTCATGTCTAGGTCGAGGACAGGAGAATAATTAGCAGTGCAATCAGTGAATGAAGAATCAAGGTTGAGGTAAAACGAGGGATGTGTACTTTTCTTGAGTTGTTCCCATACAGCTATAGGTTAAGGTCTATTTAGGTTACTAAGTTCTTCCTGTGCATGTCTACAGCGCACCTCCTCAATTCGCCTATGACCAAGCCCGCGTTTGGACCTCATCCCACGGCACCTGTGCTGCCGCTGTGCGTGTGTGTTTAGACCTATAGGATAGGTAAATGTAGGAAGAGACAGACAGACAGACAGACAGACAATGCCAGCCCCATTCCGAGGCATGCAGGCATTTCAATTGAAAGGAATTGACCGGCGGTGGACTTGAATATGGGACTTCTTGACTGTAGCCCCACTCAATGAGCTCAGGTTTGATTGACAAGACAGTGGTAGCTCGTCATTCAGTTTATCGCAAAACTGACCGCGTACAAAACTTTACCTTTAAATAATAATCTGGTGATTGCAAGTTGGAGTCAACAGTTGAACGATGGCCGTTGACGTCGATGAAAAACATGTGTCCCCTCCTATATATATTAGCAAGGTTAGACCATAATTGACATAATAAAGATGTATATATATATATATATATATATATATGTCACCATGACAACGAATGCTCTCTGCAGTTTGTACACATTATAAGTGTTTCGTTTTCGATGCTCTTCTTATTCTTTCGCTAATTTGAGACGGTCCCCATCTAATCTAGTATGATCTAATCTTGTGTAACCTATTATGGTCTATTATGGTCTATTATGGTCTAACCAAGCTAATCTAACTGATTTCCATAGATAGCGTCGGGTCATGATGCGCACGGCACCAATTGATGATTTCTTCAAGTGAAATTGTGGTCCAATGGAGACGCACGTTATGAGTCATGTTCAGAATCCGATTAGTCTACTAAGTGACGTCGAAACAGAAGAATAATCGTCTGAGCTGTTACATTCCAATGCTGCTCGACACGCTGCTCCTGCTCAACTCGGAGCATTTCATTCGGAGCATTCACGCCTTTTCGACCACGCCTTTTCACGCCTTTTCGACAATTAAGAGGAAAGTCGTGGAAAGCACAGACAGTTTGTTTTACACTGGGGAAATAACGGCGGAAAGAAGTATGGGTTGCATATCTATTCAATGATGTATGGACAGAATGGCGCATTCATTCTAACATTTATATAGCGCCCCCTCAAGATATTTTCACTTGGAGGCGCGCCGAGTATCCAAGTATATGTTGCAGTCAAAGCATAACCTGGTGATTGCATATTGGAGTCAACAGTTTAACGATGGCCGCTGACGTTGATGAAAGACGTTTGTACCCTCCTCCAGTTTTCCATCATCCAGTGTTGGTTCTGGCTCTACGATTACGGATTGTAATATTGTGAGTCAATGCGATTTTTTGCAATAAATTGTACACGGTTGAAGCGTCTGGCTAAAGGCGTATACTGGCATTCAGCGGTGCTGATTTAGCATCCAGCGTTAACGGCATCTGGTGGCGTCGATATTAGGCCTACCTTTACGTTACAACCATGACGTCTACTTTTGGCGTAGGCCTATACCAACAGAATGCTACGCTTCTGGTGTAGGACTTATTCCTAAGCTGGCCGATCTGATTGGCGCGATCATATATTACAGATGCGTGATCGTCTGAAACCTTACTTCAGACGGTGTACTTGACCCCGAGTTGAATGCACAATGGCGAATGCCCGCGGATCAACAACGGAATATAACAATATGCGATTGCACGCAGCACGAGATGGTGCCACGTGACGCAATTTCCGCTCGTCAAGACGTCATATTGTCGTTTGATGCGAGGAGAGTAAAGACGTTGCTTTAATACCATCGTTATAGTGGGTGTCGTATTGGAAAGAGAAATTTATATCGGGAAGAGGGGAGTGAGATGCGGGCGCAAGTGTTTCGTGAGATGAAAGGAACCATTACATGAGACGGTGCCAGAACCATTTGAAGGAAATAAAATGTACGAAAACAATAGGGAATAGCCTTGACCTTCATATCGCTTATGAAATATGTTTCAAATGATAATAGTAGAACGAAGAAAAATGGAGAAATTAAGTAGAACGAAGAAAAATGGAGAAATTAAGTAGAACGAAGAAAAATGGAGAAATTAAGTGGTCTATAATGATTACAATCTTATGCATTCCTCAGGATGCAAGACTATCATAATCATAATTTGTGTTGTTTAATTGTGATAACAACTCCCGCTAATTAAGTGGAACTTATCTAAATGAGTATAAGTTTTTAATAAATTTATGTATTTTGATGTGATGATGTGACGTAACATTTCGTCGATCCCTCTACCCCTTGTCACACATCGTCACATATGGAGTATCAAAAAGTTATGAACTAAAAATTGCAAAGGCAGAGCACCAGAGGCGGATTGGAGCACCAACATATTAAGTCGACGACAAATGGTTCGTGCACTATGGTCCACTGTGTTCGTTAAAATAGAAGTTGGATTGGTGATATTAATGATGCTGGAATAGAAGTTGGATGGGTGCACAAAATTCTTCCAAAACAGATGCTATTTAGATGAACATAATGCCTACTGAAATAAAAGTTGGATCATTTAAAAGAATATTTGCCTAAATAGAAATTGACTTGATAAAATGGTTATTGCTAAAGTAGAAGCTGGATTTGCAGAAATTATTATTATCAATCCAGCTTCTATTTAATCAAATACAATGGG